>JAWNNQ010000255.1:917500-1667500 GCA_035044765.1 Leucophenga montana
TAAGTACTAACTTCATTCCTATGCATTTAACAGGCGTGTTAGACTTCTTAAAGTATATATTGCATATTCTTCATATACATATATGTATGTCCGCACGTTTGAAAGAACAGAATTTAGATACGATAAGAGTTAGTGGCATCAAATATTTGGAATCTTCTTATGCATATGCGTATTGTGTTTATCAGATTTTGTAGTTGTCACGCCAACAAAACTGCTTAGGAAACGACAGTAACAAATAATATTCCAGAATTAAATTTATATATTTCAATTTAAAGCACCAATCGAAAGGTAAGCAATTGTTCAAGTACAATAAATAAACCACTGGTTTACAACAGATTACAGGTATGCGCTGGTCAGACAGTAGGAAGATAGAGAGAGATAGAGAGAGATAGAGAGATATAGAGAGATATAGAGAGAGATAGAGAGAGATAGAGAGAGATAGAGAGAGTAAGAGAGAGTAAGAGAGAGTAATATACATAAAGAGAGAATGAGTAAAAGTGCTGAACCGTGGAGTAGAAGGATGGACTCTTAAGTAGATTACACTGAGCATGAATTTTACATTCACTGTTTAGAGCATGACCATTTAGAGCGTAACCATTTTTAAACTTTAACTTTTCAAAATATTTCATAGATAGCAGAAGTTCAATACACCGAATGCAACCCTGTTATTGAATCACACTTTTTCAGCACTAGTGAACTCATCTACCGCCGAAGGTGTGTACCAGCCTCTGTCTAACAACAGCCAATGTTTTTGGCTACGATCAAATTGAATACGACTTTTATTACGAATTGAATACGCCTAATTAAAGTAACAAGCAACAAGAGTATATTAAGTTTTTACGAATATGCATATGTAGCATACTATATAGTTTCTATATAAAGTAAATTGGCAATGTTGGGTTTAATCACCTTAAACCCAACATATTCGTTTTGTTTTTTGTTGGTTGATGTTTGTTATTTTTTTTTTCTTAAGTATTGCGTCTAAGGCAGCTAAAAATCAGTTGCCGCGCTCGGCCAAGCACAAAGGCCTGAGCTCTTTTCTTCCCTCAGTTCTCTCAATTAGTTAAGAAATTACAACAAACAAGTCGAAGAGCGTGATGTCATAGAAATAAGCAACAGACGGACTTGCCAACGTGTTGGCGAGCATCAGTTGAGAGCGTGGCAATGTGTTGTTGGTAAAATTTTAAAAGAAGAGAAGTGTAAGTTTCTTCGAACATGTTGTCGTGCACGTTAACGACGTGCTTATACGGGCCAACGTTATGTTGGGTCCAACATGTTTGTCGTAGCTCTCAGCATTAAAGGAACAGACAATAAAGCGTATACCGGTCAGCCTTATATTGAGCGCAACATGTTGGATAGTATGGAATGGCACTGAACTGTTTTGTATTGGCGCTATAATGGTTGAATTTCAACTTCAGGACAAACTGTAGTACGAGTATATATCATTGATCAGGACAGAATGCTATGTCAATACATTGCCATAGCATTCGTCTGAACGTCCATCCGTCTTTGTGTGTGAACAAAATTATAAGTATATTCATGACACGCTGCTCAAATACAAATACAATATTTTGCCTACTACGTCCAAATGGGGGTTGTTTTGAAACTCTTTTTGTATACTCTACGCACAAAATAATGGTTAAGCAAGTGTTTCGCGTATTTTAGAAAACACTAACCCAAGAAGACAAAAAGCGAGATCAATGGTTATATTGCAATAACAATTTCTTTTCATGCGATTGTTTTCAAACTAGGTTTGTATACACTATACAAGAAATAACTTAACACTTGTTTCGGCGATTTGGTAAAATTGTACCGCAAGGAGGCATAGTACCGCAAGGAGGCATAGGCAGTAGTGTCCTTTTGTAGTGAAAATGTTCACTAAAGCGTGATTTTGAAAAGTCACGGCTTAAAGTTGGAAAGGAGCGGGACGTCAAAGTTTAGGAAACGGTGATGAGAAAATTACATTTTGGCAAGTCTTCAAACTTGATTTGTGTATGAAGTATGTAAGGCAGGGCAACGTCGGGTTATTCAGCTAGTATTGTACACATATATGTGTAAGTATCTGTGCAGCGTATTACAAACAAAAAAAAATACCAATAAAATAATTAACAAGCAAATAAATGCTAAATAAATAAAATGTGCAGTAATCAATGAAATTCAAATTGTATAAAAAACGAACAAAGGCAACAGCAACAACAACAACAACAACAACAACAACAAAATAGCAAAGAAAAACACGAACAATTATTATGAAAAAAAAAAACAAAAAATTAAATAAAATAAAATAAAATGTTTAAAACAAAAAACTGAAAAATAATTGTAATCAAAACAAAAAAACAAAAAAAAATGATGTTGTTAAGCATGCAATTGAACAGTGTAGCAAAAAGAGTTAGAGCTGCGTAAACTATAAAAAGATAAAAAAACGATACACAGATACACAATTCCCATACATACAAACAGCATACAGACACTAACACTTATGCACGAACCCAAAAAACCTACACACACACACACATGTAGATGCACATACTGATTATATGGTAGAAACATAATTGCATTTCTCATGCCGAAGCTATTGAGGAAGCAGTAAAATAAAATATAAATAAAAAATAAAATCAAATGCGATTATAGATATATATATAATAATATTAAGTATTATACATCAAAAGCCGCCGCCGCCTAACAACGCCAATCCATAATGAAAAAACGGAAGAAAAAAAATACGAAGCAATTCAATACAAATAGATACACTTCACACACACACACACACACACACACACACACACACACACACACACACACACACACACACACACACACACACACACACACACACACACATGCCCATAAATATAGTAAATAAACACGTACACATACTCTTAGTACATAGTGTACAAATTAAAAAACACACAGATACACACACACACACACACGCACACACTCAGCTGATTAACAAACACAAGTAAATAAATAATTATATATTTAGAAAAAGCGCCATACACAGATACACACACACACACACGCACACTAGCATACGAATACACATACATAAATACATCTAAAATATAGAAAGAGAAATAATCAAATAAAAACGAAAAATGTTAATCAAAAATGTTAATTTGATTTGTGTGTGTGTATTTATTTCAGTGGTTTGTCTTTTTTTTTTTTTTTTTTAAATTGTACATTTCAATTGGGAACGCAAAGTCAATTAAATTAATTTGATGTTTAGCATCATCAGAAACAGCTAAACAAGGATGTTGATTTAGGTGAAAAAATCGCTAAAATATTCCTATCCAAAGCGCATAATTTATAATTAGTTTAGCGACTCCGTTGCGCCTTGCAGTATGCAATACATCTTGGTATAATTTCATTTGCCACCTAAGCGCAGTCTAATAACTCTCTTGCCAGGATGTAGAGGACGACGAGAAGGACGAATGCAATGAATTCGTTGAAATAGTGCAGCGTATATGATGGCAACACGGCTTCGTTTTCACTAAATTCCATACTAATTATTGCGCTCGCGCCTAAAAGCATGCTATTTCGAGTATTTCGAGTGCATGCAATACCCACTTGAAGGACTTCGACGCTGGAGTTGTTGCAAATGAAAGCTGTTCTATTACCAACTAATTGCTGCAATACAATCATTTCTGCATATGTAAATTGGTTTATGCGAGGTTTGTTCAAACATTATGCATAAATATTAAATTTTTTTTTTTTTTAATTGCTTAGTTATTTTTAATTTTGGAACGAGAATTATACAAGTAGAACTGTACGTGGTGCAGGAAACGCTTTCGAATATATTATGAAAGAATACAGTAAAGTAGTATGCTACAAATTCTTAAATCAAAACGGAATCGATTTGAAAATGATGCGCAGAAATTCTTAGCATAAGTTTACAATTCTTGAAGTAAGTATGAAAATTTAATTTTAAGAAGAACAAATTCAAAAGTCTCAACAATAACTAGGTAATTTCAGACTTCTTATATCAATATCTGAGAGCGAAAAAACATGCGAACAAATTCCGAAATTTAATCTCTCAGCTGCTCTCAACTAATTCGGCTCATGGTGGAATAATATAAAGTACAGAAAAACTTTTTTTGTCTTTGCGTCAAGCGTCAATGAGAAAAGAAATTGCTTGCGATTCGACAAGTCGATGGTGCTGAATAACTGTGCGCTGGTATAGCTAAGATGGAGAGACTTTGGTCTACGACGTTGGTCTTAATTCATCGATATTTATCTCGGTCGTCGGTAACAGTAGCTGGACTCCTAAGCGATATATCTTTGGTCATCGGAATTTGTAATTATGACTATAAGTCTGGCAAGGATGGTCGTGTTAGAGTAAACTAAGTAATAAGGAGAGCATTTCGAAGCTTAAAAGCTTCCTTAACACGAACGAAATACGTTATCAGACGTTCCAAGCCAACGATGAGCGTGCTTACTGGATAAAAGGACTACATCACTCCGACCGATTTGGAAGACATCAGGGAAGCTTTGGCTGAGCCTGTTGTATCAATCGTATCAACAAAAAGCCGATATCCATATTCTTCGTAAATCTGAAACCTGCCAGCAACAACAAGGAGGTATATTTTTTAAAAAGACTGTGCAGCTACGTGGTCACGATCAAACCACCGCATAAGTCCAAGGACATTCTCCAATGCTACCTCTGTCGGATTTGAGCGTTCCCAGAAGTACTGCCGTTTACCACCAAAATGTGTCATGTTTGGAAAGGAAAACCAAGGAAACCATGCTGTCTCTTAGAAGAGCTGCAAAGTCTATAAGAAAGCGAAAGAGCAGCATTCACCCAACCGGAATCGGAATCGAAAAATTAAAAAAAAAAAATTGTAAAACCTATCAACATTAAGGAGTGTGAAATGTATATGGTGTCTATCCCAAACAAGGACATGCCCATTGATAATTATGTGAAAGGTCCTTGCATAAATAGCCACCATATCAAGTTTTTAATTGATTTTGTCTGTTTTTCATGCAAAATTCTAAAAATGGAAGGAAGGGCTACCGCTTAGAAGGGGTAGCACACCCAGTTGTATATACTATGTGAAGCGTCCATCCATTAGAAGCCGCCATATTGCATTTAAAGTTGATAGTGGGTCTAATAAATAATTTTTTCACAGAAACACGCAAAAGTGGGCGTTATGTTTGTAAGGGGTTGCCCATAAAAGTGGGCGGGACACCTTCCTGGACTTTTGTATGAAGCATAGAAAGCGACTATATCAAATTTTAAGTTTCTGTTGACCGAAATAAAAATGCTTCTCATACAAAAAGTCAAAGGTGGGCGAGAGGTTTGTATGGGAGCTATCCCAAAGAATGGATGTGGCATATTAATATGGATAAGCTATTTGACTGCAATAAATAGGTCTACGTGCGCAATTACATCCAGGCGAACGTAGCTAAATCGAATAGCCTCATCGCAGCTGAGGATTTCAGCAAGACATTTCGAAAATTTGTACTACCTACAAAAATGTGTAAGAACATTCAGACTGACAAATAGACAGACGGACAGACAGCTTTAGATCGACTGGAACATATTCAAGAATACACTTGCTTTGCTTGACCAACTGATTAAACCATTTTTAAACTATGTATGAAAGTTTTTATTAAAAATTAGAATTTTTTCAAAAAATATTTCATTTCCATGTTAATATTTTCTGCGAAGTTTCAAAACTACCCTCTACATATGGCTTTGTTGCAGTCCGCAGAATTTGCATTTTGAAAAACGAGATGGGTTCAAAAAATATTTGAATATAATATCGGATTGAAGTTGTATTGCAGTTAGATTAGAAACATAGAAACATGTTTCTAATCTAACTGCAATCCAACTTCAATCCGATATTATATTCAAATATTTTTTGAACCCATCTCGTTTTTCAAAATGCAAATTCTGCGGACTGCAACAAAGCCATACCAAGGATTGCTCATATTTAATATCATATTGCGTGTCACAAGCAGCAACCGGAAATGTATTTTTTTCATTCTCACTCCCTCTGTTAATCCCTCTCACTACCTCTCTCTCTCACTCTCTCTCTCACTCTCTCTCTCTCTCTCTCTCTCACTGTCTCTCTCAATATCTGTATAAATCCTGCATACCTTTGCTTGTTGAATTATTGTTTAAAATGCAATGTTTCTCTTCATACTTCTGCTAAAAACTTCTTGCACTTGCATATGTATACTTTGCACCATTTCGATACACCATCCTGCCGCGCCATCCTTGCCACCGCAATGCGGAAATGAGCTATATAAGCGCAATAGCGATTTGCCCCATTTCCTTGCGATTAAGCACCACTGTAAGTGAGCACGTGATTTTATTATATGCAATATCCTCCAATGTAATTTCAGCGTCATTATTTGACGCTTGTAATTTTACTTTTAATTGTAAAATATCGTATACTCGTATGCAGCGCACTTGTCATTAGCTTGCTTGCTCATTTATTTATATTGAAGTTAATTGTGCTGCGCTTCATATACGAGGATGTAGCTACCTACTATTTGGTATATAGGAGTACTATGTACCTCATACGTGTACATTGGAGACTCGACACTCGCGCCAAGAATGCACCTGGCCTGGATTCGATTCGACTAAAGGCTCGCTGCTCTCCAATGCCAGTCACGTCGAAACAAAGCGCAGCGCACTTAAATCGGCCGGGCATATGTTCAGCCGTCTCGTCCATAGCGTCATCAACATCATCCTCAGCAACATCGTCTTCTGTCGTCGTTGCTGCTGTTGTATATTGCAGCAGTTTTCTTTTCGTACCAGTTTTTGTATCCTTTTTCACAAAGCAAGAGCGAAGGTATTTTAAGTTGATCGAATAGTTTGTAACGCAGTGAAAAACTTATTAAATAATAGGAACTGTGGCTACAAATATGGGTGAGACTTTTGGCCAAATTAGGGCATATTGAGTATGTTGAACTAACAAGAGGTATGTTCTAAATGAAAGAGAGTACGAACGTTTCATAAAGTAGCTTCAAATATTTACGATCAGCTCGACAAGTCGATTTAGTTATTTCCAACAAACAATTTTAGGTGTTCAGCATGCTGCGTATCGGTGCAGAAATGCAAACTTTCTAGACATGCTTGTGTGTGGAAAAAAGCCATGAAGTATGAGTGCCCAGAAGTAGATTTTCAACAACTGCAGGCTAATTAGAGAAATGGTTAAATCATTGAACGATAAAAAATAAATCTCTAAATTTTAAATAAACCAAATTGGCGTTAAATAGTGTAAATTGTCAGCATGTTAGATTATGTAGCTGTGAAATTATGCAAAATAACTCGGGCACAAATTTTTTAGTGCATCCCGAATTGCTGCTTGGAAGAAATTTTCAACTTAGTCTAGAGAAAAACGTAAGATTGCACTAGAGCCCATTTTGACTTATATTACTCCAGTTTGGAATACAGCGAGTACCTCAAACATTGAAATGCTACCTAGTTTTTAGCTTAACCTTGTGAAAAGTAAGTGAAACTCATGCACCTCTAACCTTCATATAATTTAATCGATTAGGTATGAATACCCCAATCGTCTTCCGACTTAAATTGTTAGTAAGCTTACGTTTGTAACAAATAAACTACTACTTAAAATATAAGCTCATCTGTAGTTCTGTTTTGGTATCTTTCATTATAATCTCCTTCACCGAAAGCAAACCATATTCGTCTCATACGGAGCATTGTGTCTCATTTCTCTGCAAAAAAAAAATTTAAATTGCCACGACGAAAAAATAAAGTTTCGTCCTGTACTATTTATAAATTTAGTGATAGTTCTGCAAATCAACACGTTTTTCTGAGTATCATATAACATATTTGAGTCAAAAGTGGGTTGGCGTAACAAAAGGTCTTTATGTGTACCAGAAAGCAAAAGGCAACACCAGTACACATTGCTATCTAATTTGATGGACTCAATTCCTATTTCTATTTAAGACTGGTTGCATTAGAGACAACTTTAACTCGTAACGTCCTGCATAACGGGTCGATCTTAAGAATGCCTCTAAACTACACTATGCAACGCCATTTTTGTGATCGATAGGCCACTTTCTTTATACCATTCATACTTAGTGTATTATCAGTTTGTCTGAAAGTTTTTAACGCATTAAATGAGAGGCGTCGTAGACCCCATAAAGTTTATATAGTCTTGATTAGCTCGAGTCGATCTAGCCATGTCCGTCCGTCCGTCTCTCCGTCTGTATGCTGTTACGCATTATTTGGGCATCAATTTTCAAGATATCCGGTTGTAAGTTGACACATACGAGTACACTTCTTCTTATTGCAGTTTAATAGAGTATCAAAATCACTTTTTAGAGTAGCCCTCATACAAACAACCCGCCCATTTTCGACTTTTGGTCAAAAAAAAAACCTGTTTGTATTTCTGTCAATATCAACTTAAAATTTGTTCATGGTAGCTCTTCTTTTATATATCAATGGGTGCGATCCCTCTACTTTTTGAGGTAGGCCCCATACAAAACACCTGCACACTTTTGATTTTTTGTTTGGAAAACGTTTTTATTGCAGTCAATAGAGAAGTGAAATTTGACATGACGGCTTCGTATGGACGGATACTTCATGGACGCATATTATGCCCACTTTTAGGGGTAACCCCTATAGAAACCTTTCGCCAAATTTTAAAATTGTGTATGAAAACTTTTTTATTACAGTAAATATCAACTTAAAATTTTATATAGTGGCTTCTGATAGACGAACTTTTCACATATAGAAAAATAGATGTGATGTCTCCATTTACGGGCAGCCCCCACCAACATCTTTTTCGGGATTTTTCATGAAAAACTTTATCATTTCAGGCAAAATCAACTTGACATTTGATATGGTGGCAATATATGGCCAGAATAATAATACATTTGGAGTTATGCATTTATTTATTGTTTTTCCAATCTTTTCGGAACTAGTCTTATATAATTTTAATATATCTCGTTTCAGGGTTAACCGAGTTGTAACTCATATAAGAATCTTTGATTTAATGTTTTACTTAGCTCAATGTGTAACACTAGCTCCGCAAAGCATTATTTATTTTGTTACATAGTGTTGTAAGAAAGTGCCTAAACTTTAAAGACTTTTAGAAATTAATACACTGTGAATTGCCTATTTAATAACTTCAATTTTACTTCTAAATAAGCTACCATGATGTTTTCTGCAATTACTCTAATCTACTCTAAATCATCATTCGGCGACTCCCTTACTTTACGCATGCACAAAAATTACTTTTTTATATAAAGAGTCTTAAAGCTTCGCTTCGACCAAACTCAAATATTTCACTTATTTCTTGTTATTTTTTAAACATTTTGTTCTGCGCAGCGGAAACTGCAATTCCGAATAGTTTACTGCATTTTGCACTTTGCCATCGCTGTTTAATATTCAGCGCTGTTTAGCGTTCAAATCGAATGCAGAGGGGGGGGGGGGGGAAACCAGTAGAAAATCGAAGAAAAAATCGAACACCAGGGTATAAAAACTAGCGAAAAATTGTATCGCAAACAATGGCAGTAACCTAAAAAGCCAGCAAGCGAAATGCATTGTCAGCAAATGTCCCACGTGGAATATTTCTTCTATTTTTTTGTGTATTTTTTCACTTTGTCCTCCCATGATGTCTTCTTTTTTCGAACACTATTTGCCGTTCGTAAACTGCATTCATAATGTGTTCATATATGGCGTAATAAATCTTTATATATGTGGCGTAGACTAAACTACACACATTATCCAGCTATGCGCAATTGCAAATTAAGAGCATAGAAATTATAAAAGTGTCATAAATTTGCAGAGCACGCTGCAATTAGAATAGAAATAAAATAAAATATAAATTTATATATATCGTGCATATAGGATAATAAAATAAATACTCGAATAAACATGCATAAAGTTATTTAGCTAACAATGCCACTTGCCGCAAACTAACTCAATGATGCTTATATCCTGTTCACAATTCACTCAAACTCTATCTCTATTCCACCTTCTGCTCGAAATGTGGCTGCAGAGAAGTTGTTTAGTGCAATATGCCGCATAAAGACGACTAAAGAACTCTAGAAGTGAATATTTTTATAGCGAAACTTTGAGTGTTTGTCTGTTTTATTATGCTTGAGATACCAGCAGCAGTTCCAGCCATAGCAAGTCGCTGTAGTTATGAAGTTTTTGTGTTTTATTCATATAACATACATGGGAATGCTCCATCTTAACTCAAACTTCAGCTGCAGCTACAGCTGCAGCTGCAATCTGCTGCACAAACGACAGGTAAAGTACAACGTCATATTCGCTCCTGCTACTCCTGCTACTCCTTCAAAAACATTGAAGCCGCATAAGTTTTTGCCTAACGATGCACTCACTCCTGTTGCTAGTATATTATCCTTGCATCCTTGTATTGTACAATACTATAGCAAGATTCCATGTATTCAGATAAAATGGAAGGAAAAAAAAAACTTTGTTCCATGTTTTGTGCTGCTCACAACTATCGTATCTCAAAAACATTTTTATGATTATTTAACTGCTGCTACATGATACGAGTGTGGTTAGATAAGTCAGTGAATAATTAATATAAATGTAAAAGTATACTTAACATAAGTTTTTCTATTTAAACCAAAAAAATAATAAGAAGTGTTAATAAAACTTTATTCAGTATTCCAATTTCATACACATGTGACTTCAATTTAAAACAAAAACAAAAAACCTCCACTCAAAAACTCACAAAAGGAGTTCTCTATCTGCAGTGGAAACAGGAAGTATAAATATCGTAATATGAAGGCTCTATCGGACACATGTCTATATTGCCTCAACTTTAGATGCTGATAAGAAATACCAAATTTTTTTTTTTAATTAAATTTAAATTCCACAATCCTAACATACCCTTATACCATATTGCTTCAGAATAAATTTAACATGTCATACCACTAGAAGATATAGTCCCTTTTGAAGCTTAGCAGATCTCATAAAATACAGATATTCATGTACGGCTTCAAAAATTGGCTGTCCGTCTCTCCATCTATAAAAACTTCGAGATCTTATATACTAAACGAAAAATATATACACCAAATTTGCATAATTAGGCTCTCATTCTTCCTCTTCAAATAAGGTATCTATATTTTAATAGGCCAGCCGATTTTGGCTGGCTACTACGCTCACAGTATACAACCGATGTGTTCATTTGAAAAGTGTTCATTTGTAGATCAAAAACGGCTGAATATTTTGAGGCCTACACAATCGTCACTCACATGGCGAAACAAATACACAATGACATAACATATCATAACGTAACATAAAAATATAAACGCACACACACAAACATATTAAACATTAGCATCAAGCAGCCAGTTACAATTTGACAAGACTCTACGAGCGCGAAAGAGATGAAACGTACCGTGTTTTACTTTGTATGCGCTTCGCTATTATTTTGGTGACAGCCTTTCTGTTTCTAGTATTTGTGGTTTGCAAATTTGGAACTTTACATTTTGTTTAGTAATTTTTTTGTAAATAATATTTGGCAATTGACAGCCTCCTACAACACATAATTTGGACCATTTTTTTCAGCGTTTGCCAACACTTTTTTGATAGTTTTTACACGAGGGAATCAGATTTGTTGGAATAAGTATTGCTCTTTATATATCGCCACAAAAAAAAAAAAAAAAATCAGGTATAGTCAAATAACTTTTCAGTACCCAAAAAAAAATCTTTACAATTTTAGTTAATTTTTTTGGTGTATAGTCACCATCTCTTCTAGAAATGTCCTAGCGAGCAGGAATGCAGTTGAGGCTACCAGCACCTCAAGCAAGATGCACATCTTCTACAATCCCAGCCACCGGAGCTTAAACGGTAATGAAATTGCCGATAGTCTAGAAGGCGTCGGGCTACCGCGAAATGAATCTTTCTACAGACACTATATAGCAAACTGGAAGAGGACGCCTTCACCAAAGCTGGAGAGAGGTGTAAGTACACTTCCAGCTGTACAATATCTAAGATAATGTCCAAAGATCATTGGTAGGCATTCTAACTGATCATTTTATATACCTTAACAAAGTGGAAATATGCATAGCTACATGGACCGTTGTACGAAATGCAAGGAACCGGGAGTAACGGAAACCCTGGAACATTTCATCAGCAGTTGTACAGCAGTCGCAAAATCAATATTAAAACACCTTGACACCATCGAGCTCGCGTCACTGGAAGAGGCAGCCAGAAGCACTCCTAACAAGCTTTCATCACACACAAAAAAATTGTACATTTCCTTAAAAACTGCTGAACTACATCCTTCATTGGCCTCACTAAGAATCATATTGGTGTGCAACCTCTATCAAGGGGTCAGCCGACGTAAGCTAACCAAACTTTTGGTGTATAGTGCTAAAGGGTAGTATTTATACTGGTTTGTTTCCATTTTATTCAAATACTTGTAATGCTCAACTGCACAGAAAGGAGTCAAGCGTATCGTTTCAGATTGCTACATTAAAAGGCACTGCAAAAAACGAAGCCAGAACGAAACCGAACGTAAACTTTTTCACCAACATCAAGTAGAATCACATGCTCAACCACCACCAAAGAGTATAGAAGCGAGTTCGAGTAAGCATCCGCAGGCAATCAATAAAATCAAATGCAAAACAACGTTTTATATATCCACGGTATCACTTATGTATATATCAGTCCAAACAATATGAGCAAAAGAGCCCATCTTCCCCACAAAACTTCTACAAATTTATGAATGATGCTTTGAAAGCTTCCACTATTTCCTGCTCTGCCTATTTTTAATGGCTGGCTCTGTCGAGCATTTAAATATATCTACCTATAGGAGTCCCAACTGATACCCACTTTTTTACCTTCCTAATCAGTCACTCTTCAATTTTCAATACATATTAGAAGTGCGCAATATTCCATAATTGATGTTTATTCACTGTGATTGGCGAATCACAGTGACTTGCTGTGATTGGTTTGTTCGCAAAACTGTCATTGAGACCAACTCCATGTGAGTCGCAGCTACTTTGTAAGTAGATTGGTTACTTCTCCCTCCTCCACCCGTATTTTTGCTTGACTATATTATACTCTGCACACACTATATTGAAGCTTGACTACTTCAATAAATTTTGCTTTCCATATTTCGCCATTATTTTTTGTAATTTAAAAAATATTAAGTTAATCAAGACTATCCATACCCGTAAAATGAATACAATTTTGGCAGTAAAGATTTCTAATTATGTGCAAAACTTGAAACAGCGAGCTACCTAGAGAGTCTAAGTCGAGTTTTTACTTTCTTTAAGTCTTTAAAAAAAAATCTTGGATACAGAAGGAGAGATGGATTACAATGAGTAATAAAACCACCCTCGTACTATCCCCACTGCGTGCAAAAAGCAAAACTTTTGCTGCATTAAATTTTTTATCTCATTGCAAACGCTTCTAGTTTTCCAGTTTGCAGTTTGCTTCGTTAATTGTTGTTCTTCTAAAATTTAGCTGCCAATATTAGAAGGTGTACATAAAAAAGGTGTGCTTAACACTGCGTATACGCTATACGATATAAAAGATACTCGATTTGACACAAAACGTTACGCTTGCATAATGCCAACTAGCCATGAGATGAAATAGCAATAAGTTCTTGCTAAAACTGTCACCCTACAAAGCACCAGAACGCTAATGACAAAATACGAAAATTCGCGCACTAAAAGCAAATGATACTCTCAGCTTAAAAACACCACAAGCGTTGGCAACAACACGGAGCGGTCCTTGGATGCTGCTGTTGCTGTTGCTGCTGCGGAGGAAGGACATCGAGTGCGTTTCGACAACGAGCGGTTTGAATAACACGCAAACCGCACAAAAGCAGCGATGCCAGCGATGCCAGCGATGGCATCCATTAATTTTCCTACAACCACAAAATTCAAAATTGTTTATAAAGCATGGCGAAGTGATACTAAAGACTAGTGGGACAGTGGGACAGAGGGGCAGAGGGTAGCGTACTGCTGGTGTCAACATCGACCAACGGAAGTAGGAAGTACAAGCTCAAGCAAACAACTACAAGCAAATGAAAATTAAAATGAATTTTAACGAGTCAAAGCGAAAAGTGTTAGTAGCTAGGAGTGCATGGCCCTCCTCCCACAGAAATACATATTCGTACCTAACCAATAGATGTATAAGCCTCATCATCTGTACTATTTTGCACATCCTGACCAAATATGCTGGTATACTAAATTATATGCGTTTGATGCTGTTCTGAGCTCTACCCAACCCATTCCATTTCGGTTCATATCTCACTCTCTCTTCGTCTTACTGCAACTGATCGCCGCGATAGCTTCACTTTACTTCACTTCACGCCATGTCGCGTCGCTAAAATTGCAAACAAATTACGCAGAAAACTATTATCGTTAGCAGCATATGTGACAATGCATTGCAGCCAAAATTCCCTCCTCCAGACTGGCAGCATGGGCGTAGCTAATCGCCATTTTCAAAGGGGATCATCAGTGCTGCTAAATTTAAGGCAAATGCATTTCAATCTGTCGTACAGCGCAGATACTCTAAATTTTTAGTCAATTATTACGAATATTGATTATTCATAATCGTTTAAAATAATCGATTATTTGTAATTGTAATAATATAAAAAAAAAACCTTCTACTTCGAATATTTTCTAAAAATTGTATAACAAAATTGATATTTGCATAAAACAAAAAGTTATCGATTACGTAATTATTAAAAACAATCGATTTAAATCGATTAATCGATTAGAATGTCCTAAGATTTTGATGATTTAATCAAAAATCAATACAAGCCATATGTCAAATTTTCGTTTGGAAAGTATACAATAACACAATAAGAAAGCAGCCGAAGGTTTGTTGGTTATTTAGATTAAAAAGTTAATTGGTATAATACGGCGTTCAATACAACCAAACGGACGAACAGACAGACATACTTAAATCGACTCAGTTTCCGTTGATTATCAAGCATATATATACTTTATGGGGCCTAACACGCCTTCTTCTGCTTACGAGTATTATACTAAAAACTCTCACAAATTTATTGTACACTTGTCCCTTTCTACACAAATATAATGAAAGCAAGTGGATTAACACTAGCATCTTATTACTGCCATGAGACTAGCCCAGCACCAGACAAGTCACTCATCAGTCCCAACGGATTTGCCACTCGTTAGTCCCGTTTCCCTAGTCAAGTGACTAGTCGTTTGGGCATGATGCGTGGCTGGAAGAAGAGACTGCAATTCGCTAGTCAAATGCTTTGCCGGTGCATAGACAGTGGACTGGTATCCATCTCCGGTTGCAGCTGAATTCACTAGTCTCGCTACTGGGAAGAAACTTAAGATATACTCCCACCCAATTTCAAACATTCGTTGAAAATTTCACATAATATTAGACCAATCAGTAGAAATTGTAGCATTCTAAGGCGCACCTCTAAACCCAAAAAAAAAAAAAAAAAAAAAATTAACTACGCCAATGTCTGCTTTTTCTGTCACCGACCACTTTAACTGTCTCGCATTGCGCTTGCAGCCGCAGACTTTAATACAAAAAGCTAACGCGTGAGCACCTCTTTCTCATTTTGTATACCAGCATAGCTACTCGAACTTATATGATGCATCCTAAAGCCGTCACTGTCGGCTGGCAGGCGCTCTGCATCCCTAACCAACAACTGATTCCACAATATTCGTATCCTTTGTCGTATGCGCATTCACGTTCGTTAAAATTGCGTTGCCATGTTAATGTTGTTAGTAGATTTCCGTTTTTCGTTTTTGGTTGGCTGGATAGCTGGATAGCTGTCCGACTCTCTGTCCGTCTGTCTGTGCAGTCTAACTCACTTAAAATCGCCTGGAGCCAAACTGCTGCCCGCTGTTGCTTTGTATTCTGGTTTTGCTCTTTGTTTGATTGTTTGTTTGCCTGTCTGCGTGTGGCATTGCGTTTGTGTGTGTGTGTGTATCTGTGTCTGCAATGTGTGCTGCATGCACCGCAGTTAGTACGGTTTCAGATCATTTTTGTGCATTTCGCAGGTGCTGCACATCAAAAAATTGTTTAATGCAAACAGAATATGATTGCAACGAAACAATGCCGCACAGCATGCAGCATCGGAGCAGAGCAGTATAAACAGCAAAACCAACTCACCAATTCACCAAACATGCTGTGCATCCTTCGGCATGTGTCTTTGAGTTATGTGCCAGGACGATGAGGACGAAGTCGAGGACGACAATATTTGCTTTGCGATAATTTGCTAATAAAAACTAGAATTAGTAGGAAAAACCAAACTGAGTTCTCCTTTTGTTTTCTGCGTAATTTAGTTGACAAAATAAAAGCTGTCATCAACATGCAGTCGAGACATATTTTAATGGTAAATATTTTATATTTAATTGGTTTGTGATTGTTTGAACAGCATACGATAATTGTGAAAACGGCAGCTGAAGTATGCAGCTGTTGAAAAATGCATCTGAAAGTAAGCTTATGCTTTTAAATGTAAATCTATCTCATCGAAATGCACCAAATGGCAATGACAGCTAGACATATTAAAAGAAAAATAATAATAGAAGTTTGAAATGTTGACTGCATATATTAAAATATTGCTCTAAGATATTTTGCAGCAATCATTCGTTGTTGCAGGTCAATAGAGCACAAAATTAGAGTCCCACTTTATACAATTGTAGCTTCCAAGCGAGAACATCGAACATCATTCTGATTTATTGATTGGCTAATAATTCCATTTTAATACACTCAACTACTTATTCAAGGCTATAATTTCTCGACTATCTTAATTTTGCAAACTTTATTTTTTAGAGTAGTTCATAAAATAACCAAAACAAAGCTCGATTGGTGAAGTCGGTTCAAATATATTTTCATCAGGTGGACAAGTAAACTAAAATCGTCGCCAACTGTGAAAGGTCCAAAAATAATACGAAGAATATTTCGTTTGACCGTTCCCAAAGACG
The DNA here is from genome assembly GCA_035044765.1 of Leucophenga montana. Classification (NCBI taxonomy): domain Eukaryota; kingdom Metazoa; phylum Arthropoda; class Insecta; order Diptera; family Drosophilidae; genus Leucophenga; species Leucophenga montana. The sequence continues at coordinate 934,394 of JAWNNQ010000255.1, forward strand.
CTGTATTCCATGTTGTCATGTCAAAGAGTGTTCTACTTCTAATTTCCTTACTGAACCAAAAGTAACATCGATTAGCAAGCGTGATTCTTCGTCTAATTTGCATTCAGACGTTGTTATTGCTGCTTATCTCTATTCCAAAGCAGACAAAGCTCTCTATAACACTGAAGTCGAAATTCTCCATCCTCACAAACCGTCCAATATGCGAGTATTGTTTGCGAGTGAACTCCAAGTTATACGTCCTTTCCTTGTTCAACAATAGGCCTATGAGACGTCACTGTATATGTTCTCAATCTCCGAGCACACATTGCCAACTACGCCCCTTTCGATCCGATCATGCATCACTTTCTTATGGAAGATCGTGACCGAACGTTCTATGTATAAGAATGAGCGTAGTATTAACTTCATAAGTAGATTAAAAAAAAACTCGCACGATAAAGCATCATTCTGTCTGAAAACTTTCTTGATATCAAAGTTCTCGTAGAGGTTCTTTCATACCCTTATGTGATAGAGTCATACTGCAAAGACCAACGAATTTTGCTACGATACCAAGTTCCAATAAGCCGTTGTTTGTCTTTGTTGCACTCACGGATCTTCGCTGTAGAGTATTTGTTGTAGAGTGAAAAGTTAGTCACTTTTCGACTTTTTTGGTCTCAGCCACTGATACGATTATATCAGTGTATCCGTTTGTGGCTTCAGCCATTTACACAATCTGCGGAACAGAATTGTATATCAGATTGCTGAGCCTAATTCTTTCTTGAAAATAGATCCAGCAATGAGAATAAAACCGTTGAGCATGCATACATCGGACCAACTCCTCACCACCGGTCTTGAAAAGCCCAGTTGACAGCTCATCATAGCCAGCCGCTTTGTTATTTTTCAGCTTATCAATTACTAACTCGACATCTTTATAGTCAACAACAGAGTCTATATTAACTGATGGTATTAAAAATACTTCTTCATCAGCGGTATTGCTCGCTTCATCGTCTCTAAGTATGTATATTTTTACTTCTCCATAGCTTCAGTGATACCTTAGCAACTATAGCCAGCCTTCCATTTCCACTCTTACAAAAACAAACTCCGGGCTTAAATACTTCGGTCATACGCTTTGACTTCTGATTAAAATTTTCGAGCATTATATCTGTCGCATAATTCCTCTACATCCTCAAGCTAACGTATGAAAAGTTTCTCCTTGCAGAGTTCTTCTGTAGCCGACATCTTTCTTTGCTGTAGCTCATCATACTAAGAGTGCGGGAAATATCTGATGCAATCAATAACCGAAGGAGCTTACGCTGACAATCGGAAGATATACTGGAGTCATATCTTCCCATTGTCATATGTTTTCAAAAGACGGAGACGATGCCCGGAACAAGTTCTATACTGTACATTAAAAAAGTATAGTTTTTTTTTCAGAAAAGCTATCATAGTATTAGCAGGTTAAACGTAAATCAATTACATTTTGATATAAAAAAGATCAACAGAACAGAAACAAGAAAGCCAAACAAATTTACGACGTAAATTAATAATTCTCATAAGGAATTTTAATAAAAATCCTTGCGCAGCAGTTAGTGCCAAAACAACAACTAAAATCATAATAATAATGAGTGCAGATAGTGACGTTTGCTTAAGGTATTTATAAAAAGCAGATTTAAGCGCTCGCAGAGAATGTGAAATGTGCAGCAGCAACAGCAGCATTCTGGGGCAGGAGATGAGGCGTTTGGCATGTGAAGGAAAGTGGAGTAGAGTCGAGCGCTGCTGTCATAATGCTGCAATTGTTCATTATCCACTAATGAACAAAAAGTGTGCAAATCGCACACACAAAAACGTAAATGAAAATGAAATAGCAGCAGCAACAGCAGCAACAGCAACAAAAGAAAAACAAGAACAAGAAACATTGAATGAAAGCGAAGTTTTTATACGCTATACACCATCTACCATCAAATTATATAAATTCGACCATCGGCGGCAACCGAACAAAGAATATGTATAAACGATTTGTGAATTATAAGTACTACTAAGTTTTATTGAAAATTAATATAAATTCTTAAGCCAAACTAAACAGCTTAAAATAGTACGACAAAATTTATTTATATATTCATCTTGTATTTGATAATGGTCTATGTTGAGTCTAAGAAACGGTGATTCACATATTGGGTATTTGAATTAGTGCTTAGTGTATTCTAAGAGATGGCTTGACTAGTACATTTCCAATAATCCACTTTCCAAAGTGTATTCCCTCGCAAACGTCCCATCATTGAGCCTCGTTTTTGGTAGAAACGTAACTAACAACACTTTTTATTTAGTTGAATATGCTCAATTTTGTGTTATTGCGGGTAGTTTTACTTCATTTCTTTAACATCAATAAAAGTGCTATCGAAAGCCATCGAATTTTAGGAAATTAGTGCTCTACCTGACCAAACGTGTCAGAAGAGGTTTGCTCTAAGTAAAAAGTTGATTTTGAGCTGGAAGACAAGGAACGACCAGGGCAGCCAAAAAAGTTCGAACATGAAAAATTGAAGTCATTACCCGATGAAGGTACATGTCAAACGCATCATTGCGTTTACTAAGAATTGTCCTGTCAACAGTTAGTAAACGCCTCAAAACCATGAGAATGATCTATAAATGGAAAATTTTGTAACAAACGAATTAAAATCAATAGACGTCGAGAGTCATTTTTCTTCTCATTGAACAACAGAAAGGACGAGATTTTTGCATCTAATTGTGACTGGCAATGAAAAGTTGATTTGCGACGACAATCCCAAATGCAAAAAGTCATGAGTTAAACCTAGACAAACATCAACATCAACAGCGCTCTGTATTTTGTAGAATCAGCGTGGTGTGATCTGATATGAGCTGCACAAACATAATGAAACGAATACGGGTTAGCAACTGATGAGCAAAACCTATCAAATCTTACATCGAAACGCCAAAAGGGGGTTCAACTCCACCCGCCGTATTCTTCAGATATCGCTCCATATGTTTACCACTTGTTTCGGTCAATGACTCCTGGCCTGTCTGAGAAACGCTTCACTTCTTCTGAAGATGCAGAAATTAGGTAAATTCGTGGATGAATCTAAAGACGAATCGTTCTTCAGACACGAAATCCGTTTGCTGTCAGAAAAGTAGTGGCTAACGATGGAAAATAATTTGAAGAATCTATTTATAACCATTTTTGAAGAGTAAACCCAGAATTTTCGAGAAAAAAAAACTTCGAATTAATTGAAACATCTAGATTAGATATTAAAGAAGTCATTTACGCCATAACATTTATCTTTACCATGGGATTCTATAAGCTCTATAGGAGAATGTTACAAATATCAACTCTTGAATTGGGAGCTCGTGCTTGAATACTAATATAGGTACAGGCCTCCAGATGACTAAGCTCTGATAATCGTTAAATTTTACAGGCAAGTAACAATTGCGACGAAAAAGAAGTCTTAAACTGTACATATTAAAAAGATTGCATTATAAAAACTTGAATAGGGGAAAAATTTAGCGGGGCAAATTTTTATGCAGGACGTGGGACGAGAAGTGCTGGAGAGCTTGCAATAAAAACGTAGTCTTCAAACAGGGGTTCTGTTGGAAATCTTAAAAATTGGACAAGTAACACGTATAGCCAGGGACAGATAGACAGGCAGACGGATAGACATACAGATGGAAGGACGGATAGACAGACAGATGGACAGATGGACGTACGGAAAGACAGACGGACACACAGTCGAATAATAAAACATAAAGCAAAGCAGACAGATACACAGATATAAGGATAGGCAGACAGACAGACAGACGGACAGATGAACATGAGTAGATTGATTCACCTCGTCGAACTGATCAAACATATGCAGATACACTTTCTGGGTTATATGACCACTCTTTTAAATTGCTACAAACTATCTAAAAAACCGATAATACCCACTTGAAGAGTATAATAAGAAGAACTGACAAGGATCAGTGGCACTAAGCGCAGAAGATAGAATGAAGTGCACCGCATGAAGCGACGCGGATTCAGTTGGAAAAAGTGCAGCCTTCAAATGAACAACAACAACAGCAACAAACACCAAGAGCGGCACTAAGGACGCAGCAAAAGAACTTTGGTAGTTTCAATGCAGGCAACGCAAACACACACACTTATACAGACACAAAAAACAGGCTGCAACTGCACGTTGCTGTCAGAATCCGAGCAAAGAAAATCTGATCTGGAGTGAGAAAATAAGGATATACTCGTATGTACGCGAATGTTTGTGCACGAAACGGATGCTTAATTTTTTTCCTTGCTCGACTGCCATCAGCATCGAATGAGCAAAAGTAGAGTGCATTACGTGGAATTTTGAAGCACTTAAGCTATGCCATAAAATGTACCGAAAAAGCGCTTTCCTCTAAACTCGTAGAGGAAAAAAAAACGAGTGCTGGGTAGCGCACAAGGAGTCACATGTGACAGTTGCAGCTTTTTCTGTGCTGCATGCGCGTTGTCCTTGCACAAAGCCTGTTTGCTGTCTTTTGCTCACATTTACCCACACTGCCCACCTCTCGCTTTACCATGCTTCGAGTGGTTTTTGTTCGTGCGGCATTCTCTAATGACAATTGTTTTGCAATATAAATTGCACAAGTGCGCAATATTTGCCTTTGTTTATGCGACGACGACGACGGCGACGACGATACAACTTTAACTTTTCGTTGCATGGCGCATAGCGTTGCGCTTCGTAGTGTCCTGCACCTGCCAGCTGCTAATGCTGCCCTGCCATTTCCGTTCGCTCCTGTTCGTTCTTTGGCTTATTTTGCCTATCTTCTTCTTGTTTCATTATGCGAGACTTTTGCATTGTTCTTCAGCGCAAAACCAAGCCAGGACAACACTCAAAGGCTTCGCTGTATCTCTGCTGCTTTTTATTACCCAGCTCATGCATCTGCATCTACAGTTTCTTCAGCCTTAGAAGTAGCATCCTCAGCAACAACAGCAACGACTCTGGCCAACACAAACTGTTTGCAGCAGTTGCATTCAATTGCTTTTGTGCAATTCGTGATATTTGCTAAAATTAAATGACATGAGTTATGAAATTAGATTTTCGGGCCTCATCTGCGTAATGTACAAAACAAGGCATGCCAAGGATTTTCTAAACTGCAGCAGTAAAAACGAGCAGAGCAATAGCAGCTGAGGCGTCAGTTAAACTAAATATTTTAGCTTAAAATCTAAATATGTCTTACGTATTTGTAGTGAAATGTAGCGTTCTATTAAAGCAGATATCAAAATTGAACTCGAAAATTATAGACAAAAAATAAACGTTGCATAAAGCAAGCTTATAATCATTAAAGATTAAGGATTTCTTATTATTCATACAACATGAAAGTTAAATAAACTTTATGGGTTGCTAATTTTATTGAATACTTTGCAATAATTGGTTTGAGGATCTTCGCTATTAGAGAAACCGAACAAAATGACAATCACACTATTCGTCCTTTATTAACTAGTTGTACAATTTATTGTATGTAGTCTTTAAAGAGAACGACAATGGGCGACTTCGCTTTCAAGTAAAATATAACACGATACTTTTTTCCAGTCGTCCTCTATCCTTTCTACATGCCATCTCAAGACCATATTAGGTACAGAGGAGTTATTGGGAAAGTAAACAAACGCTAGTGTTCGAACCGTTACAATTAATTACTTAAGAACTTGTTGACTGACATGATTGAAGCTTATTAAAAATGTTAAAGAAAAAAACTAGTATTAAAAAAAAAACAATACCACAAAAAAAAAGAATTAGTGGAAGGTTACTTAAACCAGACCAAGTGTGTACTCTGCTTTTTAAGTCGCTGAAACTGCATCCGAAACCGGTTTTGCCCCATCAAGTCTGTGTTTTTCTAAGCTCAAAAATCAACTTGATACTAGAAAACCCAAAAATATCAACTCTTAAGCCATACCTTTACGGCTTAAAAACTTGAGATCGTTTACCTATAACCCTAACACCCTAAAACCCATTACTTCAAAATCTATAACCTTAAAACTTATAAATCTTAAATCCTAATAAACTACAAACTAAGCTACACAATGCAAAAAATCAAACTGAAATCTAAGAAAAAACTTTCGTTAAGAAAAAAAAAACAAATAGCAATCCTTCTCATAATTTTTTGGTTCCCGCCAGATTAATGGAGAAGCAAATGTTCGTTTTTCTTGTTTTTTTTTTTTTTTTGTTTATTAAGTTTCAAGAAGCATCTTAAGCTTATTGTTTTTCGAGTAGAACAGTTCACTAGTTTCTATACCAAAAAAGTCCTGCTATCTACTTTTAAGTAAATCTGTGAATGTCTTTCTAAGTTAACTTACAACATATTCCACTCCACAAAGAATGCAGAAAGAGAGTACGCAATTGTTGCATGATGCCTTTCTTGTACCCTTGTACGCTCCGAAGGTCACGTGACGCACCTATGTAGAGCTGCGGTCGCTTGATGACGACGCCTGCGAACCTGTTTTCACACCCTGACCTGCCGCCAATACTGGTGTTCCGACTCCCACCATCTGCCGACCATGACAGCACGAAAGCTGTGATCTATTAACTTTGCCGGATAGCGGAACAATTCCGTTGCTCACCATCATCGCGTGGAGGTGCCCTGGTGCCGACACATGTGTCTGGTTTAAGGAACCCTCCCTTCGTATCTATAATTAGCTGCTCTCTCTTCCGTTCTGCCAATTAAAAATCAGCTTGTTCTAATAATCGATTTAAAGACAATAGTGTATCAACAAATTTAATATTAAAACTACACTTAAAATCTTGCGGATCTACATAATCGATATGTAAAGAAAATACTGCTTTTTTATAAAACTTAAAACTTTGCGCCATGAAGAGTCTAAGAATTTATTTAATATATTGTATGTTTATACGCTTGATACACTGTATAGATGATGGAGAAATGGCAACAAAATAGTTTCGTTTTGTAAATGACAAGTTTTCACGCTTTTATACCCAAAATATCGAACTAATTTTGTGAAAAAATATATTATGCACAAAATGTTGTGAGCACTTCAAATATATTTTCATCAATGAAGTAGTAGAAGAAAGCAATGAGGACAACAGTGAACAAATTCATTTCCATAAGCATATATGCGAACGATGTGGCAAAAAGTTACAGTTACAGCACAATACTGAGATCGATGAAAATTTTTGCTACCGAAATATTAAATTATTACTGCTATGTCAAACAAACAAAAAACAGTGTTCCCAAATCAACATGGAATACTAAAATCAGATATTTATTAGATGAAAAGTCACACATATTGATTTTTCTTTGTGTTTTTTCTTTTTTATACGGAAATGCAAAAGGTTGTCTTGGTCACTTGTTTCTTGAGTATATGATGTATTTTCGGTAGCAAATATTTTTGTTATCTAAATACTCGATGAAAAAAAGTTCGCCTCGTTTTTTTATATTTTTATATCCAAAACTTTCATCCATCTCAGTATTAAGCTTTAGAAAGAAAAAAATACCTCAGTTCCAGTTCCACTCTTCCCCTTGGAACCGCCAATGCTTTACACATATTTTTATTAAAATTCACAGAAAAATTAACAGTTACGATTTTATCATGGTTGCTATAGGGTATATCAGAAATCTATAGAAAATGGTACATGTAATACCAAAATGGTATAAATATAATACGAATTCCAGCGCATGTCACATAATAAAATTAAATCTAAGCTGCGAGCTGGCAGAAAAGCGATGCAAATTTTGTTCAAAAAACTCTCGGTCTCGGTCAAGGGGGTGAAGCTTACTTATTTCAATGGACTGCATCTCTTTTTGATTTCATACTATTTTCGCAGTACTGTATACAGAAATGTCTATTCTTTCACGTTTCCAAACGGCTTAATTTCTGAAAAAAGGTTCCATTATGGTATTTCTGCATTCAGGACACCTTTTCAAGTAAATTCTTAAAGTTCCTTGATCAAACTAGGAATCTTGTCTAATTCATTGATAAGCACAAAAAGGATAGCATATTGAGTATTTTTGCAAAATTCTGTAACTATAAAACGTGTGCCGCCTTCGTTGCCAATTATGACATTTGCGTATATTCAAATATTCTGAAAATTGCTCAATTGTCCTTTTTTTTCCAATTTCAATTCAAAATGCGATTGCTCTTAAGTAGTAAGTTATATGATAAGTTGTCTCCTCTTTTTGATCTGATTGATTTTGTCATCTTATTTAAGTAGTTTCATTTTTGAAATTGGCTTTCATGTAATTAAGCTGTTACAATATTGCAGTTGAGATACGTCAAAATGAACTAAAACATAAATTAACGTATTATTCATGCGTAATACGGGCTTAGGCTTGTTATACATGAAACAAAAATTAGTACTTTGTTTTTCTTAAGCAGATTTGTAAAAGTGATTATATATTTGTGTAGTTTTTTGTTGGATTGTGTATGCACATAAGTGTAGTTTAGATTTAAATGTTCATATCAGTTTGGATGTCCTGTATAATATTTTTTTTTATTTTTTTATTTTTTATTTTTTCTAATATATACGCATAGGAAAGCATCAGGAATCCCATAGACACAATTGCTCAGCTCGATGCAACAAATCGATATAGCTGTCTCGTAGTCAATTTTACTAGATTTAATACTAAAGTATAGAATAATTTTAGCGATTAAAAATAAAAACACCCGGAACTCATGTCCTGGACACTAGCAATCATAGACCACTGTTGCCAATTTAGCCTTTCTTATCACTGTTTCACGTGAGAGTCAAGTATGGCGGGCTTAGATGGGAGTATCAAAGAAATTCCAATAACTTTCTGCTTCTATTATATTTACGTATTGTTTATGTTTAATGCCTTAATACCATAGAACTATTTTTTTTGCATATGAATAAAATAACTAAATGATTTATGCATTAAATTATAAAAAACAAATGTCACACTAAGTCACACACACACACACACACAGTGACACAATGTAAGAGTGAAGGATATAATGTAATTTCTGTGCAAATTCAACGCATATTTAAAACCGTCAACGACACTCGAACAAAAAAAAAGGAAAAAAAAAAAACTGAAGGAAACTGAATGAGGCAACAAGATATATGAGCAACAACATTATACAAAACAAACACATTTGAAATGCTACATCATCAAGTAGAGCGTTAAGCGTGCATTTGCTTTAGTTAAAACCATAGGAAAGAAGAAAAAAAATGGAGAAGCAGCAGTGGCAGGTGCAGGTGCAGGTGCAGGAGCAACAGCAACAGCTACCAAAAAGACAAAAATAACTAAATCAGCATAAGGAAATGAAAATGTTGCGCCACAAAGTATGCAACATATGCAGCTATATAAGATAGAAAGGTGCAACGTTGTTAAAACAACAATAGCACAAGCAGCAAAAACAACAACAACAACAGCAACAACGACAACAACAACAACAACAACAATGTAAATGGCGTCGGTCGCCACTGCCGCCATTGAGGTCTGAGGCCTGTAAGGAAAATGGCTGTCATCTGAAGTTGCTGACGTTGACAGAGGCGTAGAGAAGAGATAGAGCGAGACAGATAGTTTAAGTGCAAAAATGAGATGTAAAAGCGCGAAGTGGGCAGGAAGTCCGCCACTGAGTGAGCGAGTGAGTGAATGAGTGATGAATTTATCCCTATTTGCATATCATTTTGCAAGTTAACGGTGAATGCGTTTACCGCAACCAAAACAGTGAGCAACGGAGGGGAGAACGGAGCGCATACGAGTACTCATATGAGCACGTGCATGCCGTGTGTTTGCATAGGTGAGCGCGTATGCGTGCGCATGTGTATGTGTGTTCACGTTGGGTTAATAAAAGTTTGGTATTTATATATAGAAAAAAACTAAAACTCAACTTTTCGATCAGTTCGTAGAAAGAGAAAATAGAAACAAACTCTAAAAATAGTTTATTCATGCAATTTTCAGTGTTGTACATTATAATACACAATTAGTTCATTAGAAAATTCAAAGGAAAGCAAAACAAAAATGACGATATTCGACTGAACTCTCTTAATGAACGAATACAAAACGTTCTCAGTGACTGTATCTGCACTGACAAAGAAAGGAGAACTGACAAAAGTCTTTCAATTGTACGTAATATTAAATGAATACTTGATTACTAACAAAGTGATATTCAGTCTGACATTATAGTGTCCAAAGTAACAATATGGGAGATGAACTAGCAAACATGAGATCGGCTGTTCAACCCAATTCTCCAGTGACAGTCGTACCAATAAATACTGAAGTAAAAGTGTGTTAGAAAGCCAAGCATTTTGATAACATCTGCAAGAAAAGGTGGTGGAGCTCATCCGATAGTCGAGTTATAAAAAGCCTTAAAATAAAACCGTACACAAAGAAGTCGGAATTTGTTCCTTATGTCTCACTTTGAAAATATTTTAGCGAACTTTAATTATCCACCTCCTAAATGGTTGGACGGGCCTCGTGTGCATCTGCAACCTGGATTTAAAATGCGCCGCAACTGTGCAAATATGTAACATTCTGCTAATGTAAATTTATTGTTAAACAAAAAAAGCAAAAAATAAATTAAAAAAATACGATAGAAGAAACCCAGCTACGGTTACGGCTGAGGCAAGCGCGGTTGCATTCATACGCAATGTGTGCTGCGGCACATTGTTGCCGGACAAGGCGGCGGTGCATACGCTTGAATTGCACTGCATACATTCATGCAGCACATTCATGCAACATTGTATTAAATATGAAAAAAATTACGCGCCATATAAAAGTTGTACGTTGCCAACTTATTCTTAACCTCGTGCACGGCAATCACCCCGCCACATACCCGACACATAACATACTCTCGTACCTACCGGCATTCAGCAAAGCATCTCCTTGAAGTGCAGTGGAGTACAATAAATCTAATTTGCGTCGCATTTAATGACTTTGTCCAGCGAAATTATGTGCGCATAAGAATCAACCAGCCGAGACGGAGCAGCGGCAGTCAACGAGTGACCTTAGTTTGCTGGCGCTTTTTTCGGGCAGTAGTAGGAGAAGGGCAACTCGTTGGAGCGGCAGCAGCAGCCGCAGCAGCATATTTAACGCTTAAACGTTGTCATGGCACAACGAAACGAAACGAAACGAAACGAATTTTTCTTTTTGTTAAACATTTTCAGCTAACCTGAACGCATAAAGTAATTAAAAACGTTAATTAGAATTATGTGACAAAGTTAATGTAAATTAAACAATAAACTAAGAAAAGTGGCAAAAGTGAATGCCGTCTAAAAGCAGTGGTTAGTGGCCTAAAGCATTTTGGACAACTCAGTTATTTGTTTAAGTAGCTTTGCTTTGCATGTTTCTGCGAGTGCACAGTGGGCGAAAATTGCTATAAACTGGCATACCGCCGAGACAAATTTCGATCTGCCAACATATAAGAGTAGTTACTGTTTAAAAAATCAACACTGAATTTTCAAAAATAAGAGTGCAGATCTAAAACATTGCGCATGTATGACAAACTTTCTCTTTATTCGATTGAAAACACTTTTCAATAAACAATATCATAAACTCAAAATGGCGGAACCAAAATTGTTGTTTATTTTACCACAATTTCTCCAACGCAATAATTAATACTCATTTTTAAAGCTAAACAACATACAGTTAAATGCATTTACAAAAGAATTTCATGTAAAACTTTCTCATAAAAACAATTCAATTCGAACAGTAAGTTATGCAAACATTATTCTGAGTAATCAAACATAGCGTTGATGGTGACAAAATCATTTTGATGAGCGTTTGTCATAATATCGGAATTTTAGTACCACAGAACATCAGCAGTCAGAGCTTCTGTCATAGTTGACCATCAAGAAATTTTTGCGGGAGAAATGTATTTGATATTACTTCAGTTCTGTATTCTTGCCTTCTGAAGCATCTACTTCTAAAATTCCAACTTGCTTTTGTATTGAAATAAATATTTTTTAATTCAACTCCTCGAATGTAATAGTCAATTCGTTAAACGCGAACGTATCTACTACTTATGTGTGAACTGAGGGACGGAACAGTGATAGGAAGATTTGGTGAACATTAAATTATTTTGATCTCTTTCTTTAACTCGCTACTCACTATCGCTGCTTTACAACTGCGAGTACAATTTAGTTGTTTTTTTTTTGTGTACAAAAATGCATTTCTTTCAGAACAAAATGAATGAAAAGATTAATCAAAAAATGTTCCATTCGCGGTTATTACTTTTTCCCATCTCTCAGGCAATTTTCGAATTCCAACTCAAAAAAATCTCTCGTATTTTAAGTCGTTCCAAGTTAGGAGCCCATATTTGATTTTTGAAAAAAAAAAATAACAAAAATGAACAGAGGAAATCGTGCTGCATCCCTTGGAAGAAAAAGTAATCAGAAGGAACAATGTTCGGAGAAAAAGGGCGGGTGCGGCAAAGTATTCCATTTGAGCGTTACCAAATATTTATTCACTATTTTTGCGCCTTACATTCGTTTTAAAATGAATACATTATTTATTACTATATTGGATGATACCATAATTGGGTGAACTACTCCCAAAAATAGTGTACAATTTATGGCTGTTAAAAACTTTTGAAAAAGTGTTGTCAATTGAGTTGTCAAATCATTTTCATTGCCGTGCCATTTTCATGGTGGTATTTTCAAGGTAGATTTATTTATCAGGTGACGTATTCCGCTGTGGTGACTTTCTGAAATGCTTTGAATGTGAAACAAAAAACGAAATTACCAATTCGTAACTTATGAAAAAGACAAAGACAGTAGATAAATAACAAAAGAAAAAGAGCGCAGCTGAGGAGAATACCCCACCTTTGGTATAAATTCACCAATGGTGTATTTTTAAATAAAACGCATGGGTTTTTGAAGTTTTAGTTGACAATTGAAATATTATAGTTCAAAAAAACTTAAAGACTGAACTTCGTCATTAAAGATTTTTTCATCTGAGATTTGTAACAACAAATTACATAAGAACTTAGAAATACAATATTTAAAAACTAGCTTAATAATTTTCTTAGGACTAATGAAGGAGAATAAAACTTGTAAATCTCTTCTACAAATCTACAGAGTCAAGCTTAAGTCATTGTTCAGCATAAAAAAAGGTTTACAAAAAATTAAATGTTGTTGCAACGAATATCTAACAAGAAAAATGACATTTATCATTGCTTTCCCATCTACACAAGCATCTTCAAATTTTTAGTTTTCAAATATTGCATGCTAACTTATGCCCACTGTGCAGCGTAAAAACTACTAAGAGACAACTGTGCAGTGGCAGTGTCTTATTTAATTGCAATTTATGCGCTGTGCACGAATGGGTTAATAAAACAAAATTTGTAGCTCAAAATGCTCCAAGGATTCAAGTGGTCACAGAAGTAATACATCGTATATAAGTATAGGTATAATAGATAAACTCGAAACATAAGTCAATGTTTACGCAAATCAAATGTATTGTAAGCATTTCAAAAGAAAAACTTACAATTCATGCACATGTCAATTGACATTTTTCCAAAAATTAATTCAGGCTGTAAAAAAAAATATATATATAAAATGGATCCTTGCATAAATTGCCGTTCATCTGACAAATGATGCTGAGCTTAAAGCATTCAAACGAATCAAACGAAACGCGTTGAATCGTGTCGTATCGTAACGTATTGAATGAAGCGAATCCTTGCCAATGTCCTTGTACATTTGCAATACTTTTCGGCATAGGCACACACACACATATGCACAACTACACATATGTATACAGCGCAATCAGTGTACATATGAATCGCATATATCATTGCTAAAATATACATAAACTAACGACTTCAAAATAAAAAAGAAATTGCAACGAGGCAGAGAGAGAGAGAGAGAGAGAAAGCGATACGAAAGGACATAGGGCTGTATGAACATTTGTTGCGTCGTGATTTGGCTGATTTATGCGCTTTGATAAGTGGTCCATTGCACACAGATACACACACACACACACACACACATATACATATATAGCAGCTACAAATAAAAGGGCATTATAATCATGCATACACTCGTTTGCTCTCTGACATTATATAATGCGCTCTTCATTGGCCCAATAAAATATGTAACGACTTTTATGATAAATATTTGCAATGGTAATGGTAGCTATACACTATACTATACTATACACACACACACACACACACACACACACTAACATACACACTCGCATGCCTAACTACAAAGAAATAAATTCTGCAGCAATGATGAAGAGAGACAAAATGTAGATTGGCACAAAATGCAAAATTTACAATGAATTTATAAAGAAAGAAAATAAAAACAAAATAATTTGCATATTTGTATTTTTGTGCCTCTCATTTATGCATGCGACCTTCGTATGTAGCATCCCATATTCGGTACATCTCTAAAATTCTGTCATATATCTTTGTTCCCAACCTGTTAAGCTTCACGGCTGCTCTTTGTTTACATTCATTCGCTTGTTGCTATTTATTTTCAAATAAACGGAATTTTGATTTACAACACTGGCAGAAGAGACATTTAAATGCTTAACAAATAAACCAGAAAATCGAATGTCGAATTAAAAAATAAAAACACAAAAGATTTATATGAGTAGACCAGAAGATTTGATGCTCTTTTTGGTAGTAATCAATACAAGTGTTTCTATTTTCGAGGAGTTAATATATTTTGTGAAATTATAGTAATAGGATACGCTACTAATTGGTCAATCCAGAGAAGACAAATGTGAGTCCACAAGCTCCAGAAATAATCCATTTGGATGGCAACTGACGATTGAATGAGGCGAAAAGAGAAATGCTATATTATAACCTCTGGCACCAGAAAAGTAAAAGGCATATTTCAAGCGCAATGGGCTACATTAAATCGCGATGTTAATAAGGTAAAAGAAGAGATAAACGAAGGTGTGCAAACGATATTGGCAGAGCAGCACAAACAGCAGCTGAAACACATCGTAGTGGTGATCTATATAAAGCAGTAATCAAGTTAACAAACACTATAGATAAACCCATTCGAAACGATGCAAGCAACCTTCTAACTTCAACAGACGAACACGCGGGGCGCAGCTCTATGAGCGACTTCTGACTAAACGTTCCTCGGTAGTATTGCCAATATTCAGGTGTAGACAGCATGAATGAAAAGCAACTAAAAATCGAAGCCAACTTCGGCGCGCAAAACATCTATCTCCTCATAGAGGACTTTTGGAAACTCATGTGACTTCCAGAAGAGCGCAAAGAGAGAACCATTATTAAACTTCCCAAGATATGTGATCTTACCGAGCGATCACGTGACTCCAATGCTAAGACAGAAACAAGGAATCTGTTAAATGTAGGTCTCCTTGTAGCTCTGTTTGACAACTTTGAGAAATCATTAGAAATGCTTGACAATAATGAGCGTATACAAATGTAGAGGCATCCCGATAAAATTGATTGACATAAACAAGCAAGCTGTCGCGTACGGCAAGAAACTCAACTAAGTTGAAGGCTTGGGATAGAGACAGGATTGGGATGGAGTAGGGCCAAAGGTGTATATTATCACCTCTCCCCCTTAACATGGTACTGGATACAATCATAAAGAAGCGATGTGTGATTTAAAAGGTACGACGTGGGGCCTAAACCTACGCGCAGAGCCATAGTCTCTACATCAATATAGACCAGATTAAAATGCGCGTAAATGGAAACTCAGATAATGCGACTGCATTGATTGGGGTATCGTTTAAGGATGTAGCAACATTAACGGTGGTTCGAATGTTGACATCGATTCGTGCTCAATTTTCTTGAATTAAGTATGAAACGTGATCGACTTATAAATCAAACGCAGAAATTCTTAGACTGAGTATAAAATTCTTGAAATAAGTACAAAAATCTAATTCTAGCAACAAATTTAGAAATCTCAGAATTTTATATAAGTCCCATTTGACTTGATATAAGTAGAAAATTCTTAAGCCTATCTCTAAGAGGAAATAAATCTAAGAGCAGAATCAAATTTACTTTCTCAGCTGCTCCAAATTCTTCGCACCGACAGTAAATGGGAAAAGCAATGGATTGAGATCCGGCAACTCCATGTGTCGGGTCCCTATTCGGCGAGGTTCTTAAGACGATGACCTTGTGTTCGCTGCTATGGTCTTTTTATTCTTCTCTTATATGGGGTCATGCACAAATTTTTCAGTGGTCAAACATTTTCCAGGTGCCTTTTATATATCTACCAAGTTACCTTCTTATGCGTTCAAAAATTGCTGCGAAGTGTTGAATTTTGTTTTTCATGTATGTAGGAAGCTTTGACGCTGCCCACTTCTTCAGTGGATCTTATTTTTCCCAATGCCTTTTATATATGTTGGTTTTTATGGCGCGTGCATTTCATAATACATGTGTGTAAGTTATAATACAGAACATCTTAATAGTAAACTCTTATTACTAATAATAGAAAGTTACGAACCCCAAAGTCCCATTGGACGATTTTCGTTTGAAAACATAAAAGAGCATGAAATTGTAATTTATTGTAGTTCAGAGTTATTTTATAGAGTTCAAAAATGAATCCAAAGTAAATAGTTGAGAGAAAATTATTATACCGAACGAACAGGTATAAAGCACTTTTGTATTACAAGAGTCATCGAATTCCTTGAACCAACGCTTCATAAAGCCAAAAACACCTTTTTTGAAATTATATTAACAGTTTGTCAGAAAGTTTTTTCACGTATTAAATTGGATATTGTAGATGCTATAAAATGATTGATCAGCTCGACGAGACGAGTAGTTCTAGATATGGTTGTCTGTCTTTCTGTCTGTCTTTCTGTCTGTCTTTCTGTCTGTCCGTCTGTCGGTTTGTATAATTTTTGTTTAGATATTTGACTTATTCTGTTATAGAGCCTTGTTTTGGTCCTACGCAGATAGGGATAGATATCGATGTACCACGCCAAACCAATCTAGCATATATTCTTTATAATCAAATATTTTCTAAGATTTTGTGCGATGCGATAATCCTTGCTTTGGCATTTGCATGTTGAATTTTTGAAAAATGCTTTAATTTTGATTGCAAGTCAACGCACATTTAATATCCTTGCCTAGCTGCTTCTGCTGCTACGATGTGCCATGATTCGAAAATGATTTATTAAAATTCCAAAATGTAGTCGAATAACAACAACATCAACAGCAACAACAACATCGATGCCAATGATGTCGAATTGACATTAATAATATAAAATACTTGACTACGCTTCGTTTACACAATTCCAATATTTCTCTTGTCCTGTCATACATCCCTGTGCCGTACTGTACTGTCCGCTTTCGTAAATTACTCGTAAAATACAATACAATTTTAAGAAATTGAAGCGTGCTATATCCATTTCAATGTCCTTTTAAGCAACAGTTTATACGCACATTCATTCGTTCGTTCGTTCGTTCGCTCGCTCGCTTGACACTTGCGCTTTAAATATTTAATAAACGAAACAATGACTTTGCTTATGCGAAAATAATCTTCACACTCATTGCTTCTGTAGTCCTTCGTCCTTTGCCAAATACTCATACAATAGCTTATTCTCACTGAATGCCAATCATATTTCCATTTGACAATTAGAATTACAATGGCAAAACTGAGCAGAAAGCAAACCGAATGGAATTATTCAAGCGTTTGCTGCCAAACCAAGCATCAACATAAAATATTTAAATGGAACAAAACCAAAAATACAAATACAAATAACAACAATTAGAATGAATGAATGAATGAATGAATGAATGCGTACGGGTGTGAGTGGCGGTGGGCTTCTCTGTATGGGTTTGCGTTTGGGTGTACAGGCGTTTAGGGGTTGCCAAAGGACTTCAGTGTGACAAAATCTAAAGGCATTTAAGATCATGCTTCAAGTAAGTATTAGAAACATTGCAAACATATACTGGGGAGCTAGCAAAAGTTGGGTAAGTTGGTAAAGTTAAGTTTGGCCATTTAGAAAAGCATTTGGTTTAAAGTGAATATAATCGCGATACTTTTACTTTGGGTTTGATATGCCAAAAATTAAATAAAAAATTAAAAACCTTAGCAAAATGATGGTCGTGCACACAGTTCGACAAATCAAAGAGCTTGGCCAAGATGGTGACCATCATGGACGAGAAAGAAAGCGTACTGTCAATACATCCAGCATGTGCAAGATCATCGAAAAGCGTGTGAACCAAAATTAAATGGTCTCCACGAGAAAAATCGCTCGGCAGTCCGGAATCTATTGCTGCTGCGAATGGAAAAAAAATAACTCTGAATCAAGCTCTACAAGCTACAAAAAACTATATCTCCTTGTGAATGAGAACAAAAGAGAGCAGCTCGTCAACTCAGGCGTCGGGCCGCAGGTCATCAATGAGAGCACATCCTCTTCACGAATGAGAAACTTTTCTCCGTGTACTATCAAAGCGACAGGTGATGGTTTTTTCACGTTCGCGGCAATTGTGGAACACCGACAAAGTCCGCGGTTAGTCATAATTTGGGCCAAGCCAGCGGCTAAACACTCCATGCTTACATGGATGAAGGGGCTCAATATCAAACAAGAAGTGTTCCTTCGCACCATTCTCGAGACGGCGATTCTTCTGTAAGCTCAGCAGCATTTCGGCGTTGCTGAATGAACATTTCAGCAGGACTCATCGCCAGCCCACAAGACAAGTAAATAATGCTGGAGTGCTGCAAGGCTCACTTTACGGATTTTATTTTAGTGCTCAGGTCATTTGCTAAGCGTCACAAAACTTTGATGTCGCTGAAACAAGCTCTGCTTCGGCAGCAGAACCATCCATTCCCTTAAGACTTGCGGCTGAAAATTTCAAGACGCATTTAGGGCTCGGTTTTGTCGCTAAAGGAAGCGTTCGAATACTCGTATATTGTTACCTACAGTTCTTTAACAAATTTTATTTTAAAAAACATTTGCACGGATTGTTCACTGTCACTTAACTTAGTTTTAGACTTCACCAGAGCCAATCTCCACCACTTGCTTCATCAATATAAAAATGTTCTCTTTGGAATATTTAATTTCATGTTCTCAACATGCCAGATTCACATTGCATCTTTGAAGAATAGCAACTTTTTATCGACCTTCCTGAAATCTCGAATGAAATACATTTAAACCATAGCCTATCAAATATAACACTCCTATCAAACTTCTGTTAGCTCACTCGTACAAATGCAGTGGAGAGTGGGTGGACAGTGTGGGAGCCACAAGGAAAACTCATTTCTTATGATAAGTCCTTGTTGCTGAGGCTGCTCCTTTTTTTTTCCTAGAAGTTTGAGGCATACCGAAGAAGTTTAAATCGAAAGAGCTTCTTGAGCTTTTACTGGCCTAAATACTACTATACAGACTTCTTGTTGTTATTTTTGTTGTAGTTGTTGTCGTGTGCATAAATTTCAACACAAATTATGTTGTACATGGTAAAGTCCTGCACGTCGGTGTTGTTGTCGGCTGTTGTTACTATGTCGCCTTGTCAGAGTTTAATTCTCCCATGAAACCAAACTGAATCTTTAATGAAAAGCCACAATAACATACACACAAAGATACATTTTCTCGAAATACATGAACTAAATATAAAATTGGTTGTTGCTGTTGTTGTTGTTGTTGTTGTTGTAGTTTTCATTGTTGTTGTTATTGTTGTTGTGGTTCAAGTACTCAGGTGACTTGTCCAACACAAAGCCGTATCCAAAGCAGCCGCAGCTGATTTTGCCTTTGCGCATTTTGGTGTAAATTTTATTTGGTTTTTGTGGCACTTACATTAAATTACTTATGCAAAGATGCTACAGATGTATTCAAGTATATATATAATAGTAAATACATATATATATAATAGTAAATACATATATATATATATATATATATATATATTCTTATGTACTAATTGTTTCATTTACTATTGTTAGAATACGCGTCACCTCACTTCGATTCACAACATCCTTTCAATAGTCAATTTGCTGGCATACTTAGTACAATACTTACTTAGAATATTTGACTAATTTTATCAAAGCTTTTTCAGCTTTTGCTGAAAATTGTTAAGTAATTGTTTGGAAAACCGATGCCACAAAACACACAGCATCCATATACATATGTATTATAGATATATAGATGTATTGTACATACAATCGCACTTCCTTCCCAAACTTTAATTTCCCCAGCGCCATTAGTATGTGCAAATTATACTTTTTGTATATTCATTAAATTTATTACAAGTCCCAGTTTGAGTGCATATTTTATGTACTCACTCGTATACAAAACAATATATAAAAGTGTGTGTTTATTACACTTATAGAATTTATTGTCTTTATTTAATATGCATTCATGCAAAAAAACACATAAATATCTATGTATTGTACTTATCTAGTATACGAGACTTGTTTCTGTAGTTCCGAAACATTTCAGCATTTAAGACAGAATCAAAATGTTTAGTCTCTTCCTCAGCTAAGTAGTTCATTATGCACTTTTTATATATCAGATGAGTGTTTAAACTGTTATGAGTTTAAATAGAATACAAGCTATTTGAGCAGAGCACTCAGCCTGCCAATTTTACTATTAACTAGATGTGTTGGTAGATTACAAATTTTATGCACATACGAAACTTGAAGTACTATTTGAAAAAAAGTGGATATTTTGATTCGAATAGTTTTTTAACACTTTCATTTCAAAGGCAGAACTCCAAAAAAAATCAAAGCCAAGCTGGATGAAGTTCAAGGCACAAATTTTAAGACTCTTTACAATGGGGTGAATGAGTTTAAAGTTTGAAATTGAAATTGAAACGAGATCGAACAATAATAAGTAATAAGACATCATTCGAGATATTGATAAAAAGTTCTAATGAAGCAACGATTAACAGCTGCCATCCAGACAAGTTTATGCGACGCTTTATAACCGTAGAAGAATCATGCATAAAAATGTGCAAAATTTCAACTGGATAACAAAAAATTTGGTCCCCAAAAAATGCGCAACAACATACAGACAGACAGACGGACAGACGAACATACAGACAGACAGACATACGGACATACAGACGGGCAGACAGACAGACAGACAGACGGCCGTGGCGCGATCGACTCGAATATATATACTTTGTAGGGTCTACGTTACAAACTTTCAGACAAACTGATAATATCATTTCACACTCTGTGTGAATGGTACAAAAACTGTCTCAAGTTTAAAGATGCAATAAGTGTGTTATGAAACGTAAACATGTATTTCGTAGACATTATTTCTACTCCAGCATATGTTTCTGACACTCCACCAATTCTTCGGGTAATAATTCCTACTTTGTATGACTGTTGTATGGTGCTGCCAACTTACTACACAACGGACCAATAAAATGACTACAACTATCGAACTTTTCAGTGTTATCAGTATTTTTTATTCATCAGTTAGTTGAGCAAACGAAAATAAAACTAGAATTGATACTATATCGGTCCGATTAAGCTTATGTACTTCACATTTGAAAGTTAATAGAACAGGTCGGTAATCAATTAAATCATTTAAGAAAACATCTAACAATTTATTTCGAGAACATTTTTTTTTTTATAAAATTTGAACTTATATAATATAAGATGAAATAGAATATATAGTCAGGGAACTTTTGCATTTTGACGGGATATTTTTTCGTTGCACCCTTTTTATGACCCTGAAGATCGTTGATCAATATTAGAATTTTCATTACTTATTTTGGGAAATGATCTCGGATTCTGTTTGCTGTATGTTAATCTATTGTAAGAGAAATTAAGTTGTGCAATCTCTGAGCACGATGGTATGACGTGCACCATGTTATTTTGAATTTTTTGTATTTGATTTGTTGTTGGAATAAAACTAAGCATTTGGAGCATTATTGAAGATAGCATGAAAAAATGCGTGGTTTCCAAATTTTTGTTGTGAGTAAGAATGAAGAATATTTGACGATTTAATTACCATCCAAAGCTATCAAGCATCTTCTTTTTCTATTTTACAATTTGACAACTTTTCAAATAGTCCTTGCATGCGTATATGTATGCACAAATCTGTACTCGTTTATTTGTTGCTGCTTCACCGGAGGCCAAGTGTCATGTAATTGCCATTATCTGATTACATTTTGCATTTTATTACACGCTACACTTGACTTCCAAATTCATTTGAGTCTAGTAAAGCAGCAATTTTTGTGTATTTAATTTTTTGTGTCTGTATCAATTTACGCTGATTTTAATCGTTTCCATTTAATGCGTTTTGCGGCATTTAATCAATATTTTTACTACAACTATTTCAACTAATTTAGCCATTAACCACCTATGCTCTAGCTAAATATTTTAATACTTTTGGCGCATAAAATTTTTGTTTAATTAGTTGAAACTCGATAACAAATTTATTGATTTGAATTTCGAAAATCATTATGCATTCTGTGTACCGATTAGAATAGTTAATAATTTGGTTAAATATTATTTACAAATTAGTCGCAGATTTGCTTTTATAAATTTATGTACGATACAATATTTCGGTGATCAAATATTAAACATCATGGCGCAGTACGGTGAATGTCCTTTCGATTTAAAGCAAATTTTTCAAATCAAGAAAACGAGATTGAAGAGCATATAAATATGTTAAGAGTATATACGCAGTCGCAACTAGTGATTCACCAGCCACCAGAGGCGTATATCAGTCCCCTGTCTATCTACCTGCAATGCATTTGACTGACGAATTTAAAATGGCGATGACATTGAAAGGGACCAAATGGTGCGACGTTGCAGACACTTTTCCTAATAGGCATCCAACACATAGACCTGGCGAATCACAATGAACTGCTTTTTCATTGAATTTTTTTTTTGTTCATTTCTATTTTTAAACTATCACCATACTTCACTGCCGTTGGCTGGTGTAGTAGCCAGTCTTTTGAGACTGGTGTGTGTCTGGGAAAATAAGCTGCAAGGTCGCACCCTTTCAATGACATCGCCGTTTAAAATTCGCCAATCAAATTCGTTGCAAGTGGATAGGCAGGGGACTGATCCTTGCCCGAACTACAGGGCAGTTCACTAAAACGAACACTGTATAACTATTTAACGGCCATGTACCCTATACAGGGTACGAGGTTTTATTTCGTGCGTTGATTAAATATGTACTTGTTTTTAAAGACGAAAACGTCCAACGCGATCAACACCGAATTTAAAGAAATTTATTGAGTCACTGCTTCTTTGATAATAACCATTAAACATTGAATGAGAATGAGAATGTGCATGAGCATGCCGGCTAAAAATCGATAAAATAAATTGTCTGCTAGTAAACGTTCGGAGATGAAAATAGCGGGAGATTGCAGAGGTTGTGTGTGGAATAACCATCTTGATGCAATATAAATTTATTAATTGACTTTTCCCTACTCTCAAATGCATAGTGTGCTTAAATTCAGGATACCCTGTTGCATTGAATCACTAAATTGTATGTATTATCCGGTTCAACGGACCATGAACAATATGATATAGGGAGTAAGATCGAAATTTTATGAACAGGGAAGATGCTCAAAGGTGAGATATATGTGGACTGCCAATATTAAAGACAGTAGCACGAAGTGTAGAGTATGACTCTTTATTTAAATTTAATTTTAATTTTATATTTTGCATTGATATTTGGAAAGAAGAGGCTGACTTCAATAAAGTTGCGAATGTTTAGTATAGTAATTATGCCTTAATACACAAAAAGAAATATGAGAGTAAAATATTCCAGAACAGCTCGATGTGAAATACATCTGTCTGTCCATTTATGTAGATATGAGTTCCGCAACAATTCGGCAATTTTAAAATTTTATGCAACAATTCCATCTACTTTACTACAACAAAAAGAACAACAACAAATACAACAACTGCAACACGAAACACAATAAATACAAAAAGCGTTTTAAGGCAAAAAACTTACAATAAATAAATAAAGATGATGCTCCAGTTTGGATTCTGCTGATTTCGATGATGCTGATGCTTTCATTTCTCTGAAGCTTTTACGGCGGTAACCGCAATGTACAGCAACTACAGCAACAACACCAACAACAACAACAACAACAACAACAACAACAAAAGCTAGTATAGCAACAGCACCTAGAATAACGGTACATAACACGTACCGGAAATAAAAAATTGGTGAACGTCGCCATTTTTTATTTGGTTTTACTGCCACTTTAGCTTGCTGCCCCATGCCGGATATTACTTGCCTTAGCTCAGCCAGCCTCCATGTGCACACACAAGATAGAGTTAGTTTTTTTATGAGTGTAACTCTGAAAGTTTTTGTAGTATGTATTACATTAGAGCTCAGAAGAGAATGACTCTAAATATATTTCTCGCATTTATCAGTGGTTTTGCTAGCATAACTCTCAGATTTAGCATAACTGAGATGAGTGAGCCAGTAAGAAAATCTTGTTCCGAGTTTACTAGCGACGTTACTCTGAATATTTGGGTTAGCTCTAAATAGTTAATGATGATCTTTATACATAATTGTATATTGTATCGAAGATACCATTGGAATAAATGTTGATTCAAAATTCCATCGGATAACTTACTTTGATGGTTTTTTTAATGCCACTTAAGATTTTAACAAGGAATCAGTCAAATGGTCACAACTGATCCTCTATAGCTCAATTTTTGTTTCTTACACGGTTTTTAAATTTCTAGCAGTGTAGAGCACATTTCGTTTCAAACTCTTCCAATTTCAGACATCCCGATAGTCCTAATCGCGCTAAGAATGTCAACTATCAACCATTGCGCTAGAGATTCTCCCCTGGCGAGGCCATCAAACCATTCAAGGGTTGATAGAGATGTGCAGAATATTACTATTTTGGAGTGATGTTGAACGTTCGAATGGCAGACTTGGTTTCTAGGGAAAAGTTTGGGTTTTAGTGTTGTTTTTCAGTATAGGCAAGAGGCTTTCAGAATAGCAAGCATGTTAGCTTCTACATCACTGAACTAGGAATATGATATCATATTTTTAGAAAGTGAGCATAGTCGACATGGCTCTTCATAGCTGAGCGTAATCTACATCTCCAAGAAGTAACTTAGTAACATACCTTTCAGCTTACTGCTTCCAGCACTCGGAACGCAGCTACTGACACTGCATATGTCTATGCATAGTATGGTTCCTAGATTTCTGGTCTTCTGGAACAGTTTTATTTGTTAGCCATTTAGTTACAGGAGCTCGCAGATAAGTATAGTTTTTGTATTAGCTATCAAAGCCAAAGCTATTGCTCCAGATAACAATCATGTATGTTTGAAACATTCAAACACTTTCGGGGTTACCCTGCTTTTTCAGAGATATTGTTGTTGCTTATTGTTGCGATAGTTGTTGCGATAGTTGTTGCGATAGTTGTTGCTATTTCGGTTTCTGGTTTTAGAGCCGTCAGTTTCTCTACTTTTTTTCTTTTTTTTTAAAGTTCGGTTTTTTTTCAGTTCGTGAGCGCACACATGCAGAAATTTTTCTTCACACGCGCCTGTCAAAGCTTGCAGCGCTGTCATTTATTTGCAATGCCCGCTCCAGTAGAAGCGACGGCAACAATCACTATTGTATGATATATGTATGTTGAAAGGAGATAGAGAAAGCGAAAGACAGCTCAGCATTTGAAATGCGCAGCGGCAAACGAGCACAAAACTCTTTTTGAATTTTTACAAACTTTGCACTTTTTATCACAGCGCCGCGCCATATTTGCGCTTACCATTTGCAGCTTCTCCTTTTTTGTCGTCCTGTGTACAACACTCACACATACTTCTACGCTGTAGTATATTGTCATGTCCAGCGTGTGTGGTTGTGTGTGTGTTTGTCTGGACATCAAAGCGCACACGTTTGCCACTCACATGCTGCTGCAAAGCATACTCGCCTCGCATGGTGCCTGGCAATGTTTGCCTCGTTTTGCGGCACGATTAAAATGTGCTACACAAAGGAATTATTTAATACACGTTTCACCTGGTTTCTACTTTTTATTTCATTTGTTGTGGCAGATTTTTATTTGCCTTTCGGTTTTGCATGACACCCTGTGCTTACTTTTTTGCACACATTCTGAACACATCTCGTTTACTTGTTATTTGTTTTTCTGCTGTATGTAAATAGTGTCAGTTTGCCGCTTTTTGTAATCCAAAGCCCAACTCAAGCTGCTGCTGCTGCTCGGTTGCATGCAGTTGAGTTATGCACAAATATTTGAGTTCAGTTTTCTGGCAGTGCAAATATTTTGCGGACTTCAGAAAAATAAAACCAAAAAATAAAATTAAAATTAAAAATGTAAAACGCATGCAAAGCAATAAATTTTGTGTGATTTTAACAACATTTTTTCATTATACGAAATCAATGTTATCTTCTGTATGCAAATAAATAGACAAACGGTTCGCATTGATTGCTTTAAGAAGCCTATACAGACACAGATAGAAGTATCTTTGTTTGTGTGCGTATCGCTTAAATTTTATTACGCATCAAAATCCCACAGATAATAATTTAATTTGCACCGCAGACACACAACAGCAAAGAGATTAAATGTTAAATTTGATAAAGACGAAGTTTTCATACCCTTCAGATATTGTGGATACAACAGCTCAAAAGTCATTCGTTGAAAGTCCTACTAACTGTTATAAAGTTCTTGGAGATTGCCTCTCACTAACTACTGCTTCACGCTACGCTAAGCTGTACTATCTGTGTGCGGAGACCTAGTGGTGTTTATATTTTCGTAAATACCCACAACACTTGCTTTGTTCTGATTAGAAAAGCTATCCAAGTCAATCTACATCACTAGCTTTAAGATTTAATGCCACACATGTATCTCAGAGAAGTGTAGAGATTAGTAGAGTTCTTAAAAGCTACACTCTCTAACTTTGAGAATTACTGTCGACGGAAGTGCACGAGTCTTGGTCCACTGAGAGTGGTGCATCTACACAGTAAATGCTTCAGACATGACTGGATTCCTTGTTTTCTCCGCTTCCTACAGAATTTCATGTTGATGATGTGTTGCCCCTCATCTATGCTTGGATAGCGATTAGATAAGTACGCAGAAAAAAACTACTTATATATCTACCAAAGCTGAATATAACTATAAACGTAAGACTACGTCTTTTTCAAAGTTGGGAGTGAAAATTGAAAACTGTTTCGAATCAAGAATGATTGATCATAGTAAGAGCAACTGACCAACACATTCGAAATTGTTCTTGCTTAACTCTTTTAGCCCACAGATAACGAAGAACATGAATCTTGCTTGTGTTATTTTCGCTGGTTAATGCAAAGAGCTGCGTGTGCTCAAGAGCAGGTAATTTTCTATTGGAAGAGTTTACAAATTTAGCTATTTATCTTGCTCAAACACGGACTATGAAGCTACTAAATGGTCGAAGATTTTTATATATCATATCACTTTGTGTTACATTAGAGAGTTACAAAATTTTCGAAATATTAACATAACACTACGTCACAGTCTATAAGAAGTGTATAAAAGCAGCCGAAAGATACTTCGCAGCTACAAATTGCGACCTATGAAACGGCGGTCGTATGTCTGTCTGCCTGTCGCCCTTAGCTGTCATTGATAAGAAAGCAATAATTTTATAGCTTCTACAAATACAATAAATAGCTGCAAAATATAAAAAAAGAAACGACATCAAGTACAGCTATAAGGAAAAAAGAATCAGCAGTATTTAATGACTTTACAGGTGAGCAAACAACAATAACAACAACGACAACAAATCGAAAAAATATGATGTGCTGTCCTACAACATGAGCACAGATACGCTCTTATGTATAACGCATCTCAACACAAATCAGCAAACGAAGTACACCACACGCTAAGCTATTAAATGTCATTTTACGACTGCGATTGCAATTTGGAATTTGTTGGTACGCATAAATTACTGGATCACTGCTTGTTAGAGTGTAGCGACAAAAAAAAAAACAAAAACAACAAAAAATAGATGTAACCTCAAACTGCATTGAAGAGTTAAATAGTACGCAATATAGACGCAGCGTACAAGGGATCATTGAGAGTTCAAAGCACATAAAAAATAATGTTAATGCCAATGAATTTCTGTATCTACGAGTACGTATGTAGCTACTTTTTTTATACAGATACATTTACAGATGCATAGATACATTTTTATTTATTTTGCGCGCACATTTCATAGCTTCTCGCTTACGCTTCATTTACAATTACCGCTGGCAATAATGACGCTTATCTCCTCAATTGGAATGAAACTACATACACACACACACGCACACACACACACACACACACACATAAACACCTGCAGGCGCCATCTACATGCTCATTGTTGCCATGACTTTCAAACACTTGCGCAAAAGTCGTAAAAGCAAAATCTCATAGATACTATCGTACGTACATATCTCTCAATTGGCATGAAAATCAAAATAAAATCTTGCACTACCTTCGTCTATAGTGTATCTATATAGTAGTATACTTATATGTATAAATAGTGCAGCTTACTTAATCGCCTACTTACTACTACTGATGCTGCTGCTGCCGCCGCTGGCCTTTTTTAAAATACCATCATTCGATTACTTAGATACCTGCCCACCCGCTGTGTATGTCCATAGCTGATCATTTTCTTATCGATAAGCAGCAGCGCATAAGTGCAGTATCATTTCCTTGTAATATATATTTACAATAAAAATACCTATCCAGCTTTATGCTGCTGCTGCTGCTGCTGATTTTTAACAGCAAGCGTAACTACACATACACAAACTCACACATCAGCAGCAGTAGCATGACTCGCAGTAAGTAAAACATACGCGAAGCTATAATAAAAATAAAAGAATCTGACATAGACATACAATACATACAAACAGGATACGCCAGGCGCAGGAGTTGAAGTCTGCCAGTAAGCGCAATTTAAACTCGTTACGTGCTGAGTGTGTATATCGAAATAAAAAGCATTTCATGGCTGACAGTCAGCAAACCGGCAACGTTTTTCTGCCTGATTTGCAGCAGCCAAGCCTAGCTATCTCAAATGCGATAGATACTTTTATTATTATCATAATCATAATCATCATCGTCATCGTCATCGTCATCATGGTGCTCATCATTGACATTATGCTGTTGTCCTTGTCATGCTCGCCTGTGTTTATCTAATGTTCGAATTATGAATGAGTTGCTTGCTTCAACTCGGAAAAACGTTTATCGCTGCTGATACTATATATCTATGTGCATATACATAGGTAGGAAGGTAGGTAGCTGGATAGATACTTTTATAGCATGACTTTGCTGCTGCTGCTGCTGCTGCATAGCGCCACAATGTATGCTACGTTATGCAATAATTTGATTTCAGGCTTTTCTTTTTTTTCTGGTTTTATTTTTTTTTAGTATCTACTGATTTCCACTTTTCCATGAGTTTTAACTACATTTCGGTTTATGTGGCGTATGCGCAATTTTGTATTTCAAGTGAAATTTTCGCTTCACTGTTTTTTGTTTTTTTTTTGGCTATTTCACTCTTTAGTCCCTTGCTCTGGCTTCTCCGTACATCCATATCGTTTTTTCATATTTTATCATTGTCCTTGCCACAATTTGACGCTCATCTCATAACGCTGATTAGCATCATTATGACGTTTATGTGCACGTTTCACATTATGCGCATTGATTTTGACTTTCATTTTGGGTTATGATTTGATTTGCTTAATGCGCCGCAATTGAAATTAGACTTTTGTCATTTGTCAACGAGGGCTGTTTGATAGATTCATATAAAGTAGTCACAACTAGAGATGGGCGCGGAATAAAAAAATGTTTTGATGTCTTTCTCGATCCCGCTCGTCATTTTGATTTTCAAATTATCCCGGGGGCTTCGAAACCCGCCCCAAACCTTTCCTTTCATTGCTTTTTTATACGTTATTTTGAAGTAATTAAATGTATGTATATAACAAGTAGAGTAACAAGTAGGAGTAGTAGCAGCAGTTCAGTTGACAAGATATATTATTAATTGTTAATCAAAACATACTTATGACCATTTTCACGACTTGCCTATTTCTTTATAGGTCATATTCTTCACACTAAGTGCACGTTTTCCATGTCACAACTGTTTTTAAACAGACAAAAGTAACGATAACAGATAAAAAAGTAAAAATAACAGACAAAAAGTGACCCATAAAAGACAAAACATCGATTTATACTGCAGGGCTACTTGAAATTGATTCATTACAATTGAGAAGTTGTGAAATAAAATACTCAATATTATACCCCCAATAGCATAATGGATTTCTAAGTGGTTAAAACTATTGAAAACCAATTATCCAAATTATATTATCATCAAATATTATAGGAATCGTGATTATATCAATATATATAAAAGAAATTATGATAGAATGATAGCAAAATGATAGCAAATTGATAGCAAATTGGTAGCAAAATGGTAGCAAAATGGTAGCAAAATGGTGGCAAAATAGTAGCAAAGTGATAGCAATTGTGAAATCGTGAAATAGCTAAATGATAGTAGTAACAATAGGAAAATGATAGCCAAAAGGTAGCAAATTAGTAGTAAAGCTATCGATTTACTAAAATGGTAGCACTCTCTAACGTATATAACTTATCGTTATACCCTGCATAAACATTTTTTTAACATTTTGTTGAACTGATTAGCACAAGTCTATCTAGCCATGACCGTCCGTCTGTCTCTGTCGGAGCGAAAAGTTCTCTGTTTAGAGAATACTTAGACAAACTATATTCACGGTATATGCTCTGTAGCCAGTACACTGCTACAAGAGTAACTTGTAGTAAATTCCATAGCTCTCAACCATTTCAGAGCAGTGAAAAAAAAAAGAAGTTATCAATTTTTTTTTAAATATTTGTTATAATTTTATAGTTAGGCTTGATTTGCCTCAAAAATGCATGAGCTTACTTTGTAATATTGCAAATGTTCACCCTCAGCGGCCACTCAAATATTTAATATTTTTTCGGCTTTTCTCATCACTTTTTCCAACATTTCTTTGGGCATAGCGGCAATTTCTCGGAAAATGTTGCCTTTAATCTGATCTAGGGGTTCTGGCCGATTCGCATACACTTTTTCTGCGAGATACCCTACAGCAAAAAGTCAGGAGCCGTTAAATATGGCCAATCATAATCGTGACTTTTCGATTTCAAACGGTGTGACATGTCGCGCTGTCTTGTTGAAACCAGTAATCGTGCATATCATGCAAAAATTGGTACCAAATAAACACAAATCGTGGCCCGAAAGCGCTCTCCATTGACCGTAACCGTGGTCCCGGCATCGTCTTTAAAGAAATACGGCCCGATGACTCTGTCAGCGCATATACCACATCAAACGGTGAATTTTGGTTAGTTCAGAGGCACATCGTGAATCAGTTGTAGGTTTTCAGTCCTTCAGCGTGAAGTGATCCTCTTCCGTAATGTTGACGCGTGCACAATTGGGGAGTTACTCGTAAAGTAAAATTAAACAATTTATGCACGTTATTTCGGTGTGTAGTGCTCCATAGCTAAAACTGTACTGAAATGACGCATCCAATGTGCGCTCACATGTGTGAAAATTCCAACAAATGTCAATATTATGGCAACCTTTCATAGGTGACCACGAAATGACGCAAACTGTTGTTCGAAGTAAACCAAAATTTTGAGACACACTACAAAGAATGGCATCTACCGAATATAATGAATGTGCTGAACTCTACCAATAAAAGCATAAACTATTCACGAATTACAAGTCTTTATAATTGAATTTAATTTTAATTGCCTTCTACTCGTATGCCATAGAATTTTATATGTGCAGCTTAATTTGATATTGCAAGATTTTGTTCGGCGTTTGATTGCACAGCATCCTCCCAATATAACTTTGCCACTCACAGTGGTACTTACTTAAAAAGTTCAATTACAATTTGCAGCATAGTTTTATAAACACTACACTACAATAAACATGTCTTTAATAAATAAACAATTAAAGACAAATATTGCTTTTACTTCAACTGCAGCTTTTACTCGTAATGGAATTTTAAAATATTGTTGTCAAAAAAAAAAAACTTTTGTAATATTGCAGAATTTTTTTCGTTTTTGATTTTCTTGCTCGAATGCAAACAAAATGAAATACAAAAATAAAATATAAATATGAAACGAAATAAACTTCAAATTGCATTGGTACACACACTCGTATAAACTAACACAATAAATAAACTTTGTGGTTATGAATTTGATTTGCATTTGCTTGCTGCTTTTAGTAGTTTTCCCATAAAGATTGGCAATATTTTCAATGTATCTAGCTGCTGCTATCCGTAGTAGTAGTAGTAGTAGTAGTAGTAGTAGTAGTAGTAGTAGTAGTAGTAGTAGTAGTAGTACATGCAATACTCGTAAATCGCATTTTAAGATTGCGCTTGTAGCGAAAATGATAAATTGTTGCCAGGACACGCGAATTTATTACAAGTCAAACTGCGCTTTAGAACACTTTTACACTATGAGCTGCCAGCCTATTTCGCTGTCAGCAGCCAAGTTTCACAGTGCGCTGATATTAAACTTAAAATCCGCATCAATGTATCATCGTGAAGCGTGGCAAAACTTTTCCATACTTCGTTCGACTTGCCGCCAAGATTTTTTAACACTTATTTTTCTTTATTTATTTTTTTTTTTCGAGAATTTGTGCCATAAATCCACAAAGGATGCCTGCCTGACTGCCTGCCTGCCTGACTGCCTGACTGTCAAAGTGCGCTACTTTATGAGCTATTATGCTTGTTGTAACGTTGATGGCTGTGATTGTTGTTGTTGCTGTTGTCGATAGTGTTCGAGCGGCAAAAATCCTTTCACCATATTTGTTATTAATGTTTATTGTTGCTGTTGGATCTTTACACTTCATTCGATTGGCTGTATTAGAAAGTTTTCGCTTTTTATATGTTATGCGCTGCACAGCGAGTAGGAGTTTATTGGCCGAAATGTAATGATATGTAGTGTCATTCACGGAGAATGTTAAGATTGTTGATCGGTGGACAGTCCTCTAAGACACAGTTTTTCCTATAAGAGTCAACATTCTGTACATTCTCTGCATTTTCGAAGAATGTTGTCATTCGCCCTGAAGCAATTTCATGTTTTACGCGATAATGGCCGATTTATTATCGATATCATATCATATTTGCTATCATCTCAAACAACAACGACATTTTGCCATTCACGTGTTAACGACAACGAACATTTCGCAGTGCAAAACATAAATTCTGAGAATGTGATTGTTCAACATAAAATCTTTATTAATTGCTAATATTTAGAAAATAAAAACTTACAAAATATTTCAATTGTACTATTTTTGAGAACTGAAAATAAAAGGAAATTAATTCAACCAAAATGTGCCCAAAATTATAATCTGTTTACCTGAATCACTATCAGTTTAAGACACTGATTATGAACGCAAAACCGATAATTATTTTAGAATGCTACTGAACATGATATTGTCAGAGTTGCCATACGGCGCGAAGCAGTACAAATTGCTGGTATTGGATACACTCAAACAAGTGAAAAAATAAGATATGCCTGCCTGACTGATAAGGAAAACGAGGAATGAATAAAAAACCCTACAAACTTTAAATGCTCATGACTCTGACACTTTTACCATCAGCCTCTAGCACAACACTTCTACACAAATACATCTGAACTATCCTGTCCTAACCAGAATTTTAAGCCAAGGATCATTGTGTTGCATACTATGTTGTACTATGCACTCAAAATTTAAAGGAGATGATGACGTTATCAGTATTTTCTACTTGGGTCAGAATATGTGCACCATTATTCCGACCAAGTTAAGTAATAAAAAATTATAGAAACACCAAATATTGCATCAAAATGGTCATCTATGTATATTCCACTTATTCTCGCTAGTGACAGTTTAGATGTGAAGATCAGCATGAGTAGAGTCAAGACAGTATACGAGTGTACTCTTTTACATATGGCTCGCAACAACTC
Source organism: Leucophenga montana (assembly GCA_035044765.1). Taxonomy (NCBI): domain Eukaryota; kingdom Metazoa; phylum Arthropoda; class Insecta; order Diptera; family Drosophilidae; genus Leucophenga; species Leucophenga montana. The sequence continues at coordinate 968,181 of JAWNNQ010000255.1, forward strand.
GTGTGACTCGTTCTAAAGAATCAAACTACGTCGCATGATGTTATATGATTCTATTTGGAATACAAGCACTGGAATGGAGTGGTACTGAAACACTTTTTGAATGAAATGTGTGAAAATAATTCGTGTGATACAGCGAACACAAACGAAAATTTACAGTGACTTTTTATGACTCAGTATAGAATACTATGATCTTTGACTTTTTAGTAAGGCGGCAAAGTGATTAATATGAGTCATTACTATGCATAGCTATGTAGCCAAATATTCAGAGTGATTCGTTTAAATGCAGTGTCGAACTCGTTTTATTTTGTGCCTCAGTGCAGTATATAAGAAAATGCAGATAAATCTAGAATTGGAGAGCAGTTGAATAAACACTCTGATTTCACTCGTTTATGACTCAATTTAAGTCTTTCCGCTGAGGTTTAAAAACAGTCGTGAAGACATAAAATAAGTCTAACATATTGGCCTACTGGCTTGAGCAATTCCAAAAAATGAATTTATTGTACTGTGAACGAACATTTGGGATACCGAAATGTGTTTGCTCACAGAAGCTATTTTTACGATAATGTGCCAGCTTATCGAGCGACACTTGTGTCTGATTATTTGACCAGAAATCCATCAACCATTCGTTATATTCATATAATTTGGCATAGTATGACTTTTACCTTTTCGAATAAATTGCATTCGAAAATGAAAAGCTAGCCTTTCGTGGTCATAGAAGCCATTCAATTGTATCAACATCCTGAAGAATTGCCCGGCAATAACTCCGCTCCTAATGGACCAAATTGCATGAAATTCTGGACTAGAATGAGAATAGAAAAACATGTACATTTCCAATGCATAAAATCATACATAGGCGGCGCTACCACAATATGCCCTATTTCAAAAATCCTTTCGACTTTGGTTCACACCTTGCATATTTTGACTTTTCAAAAATCACAACATCAGGTTCTCATTCCGGTTCTCATTTTCGTGAAGATTTTGCGAAAGTAAATTCGATAAAGTTGTCTATTTTTCATGTATGGGACGATTTCGCGATTGGAGTCTACTTGGCAATGATCAAGTGAAATTCATATTATACAAGGCAAATGAATTCAATTCGCAAAATCATCTCAAATGATTTTATCCAATTCACCTTTACAAAATTTTTAAGAAAGTGAAAACCAGAACAGGCCTACATACTCGTATAGCCACCTGTCTTTAATGAAAAGGCGAAAACTATCAAATACACCACCTACATAATCAAAGCTACTTTCGCTTTGGAAGCCATATTTTTTTCTTCTTTTTTTTATAATTTAATTTCACATCTATTACAATAATTCACTGAAAATGTGTGAAGCCAGCCAATGTCAGCTTCTGCTTGTGCTGGTGCAGCATATTGGCTTTTTCTGCTGCCACTTTGGCACTTTGAAGTTGCAAGTCGCTTTCAATTTATGCGTTCGCGCATAAATAAACGCCAACATGACACATTGTAGAATCAAATGCTATGCCTGCTCCTGCAGTCGCCGTCCTTGTCGTTGTCCAATATACACAATCAGCCATAAAATTGCGCTTAGACAGTTGCTCACATAAATTTCTACACTAATTTTTCGTTTTTTTTTTTTTTTGTTTTCCAAATCCATTTGCGATGCTCCTTTTTTTCGTATGCTCTAATATGACAGACGGACAGGCGTTGGCAGACAAGCAATGGCCGACAGCCGCACTTCCGCTTTTGAACGATTTGATTTTGTTATATGAGCCGATTCCGGTTTGCTGTTGCTGCTGTTGTATTATACGTGTTTGGTTACCGATTCTATGGCGTTCTTTATTGGTTTTATATTGGCTCATATTTTGTGCATTCAAAGCTAACCAGAACTAGAGGCCATGCGGTGCGGGATATAGAGACAGACAGGAAGAAAGATATATAGAGCAAAATGTGCTGCGCTGCGCTGCGCTGTGCTGTGCTGTGCTGGTCAGGTTGTAAATTGTGACAAGTTACCAACGGGTTTTAAATTTCAATACAGCAAACGATGGCTTGTCATAAAATTGTTAGCTATGCTTACAAGTTAATGTCTGTATACAAGTATGTGGACTCCATTTATGCATAGATTGTATATTGTGTGTGGCTGTCCATGTCCATCGCTTTGTATGCGGGCGGGCGTGTTGTCCCACAAAAATTTATGGCGTAATTGAAACCGGAAACTACATCGTTTTGTGGTGAATTTTAATAAAATTCTTCCATTGTGCATGGTTATTTATTGACAAATAGCTGATAATTTGATTTTGTGCCAATATTTAAAACAATATCTACACAGAAATGTTTACATTCGGCAGAGTTTAAATGCTTGTAATCTAAATTTTCGGCACTAAAATATGCACATAAAAAATACTATATACCTAAGTATAATTAAAGTCATAAAATTGTATAGCATGCACAACGTGTTTTAAAGGCAACGCATAAAATTGCTATACTAAGACTTCAGGGAATAGATACATGTAAGAACATATATGCATTGACATTTAGGGCTAATAAAATACTATTAAATTAGAAAGTAGCAACATACAAAGACGTACTACTCTCAACATGTAACGAGCCAAATCTCTAGAGCATAGAAAAATCCTCAAGAAGAAAAAAAATCACATACAAACCAAAGTTGGAGATAGAAAGAAGTTAGTGGGTGGAGTTGTAGACAGTGGCTGACAGATTGAAATCATATACGCACTGGACATAATGATGAGTATGATGACATTTTTATAACCGAAATTTCATTGGAAATACGCACAGCTACATGGAATAGCATGGAACAGACAAATAGAAAGGCAAAGACAAAAAACCTTTTTAATGTCTGGCTATGCTATTAAAGTCAGTTAGATTTAACCTTCACCATGGATTATCGTGAGGCATGAAGGCCCATTAAACGGTTGCCTGCCTCAGCACTTTATCTGCCTACTATTAATGTAATATGATGAAAGCTACCTTAGATTTTTGGAAGAGTTTGTAGGGCAAACGTTTTGCAGAGTTTATAAACTTTAATATATGTAAGCAGAAATACTTATTGGATCTACATCGAGAGGTACTACCACAGCTGTTAATCAGCTGATCACATATTTTTTTATATTCAGAGAAACACTAGTCTCTAAAATTATGTTAGTTTAGGTTGCGTAAATCATAGTTGACACTTATGTATTCTAGTGTTCCACTATTGTTCGTGAAAGCTATCTATAATTGGTAGTTTGGACTTTTCGTTAATAAGTATCAGTTTTCAACATTCAAAGTTGCGCGGTGACAATGTGCCTTGCTTTTATTTTCATTTACTCAAAAAAATAATATATGTCGCAGTGAGAGCTTCCATAATCGAAGCAAAAATCATTGAAATTCCGCAATGGTCATAGCCTGCAATAAACAAAATTAAAAAGAAAACTGAATATGTTTAGCGAACTTACTTATGCATATATAAATTCTACTGACTGGAACATTGTGAAACATATTTTTGCTCAATGATAAAAAAACAATGACAATAATATTTTGTTCGCAAAAAATTTTATTTTAGCAAGTAGACACGTGTTTCGGACTGAACCACCGACTCCCTGCACTAGTCACCGACCGTATAAGAGCAATTTAAGCTAGTTATATCACAAAACTGAAAGTATATATATTCTTGCTCAGCTCCACGAGGTGAATAGATCAAGCTAAGTCCGTCTGTATGTCTGTCTGTCTGTCTGTCTGTCTGTATGTCTGTCTGTCGAAAAGATGTTGTCGAACATTTTTTGGGCACCAAGTTTTAATATATCCGGTCTTAAGACGGCACATAGACATAGACGGCAATTGACTTGCCACACCTACTTTTTAGGGTAGGCTCCATACAAACCACACTTTCGACTTTTTGTATGAACATTTTTCTTATTGTTGTCAATATCACCTTCAAATTTGGCTTAGTGGTTTCTTATCAAGGAACTCTTTACGTATATGTATATCAATGGGTGTGCTCCCTTACTTTTTGAGTTGACTCCTATAGAAACCACCACCCAGTTTTACCCTTTTGTATTGATAATGTTTTTATTGCAGTCAATATCGTCGTGAAATTTAACATGACGGCTTCCTGTGGACGAATGCTTCACATAAATATCAACATTTAGGAGTAGTCCCTGTAGAATCTTTCCATTCAATTTAGGAATTTTGTCTGAAAACTCCCTTATTACAGTAAATATCAACTTAAAATTGAATATAGTGGCTTCTTACTAAAGGTACTCTTCACAAATAGAGAAATAGATACAACCACACCAACCACTTTCGGGACTTTTCGCGAAAAAACTTTATAATTTTAGGCTAAATCAACTTGACATTTGATATAATAGATTTATATGGACCGATGCTTCTCATTATTATCAAGGGGCATGTCACGACCGCTTTTAAGGAGAGGCTCCAACAAACTGACATCCCACGTTTAGGTTGTTAGATTTTTGAAATATATATTTTTTTTTATATCTGTGAACTTAGAACTTGAAACTTCATGTGAATGGTATTAAAGTTAACGTTTCTTCTTGTTTTAACTAAAATCAAACCACATGGACAGACACCTTCATTAACGACGCTGTAAGCTGTAAATATTGTGATTTAAGTGACAAAAATTGCTTCATACTTTCGGTAACTGATGTTGCACTCATTGCGGATTTCGAAACACGTGTCTCTCTTGTTGTTATTGTTTCTTTTCGCATTGAAAAAAAAAACAAGTGTAATGAGCTCCAGTCTGCCAGAAAACTCATATTGAAAAATAATTTCGCTAAATGAAATCAAACGAAAAAGATTACAGATACAAATAGTTTTGGAATTTCAGCTTTGGGAACAGTAAGTTTTCTAAACAAATATTTACAAAATGTACCAAATTTTTTTACGTAAGATTAAGAGCCTTCGAAATTTAAAATTATTTCACTTACTAATCTATATGAACATATGTATATACTACGAACTAATTGAGCATTAATGTATGCTGCTTTCCTCTCCTTCCGGTTCTCTCCACACCATCGACCATGCCACGCGCTAATCTAACAACGGCACAACGCTCCGTTTCTTCCACACTATGTAACCCAATTAATACTCAATTAATTTAAGAAAGAAGCCAGACAAAGCGAATTATGCAAACGTCACTCGTATTTGTTTGATGTTATTTTTTACTGCAATGTCTGTTGTAACCTCAATTTTCCTTTCTCCTCTAATCATAATTATTAAAAGCTTATTTAGCTTCATTTCGTAAATTGGTTTAAAATGTTGTGAATTACAAACTTTTACTTGAAGCTTATTAGCACTTATAATTTACAAATAGTTTTAGCATATTTTTCCACTAATTTATTACTGATGCGTCGTGTAATTATAATTTTTTAAATAAATAGCTACACTATAAAAATCTAAAATCGGAAAAAGTTTTATATAGTAGAGTTTTCCCTTTCATTTAATACACTGAACACATCATAAGTGAATCTAAATATCGAAATTTTTGCACAATTTCCGAAGTTCTAAGCTTTATTCTACTTAAAGCATTTTCCACAAAACAGTATTAAGTTATACGAACTTCTCTTTCAATTCCTTTTATATTCATGTACATATTTTTGCATGTATACCGATGAGTACCTGGTAGCTAACATATCTAACATTCATTTGGCCATAATTCTAAACTCGGTGACACAACATAAATTCTAAACGTGCTGCTCAAGTGCGACGACGAGTTCAAATCAAATGAAATAACGCACGGCGAACAGTCACAGACATTGACGAAGTATAAAATGGGAAACTCTGTGAAAATAGGATTGGCAGCGTATTGAAAATATTGAGTCATGTACATAAAACACACACGATACGTGATACGAGGGTGGGCCGATAGCTCATCGGCTGAGGTAAGAAAACATATCACTTTTATTCAATATTTGTTCAATATTTATTGCACCATTGAACCATTCCTAAAGTTTAGTTTCAGCAAAGCGGAATCGAGAAAAAATGCTGTTAATAATGTTAAAGAAAAAATTTTTCAAAACAACACTTTAATCATTTAATATCAAGTGCAATTATCTATCAATCAAACCTCGCATAGACAATCAAACGCAATTACATATGTATCTACAAACAGAGAATATTGTACATACCTTGCAATAAAAGAAAATTTCAGTAAATGAAAGCAGCAAAGAAAAGCTTGTCAGCAAAACAATAACTACAAATATATCGAACGAATGCAGAAACTGCAAATTACACTTGACTGAAACACACATAGACAGAGATAGACACATAGCCTCGTACATATTCATATACGCAGGACTGCTAACAGCAACAGCAGGACATCGATAGCCTGAATGAGTCGTTGCAAAAGTGGACAACAAAAAAACACACAAAAAAAAAAGAAAGGATTGGAAAACGATTTTCATTTCTGCAGCTAATATAAACGACAAATCTATGATTTGGCATGTCCAATATCCATTATATAGATATATCGTATCTATATAAATGTGTGTGAGTGTGAATGTGAGTGTGCGTGTGTGTGTATCGCATTCAGTGCGTTCTGAATTGTACACAGTTTAGAAATCAATATTTATGACTGTCCACACACAGATTTATTGCAGTTATGTTGACTACAGAATTTTGCCTTTGATTTCTATTGCTGCCTTTGTCCTTTAGCCGCATGTATTACTCTACTATTTGCTACTCCTTTTTCTTGTGCTGCAAAATAATAATATCCTGTCACTGATTGTTTGCATGCATGTTGGCAGTCGTAGATGAAGAAGAAGACAGACAACAACACAGGAAAAAGGATATCGTCAATGATTTATGCATTCCTTATAAATGTCAAAATCGGCAAAAATTTGCAGAGTTTAAATTTTTTTTTTATATACATATAAAATATCTATAATGACTTGAAGCCAAACTATTTCGTTTGTCGTTGACAATAGATTTAATGAAAAATTCAAATGCATTTATTTTCAATTAATTTCAAAACACTGAAGTAGTCAAATAAAAGGGCAGGCTGCAACAGAAAAATGAATACAATAAAATGTATGAATTATTTTTTGCTGAATAATAGAAAAGAATTTGAATGGCGCATATTTATTGCTTGTTGTTTTGTACACTACATACATTTTTTTTTTTTTTTCAAAAAGGAGTAAGTCATTTTTTTTTACTAATCTTTACATTAAATCTTCTAAAAAAGACCGCATTGACTCAGACTCTATTAATATGTGGGACATTTAGTGCCGCTGCAAAGCAATGTTTCATACCCACCTCTGGAACGAAATTGATCCGGACTGGCGGATTTAAACCGAACCGGTAAACCGAATCGGTAATTTTTTCGTCGTTTTAAGTTAGCTGTCACTGTCATTGACATGCATGCCAAGTTTGAGCGAGATGCGATAATTAGTCTAGGTTTGACAGCTGCTTGTTTACGACGCAAAAAGTTTGTGTGGCGATTTTGAACATGGAAAAAATAAATTGAACAACGAGTTTGCTTGAAATTTTGGGTTTCCAATGGAATAACGACAACGGAATCATTCAAAATGTTACAAAAGTGCTTTGAGGTTTCTATTCTATTGAGAACGCAAGTATTTGAGTGACATAAAGCATTCAGTGAGAGTCGTGAAATCGTAGAAAACTTGCCTCATGCAAGTCGTCCATTCCCCTCTGTTAACGACGAAACCATCGAAAAAGTGATGGAAATTGTGCTCGAAAATCATCGTGTTGGCTTTAGAAAGATAGCAGAGATACTCAACATCTCAACTAACTCAACATAATTAAATTTAGGCAGCGAATATATTTCACCCAATGATATACAAGCTGATCTATTATATCGGGGAATAAGTTTGAGCGTATATGGGGAATGGCTGAAGATGACATTTGCCTTTCCATCTTCAACCCCGCTACCATGTGAATGCCGGAGAAGTTAGACGACTACCCGAAGAGAACTTTGAGCTGCTTTAGCTAATGATGGCTTTTAAAAAAATTGGTTAGTTAATTTTAACATTGTACATTTCAACATTTATTATTAATTGAGAAAGTACGACTTCAACAACACTTTCTGACTTCAACAACACTTTCTACTTCAAAATGATCTAAAAGTTAGTCATTTCTGTTTTAATTCCGCTTTCTCCAAATCTTAACTTTTCACTTTTCACAGTTCGCAATTCCATTTTCTTGCTTAAACAAATTATCTATCTAGTTATACATAATTAAAATTCACTTATAGTGTATTCCACCACAATGTTTACTTCATCAAAAATAGTTTTGGTTCCATTACGACATCGTTATGTTAGTACGATATATTATACATATATGGGTATATGGATTATAAATGGTAAATGTAACTTAGTCATAAGAAATTATATAAGCATATGGCATATAAAAAGTTGTAAACGTAAAGTAGTTATAAGACATTTTGAGCATATTTTGTTAAATTATAAAACATAAGAACAATGAAAAAGGTTTTACTCACTCTGTTGCGTCCCACGCCGAATGAGCCGAATTATCATTCACGCGTTCATTGCTTATATCTCTATGCAACAATAAGTAGCGCATCGGTGGGTTCAATGTGGCCCTTGCAGCACTACCGGCTTATGCTGTCTACGTCTAGCGCCGCCTATTTTATCTTTTCCCGAAAATGAATCAATTTAGTACTTTGCTACTATATTCTTTGCACTATTTTCTTACCGCAATGTATCCACTTCAATTAAAATGTATGGCGAAAAAAAAACAGTCATCTCAAGGCAGTTCGCACTAATTATGTAAATATTGATTGTGCACTTTCTTCACTTGCTGTTCTTCTCGATTTGACTGTTTTTGTCACGGGATTCTTTACAATGGCGGTAATATTTTTTCCGATAAATAAATTAAATGTCGTTTGTCGCGTGCTACTACTCTGGTCAAACGAAAGGAAAAGAGCCAGTGTTACCACCCAGCCTTTAATGTTTGCCGGTCAGCGTCATATATTCGATACTGTCTGTACAGCCGAGATTTAGCTGTTCCTACAGCCCTGCCATTTGTCTGTATGATCGGTCTGATAATATCGGTCATCGATTGTTTGAAGGGTTATCGACTCATTATCGATTATTTCTACTGAACTCATGTCTTTTGCCTAGGTTTGGACTCGCGTTCTTTGATTTTTGGACGTGTACGCGTCCGTAGTAGAAACATACTAATAGACTCGCCCATTGCAACCTGTCAACATAATTCAGAAAATCAAGCTACTGCAACTTCTCAAATTTAACAATAACTGCATCAATTATCTCAGCATTCCTACTGAAGACTTTTCCATTTAAACTTTTTTTCATTATTGGAAGATCCAGATCCGTAGAATATGGTGCTGAGCATATTTCTTTGATGCCAGAGACCGCAACAAAGTTACTATTTCTTTCAGTAGAAGGAGCTGACGCATTATCGTGATTATAAGTGGAAACGCAGTTGCACCATTTTGCGGTTTTCCACCATGGCATTTAAAATCGGTTTCTCACTAATTATTCTTGTGTCAATCGTGGATATTCATCTCATTCATTTTGTCATTTTGTCTGACCTTCTCGAGATTCGTTTTCTACTGAAAAATATATAGTTTGAAATTTTGGAAACCACTTGAAAACAATTTTTAAGCAATATTATTTCGTATGTATTTTCTCATTCAGTGGCATTGGCAGTAACACATGTGTAGCGTATAAATTCTCCGTATTAATCGTACATCACATTTCCTCTTGGTTGCAATTCTGCGAAAAAATTTGAAAACTGGCTTTAGTTTTTAAAAGGAATGCAATGCAATTGCAAACAGTTGAAAGGATAAAGTATTAACTGACGGATGGCAACATATTTTACATATATGCCACTACTATATATGAATGTGGATGTGTGTGTGTGTGTGTGTGTGTGTGTGTTTGTATCTGACTCTGTTTGTTAAGTAAAACAAAAATTGCATCCAATTACCACAGAAGAGCAAAGCGAAACGTTTACTATTGTTGGCTGCTTAAAAGCAACGAGCTGTGATGACAGATTTACGTATAATATTAAGGTTGATTTTGAAACTACTGCTGCTTCTGCTGCTATCAAATGTATCTTCAATTGAATTATGAATTTCAAATTTCAATTTTACTGCTTTATGCAAGCAAACAAACAGGCATAAACAAACAGTAATAGGTAATGAAATGCGCTATAAGTCTACAAATGTTCATCAAGATTTTAAGCTGTTTGTCTACCACTTCTGCGAACCGGACCAAACCAAAACAAACAAAACCAAACTAAATCCAAACCAAACGAAACCTAACCATGAACCACATGTCTGGTAAGCAGCAGGAGCCGCCTTTGGTTTAAGGCAATTCAAATGTACGAATTATTGCCTCACATAACTAAGGTCTCACATACTCATAGAATATATAGTACCAGTATATATGCAGCTAAACAAAAGGGATAAACTTCGCTTTAGGATAAATACTACATGCATTTCAACAGTAACAGCAGCAGCAGCAGCAGCAGCTGCAGCATAATCATCAAGGACATCAACGTTATCAACAAACGACTACAACGTTCTCGTCAATATCAAACGCATCAGTCTACGCACCGTAGTCAGTTTCAATTAGTTTTATGTATGTACCATATGTATCTAGAACAGTCCAATGTTTGTCTATATATCTATATATGTCATACACAAGTGAGATTTACAGATACATTTCAAACACATACAAATATATTGCATTCGAGTTTAGATACAGAGACAAATATGATTTCATTTTTGTGTTTTTGTTTAATTTAAATCAGAATATTTGATATGATTGCTGCTTTTTCGAATTATGATGCAAATTGAGCCTCAATTTTTGCTTAAGTGCCTTGATTATACAATCTTGTATCTCTATCTCGTTTGCACTAGCAAACTAGATAGTATTTGCTCGTTTACTTCAATAAGCCAGTTTAGAATAAATACTGGACGATAGCTATGTATTGTACATACAGCATATGTATCTAGAGATCTACTGAGTGAGATTATGTTTGCATTTGTTCAGTTATTAAAATGCTGCATGAATGCAACTGCCAAAAATTAAATTGCAATGCATGCAGTGTGCTTTTCATTTTTTGCAAAATATACAATTTTATATGATATGTATATGATTATATAGAGTAGATTTTTTAATAACTAAAAAAAAAGTCAAATAAACAAAATGTTAAACTTCATAAAGCGTTTCGAATATGCTTTTTGAATCAGTGAAAAATGTAATTTTTTGTTTTATTGCGTAAAGGAGCCACGTTTTCCTTTTTGCTGCAAGTCAAAATTGTAAAACATTTTCTGTCATTTGGCATACACAGTGTCCTTGAGTTTTGACATTCTGCAAATACTTACAAAAATATACATGGTTATTAATGTTCGACTTATTACATGTTGACACATGTCGCGTTTTTTTTTTTTTTGTATCATGCATTTAAGAGAAAGGTCTTACATTTACCAATTGATACCTTAAATACCTTAAATTCGTGTCTTGAACGAATTACGTATTAAGGAACAGAACATTTAGTTCAACAATTTTACAGCACAGCCTAAAACACAGCAAATCGTTATCAAATGACAGATCGATCAGTAAAAAATTAGAGAAAGTATATGTAAAAACTATTTATGAATTATAAGTGCTATTAAGTTTTAAGTGAAATTTTCGAATTGTCAGTACCTAAAACAATTAAATACACGAAAAGAAGCTAAATAACAGCTTTAAAGAACAATAATGTGTGAAAAAAGCAAAATAGAGTACTCATCAGACACAGCAGTAAGCAACAACAGCAACCAAATACGAGTAACGGTTGCATTATTCTCTTTATGTTTCTCTTTGCTTGAATTGCATATGCATATGCATATGCATAATGAGTGGGCTGTATAGCAGCGGCATATGCCGTTGTTAGTGCCTGGCATGATCAATTTTGTGGAGTGAAAGGAAATGAGAGTGTCATGCCAGCATCGCACACTGCTGCTTGATTAGTGAGAATACTTCGTATTATGCAACTAAAATATTAATTGTGCATTATTTAGGGATTGTGGCTAAGTGGGAACGTAAATAAGTATCGGTACGAGAGCTAATTTTAAAGCTTGTCATATACTTAATAGGTAGATCATTTAAGTAACGAATTTGGGTACATTTTGCAAATAGGTCATATAAAGTTTTCAAATGTTCATTTGGAGCACACATAAATTATGTAAAGAGCTACGCTGTATTCGGGTGTTTCATGATAAATCAAGTTTTTTATTATATTTTGCAGCTTAATACAATAAATATTGAGTGGCAAGAACAGCCTTTTGTTGGATATTGCGCACAATAAACTTCTTCATTAGTACATGCAAATCGAGTTTACATAAGAAGCAGAAGGAGGTGTGGCAGACACTGCAAATTATAAAAATTATAAATCACCATCGGATAACAAGTCGATGTAATCTTGTCCGTCTTTCCTGCCGTCTATCCGTACGTCTGTTTGAACCAAAAGATCTTGAAGACCCAGAGACTTGAAGAGTTATAGACTTAATGTCTAAATACTTGGACTCTCATTTCTCCTCCTTAAATAAAGTGTATTAAATAAACATGTCAACTATAGTTAAAAGGGTACCTCCCATACAAAATTGCGCCCATTTTTATGTACAATTTTTTTGTTTTTTTTTTAGTCAATTCTATTGCAAATAGAGAAGCTCTCTAAAGACTTGAAAAATTTAGCTAATTCACTATCAAATTGAGTTCTTCAAAACAGTACTTCGTCAAAAACCTCATAAAATATTTGCCGAAAATAATCCTTAGAAGATTTAAGAATATGATTCTCGGAATTGTCATTTTCTAATCGTTTTGGGCAGTTTGCGGTTTCTTAGCTTTTTTCGTGTCTCATTTTGAAATTTTTCAGCAATTTCTTCACAATTTTTCAATTTTCTTTAATTTTTTAAGTTTGAGAATCTTCTAATTTTTACTTTTCGATGTGAACCAATGACACAAAGCTCAGAAATCTTTGTTGTCGTTATTTGTATAAAAAAGAAACCCAAATGACTACAAACGATGCTAGAATCCTTAAGCCTTGGCGAGTATAGTGATGTCAACATCTTCATTTTGAACAAGCTCTTTGAAAAATATCGTCAATATCTTGTTGGCAGCGACAGTCTTCATACGAACGATCCATCTCAGATAATCTTCAGTATTATTTTATAGAACAAGGACTTTCAAACAGTTCATACCTTGTAGGACAGAATGCGGCTTGGGCAGGTACATATTCTCTGTTTTCTACTTACGCAGAGATTGCCAAGTCAAGAAATCGAACGATGCGTTTTGGTATGACTTGCATGAACATTTTCTCCATCATCACTCCATTGGGTATTTAAACATTTGGGAACTTATAGAGTACGTACTTTCGCCACACCTTGTAGATAGCATGTCAGATATATGATTTGATGTTTCAGTAGCTACTGAGCCTTTAGGGAATGGGAGGAATTCAATACGCGGACCTCATACCCTACCACCACTGTATGAATAATTGGGTCGTGACATGCAATGATTGGCCACAATCTGGGCTGCTTTATTGCCTTATTTAGACCTTAATTGTGTTCATTTTCGGCGAATGGTTATTGAGCCTTGAACTTATTTAGTGTGCACATGAACCTTACTGAGTAGAGGCGATGCTTAATTTGAACGTGAAGTTCATTTGGAGATATAACTACCTACTCGTTTTATAATGTCTGATGAATACTTCCGTCTAGTGATGATTACTCACCTGCAGATCCAGCAGACAATTTTTCAAAAGTAATTCACAATGCTGCCAAACTGATTAAAATCTCCACGTTCCAATCTGTGGAAGTCGCAACATACACCTTCAACATTTTATTTTTAAGCTGGGATTCAGTGGTATTTCAATTATTTTCTCCTGCTCTATTGTAGAAATATTCAGACTCCAGCAAAGAACACTACTTCCACCCAAATTATGGTTCGAATTTAATGTAAATTTGACTATCAAGAGACTTATTTTCAACAGAAACTTTGCAAAAAGCAGATCGAAAATCGTATAATCATGTGCATATGTCAGTACATAATAAAAATAAGAAAGAGTAAAAAAGAATTCAAACAATTGTGAGAGAAAAGAAGCACTCTTCACTCAACCATCTTACTTCAATATACCACTCCACAACATAGAAGAGCACCAGTTTCAATTTCTACGGCCGTTTCAAACTTTTTCAGCATACTTAATTAACCTGTCAATTGGATAATAATGAATAAACGAAAGATGAATGAGTAATGAGGTCAATTTGTGTTGCCAAACGCCGACTTCTATGATGGGGCGCGTGTATTTGTGTATCAAAGAAGCGCCAGCAATTTAATTAAATTATGAAAACAATTTTTCCTATTAACATTTTGTTAGACGAAAAGTTTGAAGCGTTGACCGTATACTTAAAATGGAAAAAAAAGGGTTTCACACAAAGCTACAAGAGGTGGACGTTTAATTGATAACACGCGGCATTAATTTGATGCACACTCAGCAGCTAAACGACCACTTGAAAATGAATTTTTAATGCAATTTAAATGGTTGCAGACTGCGCACGTATTAAAAAGGCACTTTCAAAAGAACTTTACACCATTCTACGAGTATCTGAGTTGAGCACGGCATATACGTAATATTTCAATTGACAGCACTTATTGCGTATACGCGATGTTTAACGCGGTGCACACACACACACGCACACACACGCGCGCTCGTTTATTCGACATTTTGACATTTTAATCGCAGATTGTGCAAGTTCGCGAGCAAATTAGAAAAGTTTTTTCATCTACTATGCTTTTTTTTCGAAGTACAAACTTGTAAAATTGGAAAAAATTACAACATTTTTATATCCTGCATGCACTACATGGTTTTATTAAGTTTGTGCAATTATATGTAACACTCAAAGGAAAGTGTAGCAGGATATATAATACCTATATATGCTCGATCAAAATTAAAATTCGATTCGATGTAGAACTCATTCCAGCGCCTAAAACTTTTTGCATGAAGGATCCTATGGTGACAAACTTCGTTATATTTTCAAAATCAAAGCAGTATTTAAATCGCTTAGCTGTGGACACTACTCTTCCAAAATGGTAAAATTTCAGAGTTATCACTCGGCTCATTCCCTAGAACCATTTCCTAGTAGTATAAACTGAACTGAAAATATTATCCTGTGCAACGTCTTTCAAAAGAACTTATATGGTCAGATATCCCATAACCTGTTGGCAGCCTAGACTTCTGAGTGATTACCATCTAAACTAAACAAGAAGCAACTTAAACGACAGGCGTGCTACTAAAGTTATATATCCTTCCACTTCAGTCGGCATCATATGTGTTAGAACAGTGACGATCATGGGTTGCCGTCGAGGCCTACGTTTGTTATTGTTGTTTTTTCATCGATTCTGTTTGTTAGCGCATCCATTCAAGTAAAAATGCGCACTTGAATGGATGCGTTAACAAACAGAACATGCCCTGAGAATTGAAAGAAAGGCCCTTGCATTCACCTAAAGTCACAGCGTGGTGTGCAATAAACTCAGCTGGGATTAGTAGACCGTGGTGTTTTGATGAAAATGAGGTCACAGTGACAGTGAATTCAGATAGGTAAGTAAACATGTTGGATGATTTTTTTTTCCACGACTTGAAAAATTGGACTTAGAAGACATTTGGTGCCAACAGGATCGAACAACTGCTCACACTTCAAGCGCATAGATGGCAGATTTGAAGGAAGACTTTCCGGAGCGGCTCATTCTAATAAGAGGCGATTTGGAGTGGCGACTTCTTGACGGTTGTGGATGGAATAAAGAGTTGTACATAATTTGGTTACGCATGAAATTATTATAACTAATTAGAAAGAATAAAATTAAAATTTAAAGGAGTTTTGGATCGATTGGGATCTGATTTCAAACCGCCGATGTTTATACGCACGCTAGACAGTTCAGCTATTAATGCCTCAAATATTTACTGATATAATAAGTATATATTTCATACAATAACTATTATTATTACTTGGGTTCAACTTTTGTGACTAATTTCAAAGCAATTATTATTTTAACAATAATAATTGCTAATATTCAAACATGTTCGATACAACAAAATAAATACAAAGTGTTTATGCACCGGAGCTATACTTTTTAGTGCATCAATCGCTTACATTTTTGCTCTTGTGGTGTTTCTGGTTGACTCTATACAAATTTTCAAACGTTTATTTCAAAGTTTGAGGAAATAGGGCGGAGAGAAATGCACAGCCAGACAGACAGACAGACGGACATGGCTAAATCGACTCGTCTTGTAATGCTGATCATTAATAATATACTTTATGGAGTGTCCAATGCTTACTTTCAAGCGTTGCCAACATTGATTATAATACTATTGGCATTCTGTGTGAAGAAAATAATGAGTTTATCCTTGGAGATGAGTATCTTAAAGACGACGAGACCAGCATACCGCTACTTTGTCAAAGTCCTGTCTTGGCCAGAATCAGCGACAGACATTCCTAAATCTTCAAAATATGTCAAAAACGTTTCGTTAAAGAATATTCTCAGTTACCTGAAAGAAGCAGAGACAATCTGGCGCCAACTAATCAAACCTATTGGAAAGCACACAATTCGCAGTATCCACTTTTTCTCAGAGACGTACGCCAAAAACCTCCGATAATCTAAGAGGAACATAATCCGATTTCTTTTGGGCACTTTATGTCTTTATTCAGTTTCAGGAACTTCGCTATGTCTAAGTTATGGTAATTGAAAAAAGAATGAGAACCAGAGAAACTTGTACTCCATTTTTCATTCTTCATTTTTCATAATTCAAATCGAACCAATATATAATACAGCAACTAACTCTTAATAGGGTATCACATTGTCTAGCACACTTGATTGCAATGTTCCTTCTTGTTAAAAGTATAAAACTTTTCTGCCGCAAAAGATACGAGTACCAGCAGAAAAACTACGTGACTTTCTATGCGTGAGCTAAGCAAAATTGTTGCAACTGCAAGAAAAAAGATAAATTTTTTTTTTTTTTTTTACTTAATTTGTGCACAAAATTAAATTAAGAAAATTTTGTATAGTTTTAAGTAAAGAAGTTATACATATAAAATATGCATGAAAAAAAGGAGAAAGCATACAACAAATTGATTAAGCAAACTGCAAACAGACTAATGAAAATTTAAGCCATAGCAAAGTGCAGCAGCTATACACACATCCAACCATATAGGATGAGTATATGCAACCAAGATGCAATTCAAACGATAGACTACATGAATACAATGGCTACAAGGATATGTCTACTTGTTATCCTTGCTG
Source organism: Leucophenga montana (assembly GCA_035044765.1). Classification (NCBI taxonomy): domain Eukaryota; kingdom Metazoa; phylum Arthropoda; class Insecta; order Diptera; family Drosophilidae; genus Leucophenga; species Leucophenga montana. The sequence goes on from JAWNNQ010000255.1 coordinate 985,449, forward strand.
CAAGTCGCAAACAGCAACAACAGCAGGGTATTAGGCTTAAGCAGAACAATATGCTAGGTAGACGTTGTCGACAACAACAATATTGCAACTAAATCTCAGGTACAACAATGCACTTATATATACAGAAACCAAAACAACCACAACAACAAATACAACTACAACTACAACAACAATAAATGCATGTTCTAAAAACAACAACAACAACAACAAAAACTAAAGAAGTATGAGTTCTTATAGCCAGTATGCTGCTGCAACTGCTTGAACAACTTAAGTCCTGCTTCAAAAAGCACTTGTTAAATTTTTGTTTTAAAACATACACACAGATCTACGAGGGAGTGTTCTTAAGTAATCGGCATAGCTAAAAAACACATAATTTTCAATAAAAAATCTCTTTAAGAATCAACCATATCAAATTTTCATACGAAAACCCAAAACTTGACGGTGGGTCTGTATGGCAGCCATCTCTAAAAGTGGGCGGTGCATCCCAATTGGTATATGTTAAGCATCCGTTCTTAAAAGGAGTTCATATCGCATTTCAATTTTTTTTATAAAAAACAAAACTCAAATGGCAGATATAGTTTGTGAAAGTGGACGTGGCACATTGATATGGATAATCAATCTGCTTAGGACCAAAATATACCGAAATGCAGCCAAATGTCTCAAAAATTGATAAAAAGAAAAGCGTTCCAAGACGCAGACAGACGGACATGTCTATATCGGTTCATTTCATCGAGCTAATCAAGAATACATATAAACTTTATGTGGTCTATGATGCATCCTTTAGTCCATTCAAAACTTTCTAACCACGGATTTGGAGCCAAGCGCAAAGCACATAACAGTGAATCAGGCAACTTTCTTAATGTGTTAGTATTGCGCGGACTGGTATTTTCGTTCTTATGCCCTGCGAGACTTGAGACCAAGGGTATGCTAAGTTTCTACAAATACATGTAACAGGTAGATCGAGGCGTGGCAGAAAATATCAAATTTTCATACAGTATATATAATATTGATCAACCTCGAAAGCTGAGTCAATCTATAATAATGCCTTCTCACACTATGTGTGAATGGTATAAAAAAAGAAATGATCTTTGGTTTTTAGAGCTGAGGAGTGCAGTAATTCACAATAGTCATTTCTATAAAACCACTCATCAAGATCCATTGCATTGAAATTAGTGCAGAGCAACGCCATGCAACAAGACAATTCTAGCTAAAATTAATAAATAAAAGTCATGTCTAAATGAGACATATTCTAAAATGCCGATATACATTTAGAGATAAAAATTTTAATGGGTGAGTGCCAGTTCTATACGAGTCAGTTGTATATACCACTCGCTTCACAGTGTTTCTAAAACGTTTATTAGAGATGCCCCATAAATTCAAAAAAATATTGTAAGTGATTATTTTTTATTTTCTCAATTTATGTTGTATTTCTTTTGACTGCCATACTGACCCTAGATTGGTTTCTGGCTTCCCATTTGCTGCACATTATTCGTTTTTATATATTTCTGTCAAATTATAAAAATCGATCGCTTGAAATGGCTCCATTTATTGACAAAGTTGGCCTTTAAAGTGTTTATTATCGAAACAAGAAAAATGCATTTATTGCCAATGCTGATTATTTATCAACCCAGCCTCTTGTACAGGTTGAACTACTACTTGTAGTGCAGCTATTATTTAGTGCGTAGGCAATTTAGCAGTGAGAGCGCTTAATTACTTGCACATATACAGATGCATATTGACTTTGTCCTGCCGTTGCTGCCACGCCCCCCGCACTTTTTAGGCTACACACTTACACACACACACACTCGAACATGGTTTTCGTGTAAGATTAAAATGCCAGCTTAGCAAAGACTTTTGCATGTGAAATTAGTAGCTTAAAGTGCATTTTCTGCCCTGCATCCTGGCTACTTTTCTGCCCTGCATACTTCATGTATTTAGTAGCTTACAGCATACAGCATCTATGTGTGTATGTGTGTATATGTATATATTTTGTATTACAAGCATACTGCATGCGTATGATAAAATAAATCACTCGACTGCAACTCATAAATTCTCTTAGGTAGCGCATAAATTTTCGACCAAATCTCGGCTAAATGCCGCAAAAACACACCGCCGTTGCCAATGTACCAACTTCTGTTGCCTGATTCTGTGTCTCCTTGAAACTACTTGAAAGAAATAAACATTGCAACATATTTGTACACACTTACACGCATGTATAAACACAATAAACGGTTGACAGAACCGTATAGTAAGGATCTTTGAAATGTTTGTGTGTATGAATGTGTGCGTGTGCGTGTGTGTGTGCATGTGTCTATATAATATTGTATCAAGTAAAGCCAAAAGTTGCAAAATTATTTGCTACAAGTTGCAGTAGAAACTTAAAAAAAATTAGAATATAAAATGTACATTCTTAGGAAGTCTGCAGAAAACTTTTGTTTTTTTAATAGTATTTAAAACTGCGATCATCTATTCACAATACTTGGTCCCAAAATTATTAGACTTATGTACAAACTTCAGTTTTAAGCTTCATTCTCTATGTTATTTTAGTAACCGATCTGAAATATGTAGTTGCAAGTAGCAAAACCTGAATCATTTATACGTCGTATTATTGTCTTTACATCGGTTTCATCCATTTTCTGTGCATATCATACATTTTTAAAAGAAATTGCTTTGAGAGCTCTAAGGTTGTATCCATGATTTTATCACCAAAACAAGAAAGTTGTTGGCCTTATGTCATCTACATCCAAAGCTTGAAGTTTAGGCACAAAAAAGTGTGCTTGCCTAACCTGCCGCATTTTCAAAGGAAAATGATTCAATAATACTTCCAGCCCAAAATCCGAGCCACTCGGTGACACCTTATAGATGCATTTGTGACTCAGCAAACATTCGTCGCTTGCCTGAAGCAACAATGCGAAAATTTTGACAATTAATGAAGCCATTGAGATGAAATTGAGCCTCAGACGTTGCAGATGATTTTGTTCGAAAAATTTGCAAACACTTCTAGTCGTACAACGCGTTTTACGTTTGTGTAAAGCTTCAGTTTTAATAAACCAGAACTGTCAGCCGACACGCAGACTTTTTGTTTTCGTTGGTAACCCTTTACCGCACAAATTCAAATCTTGCATCAATTTTGAAACACTCTTTATATGCAAGCAAGAAATCAACATACAGCCAAGAAAAAATTTTTTACTTAATCTTGCACATTGATTGCCATGAATTGAAATGTAGCACATTGAAATAATATGTTCTTTTGTTTTTTTATAACCTTACTTTTTATACGAATGTGCACATGGACATAACAGCCAAAAGGAGACGTGATAGCTACCATAAAGTATATATATTCTTGATCAGCATCAAAAGTCGAGTCGATAAGGAAATGTCCGTCTGTCCGTCTGTCCGTCTGTCCGTCCACCAGTCTGTTTAAGCGAGTTAGTCTTATAGAATATAAGATATTTAGAGTCTCCTTACCAATTTCTAGATAAAGTGTATTAAATGAACATGCAAACTGAACAACTACGGAAGAAAACAAACATATTGTCGATTGGTCGACGTCTTTATTTAAAGGAAAAAATCTTAAAATTACTTAATATCTATTATTAGATACTTATCGGCAGTTCTTAATTTATCTGTGTGTGCACAGTTTGTCAATACATATAAAAAACATTCGGAAAAGACCGAAAGTAATACACAGATAACTTATTCTTATCTAGATACTTTACTACTACACATGCGCGTAGTCTTATCTCTTCGTTTAGACAGATGATGAAATATGAAGTGATAACTTCACCATCCGTCCAGTCAGATAATGAGAAAATCTATTAAGACTAAACACAAACCCTGCCAAATCTGCCCAAGATTTTAGTTTTCTTATGGTTGTTATTTATTATTATTATATATATATATATATATATATATATATATATATATATATATATATATATATATATATATATATATATATATATATATATATATATAAAATAAGCAGCCTGTTTATATCGAGAAAAATGTACAGATACATCGCCTTGACACGAACTTTTATTCGTACTCAAGAATGTTTATTTGTTAAAAATCAGCTGTTTTCTGTCGTATAATTTTTCAAAAGTAAACACATTTGTCAAATTAGCCAGTCAGCTGTTTGCCTTGTGACACATAACTCACACATTTATATGTTTCCCTTTCTCACATGCTTAATTAGTCTTTACACATATTAGTAGTATTTATTACTATAGGTAACATGTATTCAAAGCTGCTTATATATGAGCATGTCTGTGCCTGGTTAAGCTTTTTTCATACAGTTTGCTTATAAACAGATAAACAAATAACAAGTTAACAGTAAACAGTAAGCAGTTGGCGTGAACTACTTTATTGCCATTTTCCGTCTACTTGTAGCTTATGCGAACTGACGACTTTAAACCATTCGCTAATAAGCTTTTTCACCCAGCATCTTTGTAGAATATACTAAAATTAATACATACAACTCTAATTACATTTAATAAGAAGTTCACTGCATTAAAATTTGCAGAATTTAAAGCTTGCTTTGACTTACTTTACAACTCAGCATCTTTGCTACTAACTTAACTGCCGTTTAATACCTTAGTTAAGCCTAGGTTATTTCAGCTGCTTAGCTACAAACTAAAGTTTATTTGGCCAACTATAGCAACAGAGCCGATAGCAAAAGTAGTTTACATTTAAGCCAAATAAACGAGCCACTTAGCCAGTGGCAATTAATGCGCTGCATCGTACAAATATTTGTCACTCGAACAATTTATGCAGTTTTGTATGGCAAAGTAAATCGCTGGAATGTGTTCACGCATAAATTCAGTGCAAATAGCATAAATCGTAGCCATTGTTGTCCTTGTTGTCACTGATGCAGCTGTGAAAGACTGACAGCGGAAGTTAAATTTTATTATAGTATGTCAACAATTTTGATTTCTTTTACATTCGATGTCGATGTCGATGTCGTTGTCGATGCTAGTCCTGCTGATGACAGTGCAACAAAATTTTATGCTTCAAAATGCAGCGCATGAAAAATTTCATAAATAAAAATTAAATACATACAACAGCAACAATTTAACGACAACAGCAACAACAACAACAACAATAAAAGTAAATTACAAAATCCTACCAAAAAAAAAAAAAACTACAAATTCAAATTGTTGCTGCTGCATTTTGTACACATCATTGAAGCCCAATGGAGTGTATATAGACTGATATAGCAAAGCGTGCCAAAGTATCGATATACATATAGCCTATATGTGTGTTACATAAATATATGTGTTTTTGTTTGACAGGATGCGCGTTAAGGCATATAAAATACAACAACAACAACAAAAAGTTCCTATCCAAAAAAGGCAAACAAGCAAAATCAGTTTACACAGAGAATTATGAAATTTTACATAAAGCACAAAAAAGCAAACAAACCCAAAAAGCAGTGGCAAAAGCATACACAAAATCATATTAACACAGAATACAGTATGTTTTTTTGTTAGGTTTCATTTGACGTCAGTGCTTAAACTGTCATAAAGTGTTCAGATCTGGCAACGCTATTGTCACGCCAACACGTAGAACGTCTATTTTAAGATCTTGAAGACATAGTTTTTCAACAGAACGTAGTGCATCAAACAGTCGACTGGGCCAATCAATTGGCCACCGAGATAGAGCGATTTAACGCCTTTCGATTTTATTCTCTACGGTTACGTGAAGTCTTTGGTTTATAAGAGCAAACCAGCAACTTAGAACGACTTAGTGGTCGTATATTGCCAGTGATTGCTTTTATACCATGCTTAATTGAAAATCGTCTTGTGTATCTTAAGATAAAAACCAGCAACTTAGAACGACTTTGCGTGGCGGCCACATCTCCAAAATCATATTCAAATACTAATTCTTTTTCTAACAAAGCGATTTTTCAATTAGTAAATTATGTAAGTATTTTAATTCAATTCAAAGTTCTACGCCTCAGAAAAACACAGCGTTTATAAGCAACCAAATTCAGAAAGATGAAGTAATAAAACTATTTTTGGAATTTGGCGTAGAGGTTGGTTTCACTTTATAAAAATGTTACAAAAATTTTCTTGAGTTATATTTAGAGCTGTGCCGCTTTTGATTTGCCGTTTTTATGTTTGCATAAGAATAAGAATAGGCATATTGAACACCTGTAGTATGAAAGCTGGATAATAAATTCATGAATAAATGCAGTCAATATGAACTTAATAATTGATACGCTCGTTGTGTATGTCAGTATGTGTTTGCATATTACAGCGGAATAACATGTTTCATATTTTTTTCGGTGTATCAACCTGTACAAAATGGCTTCGAGAAGTTGTAGACGAGACGCTGACTCGTTTTGCTATATTTTCGGCGAATTTATTAAAGTGAAAGAGAAAAAGTATGATATAAATACATATTTAAAGATTTGCGAGGTATAAAAAAAGCTTACTTCCATCTACCTATTAAAAATTAAGACAAAAACTGGGCTCCACATGTGTCATGTAACTCTTGTAGATACATTCTGGACGCTGAGTTTATTTTTTACATTTTACTATTTTACAATAACATTAATTTGGTTATAATACGTTACGTTTTATTGTAGCCTGTTACCAAGGTGAAAAAAAGAACAATGAAGTTTGCAGTGCCGAGAATTTGGAGGGAACCCAGTGATCATCACCCAGACTGTTATTTTTGCATTGTAAATGCAATCAAAGGTAATAAATCAAAGAAAACCTCTTATCCTGATCTACCATCGACATCCGCTCCAATACCATGTATAGAAAAAAAATGCTGTACCTACTCCGCCTGTGTTGGAAATGAACTACTCTCTCAAGGCAGCCATCAATCATGGAGTTCATCTGTATCCGTACGTTCCGAATTCGTTCTTCTGAAGATCTCAATGATTTAATAAGAGACTTAAATCTACCAAGAAGTAAAGCAGAGTTATTAGCATCGCGGTTAAAACAATGGAATTTACTTAATTCTGATGTTCGCATATCCCATCAAAGAAAACGTCATGAAGAATTTTCTTGTTTCTTCAGTAAGGAAGATGGACTCTGTTTTTGTCGTGACGTGAAAGGTTTATTTGAAGAAATTGGTATTCCATGTTATACAACTGAATGGCGCCTTTTCATTGACAGCTCAACAAAAAGTCTAAAAGCTGTTCTACTTCACAATGGGAACAAATTTCCATCCATTTGATTGGCACATTCCGTACATCTCAAAGAAAATTACGTATACATACGTTAAGTTTAATGTATTTTCATCGATTTTTTGTTCTTATTATTATTTCTAGTTATAAAAGTAATAAAAATAAGGTAAGTATAACCGGTGCGCAAAAATGCTGTAGACCGGTGTTATACAGGGTGTTCCAAAAGAAAGTTCACATTTGATTTGCTGATTGAATCGGTAGCCTAGCTTTTGGGATTTAAGTCGCTATGGAGCATTTTTCGGGAGCGGACCATGCGTTGTGCGTACGTGACTTTTACAAAAATGGTAATTCAGCGACTGTAGCGCGTAGAAAATTCTGCAGTATTCGACATGCTCGTCATTTAAATGATGCGCCAAGCCCTCGACTCATTGGAAATGGGTCGAGAAGTTTGAAGAGACCGGTTCAAAGCTGGAAAAACTCAAATCCGGGCGTCCAAGGTCTTCGAGAACGTTCGAAAACGTAGACAGTGTTATTCAGTCCAACAGGTCCCTACCACGAGTTTATGAAATTTTTCCTGGCAAATTGAACTCCAGGAGAGGTGACATAAATTGGCATCCACGAAGACCCGATTTAACCCCTATGAACTTTTTCCGGTGGGGTTACGTCAAATCTAAAGTTTACGGCAACAAACCGACTTCCCTGGCACAATTAAAAGAAAATATCCGTCACGAAATGGCAGCCATCACGGAGAATAGTTGCCGAGCCGTCGTAGGAAGTTTTAGTGCTCGGTAAGAAATAAATTCCCAAAGTGTGCATTTTAATTTTTTCAATAAACTACTCACTTTTTTTATCAATTTTTTAAATGTGAACTTCCTTTTGAGATACCCTGTATTTGAAATATTAACAGAGAAAATCAAATCCGATAAGCGGCTCACAGACAACGCGAGCGCCGATAATGGGATATGTTTGGATTGGCAGTATAGCAAGCCCTCTCCCCGAATCCGCTACTGTGTTACAAGTAAAGCAAACCCATGTCATTTAACAGTTAAAGACGTTTTACCATCAAGGCATTTCAACAATTATTAGCAATTTATACATAGAGTGAAATGGTATTATCAGTATGGCAGAAAGCTTTTAATGCAGTTGAGGCGACATAGACTCCATAAAGTAAATAGTTTCTTCATCAGTTTGACGAGGCAAGTGGATGCTGGTATATCCGCCCGTCTGTCTGTCTGTCTGTCTGTCTGTCTGTCTATGTGCTATTGCTCATTTTTATTGGTCCAATTTTTGATATATATGCTTATATTTCGATATAGAGTTTCATTTTAGTCTTAATCAGATAGAACATACATATCAATGTGTCACGTGCACTTTGAGAGATAAATGTGTAAGAGTGTTGCAGGCGGAATAGAACAAAAACTTTATAAATGGTGTCTAGTTAAAGCAGAGGTTTAGTTCACAGTTTTTAAGTAGGGTTACTACACAGTTTGGCTTTTGCTATCTCCTTTTACATATTCAAAATATTAACTCCACAACAGCAAACCTAATAATATTTGTAAATAAGAAAACAAAGATGAGAAAAAAAACCTTTCCATGAAAACTCGATAGATGTGCAGATATGTATATATTTAAACCAATTTAATTCATCTACTTCAAAAAGAAATCATTTTAGAGATTGTAGAATCAACACTTCATCATATAAATATCTATAAATAATTTCGAATTAAATCTGGAATGCACTACTACATTATGCCATGCAGAAAGAAAATATATACATATTTGTGTTATAGTTATAAACAAAATTTTGGATAAAATCTCGACACGCAGCACTACAAATCAGTGACGTAACCTGCGAAATATACTGATTTCGAGTCCAATATTGCATAAACAAACGGATGATTGGCATTAAATACTTCCAAAACTGGCGATATTGGCCACACTTCCAAATCTAAAGAGAAAAATAAACAGGACATAAAATTAATCTTATGATAAAATTGTACATTTTTATTTTATTACTAACCTGTACCTGCTCCGGCTATAGCACCTTGCTCGCTGATCTCAACAACTGCTTCATGTACTACATTACTTACGTCAAGTGGCTGTTTCGATGTAGTCATACTGCTATAATTACTAGCAGCAGCATTAAATATACCACTTACACCAATTTTTTCTAGTACATTTCTTAGTGACAGTCTACATTTTACTTCAAATTTTGGCAAAGCAATGTGTACACGTCTTTCGCGTAATTCTCTTGATAGTTTAAGAAAACACACGCCTTTCAATCTTCCAAGCAAAACGCGAAATGATGCTTCTATACTCAATTTGTTTAGACTTGGCAAAATGACCAACATTTTATAATCTTCATCGGCAAAAGGCAGCGATATAATTTGAGCATTAAGCTGTCTGTTAAAAGTCAGATTGTAATATCCCTGGGTATGCATCATGTCCACTTTGGAGCTTTTTGTGTTAGATGCATAAAATTTTTCTTTTGTCGTGTGCCTTGGTTGAAACGGCCACTTCCAGTTGCCTTTGAAGTAGATGGCATTCACAAGAACCATTTTGGTAATTGAATCGATGCTTCCAGGTGAAAAAAGATTATTAATTTTATATGCCGTTTGCCCAGAAACCCAATCATTGATCTGTTGTTCGACAGTGCCATCGGCGAAGTCCACATTATTAGTGATAGTTGAGTAAAACTTCTGTGCCATTTTATTGTAGGAATCGATAATAGGGAAATTATAATTCGCATAAATAAGATTGGCAATGTTCATTAAAACATTTTCATTATTTTGAACTCTTCTTAAAATTGCACGAAATTTCACAGCGTTTGTAATCCTTCTAGGACTTAAGTCGAATGCATATTCGAGCTCTCTCGCTGCGGGTCCTTCTAAGCCCAAATGCAACAATGTTAACGCAGTACGTATTGAGAATGATGAAAATGCAACATTATCATTAGACGATTGTTCGAAGATTGCATTTAGTAGGTGTGCAGTGTATGGCGTTGCATTTACGTGGTAGAGTATTGCACAAAATATTGCAATCACAGCAAATTTTCGACGTGTGAGTGCTTTTCGTTGTATAGCATAAACATTTTATATTAATAGATATATTAAGTAGTAATTCTAATCAATATTTTTATACATACCACTCATAGTTGACTTTTCAAGTACACAATAGAACTTTTGTAAACTGTTTTTAGAAAAAATTTTGCTTTGGTGCAAATATGTTTGCTTTTTATAGTGAATGTTTCATAATTGTCAATCAAGCGAAACATATTTCACTAATAACATTCGATACTGATGTAGAATTAGATACGGTTTCTTTATATAAAACTTTATACGTGACGTGTGTGTAACCAGATTTAAGATACATGCTCTAAATAACGTATAGCGTAAATCGAATAATTCATGCTAACTATGACAAATCATATAGAATACCATTTTCACGACTCAAAAATGCATAAGAGAATACGAGTTGCTATGATATGATATTGGGGGAATAATATTGAGTAGTGTATTTCACGACTTCACTACATCTACATCCTATATCTACATGCGTCAAACTCTCATGATTCGACCGCAAAGATCAGGGCAAATGTTGGTGTTAAATCGAGCTTATCTACAATTCAGAGAGTAATAAGGAGTGCTCCATATTTAAAGCTACTGAAATTGAAGAAAAAACACCCTTTAAATGATGCGCAAAGGCAACACGATCGAATTTTTGCACGAGAGCACATGTCATGGAATTCTGATTGGTATCACATTAACTTTACGGATGAAAAAAAAATAGAAGGACCCAACGAATACAATTGTTTCCATGATCTTAGGAAGGAGGACCACACATTGCATCGTCTTCATAGTCGTGTGGGATGTGTGATGGTGTGGGGAGCCAGCTCCTATTATGGTACATGCGAGTTTGCAGTTTTTAACATCAAATATGTACGCAAAAGCTTACAAAAATATTTAAAAAATTTGTTTTTCAATTTCCCATTTCATTTTCAACACGACAATGCTCCGATCCACACGGCCAGGATAGTTATGTCATGGATTGAAGACCATAATGTTAAATTATTGCAGTGACCACCTTACTCACCCGACATCAATATAATAGAAAACGTATGGGAATGGCTTGCTCGTAAAGATTATGAGTCTGTAAGACAATACTCCTCCAAAGAGGAACTAATTGAAGGCATCAAGCGAACTTGGTCAGCCATTTCTTTGGAAAATTATATGGAAAATTATATGAGTCGCTTCGCAATCGGATTTATGAAGTCATTCTCAACAAGGGAGAATCGACTCATTACTAAATCTATAGAAAAATGTTTAAATTAGTAAATACCTAAGTTTAAAAATAAGTCCATGGCTGCAAACTATTATATCCAACAATAGCCTCCCTTCGTACATACAGTCACTTGTTGACATGTTCAAGCAGACCGAAGTGTGCCTAATTGCCCACAGAACATATTGCGTACATCAGTTGTGCCTTCCACCATTTCCTTATCGCAAGCGAAGCTCGGATCGTCTTTAGCACATGTGTTTAATGAACTTTGTATAATCAGTAAGCGATTTTCCTCAAATTGATTGCTCAGGCTTGTTCCACAGTCACCTATCATAGCTGAAATCCTTTCAGGCACTGTTGACAGTTTTCGACTACCAAACACGAGAACTGCACGAGAACGAGAACTGCAATGCAAACTCCAATGTAAAATTTATTGATATTTTAAATATAGAATTGTTTACTTACGAATAAGACAATTCGAAATGCTGACAACTCTCATTAGCGCTGTCAGCTGTTTGGCGATAAATAAAAACTCAAAACAAAACAAAAAGAAAAACTGCATCAAAGTAGTACGCAGCTAAATACTACATGTGTTTCAAGTGTTTCAATAGCAATTTTATTTTAAACTAGCGGATACACGTCGTGTACTACTACGCTCTGATTCGAACTTGTTCTAGACGTGCTTTATGTTGTTCGGCCTCTTGATTGCCGCTCTCTCAACCTATTTGACTCTATTTGACGCTATTTTTAAAAAGTTCAGTTTCTTTTGGGACAGACTTTGTACATTATTGCATTTACTTGTAGGTATTATACGATCGAGATCTGGGCGAAAAGAGAAAGCTTCGTTATGGCCTCAGACAACCTTGCATGTAAGGGACAAATAAAACTCTTAGAAAAATTCGCATACTTTAGATAACTTTTTTAAGAATTTCTCTTGCGAAAACCATGAAAGGAATCTTTGACGGTCCACGGATAAGATGACTGATCAAAGTTAACAATTTGAAATTATTATTGCCACCCAATGAGGCTGTAATTCGTTCCAGTTGATTGACTTTAAGTGAAGAACACGATGAAAGGTTTCATCAAGAAATCAAAACCATTGAGTAGCGCTACCAAAGTTATTGCGATGTAGTAATGCTGGGAGACTATATTTGGTAACTCATCAGAGCAACGGACCCAAAGGAAAATAGAAGACGATGCAAGGAACAAAATTATTTAAAATCTACTTATATAATAAAATAAATATAAAATATGATATCCATAGTCGAATAACATTGTGACTTGATTAAATTAAACACCATAATAGCTATAAATGAGGTAAAGTTACATAACAGAGAAAATATTTGAATTTTGACACCCCTTCACTGATTTGAGCATAACTTCATTATTAATGCATATATTTTTCCATCAATATCTTGTTTTCTTCGTAAAAGTTCGATCTATACGTAAAAAGTAAAAAACTGGCCATAATTGAAAGTTTTTTTTTTTTTTTTTTTGTTTTGCAGTGAATTTTCTATCTAGTGAAGATATTTTCTAGTGAAAAACAGCTATTCACAAAGACGTGACGTCTTTGGGCATCAGTGAAGGCAAATTACATGAAAATTGATTGACGAACAAGAAGAATGGTCCGCGTTGGATATCGCACAATTTGACAATCATCAAAAAAAAACCCCCTTGAAGTAAATTGCATTAATAAATACAACTCCGGTAGCTTCCAAACATATCATTATGTTGCGTTTGATTGGAAACCCAATCGTTTACCGGTTTTTCTATTCCGCCAATGGTGAAGTCTACATTTTGAATGATACTTGAGAAATAGTTTTATGTCAGTTCACGGTTAGATTCGATAATGGGTAAATTATGCATAGCACAAATGCGACTAGCAATCTATAGCAGAACATTCTCATTATTTTAGTTTAATTGTTTAGAGTGCCTGAAATTTCTCAGCGTTTGCTATTTTTTGAGAAGTTAAGTCAAATTCATTTACGATCTCTTTAGCTGCGGTTCCATCTAAACACAAATGAAACAAGGTCAATGCAGTACGTATCGAGAATGATGAAAATACAATACTTTTATCGGGTGATTGTTCGGAGATTGCATGAAGCAGCTGTGCTGTATATGGCGTTGCCTTTACTATGTGCAGTATTGCAGTCAAAGTAAATAGTCGACGTGTCAATATATTTTCGATGTACAACATGCAAATTTTTATACATACCACTCATAGTTAAACCTTTAAATTCACAACAACACTTTTGTAAGCGTTTTAAGAAAAATTTAGTTTTCGTTCGAGTATATTTACTTTTTAGGTTTAGCAATTGTTTATGGACGGCGTCAGAGAGGACGTCCGAGCTTAAGATGGCAAGATCAGGTCTATGATCTTTCCTACTTACATGAAAGAACTGAATTAAGCATGCGCAACCCAATTAAATTCTATTTAATTTTACCATGGTTCAGCCCACGATACAAACCAACACCCAACACAAAGATTATGAATACATGCTGAAAGCCGAAGACACGAATAGAACGCATCGCAAAAAAACAGGTGAGTGTCATTTGTGCTTTCCAAGTGTTGGTGGTTGTCGGTTCTGTGTGTGTGTGTGTGCGTGTGTGTGTGTGTGTGTTTGTTAGTTTCTGAATTTTTATACCATTCACACATAGTGTGAAGTGGTATTATCTGTATAAACTTAAATATGCACATGGTGAATTCTTATGGACGGACGCTTTACAATGGGTGTAATCCCTACGACTTTTGGGGTAGCCCCATACAAACCTAGCGCACACTTTGAGCTGTTGTATGCAAAACTTGTTTATTTAAGTCAATATCAGCTTGAAATTTGATAAGGTGGTCGATACACACACATATACTAATGGGCGTGTCCCACTCACTTCTATGGGTAGACCCCATTCAAACCCAAGGCTCATTATTTTGAATTTTTGTATGAAAAACTTATTAAATACACCTTATATCAACTTTGATTTTGGTATGGTTGCTTCTTATGGATGGACGAGTCACATATAAATAAATGGGTTTGGCTCCTCATTTCAAGGGGAAGCTCTCCCTCACCAATTTTGAGACTTTGTATGAAAAACTTTTCATAACTGGCAAAATCAGTTTAACATTTGACATAGTGGCTTTTTATAGACGAACGCTTCACATAACTATGAAGAACCATGCCCATAAGTAACTTTCTATCCACGTTTAGGTGTTTAGATTTCACAATTATTTTTTCTTCTTTATACTTGCATGCTAGGAACCTAATTTAAAAATTCGTGTGAGTAGTATTAAAGCTTCGATTCCACCGAAATTAGTATTTATTTTATTATTTTACGTTTTGGTCAGACGAAGACGTGAATAGACACAAAGAACGAGACATATCATCAACTACACTGCGACCCAATAGTACCACTCACATTGCTGTGTTTTGGCATTTTCAACTTTCAGTAGTCTCCTTTTAATATTTTGAATGCTTCAGCACTTTTACACAAAAAAAAAAAATCTAAAATTTTAAGTTTGCACGAACCATCCGACAGAATGTCCAAAAGTTGCACCAACATTTCTACATGAAAGTTTGCAACCTCAAAAATAGATTTATCTCACAATATGTCCTCAGTTACAATCGGACTGTGAATGTGCAAAGACGTATTCATAGCGATCAAACGACACAATATTTCTTTTGCAAAAAAAAAAAAAAAATAAAAAAACAACATAAATAAAAACAAACTTCCGTTATCAGTTCGCCTGCACCTGCTGCATCTGTGCTAAAAATAGCATCATGAGTAGCGGCAGCGGTATTGAAGCAGCTATGGATTGGCAAAGAATTGAGACAACAAAATCAAACAAAAGGTCAATCTGCAGCTCTCCAAATTTTTCCAAGAAAAAACTGCTGTTAGACCCAATACATAGTACATCTAAAAGTACAAATCGTTTTGCTGAACTCGAGATTCTTGATAGCAGTGAGGAGACGGAGGAGGATAAAGAGGAAACTGGAAATGCTGAAGCGAAAATAGGAAAAAACAAAGAGGAATCAACTGAGCGAAATACTACTCCGAAGCCTCCGCCAATAATACTGGCTAATGTTAATGACATAAAGGGTATGATAAATTATATTACCAAAACTCTTTCGAAAGAAGAGTTTACCTATAAGTCCCAACGAAAAGGTCAAATACGCCTTATGGTTAAATTTGTGGATAGTTATAGAAATTTTATAACAACACTTAAGAGAGATAAGGTTTTGTTTCACACTTACCAGTTAAAACAAGAGCGTTCTTTTAGAGTTGTAGTTAAAAATCTACATTTTTCTACATCAATTGACTCAATTAAAAATGAAATTGAAGAGTTAGATTACACGTCCATTAGTAAATGTGTGTGAGGCGACCATCCATAAAAAAACACCATATCGAATTTCAAGCTGATATTGGGTTAGTTAAAGAAGTTTTTCATACAAAATCACAGAAATGGGCAATGAATTTGCATGTGGGCTACCCTTAAAGCCAGAACAGAAGCTACCATATAAATTTTCGTACAAAAAGGCGGTGGATTTGTATGGGGCTACTATGCGCAAAAGTGGACGTGGAGGATCAATATTAATACTCTATTTGAGTGCAATAAAAAAGAAATCTATGCGCCAATTTGCAACTGTATGCTATAAAAATAGACAGACAGACAGACAGACAGACAGACAGACATACAGACGAATATGGCCAGATCAACTCGTCTCATCGAGCTGATCAAGAATATATATACTTTATGGTGTCCAGGATGGCTCCTTTAATGCGTTACAAGCTTTCAGATATATGTCTATGTCCACTTTCTATATATGTCTATATATTTGTATGTAGGCTTTCTCATCCCACATATCAATCAAATCGAACGAACATAAATACACTCTGGACTAATGCACTCTTATTGATAAAACTGACCTTCTATTCTAAAGGTGGTTCTAACAACGGGCATCTGGAAACATATTTTTTACACTCTACACAGATTGTTGAAACCGCTACCGAATGGGGCCTTCCTCACCTCTAACAGATAAGAGCTTTCGCACAGCGGAATTTTGGCAATATATGAGGTATTAAGTCTTTCGGAACGGCCTTACGAACTCTTCAACTATACCTCTCTCTCTCTCTCTCTCTCTCTCTCTCTCTCTCTCTCCCCAATTATAACGTAAAAATGTACGCATCTCCATAATCATCCTCTCAAACTAGTTTAAAATACTATAAATAGATTAGACGTTTATGATTTCATATAAAAAAAGGTCACGCTCTAACTAAATCTGGGATAAAGATATTTAATCATATTAGATTGAATTTGCAAAAGATAAGATTGTGGATGGAACAAATGGTTGGGCATAATTCTGTTGGGTATGAAATAATTAGAAATAATAGTTAACTATAGTAAAACAAAATTAAGTAGAAATTAGTGGAATTCGAACTCTAGATCGCTGAGTTGTTAGCCAGCACGTTAAACATTGTAGCAAACAGACTTTCCAATGGACGGATGGACGGGCGGCATGCCTCAGTTCAACTCATCCCATCTCTCCGACAATATGTTACATACATCTTAAAAACTTAAACAAACTTACTGCTTGTGCATGGTATGAAAGATTTCACTTCCTGTTTTGAGCACATCAACATTTGATTATCCTGTTAGAAGTATTTTGCTCTTGTGCATTACTTTTGTTTAGCTTGATGCTTGCCTGTCACTCCTTTTTGCTCTGCCCATCTGTCGTTCATACACATAAGTACTATATATAAAATTTCCTCTTTTATTATAAATAATGTTAGCTACTTTCTATTAATATTATTATTACTTTTTGTGTTGTATCTACTATTCATATTCATTTTTACTTTGGTATGATTGTACGCGCCTCTTCGCATATCACTCGTGAACTCAGCATTTCTCTTTGTTTGCAATCGTTTCAAACTTTTCATCTTTCATACTAGCGTTTTTATACGCTGTAGCAAAAATAGGCTAAAAAGTGCAAATGTATGTAACAGCAAAAAGTAGGCGTTGTAGAGCTCATTAATTTTTTATAAAATCCGCAATAACAAAAAAGTTGAGTCTATATAGACTTGTCCGTCTGTCCGACAGTCTGTTTGCATAAAGAAATCTCGCAGAGCCTTAAAGTTTAGATATTAAGACTCTTCCGTTCTCTCTTCAGATAAAGTGTATTAAATGAACGTGCTAACCTTACTTTGACGGGTAGTCCATACCTACTTGCCCCTCACTATGCTAGGAACGTCAAATTTAGTATAATTCACGTTCTAATAAAATATTTCTCATACATCTACATTGGACCACTATAAGAGCTAGACCCCATACAAACATGTCCGTCCCTATTGGTTTTGGTATAAACTTCTATTTTGTTTTTGTTGTTAATTGCACTTGAAATGCAAAATTTGGTGTATCTATAAAAGACAAATCAATAGATACACCAAGATATACAAATAAGAAGCCTTATACAAGGTGCAGAGTATCTAGAAGCCGAATACACACGACTGCAGCATTATTTCTAGAGTTTTTTTTTCTGTTTCTATGATAGTATCCTCGAATTCACTCTATCATTGTTTTGGTGTGTTTTTACGTCTACTATACAATAAAAAAAAAAACAAGAAAAAAATGCAAACATGAAAATTGCATAATCCACGCATTGCGATTTATGACTTTCGAGTAACTTCTCATATTGCAGCTGTAACTGTAACTGCTGCCATGTTTGTTGGCTACACTTTTTCTACTTTATCCTTTTTATGCTTTTTTTCTCCTTCTTTATTTCCGCTTTCGTTCGTATGAGTGATGGAAATTATTATTGCAATACGCAGCAGTATTTTCCTTTTGCGTACAATTGTCTTCTTCTCGTTGTTGTTTTTATTATCCTTGTTGCTACAGACAAATAAATGTCAAGGAAATGACGAAAAACTAAAGGGAAATGCATCAAGGATGCTTTAAAAAATGTATGCTGCTTTTACATTGCATTTCCTGTTGTAGCAGCTATGAGACACTCACTTTCATACATTGCACACATACGAAATACGTACAAGTGAAATGGTATATTAGTTTGGTTGAAATTGCAACTTTGTCATTGGGATCACACTTGCTTGAAGAATTTCAGCACAGCCGAAACTATACCCAAAATCAAAAGCTTTTGAGAACTACCAAAAACTTTAAAAACATCACCTTCCAACTAAACTCAATTAGGGTATTCACAAGGTTTTGCAATAAAAATGCAAAAAGGGCAGAAACTCCGTCGCAACTCTGCATAATCAGATCAACATTTCGTCACTTTCGAACTGCTATTACATTTTTGTGAGAAGAATGCCGCGAAAAAGCATCATAAAATAATTATTGAAGTTACTATAAAGTGAATGAAACTATTTGAGAAAGAGAATTTATTGCAAATTTGCACATTTGCACTGTTACGAGACATTGTGAATAGCTTAATCGAATTAAAACTTAATGATTCATGATCCAATCGGTTTGCTAGATCCAGAGATCTGTATAACCAAATTTTTATAATTTTTTCGTTGAACACATTTCTTCAGCAAATGCAAATTCAAGAATTGCGGTTTGGACGCTCATTACTATTTCAATCACTTTCTTTGACAACAAAATTAGTTTAGTTTTTTTACTTACAACTTTTTTAATTTTGACAAAAGGTACTTTGATATCCTAATGCATTAATTTATATTTGTTAGTACTACAAAATGAAGCTCAACACAAACAATTGTATTTTAGAGATAATTAAAAACCTTTTTCTGTTGTTCTTTACTTGTTGAACGTGTGAAGACTGGATCGTGAGAAGACTGGAACAAATCTCCTAACCATAAAAAATAAATGAACAGGCTATAGTCGAGCTAACCCAAAAATTAAATACGCTATACCAATCGCAATCGCTCACCGGTATCTGATTGCATTGATGTGTGACGCATGTATGCCCATACAAATCACAAAAAGCGAGTAAGAAAGAGTCAAAGTGCAAGAAGAAAAACTTTTCGAATATTTGTCAAAGTCAGCGAAAGAGTGGAATAATAAGTGAGCACGAGAACACACGTATATACTAACCACACTATGGTGAGAATACAGTATCACATACAAGTGAGCACGAAAATGATCTTGTATATTTACCACACCATGGTGGTTTATACGTGCACGAATGGTGTGTAAGTCGCAGTCATTTTTATAAGTACATTTCTTATATTTAAAACTGACTGATAGCATCGTATTGATCAAGAATATAGTATATACTTTATGGAGTCTCCGTTGCTTCATTTAAGGCATTACAAATAATGCGCCTTGCTTTGGTGTCCAGTTTATTTAAATGAATTCCTTGATATGGTCTTGTTTGCACTTTTATAAGGGTTTCAAATCGAGTAATTCTTCTGAAGGTGAAATCAGAACTACTTGTATTTTAACCGATTTATCAAGGAGAGGAGAGGAGATATACTTTGGTGTAAAAACTGGATTATAAGTCACCTCCCGGCACTCGTTTATGTGCAAAAACTTTCAAACAAACAAATACTCTTTCACACATGGCCCGCGCATAGAAGTGTGCAGGGTATATTTAATATTGTCGCACAATGACTACATAACTTTTACTTCTCATTTTTATACAATTCTATTTCTTGCAGCATACTCTACAGGATACTCACATTTTCATATGCACTTTTCTTTTATTAGCCTGCAGATAAAGTTGTTCAAAGAATATTTTTGAGTTACCTTTTAATTAAATGCATAAAGCTGCCAGGCTGCTACACTCCCTCCCAGTATCTTAAAATTTTAAGTTAGCCTATAAAATTAAACAGTATGCCACTTGTAGCAATTTAGTTGTCTCAGCTGTAGCAACTTCATTTCAAAATTGATTGCAAAACTTTTCAACGACAAATGCGTCCCCAAAGTCTAAGCTGCCTAAAATGTCCTCTACATACAATAGCAAGAACTCTGAAACTCTAGGCTTTTGCTTTACAATTTATGGCAGCTAATACCATTTGACTCATCCATTATCAGGCACATTAAAAGCAACTTTTGAGGTCAATCAGCAATTAACTGAGCAAATTGATAGATGGCGTCATTGTCGTTGCAGTGTTTTGAGTTTGAATTGGTTATCCGCGCGATTGGTCTCAGTGCGCGTTCACGTTGAAAGCCACAAAGAGCAAGGATACTCAATTAGCTCCTTAAGCCGCAACCAAGTGCAGCCAGCCGCTGTGTGGCAAGATGCAGACGGGGTGGGAGTCCGCCGTTAGTCGGTCGATGGTGTAACAATGTATGTAAAGGGCGGTTTTTTAAGAGGTGTAGAAGTTCGAACGGAATTAAAATACTTCGATTATATGAGAAAGATTATTTTATGCTATTAGTGTTTAAATATAATTTCAGGCTCGGAAATATCGCACTCTGGAAGTCCCATTTTCGAATACTTTTTAATTAGAGTATTATATGTGAAAAAGATCCATGGTTAATCAAATTAGACGCTCGGATGGTCGATTATGTCAAGCATAAAATGAACATAGCGCACGGTAACATTCCCGAACTGAATAAATTTTCACAATTTACAAGCGTTCTGCTGGCTTTAATCCATGCACGACAAAATGGCAAACCAAACTGTGCACAAATGACATGAACATAAATTAGAATTTATGTCAGTAAAACCTCTGTCGGAGTAAGGAATCTAAAAAAAAAACACCCTGTACATATATAACAGGCGACATTGGTGACGGCTTTGGCGGCTTTTGAAAGCCAGCTCAGCAAGGACCTTTCATTAAAATCGCATGCCGAAAAGCGCAAGAACCATAACATAAAGTAATAGGTATGGATGGCTGTTGCAATGACACTCACGCGTCGTCATCGTCCCTTCTTTCTTCTTCTTCTTTGTAGTCGTCGTCGTATTCGTCGTTGTCGAGACCGGAAGTGCATAATTAATTTTAAAATCTGAGCTGCGCCATTTTCTCGTGGAAACCGCACTCGACTTAAACGCGCCAAAGTAAGCGAAAACTATAAGTGCACTTTTTGAATTGAGCTGAACTGAGCTGAGGTGTGCTGAACTGCATTCCGGCCTCGTCCTTGTTGCCATCAAGGCAATCCTGACAGCGATCGGCTGCTGCTGCTGCTGCTGATTCTGCCGCTGCTGCTGTGGCTTTTGTGTTAAGTCAAGTGGCGTAAAAGTGCCGCTCTGCACTCGGCTGCGGTTTAAATGCCACGAATTTTATGAATGGCAGCGCATAAATTCAAAGTGAGCCACATTCACCATTCACTTTTTTGTATGTATAAATACTTTATCTCACTTTCTCATATAGTATGATATTTTATTATAGGTATATATGCGAGTATAGTTGCTATGAATGTATATATTTCACACTTTTTATTTCGCATTTTTCTGAAATTCACTTTGCGAGTCTATTAAAATTCAAGCGACTGTGCGCAGCAAGTAAACTACTTTGACAGGCGACGCGCGCCAAGGCAATTTATCTCTCGATCCAAGGCAATCGCGGACAGACGGACAGCACATATCTACACAAACACACACACACACACACACACACACACATACACACACTCACATGTGTCAACATCATACAAAGTAATTCAAGAGTGCGCAATGAAACAAAACTCGTAGCGCATAAAAGCAAACGAATCCGTAACCATGCCGTACCGTGCCATGAAGTGCCGTGCCGTGTGTCAGATATGTAGCCGCAGTTGAAAGCGTAGTTGTCTCGAACAGAAATAAAATGAAATACATAAATTTTTCAACGATTTGAAAACCGCATTTTATAATTGAATCACGTACGACACTTTGTGCCGGTTTTGTGTTTCACTTGCAATAGTCCTTCTCGTACTCATTCGTCCTGTACGGTTCGGTTCGGTTCTATTCTGTTCTGTTCTTTTCTGTTCTGTCCTGTACCCATCTAACGCCATGCTGACGCTGCGCTTGTGGTGTTGACGCCGGCTGGCTGCCATTTGCCGCGCTTGATGATGACACTATATATATACATATATATGAGTATATGTGTTTTGCGGCTTAGTGTATGTGTGTGTATGTGCCTGTGTGTGTATCGTGTATCTCGGAATGCGCGCCAGCAAATAGGAAATAAGTTTCGAATGAAATACAGTGATATAAATTAGAATCTTAAGGGATTCGCCAGTGCGCCATACAAACGTGCAAGCCTAACGCAAATACGCGTACTCCATCTATTGGTTTCTATGGCGCTAGCCCGGATATGATTGCAGTATCTTACTTAAGAGCAAATTTAATCAATAGAGGCATTTGAGTGTTTGAATTTATACTTTATTTTTGTATTTGTAAGATGCACATGTGCGCATGGCTTACAAATCAAAGACACAGCAGTAACATTCTGCGAAATTTAGAAAAAATAGTGTCCTACTTTCTAAATAAGTATGTAATACATGATTTACATGATTTGCTCTACATTTGGCAATCATTTCTAATATTAAATCAATATTGAGAAGAGTCTTTATTCACACATATTATATCTAGTTCCTATCATAATAAGATCCCATAATATACTTACTAACTTACTTCCATATATGTCCCTACAACCGTAAATCGCGCAGAAAAGCGCATCACCAAGCTTCTTGAGGTCATCATAGAGCTGGTCATGCCATCGAAAGCGCAGGCGTCCACTCTGGCTCTGTCCACCAATTTGGCCATCTGTAAAATGTTCA
The DNA here is from genome assembly GCA_035044765.1 of Leucophenga montana. Classification (NCBI taxonomy): domain Eukaryota; kingdom Metazoa; phylum Arthropoda; class Insecta; order Diptera; family Drosophilidae; genus Leucophenga; species Leucophenga montana. The sequence continues at coordinate 1,008,539 of JAWNNQ010000255.1, forward strand.
AAACTCCTATGAAGTTCACGCAGAAATGAAATCTGAGATTCCAGTCGCTGGACATGCATTCATCGGACCATATCTTGCATAAGCATTGATGTCTACGTCTTGCCAATACTTCCCCATCGGTCCTGCATAACACAACTGGTAGCTCATTAAAGCCTGTCACTTTGTTATTCTTCAGCTTTTTAATTACTGAGTCACCTCTATATAGTCCGGTGGCTCTACAAAAAAGCCATCATCCATTGGTGGTTCAAAAACTAGATCCATCGGCGGCATTCTTCGTTTGAACTCCTCCAAGTAGGTTAGCTGAGTTACCGTATTCCATAGTCTCAGTGATTCCTATAAATCTGTAACCACACTACCATTTTCGTTCTTACGGTATATTTATAATTCGGTTCTTATGAAATTGATATACAGCTTTGTGAACTCCTGCCGATTTAATCAAACCTGCTCACTCGAGACTGATTAAAGCGCATTTGCCAACAGATTTTCATTTTCATTATTATAAAAAAAATAGAAAGTTTATTAATGAAAAATGCTGCATTAAATAAAAAGTTTGAATTAAGCTCAAAAGCCAGCTTATGGCATACGAGAATCACTTTCATCTCACAGATACATACGAGTATATTGTTCATATAACTCTATATATCGTATCAGTATTATCTGTATTATTTGCTTACCTGCTGCAGACCAAAAAGCTAATGAAATGTGCAAAAAGTTGTTGCATACTTAGCGGCGCATGACGTTCATGCTGCTCCGCTGTGGCTTGGATACGCATGCGATTACCTAGATATATACGTATCTGTGTGTAAATCACGCAGCAAATCCACGTCAAAGAAAATCAAATTTCACAACTGCCATGTGTGAAAAAGTTTAATACATCACTTGAGCAAGAAGCAACAGTCAGAACGCACAAACAACCAGACGGACAGACGGACAGATGTACATGCACAGATACAACAGATACAGATACAAAAAACCATAAAAAAAAAAAAAATCTCAGTGCCGAAAGCATTTTAGCCAAGAGAAATTTTGGCTTCAGCTTGACTTGTTTAGCTTGCAGCGTAAATGAAATGCATAAATAAACTGAATATTGTGCGCAACGATGAGGAAAAAAATATTAAATAAACTCAACATTGAGGATAACAAAAAAAAGGAAAAAAAAAATTTTAAATAAATAAAACGAAACGATGCGAAGCCAACAGCAGCCGCAACATTAACATACAATGCAGCTCAGATGGCTCACAGCATATAATATAGTGTATCTGTATGTGTATATTTGTATCTATAGCAAAGTATGCAACTGCGCAAGGATAACAGCAACAACAACACCAACAACACCAACAACAACAATTTAAATATAAATAATTTGAGCGCCACTCGAAACTCATTGCTGCAACTGCTGTTGTTGTTGCTGTTTGTTAGCTCATGCATTATAAAGTGTCTGGCTATCATTTGAAGCTACAACAGCAGCAGCGGCATGCGAAAAAGCCACACAGATACATATTTGTATATGTATTTAGTAAGCGGCCTGCAAATGCCTTGCATACTCGTATCACTGTATGTATACGTAGAGTGGTCACGGCACTCTACACACAACTCAACTCAACTCAACTCTTATACGTTACTATGCTCGACGACCCTGTCAGTGAAAGGGCTCGATCTGGTCTGGTTTGGTCTGACCAGTTGGCCACATGCATTTAACCGCGCCACTAAATAATTTAGTTATACAACTGCACTTGTAATCCCGCAGGCAACACCAGCACCCTGCACCCTGCACCATGCACCATACACCCAATGCCAACGAACATGCAAAGTAATTTTTATTGTAATTTTTAAAATGACCTACAAGTGCATATGATGCCCTATATGAGTCAAGGGGTATATTGTGTTCTCTTAAAAAGTTATATTGTAATTAATTATAAAGCAGATATCAGAGATCGTAGATTCTTAAACATCAGTTGTTAGGTAGCTTCTGATATATCGCGCAATAATTCAAATCCGAGCCTTGCACATCAAGTTTAGTTGAACTGAGCTCACGTGCAGCACAGAGAATTGATACTTTTGGAACCATCCATGGTTTGATTAAGTAGCACATGAGGATTGTAGACTTTATATAAATTCGTGCCATGGATTAGTGTCAAGCACATTAAGTTGGACGAAGTAGTATGTTTTCTTTTTTATATTATTTGATGCTACTTATATTTTTTATTCTTCATATAATTAAAACAACTGGCAGTTGAAAAAACTTCTTGCACTCTCTGGTACTGAATTCCAAGCTCTCCAGAAGTATTTTCAATGCTAGCCTGTAATTTGAAAGGCATTACAAATAATTACAAATAATTACAAATAATTTACATGAATTTGTCCAACAAGCGTTTGAGCTTTTTCACTATTAGCAAATCAATATATTATCCGCTTCATCATGTTTATTAGGTGAAAAGTGCTTTGGTAAAGATCTGTTTGTATGTCTGAGAATTTGGAGTCATAAAACTATCATTGTTCGGATTAGGACCCCTATTTTGACCAACAGCAACATTCACTATTACATACTATTCGATCTTTGATTTGAAAAGCTAGTTTTCTTGTAGGCGTTTCAAAGTCCAACGTAACACCAAAATAAATTTCTCAAACAATGCCTAATATAAAAACACTAAATTGTATCGGAAGCAATTATAGGTATATGGTAACAATAGTTATGAACGCTTCACGTTGCACATATATTATGTTACAACGGACAACATGACTAACCTTATAAATGTTCCTCGCATTTTGATCTTACAACGCTTCTAGCTTGGTCCCACGTTGGGCGCCAATTATGTTATTGTCAGTCTGCTTGCAGATTGTCTCCACTTGCACACTAGTATGGCGTTGTTAATACTTGGACTTACCACAGCAATAACCCAATCAAAATCAGAAGCATGCTGCATACGTTTATTGAAGGATGAATCGATTAGTGAGCTTATGTAAGACAGATAATTGCAATTATCAACTAACGAAATATTCCGAAATAACGCTTATATATTAGAAAAGCTCACCATATTTAATAGCAGCATTCACTTCTCAAGCAGACCGATATTAAGATAATTGGCGCCCAACGTGGGGCTGTGCGGAAAACGTTTTAAGGCCAAAATAATATGCCGTGCATGGAATGTCGCAAGTCGCAGATGTTCGCGACTAGCTTGGTTAATTTTCGCACTTACCAGAGCCAGTACATAAGACATACGAAATTAAAATTAAATTTGCATTTGCACTAAACACTGCCAAAAGTTTTTTTTTTTCAAATTCCAGAGTTAAAGCATGCAATTATCTCTCTCGCATAAACTGTGTGTAGAGTAATACAATTTCGTTGCAACAAATATAGCAATTTTCGCTTATTTTTGCAGCTCTTAACGCTGTATATGTTTAATAAACGCTTCACATTTCAACGAAGCGCTTGTGCCTATGCGCCACATATATAATAATTGTATGCCAAGCACATGTATACTTAACTTTATATACATATACTCGTAAGTAAATAAGTCTACATGCCATAAACTCGTATTCATACTCGTATGCATGCCTTCCAGCGTACATTTCAGTTTTTGGCTTTTTGTGCCGCGCGCGAAAAACGCTTTAGCAACCAAAAATGCGACGCAATTTTGGTTGGAATTATTTTATTTTGCATGCATTATGTAGATGATGATAGGCAGACAGACAGACAGACAAACATATGCAACACAATCAGAGACAGCTAGCCCTGAGGTGCACATATGCATATGAGTGGTCTTGGTCAAGTGGTATTTAAAAGTGGTTAACTTGTAATTTTAAATATCTAAAGTATGCCACATGCCACCACATGCTAATAAATATGTATATGTATAAAACAATAGCCACGCTTACAGTTCGTTGGATTTCTAAAGAAAGAAAATATTAATTATACGCACAAATTCAGTAAATTTGGCCAAAGGCTAAGAGACAAATTGAAATGCAGCCACTCACATAGATGCACAAACAATTATAAACCTAATATTTAGTTTAGCTGATGGTGAGTGCTTACGATACTATTGAATAGTACGAACGAACAGCAAAGTCTTTATCTTTATCTTCGTCTTCGTCTTACAAATCGAAGATAATTCTCTCTCACAGCAATTGAAATCGATTCGATTTCACATTTTTGTTTGTCATTAATTTGCATTTTGATTAGCTCGTAAATGAGTTAGATACAAAATAGCAGCAGTACACACTGTAGTGTTATAGAGAACGAGTGAAATACTTCAACTTTTCTAAGCGTGACAGCTTAAAATTTTCTGCATATTTTAATTTCATTTAATAAAACATTTTCTGCTAGAATGAAATTTAAATGCGTTTGTTACGCAAAACAAAGCAATAAATTGTTTGGCAATAATTGATTAATATCTAGAGGAAATAATACACTCCGAAAGTTTCCAAGACCCCCACAACCAATCATTCCGTATCATGCCTCGAACTTTTGTCTTGTTAAATTTTTGGTTTCCTGGCAAACTCAAAAGCGTTGACACGGCTTTTGGGGTGGGGTTCTGATAGCTAATTAACTCGAAAGTTGTATTTTCGACTTCTCTATACACGAAATTTTAGACCCCAACTGTGATGCTGTGGCGGTTGCCTGGTTCACTGGTTCTTTAGTTGGTTGGTTGGTTGGCAGCCTAAAGGGGTTTTGTGATGCGCCGTTGAACTAATTTAAATTAATTGAATATGCTTTGATAGCATTTCAATTAGAGAAGCGTGCGCGCATTTTAGCCTTGGTCGGCTCATTGGAGTTGAATATGGCGACGACGAATGTCCTAGTTTATTTGCGATTTTTCAAACGCTGCTAATGATTTTAAATTTATTTTTGAGTTTAGTTTTCAAATATTCTCTTTTGCGCCAGCAGCACGGCACGGCACGGCATGTCCTTGCTCTGTAAACCGCTCAGCCTATGCGTATCTGCATGATGTGTCATAGTATAAAAATCATTCAAAATCAGTTATAAATTCAAGCTGCATAACGCTGCGCTCGACGCTAGCCGCATGATGCCGCTTGCTGTATATTAGATTAACAAATACATATGCATAATTCCAATTGAGCTGCATTGAGTTAAGCAGTAGCAATAACAACAACTAGCAACTGATGCGAGGGATGTATGATAATTTGTGCAGAAAAAATGCAGGCTTAGTTGCATTAACTTGGCTGTAAATTTTTATGTTTTTAGTGTGTAGTTCTTTATTTCTGACTTGGACTGTAATGCACTACATAGTTGCCAAAATATTAGCTCATCAAGGAAGATTATGAAGAGAGATAGGAAAAAAGAGGCTGATTTAACAATAAAAACAATGAAGTCAAAGTGATTCATTTTAATTTATTACTATTCAGTATAGCAAGTAAGCACGAGCACATGCATACATTAACACCCAGCGCCATCTATCAACAATCTTGTCGAAACGGTAACACAATCCGCAAGCAGCAACCGGGCAGAGCTGAATGCCGCGCTGCGTTGAGAAAAGTATAAAAGGCGTAGCACATGCAGATAAACGCTAATTGTTCAAAAATGTACAAAATAAAATATGTATAAATAAATTCTATTGTAATAGAAAACGCAGAAAATGTTAAAATGAAAGAAAGCCTACTCGATTTCACAATTTAGCGCTAAACTACAAGGTGACAACGACAAGAGAAATCCATGAAATAGAGAGAAATTTATGAAATGTTTTTGTGATAATCTTTTCTTAATGAAAAAGCGTTTATATACACAATAGGGCGGTATCTGGTCGGAGCAATCGGTAATAGATTTGAATATGTATGTAGTAATTAGGAAGAATGAACTTGCAGTTTTAGCCACTAGGGTCCCTATTGGAGGAGTTCGGTCACAAGGAATTGGACGACGGTTGCTAAATAGTTAAATAAAGTCACGATTAAGACGCGAATAATTAAGAACAGTGTTCGTAACTCATGATTGCTCCAGCGTAAAACGATTAAAGAACTAATAAGTGAGAAAGACGTTCTTGCGAGAATACATTGGCAATGCTTATAAACAAACACATGGTGCACGATTCGCGATGGCTTCGGTTAACTACAATTAAGGTTGACGTCAGAGTATGTGCTAGAAGCGATAAAATAATTCGATACTTTATCGCGCTGCAAAAGCACAACTTGTATTTTCTCATGTGATCACTCTAATGTGGTGTTAGTGTGCAAGCGAAACGGAAAGTAAGTTCAAGCTGTAAAGCGATGTCGAAGCGATAAAGCAGTTTCGAAACTGCTTTGTCGCTTGTCTTTGCTTTGAATTCTTGTTTTCGTTTCATATTTGCAATATTTCTGAGAATATTTCTTTATAACCGAATTCTTTAGTACTACATATTGCCTTCACTCTGGCATTCACTCCAACATTGCTTGAGGCACTAAATATTAACGCTTCACGCGTCGTATCGCTTATAGCTCCCAACTCTGACGTCTAAAAGCATATCAGAACAGGAGAAAAATCAGAATATATCACTTCACAGGGAAGTTTCTTATCCATAGAGCGCAGAGACAAAGGACAGTACTTACAATTCTAGACACATTCTAGAGGATTGCACATCCTTGGCCTTGAACAAGCTCATCATGGCAGCTAACAAGTAATGTAAGTGTTATAATAAAGTGAGTCTAATAATTTAAGAGCTTTTAATTTCAATTTGTCAACTTCTATATAATACGATATTTTTGTTTCTACTCTCGTCTCAACACATGTATCTGTGTATGTATGGTATGCATCTGTGTGTGTGCCGTTTAATTATTCAAACAAAACGCCATTTTGGATGCTCAGACACTGAAATAGCGTAACAGAATGCCATAGGACTGAAGAAGAAGAAGACTGAATGCATCAGAGGCACACGTTGTCATTGGCAATAAAGCCAAAGCGCTACGCGACTAAGCCAAATAAGCCGAATGGGAATCATGATGACGAGATGCACAACCTCCATGATGTCCATGAACCACCATGAGCATAACGTGACGTCGTCAGGCGTGGCACTTTGAGTTTGACTGACTTTAATTTGTGCTGGCCAGCTAACGGCGTCACTTTGTATGCAAACGTAGATACTATATATGATTTTGAATGGGATCTACTAGATTCTACATACGAGTATGTATCTATATTGGATTATTTGCTTTGCATAGTACATATATAGCCACATACATACGCAGACACATACGAAAACATCAAACAACATTCGTCGGTTTTTAATTATTATTTGAAATCACGATGAGTATTAGCAGCAGTAGCTGTAGCTGTAGCTAGGTTGATACTTCTATGAGGATCCAGCAGCACCAAAGTCCTTCATGTCGACATCTAATAAAACATTAGCGGCTACAGCAGCAACAACAATAACGACGCTAGCGATGCATTCTAGCGGAAATTTATTGTTTGTATAACAACAACCACAACAGCATCAAGAACGGTGATTTCCAGTATGTGTTGCCGTAGGACGTAAGGACGAGATGAAATGGCCATGTTGCTGACGAACAGCAGAAATGTATTTCGCCGGCATATTCGATATGACAAACAAACATGCAACATTATAAATGTTAACTGCATAGAGCTACGCATTTAGAACTCATACGTTATATATGTAAATATTGTTCTGCCTTAGAGGCTCTCTACGAGTACAAGTATATGTAGAAACTAACTGCATTTTCATACTTCAGCTCACTACATACGAGTACGAGTACGAGTACGAGTATGTTTGTAGTATAGTATGTATCTATAAGTGCGTATGTCAGCCAAATCCAATTCATTTGCATCCATACCATTCCATACCATGCCATACCATACCATACATATCGTACATTCAATGTTATACGCCTGAGCGATTGCTTTTAATGCAATTAGCCAACGGAGTATTCAAACGCGCCACTTTATGCGAAATTATGCCAAAAATTTCGTATGCTGTTTGGTCAAAAATCTTTTAAGCCTTAAATTTTTATACGCTACTAATTTAGATTGAGGCGATTGAGTGATGTACGCTGAAATAACAAAATATACGTAACTAGAAGTGTAAAAAATGCACTTAACTTCAGCAGAACCGAAGCTTTAATACGCTTCAAATTTAACTAAATATAGTATAATTAAGTGGATAGCTCAACAAATTAGAAAGTTTAACTTACAAAAATCACAAAGTGGTTTGAAAATAATTATTAGAGTACTGTTGTCTATTTGGATGTTCAGCAAGTATTTAATCGCATCTAGAGTAAATAATTATTCTGCAAGCTTAAGGCTGACGTCAGATTAGGTGCTAGAAACGGTACGATATTACTTGTACCTTCTTATGTGATCGCTCGAAAGGTGTCACAGTGCAAGCGAAACGTAAAGCGAGTCCGAGCTATAAAGCGATATAGAAGCGATAAAGCTTTTTCGATACTGCTTTGTCGCTTGGCTTTGATATTGCTTATTTGCATGGTTCTTATTTGCATGGTTTTGTTGTTCTTTATACGAAATTTCTGAGAACATTTCTTTTATAACAGGATTTTTTAGAACTACATATCGCCTTCACTCTGACATCTGCTAGCATTGCTCATAGTACGAAATTGTGTAGCTTCAGTCATCTTATTGCTTCTAACGCGCACTTTGACGTCAGCCAAAGTCTCTCGCTCCAGCGACACATTAGCTCCTGCTTAGATTGTACTTACTTCGACACCACACTATGGTCGCAGCTAGGAATGATCGCTATATAGGAGCGGGTGAATATAAGGGAAGTGTCCTCGGATCTGTTCTGTACACATATACTGGAGGCAGTTAAACTCTCGCAGCAGTTTCTGGATATAAAGGCGCAAGCACAAATAAACTTGATTAGTAACAGATAGTCTCCAAATCCAAATTCTGATCGATACCTTAAGAGCTAAGAGGAACTTAGTAGATTCATATTCAACTTCACGGAGCAAATTGATCTGTTTTTAGTAAGTTTAAGAGATAATAGAGAGAAAAGGAAAAAATTAAGTCGACCCTAAACCATTACAAAACATAAATATAATATACCTTTGTTGCAATTTGGTCTTTTTTGTCTTTCTCGCACATGCATACATGTCATATTGAAGTTAAGTTTAGCATTGTGTGATGAGTACGTGTTTGCAACAGAGACAACTAAATAGCAATAGTCTTGCCGATGCTATTTGTTTATCGCTTTTATAAACACTAGTTAAGGGAATGTGGTCGTTTGCAGAAGTCCACATTTGTGCGAAAATTATTGATTGCCATTCACTTGGGAATGCCGAGAAACGTTTATTTTGCTAACGTCTAAATTAGCTCACAAACGTCCATTAGGACACGTATCTCCTGGGCAACCTCAGAACATCCATTCCGAGGTAAGCAAATTGTGAGAAAGCAATCCGTTTAATTATGGATTACTGCGCTCGATTTGAATCCCTACCAATGATACATTCTTCAAAACAATAGCGAAGCGCATAGAAAGTAAAACCTGGAATATCTCATCTCGCAGAGTTTTATCAACTTATAACTCTCATGCCACCTTTTAATATTTCTTTGTATGCATTTGTATTTCATGTAAAGCTTATGTGTGTTTGATTCGTTGTGTGAGTGACGATTGCTTAAACCTTTTACGTTTAAAATGTTCAACCGAGTTATATAAAAATATAAATTATAAATGAATACGATTGGAAATGGTATTTCTTTTTGTGAAAAATCGGTTGTATACTGTGTGCGCAGCAGCCGTCATAAAAATTGGACTTATCTATTAATACTACAATATATATATAGATGTTAAACTATATTGGGCTCTTGTACTGTTCGCACTATAAAAAAATGAAACTAGAAGTTTCTTACAGTTTTTAATTGTGGATTTGTATTGAGGTTTACATAAAAAGCAACGTTAACAAAGTTGAAGCTGATATTGGTGTTAATACTTTCCATTTGAAAACGGGTTATACACCCTCCCAGTATGGTAGGTATGCCACACTCATTCATCAAAATGCAAATCCTGAGAGCATACTAAGCCTTCATCATACATTTTATATAGACCCTTAATATGAAGTTTTCCATACAATAACAATAACAAAAAAAAAACCTTTTTGTGTGGTTTTTGCATTGGAGATACCCCTTAAAGTGGATGCCATAGCATATCAAATTGAGGTTCTTGATCGAATGCCGGACGCAGGGAATCTCCATATCGATTTTTATATTAATTTGTTGACAATTTAGGATCTAATAGGCAGACACTGCAATAGAATAGAATCACCCCGCGTCACAAACTTTCGGATACACAAATAATATACAATTCACAAAACTACGTTTGAAGAGTTTTCAAAAAAACTATTTGATTGATACCGCATGTTGGCAGCTGCCAATTAAACTAAACTGCCATAGCCTCACAACGAAACGAAGCTTTTAAGCAATCTGGTGGCCTTATTTTTTCTGGAAGCTATGATTTTTAATGGCCACTAATGACACGACAATGTTGCTTAGCTTGACAATTGCTGCTGTTTTTGACGTTGATAGGCTGCAACAATTTTATTCGCCTTCATCGTCGTTAACTATCTATCAACGCCAATGATAGACGGCACCAAAACCATGAAAAAAATAAGAAAAATAACGTAAATAAACAGCATACACACCAAATGACGAGAAAAATTCGGCGCATGAAGTTAGCCAAAAAAAAAAAAAAAAAAATATTTGATGACCGAAAATTAAATGCTTTCTTATACGCTTCACTGACCATAAATGCGAAGAGGGCAAAAAAAAAACTACATCAAGGACGAGTAAGCGAATGCACGCGAGCACATCAATGACGAAGAGGACGACAGCAACCACTTGTCGCGGTTTCGGCCAATTTGTGTCGTTTGTATAGGCATTGTCCTTGCCTCATTCAACGTTTTGCCACACGTATTGCTCGTATTGCTGCTGCTGGTCTGTGGCGTGTCACAAGTGATTGGCTTAATCTTCAATTCGGCCAATTAACTAACAAAACTGATGAGCAGACAGCACAGTCGATTTTTTTTTTCCTTTGTTTTGCTCATTTTTTTCGGTTTTTATATTTTTTCATTCCGAACAGTCGCTTTGATTGCGCCAAATTAATTGCTGTCAATTTTTTTTTTGCGAATGCATTAAAGCCGTAATTCAAAAATAAATAGAATCATATTTGATTAGAAATAATCTGACATTTAACATATAATCGCATGTATAACAAAAAATAACACTATTGGAAGTTTTAATCGGGCTAAATTTTACTTAATAATCAAATGGTGTTTACTATCAATTCTGAAAAACGTTTCTTAATTTGTATAATATTTCAAATATTTCATTTCTCACCTCACCAGCGATCATGCCACACACTAATCTAACAAGGGCACATGCTGCACTTGGATTATTTATTTGTTTTAAATACCGTACACTGCAACCTTTCACTCTTAACTTAATACGACTTATAATTCACAAATAGTTTTTACATATTCTTTACTTTATTACTGTTTGTCGTTTAATAAGGATTTTTTATGTTTACTGCTCAAGCCTTATATAAACAGCTTGAAAATATGGATCGCATTTCACTAAATTTTTAAACATACAAATCACTTTATACACTAACAGCCTTGCTAATGTGGCTTATAAACCAAACGCATTTTTTCATTTTTCACATCATAGCTCGAATATGAAAAATGCATAGAATTTGTTGTTGTAAACAAGCAATTCGCATCACGCATCCCATTTCGCATCCAAATTTGATGCGAAAAATATCTGTGTTTCCCATATTTTTCCTTTTTGATATTTGGTAAAATTAAGTTCATTTTTTTTTCTATTTTTTTGCTTGATAATCTCGCCAAAAGAAGGTATTAATAAAAAAGCTGACATCATGGATGAAGTTTCAAAGGCATACTATATTCATACACTTCGACAGAACTATGATAATCAGGCGCTTTTGACGGACGAATTTAACTCTAGTTCTCTTTTGAAACTTTCTTATTCTCTTTTGAAACTTTCAAATCACTTTATACACTATCAACACAATTTAAATCCGACTTTATCTCAAAAAGTCGACACCAAGTCGATTTTCGTAAAAATAAACATTTAGTAAAATTTAGTAACGACTGAAGTTTCTAGAAAGCGGAAAATGTACTAAATTTGACTTTTTTATTTGATTTTGATATATTTCGTTTGAAATTCGTTTTTATTTACATTTACTTTACTGAAAATGAGGGCGGAAGAAGCATGTACAATCTGTTTGTTAATTACTTAATAGTGAAATATAATTCTACAATTTAAAATACTTTTTTCAGCATGCAGATAAAGAGAAGTGTAAACGCAAACGCTCTAAGCCTACATTTAGATGGTCAAATGAACTAAAAATTGCAATTTATGGCTTTGTTTACAAATTCAACTGTGACAATCAGCCACTTCTGATGATACTATCAGCTCTGAAAGAAAGAATCAAAAAAAAATCTGTAAAATTTCCTCAACTTTGTAAAAAAAAAGAATCTGTTCACGAAGAATACCACTAGAATCTTTTTTTTACAGTTTTTTAAAGTAATTTGGGTGCGTTTAACACGAAAATCGTATAAACTTTGTTATACCATTCACACATAGTTTGTCTGAAAGTCTGAACGCATTAAAGAAGGCATCGTAGACACCATAAAGTATATATATTCTTGATCAGCTCGACAGGACGAGTCGATCTAGCCATATCCGTCTGTCTGTCTATCCGTCTGTCCGTCTGTATGTTGTTGCGCATTTTTAGTGGACCAATATTTACGCTATCCAATTAAAATTTTACACATACACTTATTTTTATTGTAGTTTAAAACAGTATCAAGATTGACACACCACGCCCACTTTTTGGGGTAGCCCCCATACAAACCCACCGCCCACTTTTGACTTTTTGTATGAAAACCTTTTTTATTGTTGTCAATATCAACTTAATAATTGATATGTCAACTTTTAGTGGACGGATGCTTGACATATACATTAATGGATGGGACCCTCACAGTGTTTGGGAGGGCCTCATACAAACCAACTGCCCACTTTTGACTTTTTGTGAGAAAACTTCTTTATCAAAGTCAATATTAGATTGAAATGCAATGTGGTGCCTTTTTACAGTCAGCCGCTTAACATACATAGACAATTGGGCGTGGCCCGCCCACTTTTTGTGGTAGCCCCCATACAAACCCACCGTGCAATTTTGTGTTTTTTATGAAAAAACAGTTAACTTTTATACATTTGTATGGAAAACGTCAATATCAACTTGAAATTCGATATGGTGACATCTTACACATCTACTACATAGCTTCAGACACATCTACTAGTGGGCATGTACTGCCCACTTTTTCGGGAAGCCCCTATTTAAACCTGCGCTTTTATGTTTTACAATACTATTTAAAAGTTCGTGTGAATGGTAGTAGAGCTTCGGTTCTACCGAAGCTAACGTTTTTTCTTGTTTTTCATTTATGTCATTCACCTAGATTAGCGTTTATTTGTGTTTTTGTGATTTTTCATAGATCGTTTGTTTTAAGCAAAATACTTCAAATCTCAGCAGACCAACATCGAATAAAAATTGAAAATGCCGTTCTTTCTTAATGCTGATTTAAGCAAAAACGTGAATCGAACACAAATGAAAGAATAATCAGTATGATTTTCATATTCAGCGCACTCTAATTACTCTAAAAATATGTAAGAGAAAATGCACAAAAGCAGCTTAGCATTTCCATTCTGTACTGGACATTATTTAAGCACCTAATGCTAATTATAACCATTACTGATACCTAGTGTTGCAATACATATACTTCACCAAAAGCACAAAACCACAAAATGCTGCATCACCTACGAAAACAAGCTCATGTCTTACATAAAGTAACATAAAAACTAAAACAAAAAATTGAAAGAAAACTGCGAACAAGCCAAAGAGTTTGTTTGAAAATAGAACAAAAACATCCAAAATCTAGTAGATACATCAGCTGCCACATAAAAGAATCAAAAGATGCAGCCGAGGCGGCATACAGCTTTCTTTTATGCAGCTCAGCTGTTGTATGGCGTTCTGTTCAAACAAACAAATCGCATCCAATTTGCAGAGACACATGCAAGCATTGAGTATCAGGCAACATAAAGGATGATAAAGGGTATAAGCGGCTAGCAAGGAGGCTAAACAGGCAAAACAGGAGACAAACTGGCAACGCTAGACAACTTCAATGGTCAGTATACACCTTTCGAATTGACTCGTTTTTGTACGTTTTAGTCTTTTGTATGCTGTTTTATTTTTCTTCTTCCTATTTCTTTTTTTTTTTTTTCTTTTTGTTAGTGGTCAATATAGCGCATACATAATACACATTCACAGCGCATCGTTTTCAGCATGCAACTCTATGTTGCTGCTTGTTCAAGCCTTCCACCTTCCGGCTTGTGCTTTATGTTGGCTTGATTGGATTTGCCGATGCAAATGAAGAATCCAATTTTTAAAGTTTGTTTTTCGTTATCGTTGTACGATGTTTCTTGTTAGTCAGCCGCTTTCGAAATCGGCAGAACTCCAGCGTCCTTCTTCGTACTTTTTTTTCTGTCTTTTTTTTTTTGTTATTGACTCGTTTGTTGTATATTTTCTGGCCACATATACAAACACACATCAGCAACGATAACGAAAACGACAACGACAACGACGACGATGAAGTCGAACAGCAACAACAATTGCTAGACAAACAAGCTATTGACACAGAACAATAACAACAACTTCGATAACAACAATTACCACAGTCAGAGAAACCAATTCGTACAACTAAGAACAAAACAAAACAAAATTAAATTAAATAAAAAGAATTCAAAGACTGCAGAGAATGAAGTGCAAAAAATGAAGATATAAAAAAAAAAAAAACTCAAACGAGCCATGAAAGAGAAAGAGAAGATATTTCCTAACCACAAAATCGAATTTTCACTTTTAAACAATTGACGTCAGCAACACCTACTCCGCAGGATACTTGTGCTTCCATAGATTTTTTTTCTTCTCTCATTTCGTATTTGCTTTGTTCAGCTTAATTTTAGGAGTATATAAAAAAATCAGCACTATTTTCTAACATTTCCTCTGGCACAGCCATATAATCTTCATTTTGCTTCAGTTCACTTTAAAGAAACAAGAACAGCAAACTTTTTCGTTGAATGTACAAATTTTGAAATAAGTAATGTTTTTCAAAAGCTTAAACTTTCTTTGCTTTCTAAGGATATCGCATATGTATGTAGGCAAAATTAATTTATACTAGCTGGTACCCGGCGTGCGTTTCTACAGCTAACAAAACCGTGTACACGTGCTCAATAGTATTTGAAGAATTAAGGTATAGACCCTAATCTTCGGCTTATCGTTAGTAGCACACTGAAAAATGTTTAACAACGATCGCTCAAATAGTTGCTGAGATACAACGAGTTTTTGTTTTTCTCTTATATGAGGTGCGTAGACCTGACTTAGTGTCAGAGTCTAACGCAGAACGGGCAGTGCGATATAAACAAATATCTTCTGTACCCCAGCCCAGCTGTGTTTAGGTTAATTAATGAAGATCTTTAGAATATCCTATTTTAAAACTTTCCACACTGCAGATGTAGGCTAGTTTCGTCTATTTCTGATGAGAGACATAGCTTGTTTTGGTAGCCCATGAACCTCAAATTTAACCTGCAGAGATGTGCAATGATTTTAGGCACAGGCTATATTTTATCTTACCGTAGTCCAGGATATTGCATGCAGTACTAAGTAACAGAATATCTAAAGAAGTCAGCTATGAAAGATTAGGACTTTGTCCAGCTTAGCCCACAAAAATAATCCGGGAGAAGGGTGTGTGTGTTTGTGTGTGTGTGTGTGTGGAAAATACATATCAACTTTATGCAGATAAACGTTGTACAACACTAGTTTGTACAGAAATCTATATGCGAGAAAGAGAGATGAATAAAACGAGTGTGTGTGTGTTTATATATTTGTTAAAAAGTGAGGTTTTATGTGTCATTGTGTGAGTGATAATTGTTGCGGCAAGAAGCTAGGGCTCTAATAGCTGCTTAGCTACCTAAATAGATTGTAATATTCGTCCCTTAAAACTCTTATTCAAAAGAGTTTACTGATCGTTAGTTGCAAAGCAGTCAACTTATCAGACCACAAAGAACTTTATGTTTCATGTGGACTAAATGTGTAGTTGTGGTATCATATTACGAACTCAGCAGAATATCGTTTAGTTGATCAGGAGCCAGCTCATAATACTGCGCGGAAAACCGCCAAACTAGATGCTGCAAGTTCGTTGTATAATTGCCAGTTTGTCATGCTAGAAAAGTAAACTTAAGAGAGAATCTCAGAAGTCCCTGGAATTTTTAAGCGAATATGTTGATTTTCCGAGAGGGAGTAAACCCTATACAAACCCAGCCCCCTTTCATATTTTGTATGAAGCACTTTTTAATTACAGTCACTAGAAACTTAAAACTTGATTTTGTAGCCACTAATGAACGAAAGTTATACAAATTTATGAGCTAATCAACTTTAAAATGAAATGAAGGCGTGCGAGAAGTATTAAAGCTGAAGTTACCATTTTCCCTTGTTTTTCTTTTAATTGGTACTATCGGGCATGCTCGATTCTAGTATTCTTATTTGATTTTGTTTATAAATGTTGAAGACAGTATGAAATGTATGTGTATTATAGAAACGCGCCAATACAAAAAGATCTCTTAAACACTGAATGCTAAGCTATGCCATCGCCGTTCGCTATACACATTCGTGGATGAATGGAATTCCGATGTTGTGCGGCACTTTTCAATGTATGCCAAGAAAACCAAATTATTTTGGTACATTTTTTGCATACCACAATTTCTGATAAATGTATATAATATGTTTTCTTTTATAATCTTGACACAAGCAAGCCAACAATTAAAACCGATTTATTAGCTTATTTGCTAAACAAGCTCTAATTGCACCAAATTCGGTTTGCTATTTGCTTAACCCAAATACCAATTTTATACAAGTATGAATATTGGAATGTATCCATAAATAAATTAGAAATTATTTTATTGTATTTTTCGTTCGGCGACAGATCATTGGTATTAATAATTTATGTATATTGTTTTCTAAATGCAGCCATACAAAATTAGCTAGATATAAATATATGGACCGATGTACACTCGGTGTGTACGGTATTACAGAAGGTAAGAGCCATAAATTTACAGTGCACATGACATTTGCTTGCTGTTCAAACGATATATTTCGCTCTACAAATTATTTATGAAATTCTATTAGCAAAGCTTTCTCCTACAAACAAAGGCGAATAAATTTAAATATTAGGCAAACAATTTCAAGGATCTGCTAAAATGCTAAAATGCTAAAATAGAAGAAATATTTAATATACTCGTATATCTTAATACAGCTAATAAATTCAACGAAGTCAGGCTAATTAAACGCGTAAAATTCGATTGAAATAGCTTCGGGCTATTGTATTTTGTTTGCGCCAGCGTAGACGGCGGACAGGGCTGAATGATAAGAGGCATCTTGTGTTAAATAATTAAACGCGATTTAAGCAATTTATCATTAATTATTTTGCACAAAAGGTGTTCGCTGTATCGAAGATCTGAAATACAGCAATCGAAGCTGCTGACGGTGAAGTTGAGACAAGAGAGGCAGACAGACGACTGGCAGCAATTACTTAAATATTGCAACGCGATACACGCAGCGGTTGCTTATCTTACCAACAAAAACAACAATTTAAGGAGCAGTATGGGCAAAGAATGTTGTAGATACATATAAGCAATAGACAGCAAAACAATAAAACAAAAAAATTAAGGTTCTATGCGATTATTTAATACTCTATGCAGATATTCTATAAAGTGCAATGTTTGATACTATTACGTATGGTCAATCGTTTAATATTTGTGTATGTGCATTTGTGTTTCATGTGATGATTGTTTAAGCTTTTTATCCCCAATATACTCAACCGATTTTGTTAAAATGCACATTGTGCACATCTGCCATTGAATACCTTTCTATTGTTAATGTTAATTAAGTTATTCCTCTCGATCCCATTCTTTCTGAGATTGTTCTTGTTTATTCCGTTTGTTCCTTTGTTTCTCTCTATCCCATTGGTCCGATATCGACACCGATATTTATGAATCGATACCAGTCATTGCGCATACTAAAATCACGGATTTAATATACTTCCACGCAGCTCAGAACTCCTTACACTATAAACTCAAATCAGTTGAACTGATTTTCCAACTGACTGTATTTTAAGGTCAAGTTGTCAATAAAATCAATTGTATGCAGTCTTTTTGCCAAGCTAAACTTTTTTTTACCCTAAACTAATGACCACGAAGCCGTAAGAAAAGCTAAAAAGCCTGTTTCTTAAATTTCTAAAAAAAAAACGATTTTAAACAAACTAAGGCACTGGAAAAATATGCTCACTTTACTCACAGTATATATGTGTGTGCAGGGTATAAAAAAGAGAAATTTATTAGCAGTCTTGTAAGCGTGCAAAGCTGTGGGAATAACAGCTAACAATCGAATATGTGGGTGTATATAGATGGCTCTGAAAATGTTATAGAAGGCTCTGAAAATGTTATAGAAGACTGGTGCAAGTGAATAGCAGACAGCCAATTGCTTGCTAATCGTAGCCAATGCACATTCTGGGTATACCACAGGAAGAAATGCAGAGAAAACAACAAAAAAAACTGCATTGTAGAAAATAGCAAACCATTTGAAAAAAAAAAAGAGTACAGGACTAACACAACAAGGATAACACCGAAAAAAAAACAACAACAACCAGATTGAATAAATAAATCAGAGCATGTGTTAATTACACACGAACCGCAGTCGATTAATTCCCATGAGCACTGAATTGTTTATATAAAACTTTTATTTGTTCTTTGTGTTCACCTTTTTTTTAGAATCTGTGGAGCTGCTCTTAAATAATTGTAGTAAAATAGTTTCGGAGCAAGAAAACACTTTGTGAAGTAGCAACAACTTATTTCAATTCAGAACTATACTAAATAAAAACAATCATCTTGTAAGAATAAAAGTTAAAACGTGATTTTTTTATATACTAAAGAGCATTTAAGATATTCATTGTGAACCATTTAGACTGGGCTTTGTGCTTCTATTGCACAACTTGTTCAGGAATCGATGTTAAAATTGACTGAAAATCGTTTACTAAGTTAGATGAATGCAGTTGATATTATTTGGTTTAACTCCAGACTCCAAAAACATGTGTTGAGTGCTGCTATCTGCCTTCTTTAAGACCAAAAACTCAACTGCCCATTAAGTGTAAAAATTTCGATGATCCAATAAATTTTTGGTGAAATATGATTAATTTGCATACTAAAAAGGAAATTGTTCGGTATTTAACTAATTCATTTAAATAGAACTCCCCAAATTAAAACCTTGTACAGCTTGACTAAAAGCGAACTAGTCATAATGAGCCAGGTCGACTTTTGTGCTTTAGCGTTATCAATACCAAGATCTGTTTTTTATATGCTTCTTGATCAGCTCATCGAGCTAAGTCCATCATCTCATCTTATGTCAGCAGCCTCCTTGAGCAAGGGAAAGTGCTGCAGTCAAGTGTGCTCGGCATCGATATACCATGTAGTACCTTGTCTAAAGCTATTTATTCGAACCATAAATTCGATCTGTACTAATGTGGAATATTTTATTACAATCGATATAAATCGATATATCAAATTTGGCAATTCTAGCTTAAATAACAACAGAATCGCATAAGAAACTCAAGAAATTACATAAAAATGTTCTGAGTACGGAGGCATCGGTGAAGTCTGTCGATTGCGTTTCCCAAATAGAACGCATTCTATTGCAGCCGTTTTTCGTATCGGTAAAATAATTGTCATTCACATGTGTTCGCAAAAGCAGTTGCCGACATTCACTTGTAGTTGCAAAAACAAGTCGACTCAGCCAACAAAAAATGCATGCTGTACATGACACCTCCTAATTTTTCACTACTATCTTCAATTTAGCATTTTCCTTTTTGAGCTGTGGTTACTTTGATGATTTGCTTTACCTCACATACAACATTTTCATTATTAAAACCAGCACTCACCCGCCAAGAAGTACTTCACTGAAGAAAAAGTTCTTATAAAAAAACAAGGTTCAAGAAACGATAAAATAATTTAGGCATTTTTTGTACAAAATAATGTTTTTCATTTCTGAAGATACTCTTATCAGGTGAGTACTCTGCTTTAAAACTAAATAAGCATGTATTTTAAAAGTAACTTCTGAAAAATCTATGTTGCATTCTATGAATCAGTGCAGTTCTACTTCATAGAATGTACCAAATATCTTAAAGAGCTTCTATTTACCTACAAATATTTATAAGTAGCTCGTATTAAAAACAACATTAACAACAACTAATAATAGGAAAAACACTTAGCGAAGAAATATATGACAAGACAGCAGCTCGATTTCATGTACAGCAGCGATCAGTATTAGCTACGGAACCATATCAAGTCTGAATTTGCCAATAAATCTTTTGCGACCCAGCACTTCCCTATCTTTCTCTCTGTCTCTCTCATTGTGGTCAACATTTAAATTGCAGGCCACATAAAAGTAGCCCCAAAGCTCAAGCACATCTCAAACAAACTAGTAGCATGCAGACAGGCAAACAGACAGACATACAGACGGACAAACGGACAGACATTAGGATACTTGGTGTTGGCCGTATTGCTTACGGGGTGAAACTATCAAACTTTATTGACCCACAAATAACGTGAAGATAATTACAGCAGTTGAAAAAATAAAAACAAAACAAAAAACAAGCTAAAACAAGCTAAAACAATGGCGCAAAGACGCTGAAGAAGAAATTGTAGGAAAAACTACTTACAAGTATGTTAACATGCACAATTGTGTATATTCTATACTAGGAACCAATGCTGCTTATGAAGTTCCTCACCTCACAGCTAAAGCAACATCCAACGCCATACACCGTGTTGCCCTCGGGGCATTGCTGTACTCTACTACGACACACAAGAAGTGGCTAACAAAAATTTGGTAAGTTGATTTCAGAAATAAAAAATAGAATACGTAATATTCTGGATCTTCATATTGTACTATATAATTTACAATATGAACGACTGGTTAGTAGGTCCATTATGATACCATACACTCTATTCTACTCCTTTTGCAACTCTTAAGTGAACCAGATTTTCTGTACCAAAAACTTCGACAAATACTTCATCTTTTTTACAGATATCTCGTTTATCTATTTTAGTTAAGTTAGTCTCTTTCTACTATGAGCTGGATAATGGCATAGCAAATGAGCCACTGATTCCTTCGATATTCGACCAACTTCTGCAGAAATCCTAACCCCTAGCCAAATTGCGTATATTCCCATATGTGACTCGTAAAACCTCCTACCAGAATACAGATTTGTGATGTTTTCTGACGTAGCAGTGCGATTGTTATTTTAAGGCTGTCCAGGTGAGTATAGAGATCTTTCAAATCTTAATGTGATTCGAAACTGATAAGTAGCCATAGGTATCGTTACCGTATGTAGGCAGTGTCGGCAGAAGCTAACTTATCTGCTTCTTAATTTTCCTCCACCTCATTAGGAGTTCTGCGGCATCCGGTAGTGGTTCTTCTTTTTGCTGCTGAATGGGCCGAGTGATTTGAGAGCTGCTTGACTATCCAAGAAAATGTAACCATGCACCATGTATTGGTGTAGCATTAAAGTAGTGTATAGCCGCCTGCATTTCCCACACGCTAGAGTGATCGGGTTGTCTTAAGTATGCTCTAATCTCCAGGTCCGGAAAGATTATATTTACTCCGACTCGCTTGTCGAAGTTTGAGCCGTCAGTGAAAATATTGATAACATTCTCTTTATGATATGGTGGGATGTCCCATTGTAACCTAGTAGGAATTGAGACAACATATGTTTTATCGAAGCTCGTATTCGGGATACAATAAATCGTAATAATGGAGAGATTCTTGTAGTAGAAGTATCTTTGAATGAATGAAGGTACCACAGCGTCAAGATGAGGTTTTCCTCAGCCTTAATAGAATGCTAAGTGCTTTCGTCGATGTGGAGCATATCAGTAGCTGCTCAGTAGCTGTAGAGACCCTGCCTACTGTGTATAGCCAATTGATCCTCATCTCCGTATTCTCTCGATGTCACTTTTACAGATGAAGAGTGCAGCGTTGGCCCGTTTTACCCGCTGTTTGGTGTTTTCATTCCAATTCGGCTTTGTGTCCAGAATCATATCCAGATACTTTGCACTTTATCTGAATGTGAGACTTACCTATATTGTAAACTTTGGAGAAACGATGAGTGAGATTTTATATTTTCTCGAAAAGAACTGACTTTTTTGGAGATTCAGTTTTCTTTGGACATTTCAAATTACAATTAATAGAGCGACTACACAAACAAAGTGCTTACTTACAGTTCATTGGGTTAGTATTGAATTTTTAACCGTTTAGGCTACGCTGGATCCACATTTGGGAAGACCATCTCGAAACTTGGACCCCACAAAATGTTTCCAATCTAGAATCTTTAGGTATACTTACTTAGAAACTGTCTTCACGCATACATTTCAGCGTCTAAGATTTTTACTGAATTCGCCGTTAGTAATTTTACAAAACTTTTAAAATCCCTCAAACCCAAACCCTCCTACATGAAGCATGGAAAAACATTTCTTTGCATTTCAGAAATTTCTTTAGCATTCAATTCCAGCGTTTTCTTCTGTGTGTTTTTTTTTTTTTTTGTTATTCATGTTTTCTTCTTCGATTGCTGTGCTTGTTTTCCCAAAGATGCTTAGGTTTATTTGTTGTGGTCATGACAAAAAGTAATCCAAAAGATAAAATACAATAAAATAAAAGGCTAACAGCAACAAAAACAACAACAACTAGTATAGGAGTATCTGTAATATTATATATGTGCATTGGGCGTTTGTATCCGTATATCTTTTATCCTTCTTTGTGTATGTGTGTGTGTGTGTATAATTTATGCTTCTTTTTTTGTGCTCGTACTTAGCTAAATAATTTCTGCATCCTAACAGACACGTGTGTATGTATTCATACCCCAGGACGAAGGGCAGTGCTGCGTCATTCTGGCAAAGTTATTGTCTCGCCTTGCACTCTGAACACGAACTATGACATGTTTTGAACTTGAATGCATAAACTATTATCCATTCTATTTGCAAATGTCCTTGACTTGACAGCAGATTGCTTATAGCTGATGGAAAAATATGTATCTCGAATATTTGCTGCTTTGCAAAAATGTGTGCGCATTGATTTTTCAAACGCGAAAAACTATCTTCGTCTGCATAATGTTTGCTGTCACTGTATTGTATTGATGAATTGCTGTCATGCGTCAGCAACAGCAACAGCAGCGCGTAGCAATCTACGACGACAATTGCTGCTGCTACTGCTGCTCCTGTTCCTGCTGTTCGTCCTGATGTGTTTGCAACGTTGGCAAACAAATTGAAAATCCCAATAGTGAAATGACAGCTGGCAGGATTAACTGCAGCTCCGCATCTATCACCTCACAACATGTCGTACAGCGAAGCACGAAGCACGTTAATCAAAATTAATTTTTATAAAATTTATATTTAATGTGCTTCATTTTTTATAAAATCAAACAGTGTGCAAATAGTATTATTAAATATGTACAAGGTGCTCGTTTTGAAATATTTATTAAATGATGGACGTTTTTTAGTAGCAATACATAAGATCAACAAATGTTCGGAGAATTTTAAAATTGGAAGAGCTAGAATGACAACATTGTTTCGGATGCGCTACGTCCCTATTCAGGCCTCTATCTGTAATCTGCAGTTTTTCTTACTTATCAGAAAAATTCCCATAATATAATAGAAATAGAAGAAGACGCGTGTATCAACACACCAACACCAATCTGAATGGCAACATCATTAATATGGCCGTACAGTGAAGTTAACTTCAGGAAAGCCGACAAAGAAGTTACGTGGTTAAACTATTTCCTGAGCCAATTTATATTACCAAAAATTCTAGCGTCCGATACTTTTTAAACTCAATAAAAGGAACATACACGGTATGATCTAAAAATAACCGAACTTTTCAGTTATAATATAAAACCAGCATGGTATTATGTTTCAAAGCTAATATTTATTCAAAATATGATCCATTTAACTCAATACAACGTTTGGAACGCTCAACCAATTTATCCAAAGACTTTTTAAACTCGCTTTTTGGAATGTTCTTTAACACCTGTGTCACGGCTGCTTGTATGGCTAGAGTTTTCATGTTTGGGAAGAGAAAATAATCGCACGGTGATAGATTAGGCAAATGTGGAGTGTGGTCGATGAGACAAATCTGTATTGACTTCTTTGGTCTTGTTAGGTGGTGAACTATCATGCAATAAAAACATCTGCTTTCCTTTGGAATATTCGAGCCTAACACGTAGAACTCTCCACCACAAACGATGTAAAACATGTAAATAATATTCTCCATTAACAGGTTGACCTTCTGGAACAATTTCGTTGTGAACAATACCCTTGGAATCGTAGAAAGTTATCAACATTGTCTTGACTTGTGACAACGCAATTTTTTTAGGTTTTGGCTCATCTTTTTACTTCCATTCTGAAGATTGTCGCTTAGTTTCAGGATCATATTTAAAACACCATGTTTCATCACCAGCATATCTGGATCGTTTTGAGCTGCTGAAATGATGTCTTTGCAATGCTCTACACGAATAATTTTTTGATCATCATTTAACTGATGTGGAATAAAACGTACGCACACCTTTCTTTTACCCAAATCTTCTATTACTGTTTTGTAGGTTGTACAGTTAGATGAATTTACTTCTTCTGCCAGCATTCTCACAGTGAAATTTTGCATCAATAGCGTTTATTAGACTTACTTTTTTACGATTAGATGCTTCGGGTCGTCCAGGTTTTTGGATCATCATTTAAATCATTTTGACCGTTTTTGAATCGTGTAAATGACGTGTAAACTTAAGTACGACTCATACAATTATCATCATACGAGAGGTACTATTTATATTTCGGGAATAGCAAATAATAACAAACATTTTTAAATGAAAATGGCTTTATTGTTTTTCAAAATATTCCCCTTGATGATCAATACACTTTTGCATTCGTTGAAACGCAGTTTATCTTTGATACTCGGGAACAAAGAAGAAGTCATTGGGTACCAAATCAGGACTGTATGGAGTATGAGTCATTAATTCGATGTTTTTACTGCTCAAAAATGCACTTGTTTGATGATATGTGTGAGATCTCGCATTGATGGAGAATGATTCGTCTTTGGCGTTTGGTTTTATGAATTTCTCCGAAGACTTCCGGCAAACAAATGGTATTGAGCGTTCTACGTTGCTCAAGCGGAACAGTGGCCACATGACCCATTCGGCCGAAGAAACAGGCGATCATAAATTATGGCGTATCCAACGAGAGCAAATGTTTTTTACAGCTAAGTGTTCATGCAAAATCGAATGTATTGAAGTGAAACTATTGTGCAAGGATGCCTCTATCTCACGATATGTCACATGACGATCTTGTATTATCAGTTCTCGCACTGCATCGATGTTTTTGGGCACAACAACCGATTTTGGACGACCTTCGCGGAATTGATCGGCGACCGAACTACGACCACGATTGAATTCACTATACCAGCGTTATACTGTGGTTTTTGATGGTGCTTTATCGCCATACAAAGAACTGAGTTCATTGACACATTCTTGTTGAGATAATCCACTTCGAAAGTTGTGAAAGATAAACCTTCACTTGAAATTTCCATTTTTTGGCCGAATTGCTTTTCTTAACTCACTGTAAACAAAACAAATAGCAATTGTACATCAAAACTTTGTGAGTATGCTTATGCCAAAAAATTTCAAACTTTATTACGGTGTTGCCAGATTTTAGCTTTTGACATTAGTGTTGCCAGTTCCCGAAATATAAATGGCAGCCCTCGTACACTATTTTTAGTAATTCGTAAATATTGTACCGAGTTTAAAGCAAAATTTAATATTTGCTCTTTGTTCCATTATGTTTTTACGACATAACTACAAAAACTGCTGGTCATTTTGCAGCCTGTCAAGCGATTAGCATGAAATTATCTGCTTTCGAAAGAAGAAAAATTTACCTTTCTAACACTGCCAACATTTAATAGATGACGCTACGTATTCTATGATCTAAATTAAAAGTTCGGATATTTTTAGATCCATCTTTGTGCATGGAACACCTGAATTCATAGCATTGTTTGAAAATAATTTGCACGATATAGTAGCGATTGGTATGAGAACCAAATTGGTGCTCTCTGAAAGATGGCTTGACAGTAATTTGCTGGTAATGAATATTATGTCAGCGAAGTTTTCATTTTCGATAATTTGCAGGTTTTTCCGATTGCAATTCGTTCGGAATTATAGTTACTCAAATATCAAAGACTTGATTTGGTTTATATTTTAAGAATTCGACATTCGATATTCTTGTTGCCGGCAGCTTAGCCACTCTTCAATGATTTTATCAGCACACCAGCTCAGAGGGTATCCATTTTTCGTTGGAGGTTGAACGTATGACAGGCCTGCTGTGATGCTGTTTCCTGACGCTCCATTTGAATCATTAAGGAACACGGAAAGTTTCACTGGCAAGTTGCTTTTGCTAAAACCTGAGATGCGCAGCCTTAAATCGAATATGCTTTAAATTGTTGCTCACTATTCATCACTCTTTGATAAACTCGTTATGCATATATACTTCTTTACGATGAGTTTGCTTAGCGTATTAAAAAAGTATAATACACGCGGCAGCAGTAAAAGAATATTACAGATGCGAAATGATCATATTGCATCATATGAATTTAAAAGCAGCTCAAATCCCAAACAAAACTCTTTTCTAGTCATGAAATAAATAACATTTATATAAATAATAAGCTAATATTGCACAATATGTTAAATAAACTGGCAAAGATAAACTTTCTCTAGACTTTTTCTTTTTTTTTTTTTTTTTGCTTACAATTACTTTTCAGAAGGCAACAAATATTGTGCCACTCACTTACTTACTCACCAGGATAGACTTCGCACGGGTATTTCTTCTTTTTTTATGAGTCAAGTGAGGCATTCTGTAGCGTTTTCAAATTTTACATTGGCTGAATTTTTAAAAGAAGTTTTTTTTTGTTGTCCTGACTTCACTGCCAATGCCGCTCTTGTTGCGCTTGTTGCGGTTTGCAATTGCTCTGGGACCATTTAACATTTTTCATCAACCACATGGGGTTCAATGCGTGGCATCGAAGCCAGTAACAACAGCAAACAACAAACGAGCAACAAGAGTTTAGGGAATTCGACAAGTCAAAAGTAGCAAGCAAGAAAAAGAAGAAGACGAACAAAATAGTATAATGGCACAAAATGAGAAAGTATGGAAAAGTTTAGTCTGAAAGTCGGGAAAATTTTGTTAATTTCATTTCTTCAACACCCCCAGAGAGCTGTACCGGTGTATGGTGAGGTGTTTTGAGGTGTGGAATGTAAATATGTACACTCGCATATTTAGAAGTACAACAACAAGAAGCATAACAACAATAAAGAAAAGGCTTGACTTAAAACTTTTAATAAAGTTTTTATACCTCAATGTATTTCAGCTACTAGCAAAAAAAGAAGAAGAAAGAAGAACGAAAAAAATCAACTACCTTCAAAAATAATAGACGCAATTTGTTGCTCGTAAATTTTTCGACAGCCTTCAGTCCATTGTAGCGCATGATTGGCTAGCAGCGTGAGGAGCGATGAAGTTGTAAACTAAAACCGTGGTTGGAGCACACTAAAAAAAAAACAACAATTTGTTGAACGCAAGTCGCAACTCGTCGAAAAACTTCCGCAAAACTGGAAAAGCGGAAATGTTTATTTAAGCTAATATTTCAGTTTGCATAAAGTCAAAAAAGTAACCTGGCCAACAACACTTTTTTTGTTGTTGTTGTTTTTTTACTTGTACGTTCAGTTAAACTCATTCAGTTGTCGATTTATTTGGATAGATAGATAGATACATAGATAGATACTTACCAATGTTCTTCAAGTTGTGCAGCATTTTGATTTTGCATTAGAATTGCATTTTGAATTTGATTTTATTTCACGCAAAGTTTTGGAACATTATTTTTGTTTTATGGTGGTAAGCCGATCTTTCTGCGTGCATCAAGTGCAAAAGTTTTCATTAAGTTTTCGAGTAAAATATTTTTTGTATGCAAATAACAAATAAAGTTCGAACTAAATAAAAGCGGGAAACCCTATGAGTGCGACTGTAACGAAGCATTTCAATGGAAAGTACTGCAACACTGAAAAGTGGCAGCGCTAATCGAACAGATTTTTTAATGGGAGCTATCTACTAATATTATAAACGCGAAAGTTTGTATGGATGTGTGGATGTGGAATGTTTGTTACTCCATCACGCAAAAACTACTGAATAGATTTTAATGAAACTTTTCATTAATATAGCTCATACATATATCAGAATAACACATAGGCTATAATTTATGAAGACTAAATAAAAGCATTTATTTAATTATTTATTTGATTATTTATTCTCGATCGGTTACTATCTTTAACCGTTCTGATCATTCTCGATCGGTTACCATCTTATCGGTTATATTAACCGTAATATAATATTCATGCTTAAACCTAATGCAATATATGACCCTACATACTAACATTTATGTTTACAATGTATTCTCATAGAATAGGTTGTTAAGTATTTTTCACCCTCCTACCCCCACCCCCTATTTTTTAATCGCGATTTTAGCATTTTTGTATGAACAATTTTATTACACAAGGAGTCATGAAGAAGGGCGAAGTGGAGAAGTGGGGCAGGGAGAAGGGCAGCAATGCGCTATCATACTCCAATATTGTGATATCAGAAGTAAACAAAATTCCTAACACGCTATTCTGTGGTACTCCAACTTGGACCGATTTTATGTCGAATTTCTTGTCTTCTCTTGTCTTGTTGTGAATATATGACTTTTCTAACAAGAAATATGGTGCAAACAGCAGAGATTTGGGCTTCTGTAAAAGTTCAGAGTGCCACACATGGTCAAATACCTGGTGAACATTCAGAAAGGTAGTCGAACATAACTAACGATGTTCTAGGCTGTTACGCACAACTCGATGACATTGCTCTGTGAACCCGTAACGCCTTCTGAACACGAACTGGTGATCTAAAATCCAGTGACTTTTGTCCAACAGTGACACCAATCGATCCAGAAACAATCATTTCGGTGAAAATATATGTTTTTATATAGTTTTTATATATTTGTTAGTTATGCTGATCTCGACGAACACCCATTGGATCCCGTTGTAGATAGCTGGGAGATTTTCTAGCTGTAACGGCACTTATTTAATAAGTAGCCACACTTAATTCGACACGAAGTATAAATGAAAAATGTATTTTTTTTATCCGCAAACAGAATGAAGATAGTTTCCAGGTGATTTTGTAGACTTCTTCTAAACGGACGCTTCGCATAAATATCAACGGGGCTGTTCCGCCTATAGAAACCCACCTCATAAGTTACAATTATTTTCTTCTCATTAGTTGGTGTATAAATAGCCGCTGTAGGATTTGCGAATCTTATTTACGCTACTTTACGCAGGTACTTTCGGTTGAATTTCTAAAAATAATTTATTAGTGACGATAGTGTCGTACAGTCTTTGTGGCAAAAGGTGAGTTAAATCTTTAATTCTTTAATGATTACAGTCTTGTCATAAAACAAAAGTCAATGTAAATCAAACTAATCAAAAACAATTTATAAAATTTTCCATTATTTTCACAACATAATTGATTGCTTTACAGCTACAAAGCAAAAATACTTCAAAGTAACATTTTTCAAAGTAAAGGCAAAGATTACAAGGACTAAGACGTGTTGAACTACATTTAAAGAAAAGCAGACAAACGCAGAAATACCATATACATATAGACAGACAAAGAAATCAGTTACTCACATACACAATACACAAAGGATGCGTCAGAAATGACACGCGTAGTGTGATAAAATCAAGTCTGGCAACAAGTTTTAAAGCAAAGAAAAGCAGTCAAAGGACAATTCACTCGACCCTTCAAACGACAACATTTCACATTCATAATACTACTTTTATTATATAGTATAGTTGTATACTTGTAAACATATATTTTTATACGCAGTTTTTTATTTGTTGTAATCGTAGACTGAGACCACATAGTTGTTGTTCTAGCCCTTCTCAACAACATGCTTAATATCAATGCAAAAAATCGTATGCGTTAGCCAATTTAATGTTAAATATAAAGTAGTACTAACGAGAATGGGTAATGATACGTAAGCCGTAATCGGTTTTTCTATATATTTTAATCAGTCAGCCTTAGCGAGTTGGCGAAGCTCTCACAGAAGTTGATGGATGGCTATAACAGATAGACCAATAGTTAGCCGTTAATGACAGTAATTTCCTCTGAACGGAAAGTAATCCTGATGTCACGCTTAACAACTTGTTGCTTCCTCAGGTAAACTGTGTTCACCGTCTACGTATGCAACTGGTTCGGCGGCTAACTTGATGCATTCACATCCGTAAAACAGTGGCGCCATGTGCAATTAAACTGTGAAGACAAAACTCGGTTTTGAGAGTATCGAGCAAGCTCACGTTGAGCAGTGAGTTGATTGCTTACCGGTGAATAGTTGCTCCTTCTTGAAACTAAACAGAAGCAACTGCAGCATTACTGTCGTCCATACGTATTGCAAAACTCCACAGCGACATGTGAATGACTACGGTGACTAGATGCAAATCAACAGTCACACTTGCTCCTACTGTTGCTTGGCCTTTTGGTGTGATTGGCTCATTTTTCATAAAATGTTAAGAAACGTCTCATATAATGAAATTTATTGCTGCTAACATTGTCAAATACTCTCTGAAACCGTTTATTAGTCGATCCCATTAGAACTGGTGTGAACCAGCAAATGAAATACATACCCGTATATATTTCTTATGACTCGCTAGTTACATTCTACACAATAAGATTGTATTATGTGTTGTCTCATTCTAATTCTGCACAGTAGTGAATTTAAAAAAAAAAAAAAACCATATTTGTCACTGAATCAATATATGAATGAATGGTGTTAGAATGATTCGAGTGATTCAGTGTGTTCATCTTTTCCGTATGTCTCTCTCTCTCTCTCTCTCTCTCTCTTTATACCAGCTGTATACTCGTTTCATATCATATACTAGTGAAATATATTCTAGAATCATTGGCAACTGAATTTGAGTGCTGGTTCTATTTGTCATGAAAGGCTAGATTAGTCATTTATAAATATTTATGAAAACTATTTTGCAGCTTCTCCATTTCTCATTTCAGAAGTTTCCCGCAAATGTTTACAATTACCTTACCAAAGATGTTGTTAATGGCCTGGTCACACGGTCTTACATTTTTATGTCAGATTGCTATGATAGTCGCGCGACCTCGTGTGACCATGAAAAAATATATCTCGTCAGCAATGTAGCGCGACATTTTTTGGAAGTAGCTCCGCTTCTATTTAGTGTAAGATTTCCGTGTCATTTTGTTAACAGTGTTGTAAAGAGTTGCACAAAATAGTAATCAGTGTTTTTAAACACGCAAAAAGTAAACAACAGCTGTTTAACTTCTATCTCTGCACTTGTGCACTTGTTGGTAGCAGCAACCATTTCTGACACCAAATGCTATGTACAGCTTTTTGTTTTTATATTTGAATTTTTTTGTCTTTAGCTGCATAAATTAGTAATATAGCGAATTCTCACGGTCTTATCTATTTTAGACTAGTGTTATAAATGCGATGCTGCTGCCACTGGTTAAGACTGAAAATGTAGCTGTCAAATTTCATGCGTCTCGTTTGACCACAAAGTAATATTTTTATATGATATTTTGACAGTTGCATGAAATACAAGTCAGATAACATGACACGACAATATAAGACCGTGTGATCAGGCCATAAACTTTTTTGATGTGGAGATCTCTTTTTTTGGACACGCTGGTCACACTTAATTAAAATGCTCAACGAAGCATATTTTAAATCAGGTGTTCAACACTATATTGTTCACATGAAAGTTGCAGAGTCTACATAAACATTTAACAAGATATAGATAGATCTTTTCAAATACAACTATTTAATCACTACACGACATTCAATTTCATTAATTTCTATAAAATTACAAAAGCTCTGCTTTAAATGGTTCATAATAATACATTTATTGATGTAGATGGCAAAAATACTTAATAGCAATACTCGAAGAGAATAAATTATTGAAAAAAAAAATGAATTTCGTGGTGCTGGAGCCATTTGTTGTTAAAGCCGATTAGTTCTTCGTCTGCCTTCGTATAAAAGCTGTGAGCCTTCATTACAGCCTGGCTCCTTGTCTGTATTCGTGTGGATGTCTGCAGTTGCTTCACGTACAAAATGACGTTGATTTCTTTTATAGCATTAAATAAAAACGCGCACTGTGAGCTCATAACATGTAACTAATGCGCAAAGTGTAAATATATTTAAATGAAATTGCGCAGACTATGAATGGTCTTTTTAAAAATAGCAGAAAAGTAATTTACACGGAAATATTGTTAAGAATAGGACATGAGTAACTGAAGAAGCTCCAAATGCCTTTATCAAACCGACCGGAAATTGTTTGACTGAGTTGGTTAGAGATGAAGTGAATGTGCATGCCAAATATAATATTGCGGTTACGTTTATTAACATTTCAGTCAAGCAGTTGTAATGCATCTATCTATAAATATACAAAAGTATTGCAATAATTTCAATTTTAGCACTCTGTTTGCTGCAAACCGTATTTAACGCTTCATCTAGCAGCAGCAGCGCATTTATATGCTGTGAATATCAAACAGAATTATGCTATATATAGAAGTCAAACTTTATCGAATTGATTAAACTCAATCAGCATGCAACATTGAACGTTGTAAATGCTCAATTGTGACAGCAATATTTCAATTTCATAGTAAAGATAGATAAAAATATAGATAGATAGATAGATGGATAGTAAGTCATAAACTCAAAGAATGCGTAAGCGCATATAAGCAAGTGGCAAACAGAGCTCGTTGAAATTTTAATAAAACTATATTTCACACATGGTGCAAAGAACTTAACCTCGAACATGGCAACATGGTAACATGGTAACATGGCATATGCGTAATATAGTATTTCTTCGATGCACAGTTTATATTCTTCTGCTTCTTCTTCTTCTTCTTCTTTTTCTTCTTGATATGCTGACAAATTTGAAATACAAACGCTGTCAGAATATACACAACATTTTCGGCATATTACATATTTAGTTCGTATTGTGTGCAATAGAAAGTTTCGTCTTTTCTTTATAAATATTTTAATAAAAAAAACTTAGATAATAATTAGGGTATTCACGACACTGTTGTTTAGCAGCGTATCTACAAATATGTTGCGTTAAATATGCAAAATCTAGCAAAGGATTAATTATTTTTATACCATTCACACATAGTTTCAGTTTGTCCGAAAGTTTGTAACGCATTAAAGGAGGCATCATAGACCCCATAAAGTATATATATATATATATATATTCTTGATCCCATATAAACCCACAGCTAACTTCTATGCATTTGTATGAAAGACATCAATATCAACTTGAAATTCGATATGGTGGCATCTTACACATCTACTACATCGCTTCATACACATCTACCAATCTTTTAATGTTGATCAATAATTTATATATACTAGTATATATACTTTATGTGGTCTGCCACACATGTTTTGGCTATCCTAAACACCTAAACAGGAATCAAAACATAACGAACGATGGTACATCTATAAAAAAGGTGATACATTCAAAAATGGCATTCCAAATTGATTAAAATTATTGATTTTAACTGTACTAGTACTGAAATTTGTTTGTACAATTTGTACATAATTATTCTCAAATTAAGTAAGTCGATTCAAAAATCAAACAGCAGAAGTTCGGAAGCGTAAGAAAATCTAATTTTAAAGAACAAATATGTACTTAAGTCAAGTAAAAAATTCGCAGAATAAAAAAAAAAGTTCTTTTTGATGTGAACCAAATTTACTCGCTCAGCTGCTCTCAACTAATTCGACTTTGTCATAGTGGCATAATGAATATATGATTAAGCGATACTTTTTTGTCTTTGCGACGACAGTCAATGAGAAAAGCAATTACCGCTGATTCGGCAAATCGATGCGTTGTGTGCCTGTTAGCCAAAATATCTACCATGGTGAGACTTTGTGCTCAGCAACAGCGCGCCGTTCGTCAGGGTTCGAATACTAGTATTCTTCACCACTTTGCACATTTCTAAAAACTGTTTAAAAACAGCAAGATTAAATTAGGATTTTCTAAAAAAAAAAAAAAAACACAAAAATAACACCAAACAAGGAAGAACGCTGAAATCGAGATACCCTGAACTAGAGTTGTGAATCAATCACGGTGACTGAAAAATCACGAATATCAGTTGCTACTCGATATTGTAAGTGTTAGTGATTGAATATAATTTATTTTTCTTACTAGTGCCACTGTGATTCATGGCGTGTGCGTAATATATCATGCATATCGCTCAACTGATATTCGGGATTTTCAGTCGCCGTGATTGAATCACTGACTATCGCTCAACTGATATATTGTATCAATATCAAGTGGCAACTGATGTCATTGGTAAAGAATTGTAATGAGAATATGCCACTTGGTCAATCCCGGAAATAATTATGCGGGATATACATGTTCCAATGGTTGGCACTAGAATATGTACAAATCTGATGACTACTTACAACTCCAAGTTCCCGCCTCAATTCCCATGATTGTTGTAAGAAGCAAATATCCTAATGCGGGAGCCCAATGATTCCGACTATCTCCCACACTCTCGAATCGTTTTTTGTACCATTTTAAGCTAAACCTCTTCAGAAAATGGCATTGCAAACCATAATTTTGACAACACCAAGAGTTTTCTTTAACTGTTTTCTTAGTATCCAAGCGTGAAAGCTTTTAGCGATTCAACCCTAATGGAAACCGCAAAAGAAAAGCTGGTAGCAGCCGTTAACAATAGACTACAGCTGTTGCAATATGTACTTCATCCAAATCCCGTCAATACAAATGAGAAGACGTTTTGGAGTAATTTTGATGGTATGGCTGCAACGTATAAACCTAAGGTCACAGGAAACCACGAAACTCCGACCCCTGGGTATAAATACCCAAACCTTATAGAAGTCGCACGTGAAAAGCTATGTTGTCTGGGGTCCCATTCACAAAGTAATAGTAAGAATGTAGGGAGACATTAGTTTTGTTTAATAAGTTAAAACTCACGGTGATTTGAAAATAGCAGTCACGAAAATCACTGCTACTCGAAAATCACTGATTAGCTCATCTCTACCCTGAACTTTATCTAAGAGTTTGATCTGAACGTACATGAAATTTTTTATTATGTGCTAAATTTTTGGTTTATAACTTAATTAAGAACAAAAACAAAAAATTTGAAACTCGAAAATTAGGACACGTTGGTATGGATTCTACCCCATATAGTTGGATTGACTCGATCATTTAATACACCTTTTCTGAACAGGGTCTAAATATCTCTTACAGTTTCCAAGATCTCATTTGACAGACAGACAGTCAGACGCAGAAACGGATATACGGACATATCAGGCCAAGAATATAAAATATATAGGCTCTGCCTGCCTGTTACATACATTTTCACAAACTTAATGTACCATTTTATCATATGATTATAAAAAAAAAAATTGTGAAACCCATTTTATACTCGAGTCCGATTCCGATTTTCCAATAATCATCTCCCTTATTCAATTTTGGTAGTTGACCAAAAATTTAACTTTCACACTTCACAGAAGACCAATCTGACTTGAAACACAGTTTTTTATATTTTCTATATAATATTCATTTGATTTTCCTAGTAGCTCTGTTTGTAGAGTTGCAGTTAGTAGCAAATAAAGAAAAAGCAGAAACTTACGAATACACCAAATATAAAGAAAGAAAATTGCATGAAATATGCAAGAACGCATACAAAGCGTTTAGCAAAAGGCGAATGAATGCTGCCAAAAGCACAGCGATTCCAGCGAATGAATGAATGCTTGAATGAATGAATAAATGACTAAATGGAATGGTATATACCCGTTTGTACTCGTAAGATATGCATTGCTAAAATAACATCAGCATGCAATAGCACGCGTCTGACATTGGCAACAAATGCAGCCATGAAATATGCTGTTGCAGCAGCAGCAGCAGCAGCAGCAGCAACAGCAACAGCAACGTTGGCAATAAAATGTTGGAAACACATTGACTGCTGACAAATAGTATCGCTTGTCAATTCATCAAAAAACTATTGACATGCCAAGCGTTCCTTTGTTCCTTTCCGTTTTGTATACTCGTATATGGTATTGTATATAAATTGCGTGCGTGGCTGTCTACCTCGTACAAATTCCTATTTGCGTCTATGTAACTGTTTGTGTGTGTGTGTGTGTGTGCGTGCGTTCGCTCTCTTTTGCAAATTTGCTTATCTGCCAAACAATCTTCGATTTCCGGCGGCATGACGCAGGATATATACAAATATAACAACAGCAACGCAACTGAAATGCCAAGTCCTTACAACAATGACAGCCACAACAAGTACAACAAAAACTACACAAGATTGAAGAGTTCATAGATGTGAGTCGTTTACAAATTGTTTTGAAATTCATACAGCACTTGTTTGTCTCGCATGAATTGCAGCTGGAGGCAGTATACGAGTATATCCAGTACAATAAATATATTCGATATGAACAATCGCTCTGAGTTGTTTGAAGTGTGCAACTGTGGAAATTGAAGTTCATAATGCTACACTAATATAACTAATCGACGCTAGAGCGTTATAAAGTGCCATATTTTTATTTTGAATTAAAGTTTCTTTATACCGAGCATTTTGAGTACTCAATTTGTCTGCTACAACCAACAAAACAATGTTTATTTTAATGACAAAGAGTTAAAATCTTTAGTTAAAATATTTAGAACTTTTAAAGCATTCAAACAAAGTATTTCATTAACTCATCATTATATCACCTATATATCATATAGAATACTATATAAAATTTATATATAATAAATCACCTGGTATAAATTCACCTTGAGTAAAAGCTTCGATATCACGCGTGTAATCTTGCATTCGTGGCATTACGACCCAACAGGACTGTACCAATAAAATTCTCATTTTTTTTTATCAACATAATCAATTTTATAAATTTACAAACAAAAACATAAAAATACTAAAAGAAATTAAACTAAAAATTCAATACAAAATTCTAAATATTCGGCAACCATAAGCAAATCAATGCATAAACTACTTGCGAATTATGAATGTAATTAGATTATAAAGCACAAAAATCTTTTTGACAACTAGAAAAAACACACGCGCAACATATGAAATGCATGCACATACATACATTTGACTCTTTCTCCTCTCTCTCTCTCTCTCTCTCTCTCTCTCTCTCTCTCTCTCTCTCTCTCTCTCTCTCTCTCTCTCGCATTCCACGAAAGATGAATTAAGAACGTCGTTTTTACACGTTGTCTTCAACCGATTTGTATTGTATTTCTTAAGCGGTTTTCTTAAGCTCAACAAGTAAAATTCAAACTGTGAAACTTGAATTTTTTAAACAAAAAGCATGGTTTCAAAGATCCATTATTCCCTAGTTTTTAGTCTATTTTGTCGTCCTTTGCTCCTTTAAGTATTGCTAAAGGCTATAAACATTTGGTTTTAATTAAATAACTTACATCGCATTTCATTAACTTTGAATGCGGACAATTATCTGTATTGATTTCTGCCAACAGTTTGGCTTTAATAGAAATTCATTTTGCTTTAAATAAAATAATATTTTTCTTAGCCAACTGTTGCCCCAACTTGCACGCCTGTCATAACAATGTTGCTTGCGCGCCCAAAAGTAGGCCTCAATAAATAATCACGCGCCAGGCAGCGTCTTATCAGCGGCAAACCAAAAGCTTCTGTAGGCGTTTTGCTTTTTGCAACTACTTAGCGCCAAGTTCGACTAATCTCGATATTAGCAAGACAATCAGCAGGTCTTAGAGCGCCTAGAAGCGCATAGAGCAAGAAAAATAAAGCAGCTGCAAATCGAGTAGAATGAGCGAGTGACAAATTTTCATAATTACTTGATTGCGTAGTCCTTGAATGTGTATGTATGTGTGTCTGTCTGTCTGTCTGTCTGTTGTATGGCTTAAGCTAGGCAATTAGCAGGCTTAAGCAACAATTTCATAGTAAGAGCAGCGAAGAAAAGAAATCATCATGCGTTGTATATAAATTGCGTGTAAAGGACGACAAAGGACAATGCGTACTTACTTACTTACTGACTCATCTGGACTGGACTGTTGTGGACTGGAACTGCTTAATACGCAAACAAACAATGCCTGCAAAAACAGAGATATACAGAGTCGCCACGCTAGCGCTGCTTCTGCTCCTTATTGTCCTTGTGGTTACTATATAGCACACAGTTGTACCGCTTTTGGGACTTTATTTGAGCATATTTCTTTAATGAATTTAATCGCGCAAAATAAAGTCGGGTTTTTATGCAGAAGTCGTAGCTGCTGAAGAAGTTTTTGTGAGTTACTTTTGTTGTTATTGTTACATTTTTTGTTTTGTTGAGCTGTACAAGAATCAATGATAGTGCATAGTAATAAGTTATATAAAAGAAAGATAAACCGAAACTTAAGCATAGGTGTCGAGTCACTGGAACGAATCTACCTCAGTTAAATGCATCAATACAGCCACAGAGCTCAATGGCTTAGATCGTGATATGCCCAGATTTATCACACTAAGCACAGCAATCATTAGTGCTGATACCGACTCGGACCCTGTAATGCTCGAGCATGTTGCTTATGTAAGTCTTACTGAGGTAATGGGTTCAGACAGGAACAGCATAATTTTGGTACAAATCGTCCAATAGCTATATAGTGGTGGTAATGATTGTCTCTTTGTCTTTACCCCAGGAAGTAATTTGTTTTTTGATTTTGAATCGAAGCAGGGAATCGAAAGTTGTGCCAAATATCACAGTGTACTGAACCGTCGAAATACTCACGCCTCCAATAGGAGGTTAGTTCCAACCTAACCTCCTAAGTCCTAGTCCTGTGCAACTTGAGAATAAAATCGATATATATCGAAATGCCAAAAAATTGATTTTTTTAGTAGCAAAAAAAAAACACATTTGCACCGCGATCAGACTTTACTCCTTACTTTATTATTATGATATCGATATCAATTTGTAGCAGTCTGCGCCAGAAGACGTGCAATTGCTTTCGTAATA
This sequence comes from Leucophenga montana, assembly GCA_035044765.1. Taxonomy (NCBI): domain Eukaryota; kingdom Metazoa; phylum Arthropoda; class Insecta; order Diptera; family Drosophilidae; genus Leucophenga; species Leucophenga montana. The sequence goes on from JAWNNQ010000255.1 coordinate 1,047,742, forward strand.
TTTCCGTACCGCTTTTGGATGGTTTTAGTACTTGCGTTGACAAGGTGATCTAGCTTAAACTAGAACTGGCTGAAACATTTGTATCCAAACTATCATTATTCGATTTTCGATTCGATTCGAAATAGTACAAACGATTTGATTCGAATCGATAATATCCATTCTATATCATCGCTTCGCTAATATAAAACCGATAATATCCTTTCGATAATAACCAGTAATTCGAAAATACCGATTCACTAATGTTCATTTGACAACATTGCATTATTCATTGCAAATATCGATGTTTTCGATAATATCGATAGAGAATTTCTTAAATTGAAGAAATTTAAGAAATTCTCTAAATAGATATTAATTCTCGCACAAATTTCATCAAGGTACACTCCCGAGAGAAAAATTGTGCAAACATTCATATAGGTCACCAATTTTATATAGAGAGGAGGTAAAAGCAACTTGGCCAAATACATGTTGAACTGCTGATACTCCAACCTCAGCGCCCCGAACTCAACGTATGCCATGCTACAACTTAAATAGTTTAACAGACAGCGTTTTTTTCTTGTCGGGTAGTGAGATGCAATCCAGTTCCTATTCAAGTCTGGAGCCACCAACATCGTACGTTCGGGTGTGTTTAAGTGCATCAGCAATAAAAACGATGATTTTCGCTCAATGCTGAAGGCATACTGCAACTATTTGTTACTTTTGTGTATTGAATTTGCTTTGACATTGACAAGCGTGGTGTTGATTTATTGACAAACAGTGCTCATTGTCATTATAAACATTTATTTACAATATATTTATACATATAAAATTAATTTATTCACTGCTTTTACATTTTACATTTCACTTCCGTTTCGTTTGCAGTAATAATTTAAACTTCCGGCAGCACCGGAAATGACAATAAAAAACATTGCATCAATGCGGCAGCTAGCACAACTAACAAGGATGAGCAGAATGTTTGAATTGAGTTTGTATACGACTATTGTAAATAAATGCATTTGTTAAAGCAAAATTTAAATAAAGAATTTTATTATAGAATATGCGACAGAAAGAAAGAAAGACAGACGGACAGACGGACTGGCAGACAGACAGACAGACTGACAGAACGACAAGGCTTAACATTTATTTTATTTATTTCGCTATTTTCGTTAAATCTTTGATCCTTTGCAATGCTGCTCAAAAGCAAAGGATTTACAAACTGATCGCTTTGATTTCCTTTCGGGCATTTTAGGTCTCGTCGTCCTTGCGCGCATTTGCTCTTTGACTTTAATTGCATACTTTCAGGCTGTGAAATGGAAGCGAGCAACAGAAGAAAAAAAAGCCGGAAATCGCATAAATTTCAGCTTTGCAAGGACGCAGCAGCAATAGCAGCAATAGCAGCAGCCGCATACTGAGAGCGCCTTTTGCCAAATCCGCGCACATAAAAGTTGAAATGTATGTATATGCATTTAATTATATTTTTTATTTTAACTTCTTTTAAATATACTTATACGAGGTTTGTTTACAAATAAAAAAATGTTCAAGCTTAGCATAAATAATATAGTATTCATATAAAAATTACACAAAATTCGCTTAAACTAGTTGTTTGTACAAATGGAAGAACGCGAGGCAGTACTGTGAAACAATGAAACAATGCACAAAAGCTTGCGGAGACAGTACACTATAATAGCATCATTTCCAGCAAAGGATCACTAAGCTTTGTGGCTGATTTTGATCTCAACGATGGTTCTCTGCACCGGATGGCCCTCTGAAGCTGTTGTCGATCAAATAAAAGCAATGATTTAAGAAAACCCGACTAGTCTTGAAACACTGATCCTACATCATTTGGCTATCTCCTCATGAACTTATGAACCAATCGTATCAAAATCGACGCAATTCATTTAAATCACAAACAAAATCGACCCATGAAAATTATACTGTTTATAACAATACTCAGCGTAAACGATCGTAACGCAGTAGCTGGCATAAAGGATATCCAAAGCCGATTTTTACCAAAAGAATGTTATGCACTCCGAATGGTGGGAATTAAACGGTGTTGTGTCCATCGACTGTCAACTGCCGAATGTGTCAACTATCACTTTTCGAATTACCTGCGTAGTAACTTTAGAGGCAGATGGACAGAAATCAAAAAAATGCGGCGCTCATCCGACTAAAGAAAACCACTGTTTCATCTACTGCCTGGTCGCTGTTGTGTTGCAATGGATTCATATTTTATGCACGTTTAAAAGCCGAACAACATTGCCACAGTGGCTCTTACGAAAGAGGCTCGTTATATTATGTAGATTTGGGTAAGTTTTGGTGTGCAGATCTCACGTTTTTCTTAATATTTTTGGAGTGGGGCAAATTGTACCTAATTGCATGGCCTTTTATGAGAGAGTTACTTTCTGTCCATCGAATTTCGAAGTCATGATATCCATGCGATTTGTTAGAAGCATTAGGCGCATTTTTGTTGGGTTAACTCCTAGGCTTCACAAGCGCTACAGAAATAACGTAGCTAATCACGTTAGCAAATACTCCAGATAACAAAATTACCCCGCCCTGGGCATACCCTATTGCTTCAACTCCTGCTGTGTTGAGCTTAAGTAGCCAGTGTAGTAATGAAATTCCTCTCACTGCCTCTACTCATAAACTGTGAAGATTATCACAGTCCAGGTACGCTGTGATATTCCTACTCTTGAGCATGTTAGATCTCCATAGGCTAAGGAATCTCTCCATTAGAATCGTGTTACAGGATGAAGTACGCGTTGACGTGTTAAATATCAGCAATTGATAATTATTTGAAAGAGAATAAGCTTGCCCTTTTTGTACTTGCACTTTTGCACTAGAAATATTAACTTTCGCAACTTTATAGTGTATGTGTATGTCAAGAACTCTGTGGAGTGTCTTGAAAACTAGTAGCAAGGATGTCAGACTGTTGGATATGAAATCTTTGCCGATAGTATGATTTCTTCAATAAACATTGGTGATAAATATTACCTTGGCTGCAACTTGATACCTAGGCAATTCAGATTTGTAACACATTCAGTATTACTCCGTCTGATTAAGTCTTCTGGAAAGGTTTTAATATACTTATAGAGCATAGCTAAATACATATTTATAGTTCATATAGACACCTTATACTTCTGTGAAAGTTTATACATATTTACATATAAAACAATTTTCAAGCATTCTTTTTTTTTTATTTCGAACTTTGTACAGGGTGTCTGGCTACAGTCGAGTGTCAAGCGACACCGTTTTTTCTATATTTAGGAGTGCTTATATTAGCGTTTTCTGTTAATTTTTGATTGATTTATTTGTGCAATTCACAATTCAAGCACAAAACTGAAGTGATTCTATGCAGCCAGAACTTTTTCGACTGATGTGATGCGATTGTAGCACTCTTCATATGCGTAGCTCCCATTGATTTATACTTCAAAATCTGTTAAGAATGTTGAGAATTAGCAAACGACTCATTCAGGTCTACTAATAACTGACCGTTTCTGCTTTATATTGTATACTAACATTTTAAACTTTCATTGCCCGGGCACCAAATTTGCATATACAAATCGAGTTTGAAGATGTTCGATTGAAGAAAAGTGCCAAATATTACTTTTACACCACCGAATCTTCCCTTGAGGTCAAAATTTTTCAAAATCAGGGAAACACATAATGAATAATTTGTTTTGTAGAGTAAACAAACGGAGTTTGAAAACGATGAGATACAAATGACCATTGACCTTTCTTTCCCAATGTTGGGTGTAGACTTTCCCAAAAGCACAACTTACTGAACATTTCAGTACGAGGAAACTATGTTCAGAAATCAGCTTTCTAGCATTTTCGGTTTATGCTGCGCTTTGATAAATCAGTCAGTCCGAGAATGAGTTTTATATATTTATATAGATGCACTAGAATCAACAAGCTTTTTTTTTTAGTTTTGTTAGAAAAATATTCCACGTATAAAAAATATTTTTAAACAAACCTTGCACATTCGAATTTGCTGTTTTGCTTGCTCTTGCTCAGTACTAAATAGTTCGTTTTATTCATTTTTTGGGTATGACAGTACAAATACAATATATATGACCATGAATTACATAAAAGCCGCAAATACCGAAGTCAAAATGCCTTTTTCTTCTTGATGTTTGTTGCAATTGTTGTTGTGGTTGTTGTTGTTGTTGTTTTTGGAGCTCTTTCGTTTTTTTGGTTGGTGCAACGCGCAAAGCATGCCAATCCTTGCATGAAAAAAGGCATTGGAGGATCGAGCAAACGACATGAAGCGCATGCAAATCGATATACCCGTACATGTGTGCGTAAGTGTGTTTATGTCTGACTTTATGTTTGTATCTATATATATATGTGTGTGTGTGTTTGTGTTGCAATCCTTTAGGCGCAGCGCATAATGAAACGTAAATGCTACAGTTGCAACAGCAACCACAACAACAACAACAACTACAACAACTCGTTGCTCGAATTGCACAAAAATACAATGCCAAATAAATAAAAAGTGCAAATATTTCTTTGCATATTTTTTAGCGCAGCAGCAGCAGCAGCAGGACATACACCGCCCTTTTGCCATTGGTGGCAGTCCTGCTCGTATATGGGAAGACAGTAGGCTGGCAGGCTGGTAGGCGGGCAGGCATTCTCTGGCTTAATGCAGGGCGTTTGCAGTTGTCGTTCGCTTGGGCCGCTTGTGGTCTCAGCTTGATTTATATTGATGAATGTTGCATATTCGTACAGTTGGTTGTACGACGTTTGTTAAGCCTTTTGCTACGCACACTATTATAATGCACGTCCTGTACCCTGTGTCCTTGTCCACATACGCAAAAGATTTACTCGTGTGTACACCATTTATTGTGTCCAGCAGTTGTTATTTCGATTTTATTCTTATTTTCTTTTTTAATTTTTTTTGTTATTTCATCGTTGACGTCGTACACATCCTTGTTGCTGTACGACTATTTATATATATATATATATATATATATATATATATATATATATATATATATATATATATATGCGAGTCTATATCGTATATAGATGTAAGTATGCAATCGTACATATATCTTAAAAGTGGCTGCTTATGCTCACTTGCAAAAATTATTGCATACTTTACGGAAATTAACCACATTTCCATTTCTTGCACGCATTTCGTTTATTTACCATTTTAATGACTTTATTTTACATTCGCATGCGACATTCGCTTCTGTTTTTTTTGTTTTTGTTTTTCTTTTTCTTTTTGAGTGGATTGGTATGCATTATTTTCTCTTCGTATTTGAGTTTATATTTCTTTGTGTCACTTCGCTTGTATATTATTAATCAACTGGGAACATGCTGAATTTATGTTGACAGTCTTGAAACGCAAAGTGTGTGGTGTAGCTATACAAGTAGTTATACATTTACAGAAGTATCGAAGCAATATTACAAGAATTATTGTACATACTTACTTACTCATGGCTGCCACTGCGCCTGTTGCCAGTTGTACTTATTGCTAAGTTTGAGAGTATTGTTCCAGATTTGGTAACTGCAATGCATGCTTGTTCACCATCTTCGACGTTATCCCAGGGATCGTCACCAAAGTGGGATCCGAGACTTGTTCTGTAAAAAGTTTTGTGGTGGCAGGAATCAAACCCAGCGCACCAGCCGTTAATTAAGGGTGGTTGCCTTCTAAGAATTTAGATGTTCCAAGGCTAGCCACGGGATACGTCACTTAACGGACATTTAAAAGTTGCTTGGATCGTTTGCAAAAGAATCATTTTTTTTTCCAAATTAATGGCAATCAGTAACGTTCTCCACTAATGTGGACTTCTGCAAACAGATCCAACTTCCATGTAATAGAAGAATATTTACAACGACTACCTCTTGTTTCTCCTTACAAAAAAAAACTCAGCTTAGTTGCCGAATTAGGGAGCATAGATACAAATACTTGCTCAAAATATAACAATAACCAATATTTCCCAATAATATTCCGACTGGGTATGCAGTTTTCAATATATTTTAAATGTTAATATTGGAATTTTGATCAACCACGATTACTTAATTTCCACACCCTAAGCCATGATTCAAATGTGAAGTCTTTGTAGCCTCTTATTTCACTTTAATTCACCAAATCAAATAGGGAAGACAGTGCGACAAGTGAGTGCGATAATAACACATGTATTTCACCACAAAGTGAATCTATATGTTGTATGTGGTTGAAATATGTGCATCTTTAGGACTTGTTTAAACGTCTTAACTCTATCAAATTTTGAAAGATGCTAAAAACCCAAATACAAATTTAACCTTATCATTTTAATAAATATTTTACCACCGACCCATTTTTTTAAATTTACTTACTCACTTTTGTGACCCCATAACAGTTTATCGATCATGGCTGCATCGTTTATGATGCCAGTTATTGTAAATACCAAGTTTGCAGAAGGCTTGCCCGACTTCGTCTTTCGAACTCATGCTTACTCACCCTCTTGGATGTTGTCCACCAATTAAGTATAGGTTCTCCATATAAACACTCTGAGCTGGAGCTCTGCTGTCCATCCGGAAAAGAGCAACAGTCCAGTGGAGCCGCTGAAATTGTATGCGCTTGACTATGTCAACCTCATCAAATAGCTCATACATATTGTGGTTCATACGAAACCGAAACTCGACACCAACTCTAATTGGTCAAAAATCTTAAGAAGAATATTTATATTGTTTTTTTTTTTTTTTTTGCAACATTGTGACAAATATGGCATGCTTGCAAAGGTAAAAGTGTTTGTTTTAAAGATACTCATATGACACACAGCGCATTTTTCCTGAGAAGCATGTGTGGCTAGTATACTGAGGAGAGCTTGTGGCTAAGATCGAAACACGTGTATAAGCTGTTAAAAATTTTGTTAGAGTCCCTTTTTACTCAAATGAATCCAATTTTTTCTTAAATCAAATTCAGTAGAGCTTGAAGATGACTAAATTTAAGAACTTCTAGGTTTAAAACAAGTTCTTGAACCAATAATTTTGTACTCCGTTTAAGAAAATCCATACTCTCCGCACTATTGATAACACTATGGTTCAATTCAGGTACAGAAATAGTTTTTTTTTTTTTTTTTTTTTTTATCAGTACAGTGTGCCATAGCAACTCTTCGGCACCGGTCTTGAATAACTCAGCTGAACTGAGCTCAACGGAGCCTCTCATTTTGTTATTCTTCAGGTGATTAATTTAATGATGGTACTAGAAATACTTCTCTCTCGGCGGCACTGTTAACTTTATTGCCTCAAAGTAGATTAGAGAAGAGACCTCTCCAGAGTCTCAATGATTCCTGTGCTTCTGTAACCAGACCAGAAAAAAATATGGGGCTTAAACGTTCGGTCAGACGTTTGACCTTTTGAAAAAATGTTCGGGCCTCATTTCAATCACATAACACCTCACAATACTCAAGCTCACGGCTTTCTTGCTTTCTTGCTTGCGTTGCCCCAGACTGCAGAGTCCTTCTGTAGACGGCGTCTTTCTCTTGCGTAGCTTTGACGATACTTCTCGTCATACTAAGAGTGAGTCATACCATATGCATGGAGTGGAAGATATGTCTTCACTGCTCACATACTTCTATAACTTCACAAGCCATAGATGATTCGCGGACGTTCATTTAACGTACGAATCACGTTAAACTGAACTGGAAATAAAACTCAACAGTTTCGAGCTTAAAAGATAACAATTTCAATATGAAATGCTGCGCATAAATGTAATGGAAATGTATTTATCAAACAATCTACGTTCGTCCATTCAAGAGTTTGATGAAAAGATTAAAGATTTATAGACTTACGTAGCAAAGAATCAATCCATGCCAATATATAAAATACTATTTCAGTCTTATTTATGCAATACATTTAACTAATACATAGTCTATATACATACGAGTATATGTATACTTTATATAAAGTACTGCAGCGTATTAAATAAATGTGTGTGCAATGAAAAAAATTGCAGCATAGCTGCAGGCGCATAAACAAATTTTACTATGAAATAAAATGGCCTCGAGCAAAAACAATTAATTATGCTTTGTCGAAAGCTTTACAAAAGCGTGCGGCATTATTTATATAAATAAATACATTTTTTTTTCTCGTATGCAACGTAAAACCCATTTGAACCCGCCCCCTAGTAAACTACTCGTAATACAATACCTGCTACATGCCACCTAAGCACACCCGCAGCGTTTCAGTTTCAGTGCACCCTCTAAAAAAACTTATTGTTTTCGTTGTCAACAATGTTCGTTGGTGTTGTTGTTTTTGTTGCCTACACAAATCCTTTAATTTCAACACTACGCCTCAATATATGCAATGGGTTTTTTTTATATTTTTAGGCTCCCCACTTTCGATAAGCTTTTTATACTCTTTACACGTAGTGTGAATAGTTATATAATTTAGTCACGGAGTTTGTGACGCATTAAACGAAGCATCGGACTCAAGATACAGAATGGATTACGATTGACGGTTTGGCAGATCCAAAGAACAAAGTCGTTTGAGTTCGCGCTGTTAATTCGAGTTATTAAGAAAATAAGAAGCCAGATTGTTTTGGATAGGAGTTGAGCCTTTCCAGGTAATTTTTGATATAAAGCGCGAATTCTTCCACTTACAACCGTTTGCATCCTTAGATGTCTGTGTATGTTATTATTACGAACATAACCAGCTGCTCCAGTGATTGTACGAAGTGTAATATTTTGATATCGTTTGATGTCCTAAAAATTGATGTTAGCCATTGATTCAGTTTCCCACAGTTCAGTTTCCCACAAGCTTGAGAAAGGTTTTGAAAAAGCTGACTTTGTTTTCAAGGCTGACCTTGGATCTGCTGCTAATTAACCAAATCTGCTGTTTCCATGTCGTTTCTCTAATGGCATGCTCAGATATTTATAGCATTTCGCTTCGATGTCACAACACTATTTAAACGAAGCTGAGAACAAGAACCTTTTCTGAAAGTAAAGTGTTTGTGTGCTGAATTTTCCACCTTTATTGCTATGTCTTATTTATTCTTCCATCATTATATAAGATGTAGCTGATGTTTTAACAGATTCTTTGTAGTGTTGCCAGATTTAGCTTCAGAAACTAATGCTGTATCATCTGCACACATATGTAGCTTTGTTAAATTCGTTACCGTTTGGGGCGGGCATATCTGCTGCTTTTAGCATGTAGAGCAAAGGTCACAGTACACTGCCTTAAGGACCTACAGATTATTTAGCTTATAAAAGCTATTGACATAAAACTGTCTATCACTTAGTTAAAATCGTAGCACATGGAAGTGAGCTGATGGTATTGTCTGATTTATCTTATTCATTAGTTTCCGTTACCAAACGAGTGCTGCACAGATTCGTGGATCGCAAACCTTCAAAAATTCGTTATTGACAATCGAAAAATAAGCAAACGGATCCGAATCTACATATCCGTGTATCCTGATACAGACTCGAATCCAGATCCGAATACAAAATTTAACTTGAATCCAGATCCGAATACATTTTAACTCGAATCCATGAATCTTGACTCGAAGCTTGACTCGAATCTTGATCCGAATGTAGACTCGAACAGAACTATGCAAAGAATGCAAATTCTTGTATGATCAGATGCGTGCGAAAATCTATATTTAATTTCTCTGTTACACTCGCTTTGTGTTTCGAAAAAAAGAGCATGTGGGATGAGAAAGGGAGACGCTGCACGCATGGTGGAATGGAATAATATAGAGATGGCACGTTCTATTTGTAAAAGTGTGTGTGTATGTTTGCATTTGTTTTGCTATTAGCAGAAAACAAAAACCACTGAGAGGTGAATGAAGGTATTCATGAGCGAACACAATTATTCACCACAAAATATTCACCATGCGACTGTTCAAATTTAAAAAGTTAAGTAAGACTTTATAAATTAAAGATTAATTAAATTGAAAAAAAGTACAGTTGTGTGGAATGGGAATTTAAGCCTTGATATATCATAAATAAAGAAACTCAGAAAAACTAAAGAAAGGCAGTGAAACATAATGGAAGAGCTGCATAATTTGGTGAAATTAGTTAGGAATTTTTTATTTTTCGCATTCGAACTCGAATCAAAATTTTGTTTGCCATCGAGGTGTACCATACTATCGTCGAAGTCCGAACTGTTGATTTGAAAGGACACCATCAAGTAGTGCATTCTTCGAGCAAATATTCTCTAAAATATTTGACATGATGACAGTTAATGTTCAAGCTTACCAGGTTTCCATTTCCATTGCCTAGGGAAATGGATGGCATATGAGCACAAGCCGTAGTTGTATCCATTTGATTTCTTTGTATCAATTGATTTTATTTCAGCTTAAACTTCATTAAATCCAACTAGTAAAATATGCTGGCTTAGTTGACAAGCAGACCTCATGACTCATTTCCTCAGCAGCAAAAGACAATGAAGCAAGTGTCTATTTTTGATTAGCACGAAGAGACAAACCGTCATAGCCATGACCGTCTGTCCGTCAGTCCCCTATCTTCGAATTTCATGCCAAGCCGCTCAGTTTCGATTGTGCATTGACTTGAACTCTTACGTTTCGAACGAATGAAAAATGGTTGATTCGTAGTGATTTCAATAGTTCGAACACACACTTAAAATGTATGAACAATTCAGGAATTTATCAATTAATTAAAATACACAAGTGTTTTGCTTCCTTCTATTATAAATTTTTTGTGTCCGAACTTGGTCTACTGTAGCTTGAAATTTTTGTAATTGAATACTTTAACTTTTGATCAAAAATATGGGAAAATATTATATCATTGGCCGATCCACATGCTGATGGAGCTGAGGAACGTTCATTCGATCAAAACAAATTGAGTACTGCTGGATTGTTGGACCGTTATCTCGATCGTGATTGCATTTCAGTCTGGTCACATCCGATCTAAATTGACCCAGACTGGTGTATGCAAACCGAACCGGTAAACCGAATCGGTAATTTTGTATTGCGATTTTTAACATGGAAAAAAAAATTGAACTACGAGTTTGCTTGAATTTTTTTGTTTCCAATGAAATAACAGCAACGGAGTCACTCAAAATGTTACAAAAGTGTTTTGAGGACTCTACTCTATCGAGAACGCAAATATTTGAGTGGCATAAAGCATTCAGTGAGGGCCGTAAAATCATAGAAAACTTATCCGCTCCGGGGAACGCGTCATGAGTCGATTGAGAACTTAAAAAAAAATTCGCTGAACGAACTAAAAACTATCCCGGCCGAGGCGTATAACAAGTGTATCGAAAATTGAATTAGCCGTTGACGTGCTTGTATTGACTCAAAAATAGCGCAGTTTGAAGACGATAATAAGGATTTGTATTAAAATGCATAAAAATGTTGTTTATTAAATTTCGATTCAATAAAATTGACGATCTCTTATCATTCCAAAAACCTCCATATTTTTCCAAACGATTTTGCTCAAATTAGGCTTGATATGATCGCAGAAAATAAATCGCACGTTTTCCTACAAGAAAAATGAGTTAAAGGTGCATTGCAAATTGTGCGACTCAGTCAATTTATTAGTAATCTTTTAGATACGTGTGAAAGTGTATTAAAGCTTCGTTTCTACCGAAGTTAATGTTTTCTCTTGTTTGTAGCACACGTTATAGTATATTGTTGTACAATATTGTATAACTGGCCGCGTGTGCTGTAAAAAATTTTTTATTGATTTGAATTTTTTATGGTTTTGAGAAAAAAGCTTTCTCTTTTATTTTGCTTTATTATCCTTTTTGACAATTTAGTGGCAGTGGGCAAAATGGCGACAGCTAAAAAAAAAGTAAGCAAGAGCCATGAAATGTGTGTGTGTGTGTGTGTGTGTGTGTGTGTGTGTGTGTGTGTGTGTGTGTGTGTGTGTGTGTGTGTGTGTGTGTGTGTGTGTGTGTGTGTGTTGTGTGTGTGTGTGTGTGTGTGTGTGTGTGTGTTGTGTGTGTGTGTGTGTGTGTGTGTGTGTGTGTGTGTGTGTGTGTGTGTGTGTGTGTGTGTGTGTGTGTGTGTGTGTGTGTGTGTGTGTGTGTGTGTGTGTGTGTGTGTTGGAACAATGGTGTTGCACGTGCAAAGCGAGACAGAAGAGCTGACAGACGCGCTTTGTGGCAGCTATTGTTGTTGGTGTTGTTGTTGTTATTAAAACTGTCATCATGCAACTTCAATTACACAAACAATTTACCTACAAGGACTCTTGTGTAAGCAAAATGAATTATGATTTTAGTTGATTTAAAAACAAACAAAAAATAAAACTTTGCAGACAAAATATGACAGGATATCAAAGCCATTTTTTCCTTTATAGGTTTGTATGTCAGAAACATAGTTTCATTTATTACTCACTGTGACAGACAAACTGATCAATAAATATTGAAAAAAAAAAACAATGATATGCTTAAGAATAGCTGAAAGAAAACCTCAAGGAAAATAGACTTCCTTTTGTATGGTGTCAAATCAAAAAAAAAAAATAAAAATAAAAAAAAATAAAAAAACAAATAAAGTTTTAACTTCGCAAAGTCTAAGAACAGCAGGTATAGGGAACCCACCAGTTTGTTCGCTCAGCACCCTAAATGAGCTCAACTGGGACTGCTGCGTTACCATTCTTGTCCAGAATATCCGTGTAAAATGAAATAACGTCAACCGTTGCTCTGAACGGCATTAGCAGCGGAAATACTGAAAAACTTCCGCCAGCGGTGTAGTTGTTCATCTTGTGCGGTGAGATCTACACCATTTTCATACTTTATGCATGCTGTACCTTTTGACGCTCTTCCCACGATGCAAAATTTATGGCTTGACTTGATTAAGGTGATTATTGCAATATCTTCTTACCATTATTTTTTCTTTTGTACCAAATTTTCTTTAAGTTGCCTTAGCTATCTGTTTTTCGCTAATGTTTTTAATACAAAGATATGCATTTTTCAGCCGCTTGCGATAAGAGATCACTTCCAAGTATCGACGCTCATGGTTTCTGTCTGTCGTCTTGAATAGTTTACCTTAAAAATATACAAATATACTGTTCAAGCTGCAGTAAATGATCCAAGAAAGACGTTGTAATGACGCTGACTAAAAAATGTGATCTAATCGCTCTTGGTCCTGGCAGGCATTAAGCTACTTTCAAGGAGGCAGTGTGGGTTGCACTATCTACCACAAAAGTGCCAGAGAAGTGCTCGACTGTACCAGAATGCAAATTGTAAAGTTCGGTTTAACCTTTTTAGCATTTGCAGCGTTATTTAGTATGCCAAACATGCATTTTGCGCTCTAGTTTAATGCGTTTGATTATTTCGTCAATGTGCTCGACAGCAAGCTCGACGATATTTCAACTTATTTTCGAGGTTCCACGTGTGGAAGCTTGGACAACGGTAATTTTATGTGCGTGTGTGTGTGTGTTTGATATGTTCGCTGGGTTTACAAGCTGAGAAAGAAAAAAAAAACAAAAACAATACGTAAGTAAATATAAATACATTAAAAAGCTCACCACATGTCGATCCAACAAGCGCTTAGTAAGCCACATTGTGACAATAAGCCACAATCACAAAATAAACTCAGTCGTAATTTCAAATAAAAACACACTCAGATTTAGTTTTAGTTTAACTCATTTTACTTTTTTCTACAAAATGCTTTTAAATTTAGTCTAAGGTGACCTGCGTCACAGTTACACAAAGTAATACGCAACGTTTTGTTGTTAAAACTTAATAAATAATAAGCAAATTTGCTAAATACGCGTACAATAGATCAATGCGTAGTTTAAGTTTTGCGGAACCAATCAGCGAAGCAAATACATCGCGACGTTTAAGGTGGCGGTGACGGAAAACAACTAAATGTGCAAAATTCCAATGCAAGCAATGAAACCCAATGTGAAATATTGGTGGAACCAAAGCTTTCTTCTTCAGTTTTCTTCGCTTTAAGAGGTTTTGATATAATAAAATTTATTTGGCATGAATTCTGCATGAATTGCCAATGGGATAGAGAAGTTTGGATAATCTTGTTGCGTATGAAATGATTAGAATAAATTTTAAACAACTCAATTAAAATTTAAATTAAATTTTGCATCAAACTGGGGCCGAACACAAGTCTTCTGGCATGTTACAGTTACACAGTTAAACCATCGAGCTCTCAAATGTGTACAATTTAAAAAAATTATGCCATTATTAATTGAATTCACCTTTTGTATGTGGTAGTTCACCGATTTCAAAAAAAATTATTATAAACTAAAACAATAAAAACAAAATGTTTCTATATATTCTACTGAGTAAATCACGGTTATTTTGATATTTATGTTGCTTCTGGTTATAAAAAGACTCTAGGGCACAGACAAACTCACAGACAGACCATTGGACAGACAGACAGACAGACAGACAGACAGACAGACAGACAGACATAGCTAGTTCAACTTGTCTTGTCGTGTCGTGTCGTGTCGATTTGTGAGTACACATAGTTTATGGTGTGTCCGATGCTTGTTTTAAGCCGTTTCAAACATTGTGAACAACTTCTGTGTGAAGATTATAGGGTTGTCAGCACTCAAAACTTATTTTGTAACTTATTTTTTCTCATCTTTATACTATTTTTTTTTCTATGCCAAAATTAAAAAAAGTTATATAGATTATATTAAGTTCTTCATAAAGTTATCATATATCTCGAATAGTGCTTTTAAGGTTATAAAGCAATATTTTTTTAAATATTTTTGCCCGCCAAAGTTTTCAACCTGTATAAACAATTAAATTTGTTGAAGTTCGGATATGTACGAACATGTTACAATGCGACATACTTGTTATAACAACATGTATGAGCTGAAATGTTGCAGCTCATCTTGTATTATATGAACATATTTTTAGTGCCAGCACAGGACGCGGTGTTATTATTTAATTGTTCCTCTGACTTTAGGCCTTCCACTGCCGGAGATCAACCAAGCCTTGATTTCCACACAACCACACACATCTACATGTTTGAACAAAATTCTTAGGAGAAGGCAATTGGACGTGATGCGTCTCAGAAGTGTATCCGATCATATTTTGTTACCAAATTATATATGTACCAGCTCCACTACTACTCCCACAAAATATCGAACAAAGCCTAGCCTGCCCTGTGTGTGTTGCTATCCCATTTTGTTTTGTTTTTTTTTTTTACTCCATTTTTTTATGTATATTATTTTTCATGGTGTCATTTATATATTTAGCAAACCTCATCCATTTCACGAACTAGTTTTTTTCTTGTCCGAATAACGAAATTTGTTACACCAACTTTTTTTTAAATAAAAGTATTGTCAAGAACACCGATTAGCAAGAACATTGTCGAAATCTCAACAAACATCTGTCCGATTTGTCGTATTAAGCATGAAGTATTAAATTTATTATATTATAGAGCATGTGCCTTACATACTTTATATGACGTGTATGGTTACATACACGTCATATAAAGTTTTATATAAATAAACCATAGCCAATGCTACAGCACAATATCGAATGCTATTAGTGAAATTTGTTTCGCTTGCTTAACAATTATGAAACATTCACTATAAAAAGCAAATGCACTCTAACCAAAACCACATTTATTCTAAAACAGTTCTACAAAAGTGTGTTTGTGTATTTAAATATTCAACTATGAGTGGTATGTATAAGAATTTAGATTAAAATAATGACTTTATATGTATATATATTAATACAATATTTTTTTGCTATATATCGAAAAGAACTTACACGTGGACTATTTACTGTGATTGCAATTATCTGTGCAATACTGAACTCTGTAAATGGAACGCCATACACTTCACACCTACTAACTGCAATCTCCGAACAATCTCCGCCTAATAAGAATATTGTTTTTTCATCATTTTCGATACATACTGCGTTAACCTTGTTGCATTTGGGCTTAGAAGGACCCGCAGCCACAGAGATTGAAAAAGAATTTGATTTATCTTCTCTGAAGATCTCAAATGCTGTGCAATTTCATGCACTCTTAAGAAAAGTACAAAATAATAAGAATGTTACACTAAAGATTGCCAATCGCATTTATGTGCACCATAAATTCCCCATTATCAAATCTTACAATGAACTGACACAAAAGTTTTTCTCAAGTACCACTCAAAATGTGGACTTCGCCGATGGCACTGTCGAAAAACAGATCAACGATTGGGTTTCTAGTCAAACGGCAGAAAAAATAAATAATCTATTTTCACCTGGAACTTTCGATGGTAATACCAGAGCTGTACTTGTGAATGCCATCTACTTCAAAGGCAACTGGCTGAAGCCGTTTAATGTGACGCTAACGACAAAAGAAGATTTTCATGTAACTAACACAACAAGCGTTCAAGTGGACATGATGCATCAAACGAATTACTACGATTTGACTTTCTCCGAAGAACTTAATGCACAAATTATATCATTGCCTTTCGTCGACGCAGATTATCAAATGTTGATCTTTTTGCCGAGACTAAACGAATTGGATGGAACTGCAGCACTTCGCGATTTACTTACAAAATTAAAAGGCAAATGTTTCCATAAACTATCGAGAGGATTACAAAAAAAAGTCGTAGAACTTTCTTTGCCAAAATTTAAAGTAAATTATAAAGTTGAACTGAAAGATGTACTACAAAAAATTGGTGTAGGTGGTATATTTAATGCTTCTGCTAGTAATTATAGCCGTATGACTACTTCGAAAGAGCCGCTTGAGGTAAGTAGTGTTGTACATGAAGCATTTATTGAGGTCAACGAACAAGGTGCCGAAGGATCAGCAGCTACAGGTTAGTATTCCAAAAAAACATATTTTTTGTTTTTTTTTTTTTACTCAAGATTGATTTTCTGTGCTTTCTAATTTTCTTTGTAGCTGTAGAAGTAATGATAAAATCAGGTCCGCCACAATTTCTTGCCAACCATCCGTTTGCTTATGCAATAGTGGACTCGAACTCAGTGTATTTCGCGGGTTACGTCATTGATTTGTAGAGCTGCGTATTAACGATACTTTGAAGTTGGCTTAAAATTTTTATTTCCACAAAACTATTATACAAAATAGATTATATTTGTATGCCGATGATATTTTAAGTACA
Organism: Leucophenga montana; assembly: GCA_035044765.1. Lineage (NCBI taxonomy): Eukaryota > Metazoa > Arthropoda > Insecta > Diptera > Drosophilidae > Leucophenga > Leucophenga montana. Next base: position 1,064,706 of record JAWNNQ010000255.1, read on the forward strand.
CGCATCTGGAATAAAGTTCGAGTTTGTTTATAAACAATTTAACCATGGAATATGCTTTGAACTGTCTTTAAAATAATATCTTACAAGTTAATGAGTTGAATTAGTTTAAATTAGCATAATATAGAACTTTTTCCTGATGTTTCGAGTGCCACTTATAAACTTTATAATTTGTTGTTATGGAGTAAATATTTAATGAGGAAAATCGAGAAGCGAAAACCAAACAATTCAACTTCAGAAGAACATTCAAGAAAGTTGTTAACATTAACTCATAAATGTGACCTAAATGTGAGCACACATTAAAACATCGTTGCAAATTGAGCAGACTAGCTTTAAGTCTGTGTAAACCTTTCATTTCATTGATCATCTGCATATCAAACTGAGGTTCATAAAAGAGCAGTTAATTGAGCAGTAATTAATCCTTCGGCACATTGTTCTGCATACGCTGTTTAACGCTTTGAGCTTGTTTTCGATACTGTCACTTTTAATATTGAACCATCGCGCAGAAGTGCAAAAGACAAGAAGCTCAATTTCGTATTAATCTCATTTGCCGTGCTTTTAAGTATGCCGTTCAAACATGTTGCGCTCTATCTTGTTCTTGCAATTGAACAATTCGTTAATATGCTCGACAGCAAGCTCGACGATATTTCAAAATATTTTGAAATTACAACAACTTGAAGCGCGACTCGACGGTAAAATTAAGCGTGATCAGCTGTTTTCTCTTTTAATGCACTTCACACAGCGTATGAAGACTATTTGAATTTATGCATAATGTTTGCAATATCTTAGAAGAAGCAGCAGAGACCTCATTAAGTGTATATATTCGTGATCAGCACGACGAGACGAATCGATCTGGATATGTACTTCTGTCTATATGTCCGCGCAATCTGTCGAAATATTGACTTAAAAGTTGGTGTTGTGACTTCGTGTAACCACACGCAACATGGTTATCAAAATAGTTGAAATGTGGCCACTACAAAATGTAGCTAACAAGCTACAAAGTGTGAATAGTATTGAAACTACTTCCCAAAAGCACAAACGAAATGTGCCAATGAGCTGCATTAGGCGCTGAGTAGTTTGTATGATTTCAATCATCGGTTCGAAAGTGTGTCTTTCCATTCCAGTGGTAGCAGCTAGCGTCGATTATTGCTTTTAATTTTTAGTTTTTCTGCTAAGAGAGAAGAAAATTTAAGTCAACAAATCAAATAGGGAAATAGAAACAGTGCCACATATGAGCACGCAAATACTACAATATATTTCACCACATGGTGACATAAGTAAGTAATAAGATAATTTCATGGTGAATTTATACTAAAGGTGACATATTCGCCTCAGCTGCGCCCTTTTCGTTTCTAACTAAACTAGGTTTGACAGAATTGCACGTAAATCCAATGAAAATACTTGCTGTCTTTCAGTCTCTCATTTTTCTATTATGATAAAATTGTTTCCTCCTCATTTTAAATATACATCCAACAAAAAAAAGAAGAAAACTAATTTATTTTCATTAATCCAATCACTTTAAGCAATAGCTATAATTATATAGAAATATTTGCAGCTGCTCATTCTCATTCTGATAATAATTACCAAAAGTGTATTAAAATTAATTTCGCATTAAGAAATATTTTAATAAATGCAAAATAATATTCATTAAAAGAAATAACATATTATAGCATTTTACATTATTTTCATCATCATCATCATCATCGTCATATTTATTTATATCAATTGCAAATAAGTTTAATACTCGAACAATTCAAATGGGTTGCAAATATGAATACGAAATGAGATGCTTTCACATCATATCATAATTGCAGTCGTTCTCACATTTCTACACGTGTATCTGCATCTGTGTGTGTTGCTGTGTGCGTGTCCATGCCCCGCACATCCTGTCAATCTGTAGTTATGCATATCCGTTTGCACAGCAACCCTGCATTTTAAAACAACAATAAAAAAATTCAAGAAAAATATTAACATTTATATATTTATATCGCAATTCGCATTCGACCGGAAGAAATTATTGTTATTTGAATTTATCTGCATGTCGATGGCGTCAACTGCAGCGACTGGCTGAAGCTGAAGCTGAAGCTGAATCTGAGGTTGATGTTGAGGTTGATGTTGAGGTTGAGGTTGAATCTGGAGCTGCCAATCGTTGTTGGAATGCAATCCGTATCTGTTATCTGTAGTTGTATATCATTGTTGTTGTTTTAACTGCTGCTGTCGGCGCTGATAACGTCGGTGCGACAATTGTGTCAGCGAACTCAAAAACGGAGTAGACTTTTTTTTCAGATACCCTACTAGTAGTTTTTTTTTTCTTTTTCAAATGGTTCGATACCCTTTGAAGTGCGCATTGCAGAACACATAGTTTGTATATATTCCTTATCAGCTAAATGCAATGTATCGGTCTACGAATGAGCGTCTGTATATAGGTGCATCTGTTCAGCTGCTGGATTCTATATGCGATTCAATCAGCGGTGCTCCCAGTACACTGTTGTAGTCGACTTGCTAGGAGTTCGTGAAATCAATCTGTTTTACGCTGAATTCAGCGGTGATAAACTTTTTGCATGGTTAGCGGATGTCTCCATACAAAATCTTAATTTGAAAGTTTTTTGGCCGGAAATTTTTAATTTTTGTTATGTATCTCCGAAACTATACGGAAAATGAAATTCAATTTGGCAATTGGCAATTGGCAATTGCATGGAAATACTTGAAAGCCGTTGTTAAAGCTATTCTGGGTATTAATCGCGAGTATGGAGGGCGAATTTTGGTCGAAAACATGCTTCAATCCTTCGATGACATTGGCAAATTTAATTAGCTTTCCTATTGCATATGTGTACATATTCCCTATCTCTGCTAGTTTCGGAGATACAGGCCAAAATGCAAAAAGTACAGTTTTGTGGAACTTTTTTGGAACAACGCGGCCCTATATCTTGGAAACTTTCACTCCTACGCCTTAGAATTTAAAACCTTATAGCCTGCAAATTGAATTTACTTTAATTTTCTATATGGTTACATTTTCCGTATCTCTGCTGGTTTCGCATATACAGGCCAAAATGTTAAAAGTTTCCGGTTTTAGTTCAAAAAACAAGTAGACCTATCTCACGAACTCCTAGAAAAAGTTTAAAAACTACAACAGTGTTATCCGAAAGTTTACGGTTTACTATCTATATCGCAAATGTGCGTGTTCCCAACTTTGCAAATCGCAAAAATTATGCGCTTTCAAATCGTTTGCATGTTAAGCAAATGAAATGAAAAGTAAATGGCGAGTTACGTGTAAACAAGGTTTAGTACACAAACATGCATGTACGCAGTTAAAAAGTGAATTTGTTTTATGAAAACAAGACAATTAGAAACATTGGCAACTCTATTCATAGCAATCAGCTGTTTAACGGATAACGGATATTTGTTGCAATCAAAATGTAAGTACAAAATTTCCTTCTGTCTATGAGTTTATTATACTATTCAACCGTATAATCTTGATAGCTTGATACTGATCGAACTAGTCATGTCCGTCTGCCTGTCTTGTGGTTAAAAAAGAGATTAAAAAACAAAACATATCGGACCACCTGTCGGACGCTCTGTTTACGAATGCCTCATACAAAACTACAGCCTAAGAGAACCAATTTATTTTCGCTGTCGATACATTGTTGATGTAGCGATATATCCCGATATATTGAGCTTGGTATTTACAGATATTTTCATTACAGCATATTATTAGTGTTAAAAAACTAGTTCGAATCCGATAAGAAATGCTCAAGTACAGAAAAACTTCATATAAAACAAGAAGAAACGCTATTGGCTATTACCCAAGCTTAAATACTTTTGTCGGACTGCGTATTACTTGTGAAAAATGCAACCTAGTCAGACTTGGCTGCATGCGCAGCGTTTTTTCTACATGATAAATTTAAATCGGAGACTCCATTTCAATTCAAGAAGTCATGCAAGAACACAAAAAAATTTCTGCAAGAGCACATCAAATTTTTTTAAGTTGCTTGTCACTACTCATCGGAGATTGTCCTTGCCGCTTGATTACACTAATACATTCTCACTCACACATTGCTACATTCGCATTTTATATGTCTCACCTTCCGGAACGCAATCGTTTAGCAGGTGTTTCAATGCAGTTTCATTGCCCTTCTCTATTCTCTCTTGTATGTATATATTTACGAAATAAACTTTCAAAAAATTAGAAAATTTCTTTTTCGCATGATGATTATGTTTTACGACGTATTGAAAAGTTAATTTGTTACTCTTCCCTTTTCAAACTCAACATAAAAAGACATTCTGTTGGGAAAAATGTTCCCCAAAGACCGTCTGTCAAATCGATTGCCGCCATCGACTGTTCAATATATTAACTGTTATACAACCAATACATACACAGTTTTAGACTGATTAATAAAAAGATATAAATTCACATATATATATACCGATTTACATCGCTACACACTTTATTTACATCCTGCACATTCTTTATTTTCAGTAGGATTAAATTCTTTAGGAATAAAGGTTTTTTGGAGAACTTTCTTAATTCTTAAGTTTCAGACTACAAATTCCATAAATATGTTTGTTAAATGAACTCAACTGAATTAATCTACATAGATTTATAGCCACCATACAATCCTTAGATACAGAAAGTGAATGTTAAATGGAGAACTTCATTATTATGTAAGCTATAGACTTCAAAATTGTTAGTTCGCACACTTCTTTCTCAATTCCTTATTAATTTCGACTATAGCATATTAAAGCTTCTGTTTCACCGAAGTCAACGAAAGTCCTTGTTTATTCGTATGCATGCAGCAATATATAAAACTGCATAAGTGTGTGAATGTATTTGTATGCATGCATTTGTATGCACACACGCACAATAAATTGCAAAAATATTATTTTATCAACAATAATTAATTAAACGCACTTAATTGCGGACTTTCGGATTTCATTTCACTTTTTTTCTTTTTTTTTTTTCATTTCTGGCATTTGTTATAAATTTTGCTTAACTTTTTTTGCAATTTTTGCAACTTCAGCTTCTTTTAGGCGCAGCTGCGACAGCGTAATGTAAGTTGGCTTAACACACACACACACACATACACACACTCACACAAAGCTACATATATACTTGTCACAAGTGCGTGTAAATACGGCTGTAAGTGGACAATTGAGTTTTTGGAGCTGGTCTTCACAGCACTCAATTTACTGTACTACATGAGAAGTTTACAGAAATATAGTGTGTAGAAAAAGTATTCACTGTTGTAACAAACATCGGACACAATGTTTATATACAAAGAACTAACAGAAGTACGAAAAATTAAGTAAAACCTTTTAATTGAACAAAATTAGAGTATTGTATCCATAGATACAAATGAAGATGATGAGCCATCGGGTAGTGTGAGCCACTGCACCCAAAGGGACAAAGGTTTCGTAAGATTCTGCGAATGTGTGTAACAGGCAGAAGGGAGCCGTTGTAGATATATATTGATCAGCATCGGAAAGTGTATCTATTCAGCCATATACTTCTGTCCGTCCATCCATCTGGATGTATGAGACAATAGATCTCAAGAACTATAAAAGCTAGTGATTAATTCAAACTTGGACATTTCGATAATCCTTGATACTCATACGCATATCGAGTTCATTTAATTTTGTGAATGCCTCGCCCACAATGCCCACCGCCCCATTTCTTTTTTATACATGCTAAGTACAAAACTTGAAACTTTGTGTAAATGGTATCAAAGCTTTGGTTCCACCGAAATTAACGTTTTTTCTTGTTTCTCATTTATTTTTTGTGGCTCAAATCACCTTTCAATTATTGTTTTTCTTTTTACAATAAATTGAAAATATATGTAATTTGAAATCTTCAAAAGTGAACGGTATACACTCCTTACTAATTATGTGAAGCTTTACCTCAATCTACTGATGACAAGGCGGAATGTTTTGCAATCGGCACTTCACCATCAAATGGTCCGATAAGAAGACTTGGACGTCGTAAAAAACATATGCGTTAAGACCACATACGATCAAGCGGTATAGGAATGGATCTTTGACGATAGAAGGTACTGGTCTAGCAGTCGTAGGCCACATATTGCACAACTGGAAGTCCTTGGGTAGATATACCAGTATATTGCAAGCTGAACTGTGCACAGTGTAATTTAGATAGAGACTAATGCAATTGTGAGATTGCTATTCTATCAGACAACCAGGCGGTGTTAAAAGCATTAAGTTCAAACTCCTTTAAATTAAAACTAGTACAGGAAGTACTTATAATATTGGAAAAACTTGACGAAGACAAAAAAATGTACTTGCTGTGGATGGCAGGACACAATAATGTAGTACAAAATGAGTCTGCTGATAGGCTTGCCAAGAAAGAAGCGGCAACGCCAATGGTAGGAGCAGAGCCTTTGAATGGCACTGGGAGACTGGAACTAATCAGCAATGAAGCAAATAGGGCAAAGAAGCAGCACTGTGCCATGAGCCAAGGACTAAGGCAAGCAAAAATATTCCTAGAGGGTTTCGACCCATGCAGAGCGAGCGCAATGCTCCAACTATGAAGAAACCAGTTGAGAACATTGACAGGAATACTAACAGGACACTGTCGACTGAGGAAACACCTTTGTGTGTACATAATTCCCAAAAATGTAGATTTTGTAATCATAAGGAATAGACTCCTCTCCATATCGTTGCAGAATGTGAAGCAATAGTTAGAAATAGATTTCGAATATTGGACAGCTACGTTGTAGGCCAAGAACAACTGAAAAAGTTAAATACTAGGATAATACTAATACTAAGGTGCATCTAAGAAAGAAGTACAAAACAATAGATCTTTCTAGGTCGTAGTTTGAAATTATGTCGTACAATATTAATAATAATAATAATAACAATAATACTATATGAACCGACCGTCAATAGAAAACTACCAAGTCAAATTTTAAGTTGATGTTGACTGCAATAGAAAAGTTGTTCTTACAAAACTACTCCCGACGAACTGGGTTCAACACACTCGATCCAAAGTTTCATTAAATTTTAATTTAATTCTTTTTATATATGCGCAACCAAACTATGCTCCATTCCAAGCGGCAATAAGGGCAAATATCATACTTGAAATTAGTTATGTAAGCAGCAGGCACATAGCAGTCGTTATTTGTGTCTCGTTCGGATTGGTTCAGAGAGAATTATATATGATGTTTTAAGCATGAGTTAAAATTAATGAATTTATGCCAGAAATTCTCAACCTGCCACAACTACGTGACCACCAAAAATGTTATTATCATTTTCGGCCGTATTTAGCGGACATTATCCATGGGTCTTTGCCGGGTCCCCACGACCGAAGTTAGGAAGTTAGAGACGATTTAGCCAATTCGCAGAGAAAGCTGAACGCGATTCCAAAATCGTTCCATGTAATGTGTTTCGTAGATTGAAAAAAATCGTTGAATCGTGCATAGAAAGTGTATTATATTGTCGGTACCATCGAATTCAAGCATGTTTCTTTTTATATTTTCCATTGTTGTGCCAGCTAAAGATTTATGTGCGTTTTTAAGTGGCATTAAGTGCGCGTTAACATCTTACGCAGCGAAAAATGTAATAATTTATAGCAGGGAAATTATCAAACATGCATATTACTCGTATTCTTGTACGTACAATTAAAAAATATATGAATAAAATTAAGCATATAAAACGAAACGTAAGTGTAAAAGCTGTTAATTTCGTCAGGTCATAAATTCGACAGCGCAATCCTTGCTAATTATGCACAGAAATGCATGCACAGGCAACAGTTGCAAACGAAAAGTTGGTTTAATTAATTTAAATATTCACGAAAACCAGCACAAATTGAAAGCAGTAAACCTCACTCCGGGCGCCGTAACTGCGTCATTTACCCGCCGTATGCATACAAGATCTTTCAGTTGAATGTTGAATGTTGCATGCTGCATGCGCTTACTACTTTTTCTTTGTCTGCAGTCGAGCTTGAAACACGTTCAGAATGTTGTTAAATTCTTTGCCCGGAGCTTGTTACTTGTTAATGGAGTTTGTTTGCTATATTTATCTTGTTGTTGTTGTTGTTGTTGTTGTTGTTGGTGGTGTTGTTGTTGCTGTTGCTGTTTGTTTTGTATCGTAATACTGCAAACTTGTACAATATTTTTGCTGCAACTGTTTAAAATATTACACATACGCCATGTTGTATTTTAAAGTTTATATTTTATGTTGTTCTGGAGAGTTTTCTTTTTTTTCTTTTCTGTGCTTTATAATTTACAATCCCAAAAGTATGCAACATGAATAAATGGAAAATTGCTAAAATATTGTATGCGTATGTGTTGTCTGTCTGTCTGTCTGTCTGTCTGTCTGTCTATCTGTCTCGCTTCCGCACTCACACTCTTTGCTTACGTTTGCATACGTGTGACTGTGTGTGAGCATGTGTGTGTGCGTAAAAGTAATTTGCGATAAGTGCGTAAGATTCAACTGGGATTCAACCACAAAAAAGGCCAGTGGCATACCAAGTACAACTACAATAACAATAATAACAAATACAACAACTATATTGGCAATGTACAACAAATACAAAAACAACAACAATAAGTAAAAAGTAAAGTGCACACATACACACACACACACACACACACACACACACACACACACACACACACACACAGACTCATTTCATTTGCGGCATGTCGCGCATTTGTATATATTTTTTTAATACCCTTCATGACAAAACTTTTGAATGATGTTAATATTTTATCAGGAACATTTGAAATAAAATTAACTTCAAAAACATATTAAGAAGGGTTTGTGATAAATTAAATAGTATGTACATGAATAGTACTAGAGTGCTGCATGAGTTGTTTCATTCAAGCTGCCTTATGAATATTCTTTCATTGAAATTCAATTCATGAATGCAACACCTTCTAAAAAGTCAACATTGATTTGATTCAATGCAAAAATAGATACTGAAAGAGTTGGAAGGAGATTTTGAAAGTAGGCGGCACGTAGCTACTAGCTTAAACAAACCTTTAAAAAGCGATGATCGACAATAAAATCGTTTAAGTTTGTTTGTGGAGTGAGAACGAGTGGAGTATAACTTGTGTTTATTAATAATGGAAAGCGAAGGCGTAATGGATTTTTGCAAGCTGACAGAGAACTAACTTCAGTCAGTGGAAGATATGATACTTTGGAAGATATGATACTTGGAATCGGAGATAGTTTCAATAGGTCATATCTCGAGTTGGAAACGTCACCAAAAACAACATATTAAGGTAATAAAATAACCAATTGATGCTTTTAACATTGTTTTCCAATCGGTTCAGTAGTTAAAGTGTTATGGATCATAAAGTGGATATAATTTGAAGTTTTCTATTTTTGCATACAGTGACTTTTTTTTTATAAATCCAAAAAATCAACATCTTTCATGTTTTTTAAAGTGATTTTTAAGTTTAGCAGCCCATAATACATAATACTTTTTTTTTCATTTTGTAAATCAGTGTTATAAAAGTGGAAATAGTTTGCAGCTTTTTGGGAATTTGCTGTGAGGTGCTTGAAGACTCCATCATCTCAGAGAAATCGTTATTCAAACATAACTATATATTTTCGTCTTTTAATGCTGATTAAGAATATATATACTTTATGGGGTCTGCCACACCTACTTCTGCCTGTCACACACATTTGAACAAACTTAGCCTTCCAAAGCAGGATATAAATTAGGCAAGTGCAAAACGGTCACACCTTTTTCAATCCCCTTACACCCAACATATGCTCTTGATTTTGTTTTTTGTTTCTAAAATATACCCTCTAAGGTAGGTAAGAACGTTAACATCATCGGTCAATCACAATGAACGAGCTTTTTGCCTCTCTCAGTTCTCTCAATTTGTTAAAAAATTACAACAAAAAAGTCAAAGTGAGTGACTCCATAGAAATACGCAACAGACGAACTTGCCAACATGTTGGCGAGCATCAGTTGAGAGCATGGCTTCATAGTGTTGTTGGTAAAATGTTGAAAGAAGAGGAATCAATACTTCTTCGAGCCTGTTGTCGAGCGTAACATGTTGAGCATAACATGTTGGTCATACTTAACGCTCTCAGCATTAAAGGAACAGACAAGATAGCGTATACACTTATGTGGGACCTTATGTTGAGACCAACTTGCTGGTAATATGTATCGCTCTCATCATTGTCAAATGGTACTGAACTGTTTTATATTGTCGCTTTAATGGTTGAATGCTGGTCACAGGAAAAACACTAGTAAGAGTAATTTACGCTTACTGTTAACTACATCAACCAGAACTAAAATGCAAAACGTTGCCAAACTGGCAATACCTCATTCTAGTTTTCAGGCACTAATGAAAATCTGATGAGACTTACATATATCATGGCATCATACCAATGAAACAAAACATGATAACGCTCAAGAACACGTACGGCTCTGCTTCAGCATAAAACTTGTTAAACAGTTAATGAGAAGAGATAGAATTGTGAAACACCATGCTTTTAAGAGAATCAAAATCAATAGCAATTTAATAAAAGCAAAAGCAATAATTGTTTCAAAATCTTCTCTGAAAATGACTTGTGGCATATGGTGCCACGGGAACGTCAAAAGAACTGCACACTGGTGGCTTAATATCCACCCCATTTTCAATCATTTGAGGCCGTAGCTCAATAATAGTGCGCTTGACTTTGGCTTCCAAAGTTGAAGTCGATGCTGGTTTGTCAGCAAAGACCAACGATTTCAAATGTCCCCACTGAAAGTAGTATCAGATCAGCCGATCTTGCGTAACCAGATAATGGGTTCGTTACTGGAGATTATGTTGCCCTCATAACATCTTCCCTTAATAAGTCGACGGTTGCTCCAGAAGTATGTTATGTGACGCCATACAGACCATGTACACGTACTTTTGGCAACACGAAATCGTTCAACATAACCTGATAACGGAATATACACAAAGAGATTACAAGAGAAAGAGATAGATAGACATACAGACAGACAGACAGACAGCGTGCGACATAGATAAATCCTTGTGCAACAAACGCTTTGATTTCGCCAGCTGATGGATCACCATTCGATTTTCAAAGTTCCAAATGCGGCATATTGAGAAAGTCACTAAAGAAGAAGTGAACTTCTATAACTAAACTAATACTCTTGAAGGTGAAAATGTGAATCATCCTCCGACCATTCAACCATACAATTACTAAACTAGTTGTAATTAAAGTCTTTTCATGATGATTTGCCAAACAATTATGTATGTAAATTTGCAATCAACATTTCGATAAGTGCTGCCACATTAAACGAAATATGAAGCTTAGATCCGTTTAAGCTACATCAACTGATATTGTTAAGCCGATCACGAATCCTTTATGGATTCCCTGAAGTGTTCTTTTTCACTAAAGCGTGAGCAAAGTTTGACTTCCAAAATTGTACACCCATGATTAGTATAGTTTCCTCAATGATTGGCTACAGCTGTTATGGAAGTATGATGAATTTATGTTTACGATTTAATTCCATAGAAACTCGCACGTTTCTTGAAGATTCTACGTAGCGTATCAAAGCTTCCGTTAAGCCAAAAAAAAAAACATTTCTCTATTTTGCTCTACTCTTTTTATTTATTTATGCCTTTTCTTTCTCTTTTTTAAATAATAAATTGCATAAAAGTATGCAATGAAAATAAAAATGCCACAGTGTAATTAATGAGCCAAGGTGGTGTCATATGCTACATATATATGTATGTATGTACGTATGTATGTATGTATGTATGTATGTATGTATGTATGTATGTATGTATGTATGTATGTATGTAAGTAGTATATATTTGCAACTCACACTAGACACCCAATATAAACGCCCAAAAGGCGACTATAGCTACAGCTATATATGTAAATATGCGTGTTAAGTTGCGTATTTCATTGCGTTTATTTATTATGCACAAAGTGCTTCCTTGCTGCTGCTGCTGCTGCCGCAACGCTGCGCAACGCGGAAAATTATTGACTCAATTTGCTCGACACTCCACAGCTCCACAGCTCAGTCCGAGTCATTTCGAAAGGATATACATACATACATATACATATGTAGCAATTGCCAACGAAGCAGCAGTAGCAGGAGTGGAAGTGGCATCGCGTTAATTGCACATGGGCCACATTACTCAGCTGTCAGTTGGCATTTACATAAGCCGCAGCGCTTGGCTTACTTACTCGCTCCATAAACATGGTAGTGTGCCCCTCGCCACGACACGAAACTACAAGACACGACAGTGCATTGCAAATGCCTTTGCAAACAATTAGACAGCTAATTTCTACATATACACACAGAGATTACAAGAGAATGAGATAGATAGATAGACAGACAGACAGACAGCGTGCGACATAGATAAATCCTTGTGCAACAAAAAGGCTTCACACGCTTTAATCCTTGCGCAATTTCACAAAGATGCTAAGGCATGCCATGCTGGCAGAATGCAGAAGGCAGAAGGCAGTCAGCTACACTGCCGCTTCGCTTTGTTTGTCACACGCTTAGATCGCTAAGCTTCACTTCACTGAGCCGCACTGAGCTTGAAATGCAAAATTTTGAGGCCAAAAGCCAAATCACTGTGAAATCCTTTTGACAAATACGCAAAAGAAAAATGAATGTCAGGCGTAGCAAAATTCTGAACTAATGTCGCAAGTTATTCAAAAGGAATTGAATGTGCAGCAACAGCGAACGACTGCAGACGATATGCAGTTCGTTTGTTTCATTATCCTTGCTGGCATTGCTGTGGCAAACAAATGCACTCAACTGCTGTCAACGCGGAAAACTGAAAGCTGCTGCCACGCTATGAACTCGTCCTTGCTGTCTTGCATACGCGTATTGCGGTTAGCTCTATATACGATGCTTATCCTTTTTTGGTTTGTATGGTTTCAGCAGTTTTTGCTGCGTTTTTAGCAGATTGCTTACAAGCGAAAAGCTAAGCACCACACTCAGCTCAGGCATCAATCAGCTGGTCCTGTCAGCTGTAAATTACCCAATGTGCGGTGAAAATGCTCGCTCACACACACACTCACACACACACACGCACACACACACTCAGAGATACTATTGCATCCGAGTGCAGCGCTTGCCTCAACATCGCTTTGATTTTGTTGCACGTCGGAATAGATAAGCCAAAAACCTTCTTCAGGTTTCGCGTTTCGCGTTTCGAGATTGACAATTTGTTTGCTCAGGTGAAGCGTGTAAATGCCAGTTGACAAAATGGCTTCCCCTTTTCATTTTTTGTTGTTTAGATAACGCTGCCATATCTGCTGCTTCGATGAATGTTGCTGATTTTCAGTTTATTGCAATTGGTTTGCGTTGACTTTTCGCTGTGTTGGCATCTCTTGTCACTGCTATTGACTTAGAGTGAATGACTGCGCAGTAAAAACGGCATCATAAACCATTTTTATTTGGATGTAGTTTTTTATCATCACGAAGCTAAATTATAGTTTGCAGCTTGTAGCTGAATGGCAGAGATTATAATCATTTAGTCACATAATTAAAATATGTATACGTAAGACGACTAAATTGCTTGAAGAGGATAACTAGTTACCTTCCCGCATTTCATTTACAATATTTAAAGTAATCTGAAGTTAGGTTGAAACGGATGTCCAGATCCGCATCCGTAGGCTTATACGAAAGAAAATAATGTACGCCATGTCATCCACTTTTCTATATACGAATCCGCATCCGCCAATTCGGAATTCTGTAGATCGATGAATTTCACTGCCCTAATTATTGGTAATTACGCCAATCTGGCAAGTATTCGTTTGTCCATTGAAATTTTTCAGAGAAATTATTCAACCTGTTCTAGATTTCGTTTCAACCAGCAGACACAAAAATTGGTAATATGGGGCGCGTCCTTTTTTTGGGGTCTGCTATCGTTAAATAATCGGTTACTTCTGTCTTATTTATCGAATGAGTTCATGCATTTGCACAAACGTAAACACATAAAAAGTATAAATTAGAAGAAAACAAATAGATAAGAGTGAGTGCCGTCACAGTAGCAAAAATATCTTCCAATCCATGAATATATCAAAATGTCAATAAAAAACTTCATTTTTGTCTATTTTCTTTTTGTTTTTGCTTTGATTTTGGTATCGAAATTGTGAAGTCAAGTTGGCAGCTCTAAAATTAATATATTTTAAATACATTTATTGGGTGGTGGAACTAGGCAATATGTTTTGTAGGCCGAATAAGATTCTTGAATTTGTAAACTAGGATATAAGGTGGTATAAATGAACTATAAAGTTATAGGCAAATCATAAAAATGGCCCTCAATATGGTACAACTACTTCTTAGAAATATTCGCATACGCGTATCCGTGGATTTTGAAGTAAGATATCCGCATTCGCATCCGCCGCCGCAGATCGAAAATGATGGTTAAATTTAAGCTCATTCAACTCATCGATAACTCCAGATATCAACGCATCCAAACACATCAGAGATCATTGGGTGAAAGAAAGGCATAAAGCACAATAAGAGCGAAATGAGCTCTGAATGCAAGTGGGTGACGACGCTTAAGTCTTCTTGTAGTTAAGCAATTGTTCAATATATTTAACGCCAGATGATTGATTCATAGCATTCCATGCTTGTCGTGAATAAAGATGTGTTGGAGATCATCCTTAGCACTTTGTTCTGCAACATTTGGAGGACTTCGTTACTTGCTATTAGAGCTTAATGCCGCAACTCCACACCAGTTTTAATATGATCTTGTAAAGAAGAATCTTGTTGTGTAGCGTTTGATTTGATTGACGACCCAGAAGCCAATGCATTTGCCTCAATATAAAGTTTAAGTGTTTTCTCTTGGCCATAATGTATAGGCACCGTGTGAGTTTTCTCTCTAGTGTCAACCCAAGATATTTGCCAGAAAGGCATAAATGGATTGTTGCATCATTTAGCTTGCCAGTAGAACAGTTTCCGCTTCTTAGTCTAAAAATTATGTGAGAAAATTTTTCGTCGTTGATCACAATAATACATCTGCGAAGCCATAGACCCAGTGCGTGCCACTAGTATTGTTGAACGCTTGAAATATGGCAAGTAATGCTTGATGTACCCAAAAAAGATGATCTGCGTTTGATCGAATATGAATGTGGTGCATATAATGGGCAGCAACAAGCTACTTTGAGAGACTACTACTCCGATGTCTGTTAGATAGGAGTTGAGAGCAAGCTAGCATGACAAGTTCTGTTCTGTTACGGAATAGTGCAGCACCTAGAGAGTCTACACTGCAAGTTTCTAAGTCTTCTCTTAAAAAACTTTTCATTAAGACAGTCAGACGAATAAACGGACGGAGATGGATACATAGATGCATACTTTTAGTATTCACCAATGCTTCCTTACATAAATTGCCTACATTTTGACGTTTCCATAAGCCCAATATGAACTGTTTACATATAAAAACCACTTGTACACATAACAAACAAACATTTGATTTTTAACATCGTAATTATATAGTGTAGCCTGTCGGCTTGAAGGCAAAACACGGAACGATCGAAAATACTCGCTGCTTGAGGGCACCAGTTTCTCCTTCGACAATAAACATTACAAATTTTACTTGGAATACAGGATGTAATAATTCACTTAGAGCACGTGTATCCCTTAAAATTCGAATCAATAAAACTTTTTCTGTGTAAATATTAAAAATATATGTAAACAGGTTGTGCAGTGCTCGTTTCAATTCGTCCTTCGCTGTACTTACATATACAATTTCTGGCGCATTTTCATCCGTTTATAGCACAGCATGAATTTGGTGGCCATTAAAGTTCGCTCTAACTCTTTGTACGGTGAAAAATTAGCGCAATTTCTACGGAATCTTCCAACACCACGGCCACCCTCATACCCTGCACTGCTCGCTAGACTCATCAAGAAGTCCATTCCATATTGACCAGAACTTTGCTTTGACTTGCCACTTAGACGTGGTGGCTTGGTGCACCTGGGCGGCTTGGCCTTATTTGAAGGCATTTTTGTTTTTTTGGTAGTGAAATATTATTTTTTCTTATAAAATAAATCGAACTAAAATATTTAATCTGCCTTGAATTAAATAACTTTTACAGCCGTTGTAATCTCCGTGGAGTGGCTAAGATAGTTTGCTGTGCTGCTCATCGGGACGACATAGCTGTTGAAAAACACTGGAGGATAGCTGATGTGATCTCTTGTGAATGTAATGTAATGTAATGTAATTTTTCCAATATTTCATCCAATGAACCAAGTCTCAGGTAGGTGAAACTGTTACTGGTTAAATCACGACGCAACGACCGGATTGTAGTCCATCACCAGAATAGTGGAGTCGTCGACATTCGTGGTTATAATTAGCCTATTGTCCCAACGGGAGGCCAGTAATAAAAAGCATGTATAAGACACGCTGTACTCTTTTCATTTGCAGCTGACGTGGAAAGTACATTTTGAAGCTAGAACCTTATTACTAAGAAGTATGGCAGATATTTGAGCTTGTACAAAAATCCATGATGCCAGACTCAGTCAAATGATTGGCGAACATCAAGCAGGCAGAAGATCAGAACTGATAATGTTCTTAAATATCTCCTGTACAATTCGATGATATTGGTCTGGAGTCTTGTCCATCAAGTTCGGGTCTTCTCAACCCAAACTGGTGATATGTAAACATGCAATCTTCATCCAGCATTGGCATTGACACTCGTTCAAGTAATTATGTTTTGAATATCTAGTATTGTCAGAGAGCTAATCGTGTGATAAAAGCTTGGCCTGTGCTTAGTTTTACCAGGTTTGGCAATCGTGATAATTACGGCGAACTTCCATGAGGCTCAGCCTAAAAATGGCACTGTAGATCGTCATTAAATGTATGAGGGCATTATTGGGCAAGGCACATATGGTGCAGCTAATGTTCTTATCAAAGCTAATGTTCTTATCAAAATCACTCGACCTACACGAGGTTTGGCTTGAGCTTTTTATGGAGGAACTTCTTTTACTCGAACTTTTAAGGTACCTATTGTATTGTTCATAGTGCTCTAGAAATTATGCTCCGCACTGCCAGGCTCAGTTTTATCAGGGAGGGTACCAACTACAATGAACTGCGTACTAAACTCGTCTCAATCTTCCCTATCTGCAATCTTCCCTATCTAAAGCGAAAGCAAAGCGAGAACGAAGCGAGAAAGCAGATTCGAAACTGTTTCCTCACTTCTCATTGGCTTTTGCGTTGTTGGTATCGCTTCGTATGTGCATGATTTTGTTTATCGCTTTCACTCTGACATCCCCAATGATGTAAAGGGTTGATCACGAAACCAAATCTCACTGGCAGCAACGTCTTCACTAAGACCAACAAATCATGGAACAATTAAAATAATATCAATCAATTTCCGATTAAACGAAGCACCTGGATGAAAATAGTTTAAAAACTAGTTCAAGGCCTAACGAAAATCCAGCATATCGACTAGGTGCAAATATAAAAAACTGTGTGTTGAATACAACTTCCAAATTCCTTTCCTAAATTCATCAACTCTACTTGGATAGAACTTCATAGAAATAGATAACTGCATTATGACATCACTAATGCTGATCCACATAGTTTCAAGGTATTAAAAAATTTAAAAAAAAAACAAACTAATTATAACCTCATCATCTAATTATTATTAATTGCAATTAATTAAGCAGCATAATCTTTAAAAAGTTCTTCAATTTTATTAAATTCGTATTCATTTGAATCCATGCAAATTCACTGAAAATATATTTACTTTTAGTCACTCGTTTAATGGCAACTATGGTTACACATACATAATTCAAGAAAGATAATACTTGACTTCGACTTTTTCAAAGAATACACCATACCCATTACACAAAGTCAGCACTAATAAGCTTCAATTAAACTTAGTAAAGCCACTCACACACACACACACACACACACACACACACACACACATTTAGCTACTTTGCATAGATTATAGCTATACTTAATATACATCTACTACTACATTACATATCTGCCCTACTTCAATTACATCTGACAAGGAGATGCTTTTACTACATTTACAATGAAAACAATTTAATTGAATGAAATAGTTTTATGGCGTAAAATATTATATGACGTGCGTAGATAACGAAATCAATTCGAACGGAAACGTACAGAAACACATTCATAGGTGTATATCATTGCACACACATAGCTACACACACATACATATACAGCATACAAAGTCATACACACAGACGGACAGACAGACAGACAGACAGACGCACGACAGACAGACAGACAGACAGCCAGGGCATGTAACTAGAAATGGCAACAAGCCACATTCAAGTTCGTTTTGCGCATTATGCTTCGATCAACTAACTCGCGCTCTAGTTGCTGCTATACTTTTGGTACTTGATAAAATTGACTAGACAAAGGGTGCAGGAGCAGCAGTAGCAGCAGTAGCAGCGCTGCCGACATTTCGCATTATTAGAGAACGACTGTCAATTGAATTATTAGAACAGTTTCAGCTGTCATTGGCAACATTGTTAGCGCTTATATCTGTGTGTGTGCGTGTATGTACAAAGGTGCGTATCCTTTGGACTCTAGTAGCGTAAATGTATGCGTGTATATATATGTATATCTTCATAACTTAGTAGCATGTACGTGACTCATGTGGTTCGCTGCGATTAAATTATGATTGTTTGATTTGTTGCAGACACAATGTACAATATATGACTATATAAACAGAGAGATACAATATAATTCGAAGTAATACAAAATTGTAATTGTAATTACAACAACAATGACAACTAATTTAATAACAACAACAATAACTACAATAATATGGCATTGCATTGACTTGCAGATTTTATTGGCTTAAGTGTTTTAGTTTGTAACTGTTTTATAAATTGAATCTTTGAATTGAGATACAATATCTGCTAGATACTTTTTAAAGTTTGTTTCCAAATAAACAAACACAAGAACACATACAAACACAAGAATTGCAGCTGCATTACTATTTACACATGTTCATTCCATTTTTAAGGTGACTAACTCGTAAATATGTGAAGCTTCCATCCATTGAAGGCCAACATATCGAATTTCCTATTAATATTGACTGTAATGAAAAAGTTTTGCATACAAAATTCGGACGGACAGTGACGGAACTATAATACTATTCATACTATGTGTGAAGTGTATAAAAATGGTAAAGAAATGGTACTCAGCTCAAAAGAAAACAAGGCGTAGGGATATCAATATCGTAACGATACATCAATAAATCGATATTGTCACACACAAAAAAACGATATAATATTTTTATATGATATTTACCTCAGACGATATTATCAATATCGATATTTTTTTTGTAAATATGTATTATCAAAGTAATAATTAGTAAAAATTAGTGAAAATCGAGTAAATAATTGAAAGCGACAGATTTATGCTATAAGCAAGAAAAGTCAAAGCAATCCTATTGAATAAATTATCAATATTTTTATACTTTTCACACACAGGAGGCGAAAGAGACTAAATATAGTATTTACCAGCTGGACAAATTTAGTCTTGTAGACATGTCCGTGTATATGTTTGGCTGTGTATCTGTGAAGACGGCATAAAGTTTGTAGAATGGGTTTTAGTTTGTTAGTTATTTCTTATCACTACTCAAATATATAAGATTATACACTATTTTAAAGATTAATTAATTTTTCGATTTGGACGCGTGTTTTCAGACATTGTAGCGGAAGAGGAAGAATCAAGAGTGCTGTCAAGTCAGTGGTATCACATGGCAGTGCTGCCAGGTTGCGGATTGGTGCTACCAAGCTCTGTTGAAGTGCTACCAAGATCTGTTGAAGTGCTACCAAGATAGCTACAAGTTCCACAGTTTTCATCTAATCTTTCTAAAACCCGCTAGGCAGTTTCTTTGAGCTAGTGATTCATTTAGGCTTCCTAGTCGGTATGCGACGCACACTTTTATGGCAAATGGGAAATCAAACCAACCAAACGGACACTTGTCAATTAGCCTTACTAGGCATTAGTAAATAGTTGTGAAAAACGTTCAAAGCATACATTTATTTTTTCAGTCCAATGTATCGATATTATCGATATTTTTCGACACAAATAACAAATATCAATATCGCGATATTGCTAATATCGATTTTTTTTTAATTTGGGCGACCCAATTTTGAATAATAGCTTGATCGTTTGAGTTGTATTGAGGCATCAAATTAAAATGAATACGAAAAAAAGCGGTATAGCATCCTTGTCACACATTTTAACAATATACACAAATCCACCAAGGCATAACTCCGTTGAAGTTAGTGAAGCTTATATGCAAATGTTTTAGGAATACTTATACATATGTTGTATCCATTTTTCATGCTGGACGAATCTTCCTTACACGGCTCTTAACATATTTGGTATTTATTCTGGTACTTTTTATACTAGGAGCGGTAGCTTAAGTCAGAATCTAGTATCTAGATGCAAAACAAATAATTGTGAAATGGTCAAGAAATTTTTTTTTGAAGTGAGTACTGGATTTATATCAAAAATAGGAACAAGAAATGCTTCATAAATTGATCTGCTCGATTTAACTTTTCTTTTGAAAGAAATGCGCCCATCCAATCGGCTTTGTCATTCACTCTGGACGCTGGTTTCAATAAAACAAGAAAGAACCCTGCAGTCGTGAATTCACGACGTCTAAATACCCTGATTTTAACCAAAAAGAAAAATTTTAAATGGCCAAGAATAAGAAAAATGTTTTTTTCGGCTGGTTTACCTTAAAACACATGTATTTTTAAGAGCATATGACCATATTTTGACCGTTGTGGGCGTGGCATCCAAAATGTTAACTGCGCTCAAACAACACGAATCAGAAATTCAAGTATTGCAGGTTCTATCTTTAATAGTTTTCGAGATCTCGTTGTTCAAGGTTGAGAAGGACGGACAGAAAGCAGGACGGGCAGACGAACATGGCTAGATCGATACAGCTTATCAAGAATATATATGTTCTATGGGATCCGCACCCCCTTCTGCCTGGTTTATACAATTGCACAAACTTAGTATACCCTTAGACTCAAGTGCAGTATATAATCATAAGTCGAAAAAGCAAATACGAGTATACCATTATCGCACAAAATTGACGTGATCAAATTTTTTTTAAATTTTTTTCTTGGATTTTCGTTCTTAATGTGTACCGAAATTACTTCGCAGTTTTGCAAGGGGAACCCATCGCAGGCCTGTGTTATATATAAACCACGAGAGAATATATAAACCAGTATTTTTACTATTATAAAGTCTATCAATACAATAAATTGCAATATTTACACCGAGTATTGCAGCTAAGTCCTGCGTTATTAAAATACAAATATAAAGTTTCAGTTAAGTGTTACAAACTTCTGCTGAAATTCGATAAAATTTATATTTTAAGCATATAAAATGCATACACTTCTAGACTTTAAATACGAGTATGTACCTAGCTATTTCATTCTGTGCACTAATAAAATTCGCTGCAGCATTTTAAGTTAAACTAGAGCTGTGGAAAAAAGTATAAAAATAACATAAAATCCAAAGACAAAACTTGAAATAAAATTCACGGCACAAAATGATTTCCCAGGATACGAAACGCTAAAAAAAAAAAAAAAAACGAAGAAAAAAATCAAATAAACAAATAAACAAACAGCAAACAGCAAACAGCAAACTGAGCAGCAACGAATAAACGAGCGAATGAGCAAACAAACCAAAAACAAACAAAAAAAAAAGAAACTTCTACTTCTATGTATAACCTAAGCAAGTCACTTGGACGCCATACCCGTTCCAAAACGCGCTGCTTTCCAACTAACTAGCGCTGGCGCTGCATGTCCTTTGGTAGCGACAAGGAGGACTTCCGCTAGCTGAACTGCCTACACTTCCGGTTGCGTACGCAGTGCGTTGCGCGTTTCGTTTGTCTATATTAAAAATAGAAAAGTTCATAAAAAATGTAAAAACTGAGCCAGCAGCAGCAGTTGCAATAGCGCTCGTCCTGGGAATACTTGCCTTGTACAGTTGCTTGCAGCACTGCTTTGGCATGTTGGCAAGTTTTATGCGTCTTTATATATACAAGCGAATTCTGCTTCATTTTTTTGTTTTTGTTTTTTTTTTTTTTTTAAATATTTTGCTTATCCCCAAAAAATCTTCCCGTTCTAGCATTTATCCATTTCTGCTGCTGCTATCGAAATTCGTCCTTCGTCCGAAATTCGTTGTATGGAAAAATGCGCTTTCGCATTGTTCGCATTGAATCTGAAGCTGGAAAAGCAAACGCCAGAAAAGTCCGTGTTCCATGGCAGTTGAAACTTTCCTTTGCCAAAGTTTCGCCTGCAGCATTGAGTAGCATAAAATTTCCACTTTAGTTTTGTTAGTAAATTTTAAATTTTCTGTTTTTTCTTTTTTTTTTTTGTTTTTGGGGTTTTTTTATTCTTGTGGAATTACTATTTTATAAAACTTTGCTTTTTAGTTTAGTTTGAACGCACTTTGCTACTTCGCTCGTTCATTTGTTCATTTATTTCAAATTTCATGCATTTCTTTAACATTTACTTGCACATTTCCTTAGTCCTTTCTTGGCTATTTCTGCATCGGTGCTAGTCTGTGTGTGTGTGTGTGTGTTTGTGTGTGTTAAATGCATATTTATTTTAATAAGCATTTCTGCAGCTGTGCTCTGCCTTTCTTATATAATTTTATGTGCAATTTCTGACAGCTCGAGTAGAAAAGATAGACTTTAAACTTTTCTGAATAGCGATATAAGTGCGCTGTCAGTGGCAACTGGTTGCGGCTGCTAGGATTTTTATTAATTTAGTATAATTTCTGCGAAATGGAAACCATTTGATTGCGTTTTTTACGGTATTTAAAAGTATAAGAGCCGTTCTCTCTACTTTCTGATAGCGTGTTAAATAGTAAACGGAAAGTTAGTTATTTATAACCATTTTCTCAATTAACTGCTAAGCATAAATTCACTAATTGTGAAAAATTTCATCATTTTAGTTCATTTTGTTGATCTGTTTTGCAATAAGTTGGCAGCACCAACAGCATTTAAGAGAAAATACACTTAGAGCATTCGCACCAAGGATTCCAACTGACCCAGTAACGAAAGTTCGCTAAATCAACCACCTTTCGACTAATTTTCAATCGAAAATATAATTCACAAAAAGTTTTTAAATTGTCTTTTTAAATTAAATTCCTTAAATATATTATTTATATTCAAAATCATTTACTCTATCAAAAGCTAATTTAGAATTTGATGGTGTGAATTAATAATATTTTATTAGACACTTTATTAAATGAGGAAACTAAATTGTATGCTGGAACAAAATGGAAATGACACACAAAATATATCATAATACATATATTTTTCGAACTATGAAGAACGAAAGTTCAATTGCCACAAACTGAGCAACTGGTTCTGGGAAATGTTATTCGAACGAGATTCATTAGCAACTGACGTTATCGATAGTTTTGTCCGAAAAACTCTTGCGAAAACTTTCGAAAGCGATATTTTAGAAAAGTTTAACAGCTGTGTATATTTCCAACTACAAAATATATAATGAAAAAATATAATCAAAACTCATCGATCTCGACAATTCCAATTTGTATACAACTTTCACTTTGAAATGTTTTCAAACACTTACAATTTGAACTATAACTGATAGCGGAACGTTGGAATTGGAACTAAAAAATTACTTGAAAGCTATAAGAAAAACTTTTAATTGTCTAGGTGTGAGTACCCTAACTGAAAGCTAGCCTAATGAAAAGAATGAAGTCCAAAATTTCTTAACGCAGTAAGAGTTTGTACTTGTAGAGATGGAGGTGCAGAAACGCATACTGAAGAACAGTAATTGCAATTAAAATTTGAATTTGCAAGCATCGGTTTGTTGTTTTTAACTCAGGTTACAAATATATTTATAAGTTCTTATTAGTCCAATAGTTTTTTTTTGACAATGTAGAAAACGAAACTTCATTTATAGACCACTAATAGATAATCGATTTTTGGAGAACAGTTTCCTTTTTTGTTGAAAATACTCACTAATGCGGGTTTTTAGGAAACTTCATCTCAAGAGTGTGGAGAATCGGGGTGTCAAACGGTAAAATTTTCTTTAATCCGATCTTTCTTAAGAGCCATTTAAAAAAATATTTTTCTTTGCAAAAGTGCGTGCACATGGTCTGGAAGGTAGTTTGAATGCCGCCAAAAGCCATACTTCTGAAACAAACCATTGACTTATTTAGGGAAGATTTTGATGACAATATAATCTCCAGAAATGCTCAAATTGCCTGGTCCTGCTTGAAATCGTTAGTGGATTTTAAACTTGAAGCCAATATCGAGCACACTATTCATAAGATACGGATTCAAATGTTTGAAAAAAGTTAGCGGTAGATTTTGACATTCACGATAGTAACTCCAAATAGTGTTGATTACTAGCAGAGTAGAAGTTCGAATATAAAGATATGTATTCAAATGAGTCTAGTTAGAAAATACCGAAATGCTTAAACGTGTACAGCACCCTTCAATTTATGAGCAGTGCTGCCAAGGCGTTTAAAATTGAAGTACTGAGAACACAAAATAGCAAAAATGAATCTCTCCAAACCGAACCAATTTTTTTTTTAATTGAACTATGTATTCGGTTTCTGGTTTTAAACCACTTATTCTCAGTAAAACTGGTTCGGTTCATGGTTCAAAATAAATACACAAGAAATTCCTTCGTTTAGTTTTGAACCGGTTCGGTTCCAAACCAATTTGCGTCTCTAATCAACTCTGTAATAAAAACAAAGTTGTTTACACATATTTTAAGACATTCATAATATGAGTAGCCAAACAAAAGATCATCAGAATGATTTTGATTTTGTTACAACAGGGTGAACTTTGAGAACTTCATTTCAAAAAGAATCAAATTCTGAAAATCTACTCTTTCACTGATTTACAAAATGCATAAAGCCTAATTTTTAAATGTCAAAAAGTTCCATTCGTTCCGCTTAGTGTTGCCATATTTTGTGTTACTGGCATGCATTGCAAGGATTGCTACGATTTGTATTTTACTTTTGTATTATTTGTATTTTGTATTATCAGATTTAAATCTCAAAACAAAACAAATTCATTATTATGGTGCCTTCACGCAACTAATTCGTATTCATAAATCTGAAAATTAATTGCATACAACAAAAAAGTATGTGCTGAGTAAAAAATTATCAATATATTCGGAGATGTTGGAACGATAATATGTATATTTTAATAAACTAAGGCCGTGTTAATATAGAATACCACATATAAGTCACTATTCTGTCAGTTTAACTGACAAAATACATCAGTACATAAAGTACGAAAATAATAGAAAAGTATTTGTAATAGTACGAAGGATAACACTTAAGCTATTTGTTAATTGAAAACTTATAATGGGTGTTTTTTTTAGACGTGTGGTTTTCAATCTGGCAACACTGTTTTGGGCAGCTGTTTTTTTTTTTTTGGCAGCTGTAACATGATTTATGTTCAGTTTGGTTTGACATTTCATAATGAATAGACTTACTCAAATTTGTTACCAAAATAATGATTCGGTTCGTGCGACCCATCGCGCGCTGCGTCCAATATTCGTTCGACATAATCGCCCAGCAGAGTCGGTAATTCGAGCAACCATGGATCGGTTTCGCACCACGTTTACTCTAGTGGATAAGATAAGACGCTATTGCTGCTGTGGAGCAGAGTATCGAAGAATACCCGAATGAGTCCATCCACCATCGCGCGCAACAATTGAACTGTGCCCATCCACTTTATGGAAGATTTTGCGGAAGGATCTTGGTTTGCGGGCTTACAAAATCCAAATCGTGCAAGAATTGACCATCAAGCGCGTCGCACGTTCGGTGTATGGGCCCAAAAGGAAATGGCCACCGATCCCGATTTGCACAAGAAAATTTTGCTCAGCGATGAAGCACACTTTTTGTTGGATTGGTACGTTAATAAACAAAATTGTCGCATTTGGAGTAATGATAAGCCACAAGCCATTGTTGAGACGCCGTTACATCCTCAAAAAGTCACAGTTTGGTGTGCTCTATGGGCAGAGGGAATCATTGGTCCATATCTCACGCTTATCATTACTATACACCAAAACGATTTAGTTGTAATTTTGCACTTAATTCAATGTATCGCAACCATAAAATGTAGTGATTGTCCGCAGACTCGTAGAGAAGTGGGTAAATTACCCCGGGATCAATGGGATTAGTTTTACTCGATTATAATAATATGGGGAACATAAACTGTTAATTCTGGGCCCGGATTTTCGCTCGACGCCCGTAACTCTTCCACAAGAAACAGATTTTATATAAAAGAAACAGGGTCATCATATGTGCTTTTCTCTGAAATTTATCTATTTCTCCTCAATTCAAATTAAAGGCCCCAAAAAAAGTCAGCACACAGCCCCCAAAGGCCCAAAAGCGATCGCAGTAGCAGTCCAAAATCACGGTGATTTGAAAGTAGCAGTCATGATAAGTACTGCTACTCAAAAATCACTGACTAACTACGGTTGTCAAAATATCGTTATCGATATTTTTATAGCATATTTCCATAGTATAACAGGATAAGTTAGGTTTGTGCAAATGTATGAAATATCAAACGAAAAGCCTCCTCTTGAAATTACACAATTTTGCAGTAACTTAATATACCCTGATACCCTGCCATAGAGAATAATAAAGTATCGATATTTTGATAAACCTGCTCTTAAGTCACTGCCAAAAATAATATATCCTGTTTTATTGTAGAAACGTTTGGGAAAAGGACATGATGTCACTGATAAAAGCAGTATCTTTGTATAAGGCACTAACTCCAATGCATAATCCCAATAATTTCAATATATATATATACCAAAAATCTTTATATGTTCCAGCTAATTTGAATCCCATAGAAGCTTGTATAGATTTCATAATTTTCCTTGTTTTGGTTTGTTATTAAAATTTTCCAAAAGCGCTTCTCTGCATATGTATATGTTCACATGTGTATCTGTGTATCTTTTTTCCCATCATATTTTCAATGGCTGTGCGTGCTTTGGTTTGCTCTTCGATACTCGATGCCGGTGGATTCTATTCTGTCTCTGCGTCTCTCTGTATAGTATGTATTTTGATTTAATAATATTTTGAGAACATTAACCTTTGTTTTTGTAACGACACATAATGTGTTTGTATTTGTGTATCTGTGTGTATGTGTATGTGATTTTGTTTGTATGTCTGATTTATTGTTTAACGATGCGTTTGCTTTTAATGAACATTTTGTTATACGATAATGATTTGATTCTTTTGGACGGACGCACACTGCATATATGTCGTCGATATTGTTATTGTTATTTTTGTTGTTGGTGTTGGTGTTTTGTAGCAATTTAAGCATGCATTTTTCGGAAAAATCTAATCATCACACACAAAATATGCAGATGAGCATATATAATCGTAAATATCTACGATAATTATAAAGCGCGCCGCCTATGGCTATAATACGATTTTGAAGTGCTGCCTGCATATTTGAAAATGTTCGCTTTGTTGAAGAGTTAAATTTTGTATAGAAATTGTTTTCGAATTCACTTGTGAATGGTTATTGATTAAAACTAAAAACAAGGTAAATTGTGTTAAAATTTTTGATTTTGTTCCTTTTATATAATTTTAACGGTTGTTGCCCTGGGTGTACTATTCCAATTACAAATTTCTCGAATGGGGAATAGCAACGTGTGCAGATGTCCACATTAGTGGGGAAAATTATTGATTGCCATTCACTTTGGGAATGGTCAAAAGGTTTTTTTTTTTTGCAAACGGGCTAAGCTGTACGTTAGTTTCGTTTGTTCTGTGTAACCTCTGAACATTCGTTCCGTAGGGAAAAAATTGTGTCATGGCAAACTACTTTCAGCCACCGCAAAAAAAAAATGAAACTTTTACTAATGACGACCTAGACGAAGCCTCGGATGCGAACCTCCTTTCATGATGACCTCAGCAAACGATTTAAAGTGCATGATTTATAGATGTGCAGCTGGGCGGCCCGGACACTCCATAGCGAAGATGCAACTATACAGCTGCGATACAGGAAATGCGATAGATAAGACAGGGTTGCTCTAAAAAGACACCATATAAAATCTAAGCTAACAGAAAACTTGTTTAATGACTCGGCACGTAATATGTTTAATCCAGTTTATTGACATAACTATCCATTTTAGATTGCTTTACTAAAAAAAAGCTCATTGTGCTCAAATCGGAACTGTGTGGAAACCAGCTGTCGTCACTTCTTCTGGAGTTTAAATTTGCTAGGAAAACGAACTTGTGCTTGAGACGTGTCGAAAGTATGTGATGTTGATACATTCTTCTATAACCAGGATCTTTGATTATTATAACGTTCTAAAAGCAGGGCTACCAGTATGAAATCTCTACTACTTCTAGTCTTAAATGGACAAAGTGAAGAAAAAGCAGACGAATTTTGTTGCATGGAGTTGTTCCATCGAGCTGATCGCGAATATAAATGCATCGTATATGCATGTACTTCACTGTGGACTATGATTGTCCTTTAATTTATTAGAAACTTTTAGTCAAACTGATAATAGACTTTGCACATCATATAAAAGCGTGTCTGAACTGTAAAATTTAACAAAAAGAGTTGTTTGTGAGATAAGTCGGAAACCTTTATTGCGGATTAAAGTACATTCAATACATTCAGTACATTCTCTGCGTCTTCGTTTACAGGACTCGATTCGAGAGATCCAATTTTGTATGACGCTGTTCAATAAGTCGGCCTGGATTTCACCAATGGTTTGAATGATGTTGTTCTCCAGTTGGTCAATCGTTGTTGTTATATTGCCATAAAGCAGCGACTCCAACGATGAATCTCCAAAGAAAAGAGTCTATGGGCGTCGCAAATCGTACCATCTTCACTATCGTCTCTTCTGAAAATTAAGCGGCATGATGGCATGTAACTCTTGCAACAATTCCAATGTAACGGCTGATGTGTTATATGTTCCGCAGCCTTGTTGGAACCACATGTTGTCCAGATCCATGTCATTCAATTGAAGCCAAAAAAGTCAGTTCGCCATTGACAGTCACCGTCTGGCCATTCTCGATTCATAAGATGTACGGCCACTCCACACAGTTTGTATGTTTGGATGACTGGATTTGGAGACTCTTGATATGGACTAACATCTCCTGAATAAGTTTGTTATAATTACCGCACGAGCGAAGCCGCGGGTCGTAGCTGGTAAAATTATAATTCAATTACTTCACAATTAAGCTGGCAACAACAATTAGACAACTTATCCCGTTTGCAAATCAAATGAAACAGTTTTCGGAAAACTATTTCCCCAACTTTAAATGTGAAAATAATGAAGTGTCTATTCGATTGGAACGCTCTACACACGCAATGCCAGCAAAAGGCTCCAACAGCAGAACAAAAAACAGTTCAAATAGATTTACGCCTTTTTTAAGCATTCAAACGAAGGCTTAAAAGCCAATGCAAACAAGACAAATAAAATCAAATCAGACAAGCGTGCATTCGTTTTCTTTTTCTTGGTAAATTGATAAAAAAAAAATAGAGCCTATGGAAGTGTTATCCTTTTTTGCTCGTTAAATCGCACAGTGTTGAGTCTACATTTTCGCAATAATTCGCAAATAAACAGTGAACAACTTTTACACATAAAACGCGAACGAACGAACGAAAGTGCAAATTACCTCAAGTCCATTTTTCGGTGAAAACTAACGAACACAACAGTACGATTTGATGGTGATGGGGATGGTGGGGCCGGAGCGCCAAAGCGTTATACGCATATATGGACTATACAACATTGAATTACTTCCAACTTGGATAATAATGAACAGCTAACAGCTCGAAATCCAACAAAAGCGCAATATGCGCACCGAAAAGGCGAAATAAGCTTCAAGGATTGAGTTCGCTCATGGAAGACCGTTAAGGATGAAACGAGCCCTGCATGAGTCTGTCTGTGTGTGTGGGCGTATTTGCCTACATTTGAACGCTATCTGAAACGCATCTATTAGCAGTTGTATTAGGCTATTTGTGGTTTGATTTTCCCACACAAACACACATCAACAGACACACACTCACACACACACACACATACACTCAGTTTCATTTAGACGCACGACCAAAGCGGCTTTTATATGGTTCGCTTACGCTCGTCCTGTCTATCGTCCTGCGTGTAAGAAAATTGTATTGCCAAATGTTGTCTGATAAATGAGAGCAAAGTGTTTTTCGTGCTGACTTCTAATATTTTCAAGTTTGTTTGTTGTTTTTGTTGGCTTTTAAATTGTAAATACGCGTTGAAGTTTTACATTTACGTTGCCTACTTTTCGGCGCATATTACGCCCGGAGCAGTGTTTCCGGAAAAGGCGTTGAAAGCGGCACAGTAAGTTTGTTTAATGGCTTAATTGAATTTGATTAGCGCGTGATTACAAGTGAAGTAGTGTGTTAACACCTTTAAGTGTATTCGTCTATGTGTGTGTTTGATTTAGCTTATGTAATTGTGATTGATTGCAGTTGCTCACACTGCGTATGCGTAATCTTAATTTAGTTGTATATATATATATATATATCGAGGTCCTTCATTGAGTAGTTTTCCAAATAATCATTTTATAATTATGTTAAGTACTTTCTATTTAGTGCTGCAAAGTGTAATAGGAGCGGTGGAGAGAGTCGGAGAGTGCACCGAAAAGCGCGCAGAGCGAAAAAAAATTGAACGCTTCCGCTGCAAAAATATTTTTAAATTAAGAAAACTTTTTGGCTCAAGTTTAGGACTAGTATATATTTAGTTCCCTACATTCCAAAAATCGTCATCACCATCGTTAAAAGTCATCTGATATATTAAGGCTGTTGACAGTTCTGTTGTATCCTTATATAACTGTACATGGTGTCCCAAAAAGATTGCACAATTCAATTTTGGCGCCATTTTTTTTTTTTTTTGTCTGTGCAAGTGGGAACTCTGAAATTTGACAATTGGGCTCTGGGATTATTGCGATTATTAAAGCTGGAGCGGTAAACAAGTGAACCACTATATGTGTTATAAAAATTTTAGAACCATCGTTTCACTATTTAATTTTTAAAATTTGCATACGTTTAAACGTAAAAACAATATTGTAAATGAGCTAATTATTTTCTACTTCTAGAAACTGTCGTTGGAAAAAATTCATGATTCTAAAACGAATTTTTTTTTAACTCTACACGTCCATTATGTAAAAAATATCTTAAATTTGAAGTTCCCAAATCAATACAATGGCGTAATGAGTTCCTACGCGTATTTGATGATGGTCGCTTTCGTCGAATGCTGAGGGTTAGCAAAGCCCAATTAGCTGGACTAGTCTTTATAATTAAAGAAGTCAAAAATCTTAAAGGTGTTCATTGGAATTGCCAGCAGTTTCCAATCGATTTGCAACTATCGATTGATTTCCAACGTTTAACTTCATCGGATGAAAGTGCTTCCATTAAAAAAAAAATTACAACCAAGTTTGGAAAATTATAACCATGTTTAGAGTAGGTGATGGTGACAATCGGTATTGTTTTTAATTCTCATCTGTAGTTATAATGGATTACATCTTAGCAAATCGCTGCACACAGTCATATTTTACTTACTTCACTCTAACAATTTGCATCAATATAAGGTACTTCGACATTCAATTAAAAGTAAATAGCTTAAATCTCAGTTGGCTCCCTTAAACTCAATGTAACCAAACACAAAAAAACCTTAAAATAACCTAAAAAATACCACATTTCTACTAGGGCTTCACAAGAATAGTAAATTTTCCTAATATTTATAACACACAAATGGAAAGTTTGTGATGCTGACATGTAGTTAGCACTGCTAACTTAGCAGGCTAATTCTGAAAAGTGTTCCTAAAATTGGACATAACTTGTTTGGTTACTTTTAAAAAATCCTGTATTCTATTGAGTCCAACGCAGCATGTTACCCTCAACCCAGCATAAAGATTGTACGATACAGTGCGCTAAGTATTTTTTTTTAGTAGCGGTGTCAAGCCTGGTGTCACTATTGTGAAACTGTATAAACAGAAGATCGAATGAAATGAAGCACTGCTGCAGAATAAACGATCGCATTGCTTGTACCTCACAGCCGGCGTATTTAATTTGAAAACAGGAATGTTTGTTATATATTTAAAAGTTAAATCGAAGCACATCTATGAGAGCAATATTGAATAGTTGCACCAGTCATCATTGCCATAAAGATAATATGCGATTTGAATGAACAAATTCTAAATGAATGCTACTGACAGTATTGTGTAAAATATATGCATCTACGTAGCTATCAGATTCTAGTCAAATAAATCCAAACGGCAGGAATTAAAGATGTGCAGAGCTAAGTTTCGACAGGTTTGGAGGTAGTGATAGCATTCGCCGCTAGACGACCACCAGGTCACAGTCGAGACGAAATCATGCAGGCCTTTAGAGTCATTCACGTCGAATTCTTCGTCAGTTTGGGTTTTAGTAGCTGCTAGTTGTTGGGCTGTGAGAGCTACGCCGAGACAATATCTTGTGCGCCACTAAAGTAGACCAAGTCAACTACTTACTCAGGTTTGGCTGTATTATCTGGTACCGTTCTGAAATAATTCTGATTAGACCTAGCCGACATTTCCTCAGATTATTGTATCAGAGTTCCGCCGAGACGACATGTTGTGCTACACTAGAGTAGACCAACTCAAGTACTTTCTGCACTTGAGTAGACCAAGCCAACATCTACCTCAGATAAGACGAAATCATGTATTGCATTGGAGTCAATTACGGCGAATCGTTCATCATGTTGGTTGTGAGAGTTCCTAACTGTGACTTCAGCTGAGAGCGCGTCCATTGCTGCATCAACATCGTATGCTGTGATCAGGGTACCCATCACCATTGCTTCAGCTGCAGACAGATTCAGGTTAGGTTTCTTAATACGATTTATGCTATTACTCACCATTTTGTTGGAATCGCTCAGTTCCCAGTATTTCTGTCGCATTGTATCGCTCACCATAATCACTCCTTAGCGACGAACTCGATTTAACAATATAAAATAATTAAAACAAAACTTAACAATCTGGATTTATTTTTCTTTTCTATTCGGCTTTTGTTTTATTGGTCATTGCGCGCAACTGTTCGCGTATGATCATTCGCTTATATTTCTGCATTTCTTCGGTGATCTTCAATTCTTTTTTAATAGCTGCAAAATTCAAATATGATATGGACCTTTTGCCAGCTCTTTTTGCGCAAAAATTATTCCTAGCGCGGCAGTGCGAGTAGCCACATTGGTAAGCGTAGCCGGCGCTACGAGCAGCATTCATGATGTACTGGTTCAGTGTACACAAAAATGCCTTCTTCTTCATTTTTTTTTGTTTCATTGAAGCACTGCCTTTATTACGCGATGCAGTTTTCGGCTTGGCTCTCACCATTTTTTTTCTTTTTTTTTTTGGTTAATTTTCAATCTTTTTTAAGAAATATAGTACAACGCTTTATATAAACACGAATGAAGATGACATTAATGACTTTTAATTCAAAGAGCTTAGGATTTTCATTTTCTTATATTAAAATTCGTTGTAAAACAAAGAAAATGGTTTAGAGTGGGATGACACTAGCTAAACACTTTGTACCTAAAATATTGTACCTAAAATATTTTAAAATTTTAATGTTTTAGATCACCATTTCGATTGAAGAACAATTTCATAGAAAAAATCCACTTTTCATTAATCTACGGAGTGTGCGTGTGTGTAAGAGATCCATGTTTAACTATTTGCTTCACATTTTGCACAACAGTTTACGTTTTCTCCTGAGACAACAATGAAACGAATGTAAATAATGGGTGTCTCAAAAGAAAGTTCACATTTGATTTGCTGATTGCGTGAACGCAACTATTCCGGAGGGGCGCGGGGGGTATGTCAATCGGTAGCATAGCTTTTGGGAATTTGGTCGCTATGGAGCGTTTCGCGGGAGCGGACCTTGCGTTGTGCGTACGTGAGTTCGTCATTTAAATGATGCGCCAAGCCCTCGACTCATTGGAAAATGGGTCGAGAAGTTTGAAGAGACCGGTTGAACGCTGGAAAAATCAAATCCTGGGCGTCCAAGGTCTTCGAGAACGTTCGAAAACTTAGACAGTGTTATTCAGTTTATTCGTGACAACCCGGACCTTTCGATTCGTAAGCGTGCTGTTGCTTTAAACGTGCATAGATCATCACTGTTCCGCTTTTTACACAAAGATTTAATGCTGCGCCCCTACAAAAGTCAGTTGGTGCAAGAATTAAAGCCTCAGCATGAAATTTTTCCTGGCAAATTGATCTCCAGGAGAGGTGACATGAATTGGCCTCCACGAAGTCCCGATGTAACCCCTATGGACTTTTCTTGTGGGGTTACGTCAAATCTAAAGTTCACAGCAACAAACCGACTTCTCTGGCACAATTAAAAGAAAATATCCGTCACGAAATGGCAGCCATCACGGAGAACAACTGCCGAGCCGTCATAGGAAATTTTAGTGGTCGATTAAATGAATGCCGTGAACGCAACGGTTTACATTTGGACAATATCATTTTTAAGAAATAAATTCCTAAAGTGTGTATTTTAATATGTAATAAACATTTTTTCAATAAACTACTTACTCTTTTTTACAATCGATTTTTAAAATGTGAACTTTCTTTTGAGACACCTTGTATTATACTTCAGGCTCCTTGTGAGCATAGGCTTTCTATATCCCCAGTGATTTCAAGATGAAATAAAGTAACTCATTTTCTCGAAATCTACATAACCGCTCTCCAGATTTTCGCGTTGTTAAACAAGCGTTCAATTGTGTGTGGCACAAGCAGGAGAGACTTACTCGCGTGAACTACTTGAGCAGCAAACAATTCACTGTATACTCGTATGCATTAAAAGACACAGAGGAGGTGTGAAAGAGGTGATATATGTTTGTTATTGTTATTTGCTACTACATCTGAAGCTCCCTCACTTTCCCTTTCTCTGTTCAGCATCGTTCTTACTGATTTGTCATTTTGACAACGAGTTTTGATAACGATTAAGCCAGACATAAAAAGCTTCTTTCTAGATATTAATAAATATTTTTCTATCTTTCAATTGCTAGCACTAAAAGCACAAACTGAATGGCAAAACTGAATGACAATTTTATAGACACTATTTGGAGGATGACATTTTCGCTAAATATTATATAGGTGGGGTTAGGTTAATCAGACAGCTCGATTAAGGTCGAGTTCACCCAGACTACAGTCTGCCAATTGTGATGCCTGTTATCTCGGATCAATAAAAAGAAAGAAAGGCCAGTAAAGTTTGAAGACGCTGAGATGGAGGTTTTATTGAACCAAGATTCATACCAAACTCAAGAAGAGCTCGCCGAAAAATTGGCAGTGACTCAACAAGCGATTTCAAACCGTCGTAAGGCCATGTGGTGCAAAAACAAAAAAATTTAGATCTGTATTAACTCAAGCCAAGAGAAGTCATACGCCGTTTTTTCACGTGCAATAAATGCACCAATGGCAAAATCGCATGGGTTTTTTGCATCGAATCACGACGAAAGGCAATAAGAGGATTCACTATGACAATCCAAAGCGCAGCAAAATCATCGGGTAAGCCCGACCATGCAACAACATTAAGGGTCATACCGAATATTCATGACAAGAAGCTACTACTGTGCATCTGCTCGGATCATTTGGGAGTGATTTACTATGTGCTACGGCAGCCTAAGTAAACCATCACTGGCGAACGTTACCAAAAACGATTGATGCAATTAAGCCGAGAATTGATGCTCAAATGCTGCCTATATGCTAAAAAAACCTTACAAAGTGAATGATTGGATGCGCTTCAATGGGACATCCTACCCCCTCCGTTGGATTCTTCTGACATTGCTCCTTCTGAGTATTACTTGTTCCGGTCGATAACTCATGACCCGAGCAGTTCACTTATTATGTAGAAGACAAAAAAATGCATCCATTCTTGGATTGATTCCGAAGACGAGTAATTTTTTCAACGCTGAATTCGTATGCTGCCTGAATGATGGAAAAGTCGTAGTTATCGATGGACAATACTTTGACTCAAATACGTTGTACCAATTTCTCTGAAAAAGGCTTCAAAGTAATAAAATAAAACCCTCTAAACTTATGTGTACATCCGATATTTGGCGGAAGGCAGCTGAGTTTCTTTCGTTTCGCGCTCTGCGCTTCGGAATTCATCCCACAGCGGCAATGAAACGTGCCAGATTATCTTTAAATACTTTCCAGGTCCTCCAAGTTCAAAGCAGTTACATAGAAGGTATTGGATACTTTCCATTTTAACACCATAGCTACGATAGAAGTATAGATAGGGGGCATCGATCTATTGGGCCTTTGGTTCAATGGTTCAGTGCCTCGTTAAGACTCTCGTCAGAATCCTGATGCTGGTTATTTTTTTTTTAAGTGTAGGTGCTCAGATGATATCCGTGGAATAAAAAAATTATAGATTTTTATAGTTTTCAGCTAGTCCTTACAGCTCTTAGTTATGCATTAGTATATATTTTGTATTGTTTTATTAATTATCCTTTATAGAATTAATGTAATGCGAAACTGATACTCTCTCTTGGCATAAACATGAGCATACTTATCAAAGGGTTTTTCAATGCACATGCATATATGTATCTCACTGTGCATGTGTGTGTACATTAAGTGCCTTTAATGGTTAATGATTTTTGCACGCAATGCATTAAACATTAAAAACCCTATTTATGCGCAATTCCAACTTAAAATGCGCTTTACAACCCAAGTTAAAAAAAAAGGAAGAAAAAAGTGTGTAATGCGCCTGTAAGGTATGCAATGAAATATTCATGCCACCAGTTGCTGCTGCTGCCGCTACTGGGCACAGTGCATATGTGTGTTGTGTATTGCTGCAGGATGTGTGATCCTATGTAACTTAAGTGCGTGTTTGCTATTAAACAGCAACCTGCGCAGCTTGACGCTCATAAAATGTTCAAGTTTTACGCGCTTTTAGTACGCTTAGATCTACGCCAAATAGAAATTCTGCGTGCGTAGTATATAAAAAAAAAAAATAAAAGATGCTTAAAGGACAACTGCCCATTGTCGCCTGCCATGAAAATTGTCATTGCTCGTAAATCTTTTGATGTGCCTGCCAGCCAGCCAATGTATCTTTGAGTGAATTGCATGATTATTGCATTTGATGTAGCGTGTGTTAATTTTTTATGACACATTTTCGTTGGTTCCGATCAAGCGTATCGAAAGCAAAATATTTATACGCAATGTTGAATGCATGAATGAATGTAGTATGACTGACGGCTGATGCACTTGAGTCGTAAAAATATATTGCATAAAAAAAAAATGAATAAAAATCCTTAAATCGTATATTTTAACATAATATTATTACAGGCAGAGAGTGTGCGTGAAATATACACACACACACACACTCGCACTTAACAGCCTCATTAAATATGAAAATTCATCTGCAATTTATCAATTATTTATTTATGACAATGTCCTCTCGAATTATGCGTTTGTGTTAATGAATAATTTGCTGCACATGAAACCAAGCGGTGCCAAGCACGCCCACTCATCTTCAACTGATTTGCATTTGTACAGCTGCGCTTTTTGCTAGGACCCTCAATTTTATTTCGTTTTTCTGCAGTTTTTTAACTTTTTTTTTTTCAAAATGTCACCGAGCGTTAATACAAACGGTTAAAATGGAAAAAATTTGCGCATTTTATTGTATTTCTCATGTGAGATGGTGTGGCTTTTTTTTACCAATTTTATTACACAGCTTGTTTGCATGCATTTGGTTTGCGCTGTATCATGAAGTGTATATATATGTGTGTATGTGTGTGTGTGTGTGTGTGTGTTAAAATAACAAAAACATTGTATTCTATTCGTATATGCTACCATATTTTTTTGCATGTGAACACACAGCCAAATGAACGTACGGACAGACGGAGCGACCGCTTGAGTTGCTGCTTCAGTTGCGCTCGTTTTTCAATCAAAATGCACAATTTGCAATTTAAATGATTTCGATAATGCAGATACATCTGTGTATATTGGTATTTTTATGCAACTCTAACTGCCGGCCCAGCATCTGCCAGTATACGAGGATGGGCTGATAAGTCATCGGTAAAGGCAAGGAAACACACAAGTTTGTAGGATAACATTTAATTTATTTTCAGTTTTATTTTTCGTTAAGATTTAAATTGGCTAAAATTTTACGAAAATGGATTGCCTAATTTTGTACAATTTTCATATTCGGAAAAGGTTTGTCATTTGAATTCAGCTGACTTTGAAAATTGTGAAATTCATTCCACAAAGGAGAATTATTTTAAATGTTTCTGAAAATGAAAATCTAACACTCTTTCCTCTACCAAATGCTTTCGCTTTTGTTTTTATTTCTGCGGCAAATCGATTCAAAAGCTTTTAATAATATACCTACTTCAGAGATCGTTCATCCCCTTTGAAGTTTATCTTCCATGCATATTCACAAATCCCCAAAGTCACTGTTACCTTGTTAACTAAAAGAGCTACTTTGGCATTCTAAGTTTTAGAAGTCCACTTGGTGTGGTATTCTGCATTTATGTTTTGGCCACCGTTGCAGAAATGCATGAAAGTCCTTCTTGACACGTTTAAACATCGCCAAAAACTCGTTTGAGTTGGTTTCGTATTAGAGTTCGGAACGAGTGAAGTCAAACAGCAAACAATTGTATTATGACTCGAAATGACTATTTCTACAGAATCAAAATGTGTCGTGGTTGTTTTTTTTTTTATAAAATTGTGACCCATTCTGATTCTGTTTAGAGTAAATGCTTCGTGTTCCAAAGTGAACCAAAGAAAAAGAATGGCACTGAATCATTATATGAATGATGTCAGAATGATTTGTGTGATTATATCTTATGTGTCCGTATTTATACCCTGTACCCTAAGGAACAAGGGTATAATAAGTTTGTGTGAATATATGCAACAGACAGAAGGAGGCGTGGTAAGTCTTATAAAGTAAAACATATATATTCTTGATCAGCATTGGAAACTGAATCCATCGTCCGCCTGTCCGTCCGTCCGTCTGGATGTATGAAAGAACAGATCTCTGGGACTAAAACAGTTAGAGACTTCAAACTTGGACATTCAGATTCGCCTTAACCATAAGCAGATATCTAAATTTTATAGATGCTACGCCCACTATGCCCAGCACGATCATAATACGGCCATAATATGGCCATTTGCCCCGTACAAGCACACTTTTCAAGACTGCGTAGCCGGAAAAAAGTTTTCATTCTTTTCTTTTTCTTTTTCTTTTTAGATGATTATTTTTATTTAATTTTTTTATTTTTTAATTTAAAAACCAAGATTTTAATTTAAAGTCTGCATAAATCTACATTAGTAAGAGTGCAGGGTATTTCGTAGTCGTGAAGACTAACTTGTTTTGTGGTATAATTGTGACGCATTCTGATTTTATGTATTGTAGAGTACATGCACACTCTTCTACAACGAGCCGAGCAAATAGTGTGGCACTGAATCATTTTTAAAGTTGTGAGAGTAATTCGAATGATTCGAATGATTCGATTTCATCTTCTTGTCTGTGTGATGGAATTGTGCCACATACTGATTAAATGAATTGTAGAGTACATGCACAGTATTCTATAATGAGCCAAACAAATGATGTGCAGCTCCGAATTGTATGAGAATGATTCGTATAATTCAGTTTAATCTTATTTTCTTTATGATATAATACATAATCAGCCTGCCGTAGTGAGCCATAAAAGTAGAGTGCATTGTATGTCATTTTATGGCTGCATAACTATTCACGTGAGTCATTACTATGGGCCACTCATTTAGAGTGACTTATT
Source organism: Leucophenga montana (assembly GCA_035044765.1). NCBI lineage: Eukaryota > Metazoa > Arthropoda > Insecta > Diptera > Drosophilidae > Leucophenga > Leucophenga montana. The sequence goes on from JAWNNQ010000255.1 coordinate 1,104,430, forward strand.
GGAATGAGTGTGTACGATCTCGTTTTATGTCATATACCAAGGCAATTTGATCAGTGGTCAGTGACTTTTTGAATTACGAATCATATTGGTTTGAAGGTAGTCCCGAAATTTTCGATTTTTTTTGATTTGAGAGTAGTTCCAGAAGTAACCAATCTGCATCATGATGTTTGTGTTTGACAGCCACTGAGAGCAGACATGGAAGGCAGACAGACGAACAGAAATCAAAACTTTTCCACGCCGGTCCGACCGAAGCAAATCACTTCCCGATATTCGTGCGTTCTTCTGTAAAGATACAAAAATTCTTCACTACTGCCAAAAATAATTATTTTCAATTACTTAGGTGGCTGAAAATCTAACAGCAAGTCATAAAGAGGGTGGAAACTGGTTTGAAACTGCTTTAAAATATACGACTTGTTGACCTTAAACTGAATTAAACAGAAACAATAAACCTAACCTTTAAACCGCAGCTCTGAAGTTCTAATTCACAACTAAAACTTTCAGATAACTTCAATTCACTGTCGAATCTGACTTATAGGGTTCAAAATTGTACGGTTTAAATGTAAATTTCTTCAATTAAATTGGTTTGGTTTATTGTACGGTTTCAATAACTCGTAAAAATTGGTTCTGTTTGCCAAGGCCGATTACTTACCAAGCCGCTGTCGGATGCAATCTCACTGTACTTGTGTAAATGAAATGAATAGTTAATATGTGCACTCTCTGCTTCAACAGTTGTCAAAGTGACAGCGACAGCAGCTTTCATTTTTGGAGGTCATTGCGGCTCACAAACGTACAAAAAGATAAAAAGATACTTATGTATGTATGTACTTGAAGCAAAGCATCTTATTTATTTGAAGTTGTCCTTCGTTAGTGCAAAAGTGTCGCCGCGCACTATGCTCAAGACAAAATTACATTTGCATTTGGCAATTCGGTTGCAGTTTTATGCTAGCTTATCTGGCGCACAGCGGTGCGGCATCCGCTGTTATCCTTTTAGCTGTGACTTAAATTAAAACGAGCACTGACAGCAACACCAGCAGCAGCAGCAGCAGCAGCGGTTAATTTCACATGCAATTCACTTGGCAATCAGTGTGTCGTGCGTGGCATGCAACACACTCGCATCCTGCAAAGCGAATCCAAATCAAAGCCATTTCCGCTTAAGCAACGTAGCCAAGCAACCGCGCAGCAGCAAAGCGTACAGACAGGCGGCTACTTAAGTGCATAATGTTTCACCCTCGCTCCGTATTCGTCTCTCTCGCTCTGTATCTAACATGATATTCGCTCACCCATTTCTACTCATTTTAAATGCAGAGGATTCGTGTCCTAATCCGAAACTCATTTCCTTCCGTGCAAACTGTTAACTGGAAATTGGTGCGAAGCGGAAATGAAGCGCTGTCGACTCAACTTGACTTGACTTGATTCAACACAGCTCAGCTGAGCTCAGTTCAGTTCAGCGTATCGCCTTGAGTTGAGTTGAGTTGATTCAACGCAGCTTTGGTCACGCTTATAAGCTCGCCCCCTGGCATGCCACCACACAGCGTGCAGCGTGCAGCTTGCGTCATTTGTTGCAACATTTCCCCCAATGATTCTTTTTATTCTTTGCTGCACTGCTTTCCGCTTGAGCATAATTGCATGTAACAGGTGTGAAAGACGGAATTTAGTAGTAGATACTTTGCTAGTTTGTAGATACAAACTACTAAGCAAGCAAATTGCATTTTAGCAAAGATCTCGCTTTATCTTTACTTACGTCTTTCACTTATTAAATAATTATTATGTATGCTACTGTACCGCGCACACACACACACCTAATATACTTTTTGTATCTTTCAGTTGTATCTTGTATATTTTTATTAATTTATGCGCCGCATTAAGCAACAAAGCTGGCAATGGCGCAACTCATAAGGTTTAAATTTTAATTAACATGAAAGCAATTAAAACCAGCACTCATACTCTCTTAAGACAATTCACGCACTTAGCTACAAATACAAGTGTACAAGATATAATTTAATATTCAAAAAGTTCTTTTATAGTTTATGTTCTTCTTTTTTTTTTTTGCTGCTGCTGCTGCTGCCACTATCTCATTTGGCTTAGTGTACATTTTCATTAGGCAGCAAGAAAAATGTGCCATTTGCTGCTTGCTTGAAAGTGCGACGCATACAGAGTTGAAAAGTATCTCATGCTGGTGGCAATTAAATTATTAGAGATACTCACACACACACACACACACACGCTTCCCAATACAGATATACAAAGACAGTAGTCTGCTTGCTTGTTGCCTAATAGAATTTCACTTCACTACGTTGTTTTACTTTAGCTTGGCTTAGCTTAGCTTAGCTTAGCAGTTTGAAGTTGTGTTCGACCAAAAAGTGCGAAGGATATGTTAATTATCCTGTTTGACTTTGTGCCGTTGAAAGGTTTTCGCTGTTTATATTCGACGCATAGCTGCCATTTTTGTCGCTACATCTTTTCGTTGTTGCTGTTCTTGTTGTTCTAGCCATAGTTATGACCTCAGCAAAGAGAATTACTAAAAGCTTCTATGCGTACATCCGTGTTCCAATCGGTTTTTGTATATATGGCAGCTAACAATGGTTCGTTTAGTTAGAAGTATTTGATATAGTAAGTAAGTTAAAAAATTGTACACAATAGATTTTTAGTAGTTTAACAGTATTTGATTACAAATTTGCTGAAAAGCGGTAAAAATTGAGATATGAATACGTTGAATTACTGATGTAAGATTGGCGCAAGACATCCGATTTGTTGTTACCTGGAAACCAGCTTAAACCAGTGGAAGTGTTCGATTCATGTACTAATGGTTATATAATCTATATGAATTCGCTAGTCGTTAGGAATGTTGCCAAGACATTTCACTTTTCTGTCGATAAAACTCATGGGAAGATCGTCCTAAATGGTCCATCGACCATAAAATTGACTTACACAATAAATGTTTGTTGTTGAGCTGCGTTTGAAGGTCATTAATGTCTCATGTCTTATAATTTGGAATACTTGAAGAAATCTGCTCGATGGATTCCATGAATTTTGAGTGGCACTCCATTTCGTGTGCTAGATAGTTCTTTAAAAACAAGTAAGAATGCTAGAGTCAAGCTGACCTGATATTTAAATAACCTGTGTCAATTGATAGGTGAATAAACTAAATTGAGTGAAAGAGTAGGGTGAGAGAGAGAGAGAGAGAGAGAGAGCTGGAAGAATAAACGTGAAAAGTTTCATGTGATGTCAATTGAATTCCGCCAGCATGTTTGAGCATAAGTTTTGACATTATCTAAAGGAAAGAAAAGAGTTCAACAAATCAAATAGCAAAAAAGTGCAACATTCACCACACCATGGTGAAATTATATACATGGTGAATTTTAGTAAGCGAAAATGGCAAATGTCAAAGCGAATATATATAAAATTTTTTTGTTCACCACCTATTAAACATCTGATGCTAATGAAATTTGGAAGGTTGATAAAAAATCATATAGAGATTATGTATACCAAAAGCGACACCATTGAAAATATGCATATATACTGGTATGTACAATATACGTGAGGAAAAACCAATTACGAAGGCAAAAACTTGATCTGTGCATATATAAGTACAGACTATTTGCCAAATTTGGTATCTATAAATCTAATAATAGCAATTAGTTGACTGCTCCACTTAAACCAAATTGGTCGATTGTGGTACCATATGATCTCATAATTCTCCTATTCATCTCGTAGTGTGAAACACTTTGAGTATTGAGTATCTTCAGAATGTATCTTAGGTCGATTATTGATAAACCTACAGTTAAGTGATATTCTACTAAAGGCCGGACAAGTGCACATCAGGAACTGGATTGGTTCCTCCTCCCCATTACCAAAAATTCTACATATGTCATTCCAGCTGACTCCAAGTCTGACAGCATGCCTGCTTATTAGACAGTAACCAGTTAGGATTCCGATCAGGGGCGAGATTTTCTATTTATTAAGATTGATAAGGAGTGACGTGCGTTTAAGGTTATAAGCATCCCACATGAGCTTAGATATAGCACAGGTCTCCAACACTACCCATCATGTTTTGTTCTATATCCAGTGGCATCCCAATTCAGCTGTTCGCAGGATGAGGTTCTTTCTTTTCGTTGCCTATGATATCTCTATGGAGTTCTCTATCTCTATCTTGAGTTGTCAGATGAGATGAATACAGTAGTCTGCAAAAATTTTGCTACGCTGCGGTCTCTCGTAGTCAGAAGGCGAAAATTAGGACTAGTTGTTAGCAAGTCGACTGGAAGCAGATGCAGAATTGTATTTAGTGATTCAGTAAAACTGGTATGTAAATCACCACTTTACCTTTCTGTGCTTCTTTCGACTCTCCCTAATCGGGTTCTGATACTCCTTTTCTCCAGTGCTGCCCGCCAGACTGGCGCTGAATATTAATATAGGTTCCACAACAGACATATAAATCTAATGGACAATTACTAGAGAGAAGCTTCACTTCTCTGGCATCCAACTAAATCAGCGGTTTCTCTTTTATGCACTCTGTTATGTTTGCATCATAGCCGCATGTTATTCATGTTGGGGAGGCACTAGTTTTAAAATCTTGTACTTCCATGTGAATAGTACGAATTCCGTTTTTGTCAACCCCCAAACCACGGTAGATTGCAGCGATGCTGCTAGCCGTGCTTTATAGCAGAATAATAAAATAAGAAAACAACAGAGTGTGTATAAAATATCACAGCCAACTGATGAGGGCCGTAGCTGAATCCGAAACAATTGTCTCCGTATCTTAATATTCTTCGTGAAAAAAATGTGTACGAAACAATCCGAAACAATTGTCTCCGTATCTTAATATTCTTCGTGAAAAAAATGTGTACGAAAACAATTATTTATCATGTCAAAACATTCTTCACGATAAATAATAAATTTTTGCATCCATCCGAAAAGCGTTATTGGCAGTAGTAAGATATTATCTTGAAAGCATGGTCTTTGCACGCAACATCCGCCATCGTTGAACAGTTTTTTCTTCAATTATGAAAACAAAACCAAAGTCATTGAGTGCGATTTCATGTTACGAGTGCTCAAGGTAGAGATACATCATTCGTATCCGGTTTGTTTCTTTCAATACATCTAAAGCTTACGGCAAACAATAAATGATTGTGTAACATCATCAGAAGTGACTGTTATGCGATTTTTGAAGGGCATGGTCAGTTTGACCGGAAAAAAAGAGGCTATCATTTGCTTCATACGCGAACATCTTTTATTGGATTTTGCTCATCTTGGATGACCCAAATGGTTAATATCTGTTTACATTCTCACTCCTATTGATAGTCCCAAATTATGTTTATGTTTAATTTGTTGAAACCCAACTAACCAAACATTTGTTAACACCCATGTATGTGTATATATGACATGCTCATTTGCATAATGCGTTGCCATGCACCGTAGATGTTTCAACTTTTGGCTGCTTTTATTTCTTTTCTCATTTTTTGCAAGTGTCAAAAGTATCTTTTAAAAAAAAAAAAAAACCAAAAAAAATTTGCAATTAGTAAACTCCTTTTTATTATATTACACTTATATCCACCAAAGCAAAGAACTTTAAGTCCTTTGAGTCCTACATAACATAAATTTTGCACAAATTAAATGAAGCATGCTTTCAGGCGCACAATTCTATCGCATATAAAGCATAAAACAAAGCATGGACATACCTACAAATGAAGCTCTAAATTCATGAGAAAGTCGAAGGCGCAGAAGTTCGACACGCATACGAATATGCATGAATTTATTGTATGAATTTACAAGTGAAACGGTGGCAGCAACTATCGAAATAAAGCAAAAAGGATGTGTGTGCATGAAGCGGAAGCACAACAAATGTAAAACATAGTAGCTACCATTCAAATGAATATTATTATACATACAAATAATAATAATAATGGCGGTTGTTCCCTTTCAAGGCAGAACAATTGTGACTTCCTAAGACAAGGAACAACAACAAATCAAACATCCTGAACTTGCCACTGCAGTAGCAGTAGCAGCAGCAGCATAAATTCATATGCAAAGGTAAACTTTGCACGTTTACAATAAAACAGTAGCAAGAAATAAAAGCAAGTATAGGGTGTTCTATTTTAGAGCTTGCATTTTGGTTACATTGGTCAGATCTGGCAACGCTATTCTCATATTTAAACACTAATGGCATAAATTTATCTTTCTAATAAAGCCAATTTTCAGTTTTAAATGATGTAAGCTCAGTATTTTAATTCAATTCAAAGTTCTACACTTGTAAAAAAAACACCATTTATATAGAAGAAGCACCAGTCAAGTTCGTAGCATATCAAATCGAGTCAAGCATAACGCTTCATATATAGAGATAAATAGGGAAGAACGTACCGAACTATTAACATGCTGCCGCAGACAAATGCTTCACGCTAATTCGATGTTGTGTAGAATAGTAACGTACGAGTCTACTATGGAATCAAACGCAACGCATATGCAACAAAAAGTCACTGCCAACTTCAATTTCTGCATGCAACACTGCGCACGCATTTTATGCAAATGAATTACTACAACGTCTAATGAAATTGTAAAAGTTACTTTTGTAAAGATAAAATTTACATTTTAGCTGCAAAAAGCGCAAACTACGCGGTGTATGCCAACTAATGGCAGCATTGTAGTGGAGGGTGTAAAATATTACCGGGTAAGAGTTCAGTCAAAAAGTACGCAGCAAATAATGTAAGTGACATGTATGCATGTTATGGAATTTTCGAGAAACTAGAAATAGAAGAATTTAAATATTAAAATTTGAAGTCTCTTTCTCCTTTACCCTACGAGAATACGGCATTCAGACAGATAGCTGGACTCGTGTATATCGAATCGACTTTAGATGATGATCAATAATAGAGAGACAGAAAGAGACAGAAAGAGTCAGAGAGAGACAGAGAGAGAGAGATAGACAGAGAGAGAGAAAGTAAATACATGTCAGTGGAAATGCGCGGAAGTAATAATTATTGCTAAGCCCAACAAACCTGAAGGCTGCACCTCGTCGTAACGTCCCATTAGTTGGCTGGTGGCATTCTCTATACTTTTAAGAAGAATGTTACTGGAATGTGCTGGACGAACTGAACATAATACCCGAACATCAGTTTGGGTTTAGAAGAGGACATGGAACGATTGAGCAATGCCATCGCATCACGCATGCAATTGTTAACGCATTTGAAAGCAAAAAATATTGTACAGGCATATTCCTAGATGTCAAACAGGACTTTGACAAAGTCTGGCATGCAGGTCTACTGTACAAAATTAAGAAATGGCTACCCGCACCATACTTCCTGATTATAAAATCGTATCTGAAAAATAGATTATTTTATGTCCATGGACATGACGATTCGTCCAGCATATATACATGCTCATGCTGGAATCCCACAAGGGAGTGTTTTAGGCCCAGTGCTGTACACAATTTTTACAGCCGACTTACCTACAACAAACGCTGTAGCTAGATAGCTACATAAGCTGATGACACTGCAGCCATTGCTACCAGCAATGATCCACATGACGCATCCAAGACCTTGGTCTAATTGAGTTATGGCTACAAGAGTGTAGAATAGTGGTAAACGCAGAGAAGTCAGTGCAAGTGACATTCTCGCTGAGACCAGGAAACTGTCCCCTAGTTACACTAAATGGCTCCTCCATTCCAGTTAGCGAAGCGGTAAAATACCTGGCAGTACATCTGGACAGGCGGCTCACTTGGAGGCAGCACATAAAAGCAAAGCAAGCACAGCTAAAGGCAAAGAACATAAAAATTTACTGGCTGTTAGGACCACGCTCCCAACTTTACAAGGCAGTTCTTAATCCAATATGGACTTACGCGATGCAGCTGTGGGGAACAGCTAGCAATTCAAACATAGAAATACTGCAGCGATACCAGTCTATGACTCTCAGAACCATAACAGGTGCTGCTTGGTATATATCCAATTATGATATTCACAAAGAACTCAAAGTACCCTTGGACAAAGACGAAATAAAGTCAAATGCAGAAAGGTACATAAATAGACTGCATGACCATGACAACGTTTTAGCACTTGGTCTATTAGACAACACATACTGTCGAAGACGATTAAAAAGATTTCACGTCCTGGACTAAACAGATATATACTTAAAAACATGTAAATATGTAAATATATGGATTGGGCTCACTGAAGCTCAAACCATCCGACTAGTCAATGTTAATTGTTAATAAATTTGTTTATTGTTTATAAGACAGATTACAAATAAAAATGAATTTAAAAAAAAAACAAAAAAAAATGTGCATACTCGTATATAATCGTATACCATAAGTTTATTGTTGCTATGTGCTGGTTCGTCTGATGATCCCTTGCTTTCCCTTTCTCTATTCACCATTGTTTCTGCTGAACTGTCGTTTTATTAACAATTTTTTACGTTTACTCCTCAAGTGCGACATAAATAACCGAACGAACACCAATAACATTTGGATATGACTATTTACAACACTCTACATTTCGGACTAAAGTGTTATAAATGACTTCTCCGCTATAGCTTCTAAGAAACTAACATTGGTATCCATTGACACTGACCACACGCTATAAACGTATAAAAGGCTGTATAAGACGATCGTGAACGATATTGAAATGGCTTCCAGTAGAATTGTAAGCAAAACCGAGAAACTTAAGCTCAACCGGTGCGCATCTGAAGCATTGGTGACGTATACCACAATCACAGAATATGCATCAGTCACGGAGTCACGTACAGCACTCTTTCGACCCAACCACAGGAAGAACGTACGTTGCTGAACGTTGAATGCTGAAAAGACAGTGGCAGGACTTCTACGATGCGGGGTAACTTAAATAATAACGGAATCGATTGTAAAGTGACTTGTGCTGGTACAATCTAAAAAAAAACTACATTTATATAAATCGGAAGCTACCAAAAATCAAAACGTTGACGCCGGCGACAACTATGCAGATGTATGGAACTACGGTTCGTACTTCTCATTAATTTTTTTATTAGACAAGCTAACTGTGCACTTTAAACGCTTTAAACAAATTCAATTATTAATTTCTAACAGGGTTGCTCCGGTTCTCACTTTTTGAAAAAATTTGCGAAATTCAATTTGATTAAGTGGTAAATTTTTCATGTATGAGACGATTTCGCGTTTTAAATTCTCTGAGCATTGGTCAAGTACAAATAATATTACTATTACATATGGCAAATGAATTTACATCTCAAAATCATCTCATACTTGAAAAACTTTTCATGTTATCGAATTCGCTTTCGGAAATTTTTCTCGAAAGTGAGAACCAAAACAAGCCTGATAATATCTAAAAAACAGCGTGCTTCTTTTTTCGTCTCTTTTTTTTTTTTTTGCAGCAGCAGCAGCCGTCCGATGCAGTCTATCATCATATATGTCTATAAGATTCTGCCAGTGATACCAATCTCGAAGCAGTGGGTAGTCTGACGTACTGAAACGGGTATACAGGGTGCCTCAAATCGAAACAGTCTAGATATATCATATAGACCGTTTACATACAGTAATATAGAGAAAGGAACTACCAAAAAGTTATAGTGACAGAACTTAGGATGTATTAGCTCTAGCGGCAGATCACTATCACAGTGACGATATTTTTAATATGGTTCATGGAGAAATTTCGAAATATTTTAGTAGTATAATTGGCAAAATTGTTATGAAAAGTTAGTTAGTTAACACTATAATTTAATTGAATCACAGAATGCATGTCATGCTGTGTAGGATCAGACCGCGATCATCCTCGTCGTTGTTATAATTCGCAATATTTAATATTTAGCATAATTTTTCAATATTTCGACAGATTTGTTAAAAAAGTTCACATGTGAACAAAATCAGCTGTTCAATAGTTGCATTTTGCTTGCGACTTGCTTGTGACTTTCTAGCGACTTCAATGTAAACACAATTTCGGAACTAGACAAAACTTTATAGGTACATCTATTAACAAATTTAAAGAATTCTTAAATCTTTAAAATTTTAAACTAACAAGCAGATTCTCAGTATATTCGTATCTCTATTTGTACACAAATTTTTGTTCAATACTTTGCTTCGCATATTCATTTCATTCTTAATTTTTCAATATTTCATGTGAAACAAAATTTATTGTCGCTTGCAATTAGTTGAAATCGTAAATTTATAAATATACTGCACGCCATTTTGTCGCCAGTCTTTTGCACTTGCCTCGCCATCCTTTTGCTTGGATTTGTATTCTCGGCATTTATTTAAGTTTATCATAATTCATAAATGCTGCACTCCGCTTATGTCTGCGTAGCACTTTAGTTATTTATTAAATAGAATTTAATGCAGGCATTAAGCTATGAGATGAAGTATTAAATTTAGTTTAAATTAATATTTTCATGTTTATAAAACTTGAGAAATGTTTTGTGAAATATTGTAGAGATTCAAATTAATTCAATCAATCAAAACACAGTTCCTGCATTGTTACATGGCAATTCGTAACACCATCCGTTTAACTTTGGATGATGCCTTCGACAATGTTAAGAACACTAGTATGTCTCTAGTCACGAACTGTTCGCCGAAGATCTTTTACATAAGATACCTGCATGTACAAAGTAAAGCAATGCAATGGATTTCGTTGTACCATATAAGATTAGAAGCAATATATTTTCTATAAAACCTTCAAATTATACCGCTTCACTTGAAATTTTGTAACTTTTCAGTGATAAACCAAAAAGAGTGCTATAGGCTTTGTGTGCAACTATAAGATTGTGCATGACGAGGCTTTATTAAAATAGGAGTTATGTATGGAATTTGTCTTAATTATTGTAATAATATTTCAAAATAAGTAATTTTGGAAACTTTGTCAATGCTTAAAGACGACGATGAATATTAATGGAAATACTCTATGCGCTCACTGACACGTTTATTGCATTCAATTTCGATATAAATATAGATTTTAAACATAATTTATAACTACAATTTCGCAATCACATTTCGTAGTAAACCGAACTCATCAAGCAATTTATTTGTTTTACAATAAAAAGTCACTCGTGCATTCTGTTTTGATATAACCAAATTCAAAGAAATGCTTTTCATTTCGAATCCTTTAAATAGGTGACAAAACCACATTCACTTTAATTTAATGTCTCACTTTCAAGAGACAAGAAATAAGCTCTTAAATAGTGAATTTTAAATAACCGAGAAACGCAATATACCTATGCAATAGTATGCATCAGATATAAAGAATTAATATATCCATAAATATTTCAAGAATTTCTTCTATATGCCAAAATAGAGGGTTGTTTATAATTTGGTTGAGCATGAAATAGTTAGAAAGAATTAAATTACAAATTAAAGAAATGTTTGATCGAGCAGTTTGAACGCAGTTTGCCTGGAATGTTATGCAGCATGCTAGCGAGGCTTCAAATAATTACTGATATACTTCTGGAACGAAATAGACCCGGACTGGTGGATTTAAATATAATATACCGAACCGGTAAATCGAATCGTTAATTTTTCTTCGTTTTAAGTTAGCTGTCACTGTCATTGACATGCATGCCAAGTTTGAGCGGGATGCGATAGTTAGTCTATGTTTGACAGCTCATTGTTTACGACGCGAAAAGTTTGTATGGCGATTTTTAGCATGAGAAAAAAAAATTGAACAACGAGTTTACTTGAAATCTTGTGTTTCCAATGGAATAACGGCAACGGAATCATTCAAAATTTTACAAAAGAGTTTTAAGAACTCTACTCTATGGAGAACGCAAGTATTTGAGTGGCATAAAGCATTCAGTGAGGGTCGTGAAATCGTAGAAAACTTGCCTCATGCAAGTCGTCCATTCACCTCTGTTAACGACAAAAACATCGAAAAAGTGATGGAAATTGTGCTCGAAAATCGTTGTGTTGGCTTTAGAAAGATAGCAGAGATACTCAACATCTCTTATGGATCAACTCAACACATTTTGGTTGCTGTTATGGGTATGAAACGCGTTGCCGCCAGACTCGTAAAAGTCATCGCACAACCACCGTATTCACCAGATTTGACACCCTGTGACTTTTTTCCGTTTCCGAAACTTAATTATTCGCTCTGGGGAACGCGTCATGAGTCGATTGAGGACATAAAAAAAAATTCGCTGAACGAACTAAAAGCTATACCGGCCGAGGCGTATAACAAGTGTATGGAAAATTGGATTAACCGTTGGCATGCTTGTATTGACTCACAAGGGAGCCTATTTTGAATGAAAATGTTTTTTTTTTTTTTTAACCATTCCGGGTCAATTGATCAGATGGTAAGTGTACAATTTATACAATATCAGCTATTAAATAATTGGATTCACCTTGTTCCCATACAAAGTGTTTTTATATGGGAGCAATATCTTCTAGTTGGTTGCTTATGATTTTAAAAGTCAGACATACAGACAGACAGACAGACAGACAGACAGACAGACAGAGGAACATAACTAGATCGACTCGCCTTGATCACTAATATATGTATTATTTATGCGGCTTCCTCGCATCCTTTACTGCGTTGCAAACTGTATTTTGTATGAAAAAAAAACTTTCTTGAAACCATTTAAACCAAAGCTGAACAAAATTCGAACTGATTCGGGTATCATTTCTGTTAGATGAGACAGACGCTCTCCAACTTAACTTCCGCCTGCCAAAACTCCAATGGAATCCCACTAAAAAGACCAGTTATATAGGTAAAAATTAACAAATAACCTTTAAAGACCTAACTATAATCTATCAGCTAATTGCACACAAATGGAGAAACGGTTCGACAAAGATTTTCAGAAAGCGCGGAAAAGTTGCATAAATAAGAAAAGACAATACGAACAGGCCCTAGAAAGAAAGTTAGCAAGGTTGGAGCCAGTTAGCAAATTAAATAAAAAGGAAGAAGTTTCAGACTAGCCTGGAAAACGTAGCTGAGAAGTTTGAAAATTACTTCAGAAACTAGCTGAGGAAATACCATATGTATGCTCAAACATTTGTGTAGAACTTTTAGACTAGCCAATAACTGCGACTGAAATAAACGAAGTACTAGCAACAGCCATGGCCAACAAAGCGCTCGGAGAAGTTCGTATACCGTAAGAATTCGATATGAACGCGCCCGATGAGTTCCTAGAGACTCTAGCTGAGCTGTACAACTATATGTACGAAACCGGAAACATAGAGCAGTGTTCCGCCGATAGCAGAATATTCCCCATATACAAAAAAGGCTTTGCTGGACTCATATTTTTCCCCGGACTCTTGCAAACTCTCGTGAGACTTCTTCGAGAGACTGTCCATTACTTTCACTCTCTGCATACTTTCATTTCCGAAATTATACTGAAACTTCGCATTAATCGGAATATTTTCGAATTACTTTATCTAGAATTCGAACAATTCCAGATTGAACATATTTCTCCAGTAAATTGTCAAATGGGCAAAGTGACTTTTTCAAATTCTTAAAAGCCAATTTCTCTGATATTTGTGCATCTTCTGTAGCTTTCTTTTGTTGAGAGTTCACATGTGCTGTCAAAGCAACTTGCATTTCTAATTCGCTCTGCTTGTTTTTAAATTGAAGAGATGTTCATTCAAAGCATATGCTTCTTTAGATGTACTGCCGCTAATTGACACTGACACTAACCAACCATAAAAGGAGAAGAAGTCATCTTTCGATGTTTCTTTCATTTGACACTTGCACTATCCAATCAACGGCTCTCAATCTGCATACAACACACAAATGCAAGAGTAAGAGGTCATACCACTGTCAAATGCAGCCTATTCTTTACCGATCATTTTGCCACTTCAAAGCAAACCGCAACGCAGCAACAAGCCAAGTGTTGTCATCGTCAACGTTGTCGTCCTATATATCCCAGTTGTAGTCCTACTCTTAGTCGTTGTACTGTCCTCATCAATATGATGATGAAGTCGCATCATATTTATGTTTTTGCACAATTTTTCCCATTAAGCAAATATGGCGCTGATGAGCGCAAACAGCAACGAACAAGAAATGGCTGTTGATGTCCTATTACAAGCTTGCTGGTGCTGGTGCTGGTGCTAGTGCTGCTGCGGCTGCTGCTCTCGTTTGTTTCGCAATTGAAGTTGACTGTGAAATAGCGCTATCATCATCATCGGCGCCATCATCAACGCCATCAAACGATCCGAACAACGAGCGAACTAAGTCCATGCGACATTGTTGTTGCTGTTGTTGTTTTTGTCATTGGATCTGTACTTATTGCCTTCATTGCTTTTTACTTGCCGCCATTGCTGTTGGTTTCGTTGCTGGTGCTGCTCATCGTCCTTAACTTGACTTTCGCGCTGGCTGCAACTTGTCGCCTTCATTCTTGTTGTTATTATTGTTATTGCCCATAACTGTCATCGCAATAAATTTTCCATTTTGCTCGAGCACCACTTTTATTACAAATGCAACGATAGTTGACGGTAGTTAGCAGCGACAACAGCAGCAGGATAAGAGGCCAAGTGACAGGATCTCACTACTATTCAACATGAAGTATGCAACTGCAGAGACTTTGATTTTGCTGGCTGACTATTCTGCTGACTATTCTGCTGACTATTCTGCTGACTGTGAAGTAAATGATTTGCTTTTTTTTCATTATCAAAGCGACACTCAAATATTGTCCTTAGCTCATAGAAATATATTCAAAATAGATGCATAAAAATTGCTTTTCAAAAAGGGACACAGGATATATGCCTTAGAAATGCGTCAAGGCCAAACACTTCACATCGATTGTTTTCAAATTAAATTATTCATTTTTTTTTTTTTTTTTTTTTTTTGCTAAAAATATCGTAGTAACAAGAGACAGCGCTGTGTATCCTTGCAAATTAAATGCGCTGCGAAAAATGTCCTAAGCCAACCAAAATAACTACCTTAGGCTGTTGTCATTAAGCCACAATAGCCACAAAAAAGCTTCAAGCGCTCATTAGTGAAAATAATATCCTGTCCGTAGAACATTGACAAATATTTACGCACCTTTTCATTTCCTGCTTATCGCATTTGCATACCCTGCTTACAAAGTGTGCTAAAGAGTTGCTGCATTTTGTCGAAGAGTTTGTATAAAATGTTTAATGAAAATCGAACATCGTTTCAAAAATTGTTATAAAATTGTTCAATTTTTGCAATTTAGCTTTGATTCAATGTTAAGAAAGCATAAATTTAACTGGAGCAAGGATATGCTGTCATCCAGAGCAAGATAACGTCTTTCAGCAATAAAAATACGAGTTACAAGACTATCCCAGAGCAAAATGGCAAAATACCAAAATTTTTGGTATAAAATAGTACATTTACTTGTTTAAGTAGGAGTATTTCAATTTTTATATAATTTGGTTCTACTTCAGTACTTGAAATGAGTCATTTTTAATAACTTCAATATTTTAAGAACAAAAGATGGTATTCATATTTAGGTGTTCAAGCTGGTTTTCTTCTTTTTCATTGATAGTATATCTTAACCACCAATTTTCTGAACTGCGCTAAAAAATACCAAAATCAAGTAAAGAATGATTGTGTATCATAAGACTACAAATCGGAAAAACTATACAAAACTGTATGCTAATGTACGTTGAATATGTTGCAAAATATCACTAAAAGTGGAACTGGAAACACAATGGATCACCTATGGCTTAAGTGACGGTGTGGGGCAACATACTAGGGACATAACAACCAAATATTTCACTAGAACTAAACATATGCGCAACACTTCAACTCAATGAAATGCGTTAACTTCTAGTACTACTATTATCCTTGCATCTCAGTAAAGTATAGTGCCTTAAAGGGCGTTAAAGTTGGTCAAAGTAAATTTTTTCAAAAAATCAAGCCTATTTCTTCAGCTGCAATGTGAAGTGTATAGTATAAAAATCGGTGAAATCTATGTTTAATTATTATGTTTGCAGAATATATAAAGTGCGTTCCAAAGTAAAAGGACTTTAGGAATAGGGCAGTTCTGGAAGCGCCTTGTGTATGTGACTAATTACGTTGGAAATTTGCATGCTTTTCCAACTTCCACTCAAAACTTTTTTGACATAAGATCCACTGGAAATGGAGTTCATAACATCAGAAACTAGAGGTTCTTGAAATAGGAAGCATTCCTCACTTCATTGCCTACAAGTAGGTTGAAGAAGTGAACATTTCATAGTCTCAGTGAGTCCTGTGCATCTGTAACCATCATTTAATTTCATCAAAATTTGGCCAGATGCTTGATACAGCTTCAATTTCTCTCATAACACCTCAACATCCTCTAGCATTGTCTTTCTATTCTTTCGGTGCGTGTGCAAAAATTAGGCTAAATTTTTTAGGACTTAGTCTTGATACGCATCGCGGTAATACTCACGTCCGCATGCAAGTTTCCTCGCATTGCACTATAATAGATGTCACAAGATGCCTTTTTAAAGCAACACTGTTCAATCCATAGTATTTCCTGTATTGCGGCCTGATGTCAGCTTTGTACTTCTCGAGAGCATCAACCAGCTGGATAGTCCGCACATTCCAGGTGCATATCCTTAAATCATTTAGTTTAAAAATGGGAGGTGTATCCGAGACTTCCTCTGTGTCTTCACTAGTAGAACTTTTTTGCGATGGTGGGAACCAAACCCAGGGCACCAGCTCTTATCGCTTAACGGGTGTTTACTGCTGTTCAGGAGATGCGTGACTAACGGTGCGCTGATGCCAAAGTGATTGGCAATCAATAACTTCCCCCATTAATGTGAACTTCTGCCAGCGGAAGTTGGTAAGACTCGTTGATAAACCAAACATATATCATATAGTTTCGGCAATAAATGTAGGATTCAAAACCTAAACTTACTAATGAAGCGTATGCAAACTTTGGTTTTACAGAATTTTTGTTTAAGACATGGCTGCAAACTGCGCCAGTTTTAATTTAATGACCATAAACAGCAAACCCTTACCAAACTAGATGCCGCAAAGCAGTCGATTGACAATATTCTCGCAGCACTTGGCAATACTTCATTTTTAAATTGCATGCAGTGGCTTGCGTTTAATTGCAGTCATATTTGTTTTGTATGTACTACAAATTGACCCTTGCTAAGATGATGCTACTGCTGCGCCTGCTGCTGCTTTACGGTTGGGTGATGCATTTTGTGCATACAACACAGATGCATTATATTATGCGGCCGCAAGCATTGCGCCTTGTTTTCATGCTGCTCCTGCAGAGTATCTCACATACATCTCCTCATCGATAAGTATGGATGTACATCTGTTTGCTATGTACGCAAGACAAGCCGACCAGACGCATTTTGCTGCAGGTGTATTAATTTTGGTCGTTTGCCATAAACGCAAAACATGTACACAACATACTCCCTTAAATCCATACTGTACACTATCAGCTTAAACTTAAATTAACTAAAAATTCGACTACTTCTTTCTACGAGTACGAGTAGTATACACAAGTATAGAGTAGTATATGCAGCAGCTTAAGTTAAACGTGTACAAAATTGCGACAGCAATATGTCTTCATCAAAGCGCATTAAATCCATGCCATACAGTCCGGCGTTAGTCTTTCGGTTTCATAGTACAACATCCGTTTAGCCAAACCATGGCAATAAATCCTGCTGTGTTAATTTGTCACATGATTTTAGTTAAGCAATTACAACTATCAAGCGACAACTGACCGCAGTCAAGGAGCGCTAAAGAAAAAAAAAAAAAAAAAGAAAAGGAATGCCAGCACAGCATTGTTGTCCCTACAGCGCAGCTTTATGTATTTATCTAATTATATATAGTGCCTTTCTATATACTTATGTTATATATGTATGTACATAATATGTAGGGGACACGCGCACACTTTGTGACACAATCTACCACTAGTTGCTGCCTTTAATATACTACATACTATTAGCTGAATACTAAAAAATTCTACACAGTCATTCGTTTACAGATAAATGTGTACAAAGGCAAAGATCTGTCGCTTTATATCCCACAATATCTCTATTTGTGCACTATATACGAAGGGACTGACAAACGTTCGGTCAGTTGCTGGTATTTTAATTGATTTAAAACAATTCAAGCTTGGTAAATGCTTCATATCATTTTCTTCTTTTTATTTTAGCCATTGAAATCAGTTTTGAAAGACAGACAGACGTACTGAAATCAGAAGCTTGAAGCAACTACGCTCGAATCTATATAATTCGAAATTCAGAAAGTCACCCTCGTATAACAACTATACTTGTTACAGTGAATGACAGTTGCAGTTGAACACACTGATATTTACAGTATCGAGTAACAACTGCTATCAGTGATTTGTCAGTCGCTGTGAAAAATCACAGGTAATTAAATATCAATCAACCAACGCAGAAAAAAAATCCGAAATATAACTCTTTACGGTTTACGGCGTCAACTACAGCCAGTACAAATTTGCATAGAAAGCATATGAAACCAATCCACCACTGTTTCCAAGTGGTTTCAAAAATTCTAAACTGAATATACTCGTATTTCGACCGAATATATTGACGAGACTCGAAAATGTTGACCAAAATCGTCGATTGATAAGAATAATGTAACGGTAGTAAGGGGTACAGTTCATGAAGATTCAGGATTAAGACAGAAAGTGATTGCTAAAGAACTGAGAATAGATGCGAATATAACAAAATGATCTACTGTACACGAAGAACTCTGCTCTATGGCTTGCACGAACTTCGCATGATATCTAAAAAGAGGCTCAAGTTTATTAATAAAATCCAAACAGGTTTTGAAGCTTGATTTTATAAGTGTGAACCGGAAAGCAAACAACAGTCCATGATATAGAATATAAAAGTAGCAAATCCATCAATTAAAGCAAGATAATGAAAGTCAGAAAGTGTTGATGTCTATTTACTTCACCAGAGCAAACATTGTAGCTGCAATTCTCCTGAATACTAAACACAGTAACTGCAAAATGATACACTGAAGACTGGGCTTCATCCGGCATCAAACAAATCTATACTACACCATGTTGCATATAAGTTATAGAGGCAAAGATTACATTGACGGACGATAAAATAGGAAGCCCATGCCGTGTTGCTGCTAAACGTGTTGGAGAACTTCTATGCTTACTAAACTAACACCATTTCGGTGAAGATGCTTTGTGAATTCACGAAGAGAAAATTGATGACGAGTGAATAAAGCAATTAAGTATGCAAGAAAGAGTTAACATCGGTAGAATCAAAGCTTAAAAATCTTCACACGTCTAAATTTCTTTTTTAAGATGGTTAGCTCATAACTATCTGAAGCTTCCGTCCATAAGACACCACAATATCATGTTTCAAGTTAATATTTTCTGCAATGAAAAATTCGAAATGTGGGTGGTGGGATTAAGCATTACCATAACCAGTGCGTGACGTAGTGTCTGGGCCGGAGCCGCATGACAAGCAAGTGGTCACAACGAAACAAGCTCAATCAGCCAGTAACGCTACCTAAGACTCAGTATCAGAGCTAGAACGTTTGAGGGCCATCCTCACGGAAACGGGCACCGCGACATAAGGTGTTGTCTTTTGTACCCGATTTCATATCGATAAACAAATTTGTGATAAAGAGTTATATAGGGATAGAGTGGTC
This sequence comes from Leucophenga montana, assembly GCA_035044765.1. Classification (NCBI taxonomy): domain Eukaryota; kingdom Metazoa; phylum Arthropoda; class Insecta; order Diptera; family Drosophilidae; genus Leucophenga; species Leucophenga montana. Next base: position 1,123,938 of record JAWNNQ010000255.1, read on the forward strand.
AAAACGTAAAAATGCGCTACGTAATACTTGAACGGCCCCAAAAAGGCAACTGCGTCGCTACTTTCTACTTAAACGTATACAAAATGCGTCAGCTCACACTGGTAAAGAACTAGAAACTTCATTGCGGACTCTGTCAGCGTAGAAATTTCCACAGCACCATATTCTTCGGATGTGTGATTTGTGATAATATTCAAAAATTAGAAAAATATAAGGAGAAAAGTCTTCAGCAGCAATGAGGATTAACTCCGCTGCAGTTAACGGAGAATTTGTTCAGCTACAAAATCATGATGTTAAGCTATATTCTGGCAGTTTATTATGTAATAATGTATTTAAATTAATGATGATTCTTTAAAGAAGATAAAAAATAATAAAGATTATTTTGTTCTTTTTTTATGAAACTAACGGGACTTTTGTTAGTTCCCTCGTACATACAATAAAAATACGCAACTAATGTTTGTATGTTATCGTTCGTATATCTATAGTTACTACATATAAACGCGTTTGAAATTGAGCAATTGATCCTTGCTGCTTGACGCTTTAATAAATCCCAAGAGTCCAGCCAAGCAACGGCAACGGCAACGGCAACAGCAGCTGACGACAACGACAACGACAACGACGCACAAGGCAACTTCCGTTTCCTGTTTCCTTCTGCACAACGGCTGTCGCCATATTGTATGCTAGACTACATTGTAGTTCCTGCTGATGTTATTGTTGTTGTAAATAGACAAATATCCTATGCGACTACATAGTTATATACATATATATATATATATATATATATATACTAAAATACTATTGCGGTCTGTGTTTTGTCGTTAGGCGCAGACGTTAATATGCTTAAATAAGAAATTCATATCATTAATTTGATTTTCGTTTGTTTATTCAATGCGAAATGAAAGGAGTTGCTTTTGTTTTATCCGTATGTATGTATGCATGCTTTATTTAAATATCTATTTGTGTGCTTCTCCGATTGCGAGTCGTATTAAAGTTCAGATAACAAATGTAGTTCTTATAAATTCTTGTCACACTTGGCACATTCAAACTGATTGAGTTGCTGAGTTGCAAATTTATTAACAGCTTTAGAATCAATACGAAAAAAAAGGATATTTGTATCCAATTTACTACTCAACTACTCAAAATATTGTGCATTGCAAGACATAAATTTTTCCCAGCTTTCGATCAGCATACGGATTGAACGTCGATTGAACGACTCTTCTTGTGATGTTATCCATGAATCAACTTAATTTTTACATTCGCCGAAATTTCGGAAGTGCTGGTCAACCAGTCTATGAGTCCTCGTTAGAAATAGGCGGTAATCAGAAGGAGCAATATCTGAAGAATAAGGCGGATGGAATAGAAATTCCCACTTCAGCACTTCCAAGTAGGTTTTTGGCACTTGTGCAATATGATTTAGAGCATCATCGCGGTGCAAAATCACTTTTTCATGCTTTTGCTTGAATAGCGGGCGTTTATCCTTCAAAGCTCACCTCAAACGTATCAATTGTAGTCGATAGCGATCCCCTTTTTTTTTTGTTTCATTAAGCTGGACCTGTTCATAATAAATCATTCCTAACTGTTGTCACCAAACACAGAGTATGAGCTTGGCAACATGGATTTCCGTCAGATTATGAGTCATTTATCATGGAACATTTATCGTCACCAGTGACGCGATGGTGCAGAAATCCCTTTCTTCTTTACAGCTGGAGCAATTGTTGGAAAACAACTTTTTCGGTACCATTCTTCCTTGATATGAAACTTCCAACCGGATTCCGATTAGTTAATTAGTTTATTGTTAAAAAAGGATCTGAAGTATAGAGATGCACTGAAGAACATCGTACGCATAATAGACAGTGTACATTAAAAAGTATTTATTGTCATATGCTAAGCTGACTGTAACGCATTCTGCATACAAGTCTTAGAATAAGTGTCATTCGAATTAGAAAACTTCAATAAAAAGTCATGCATTACGAAAGTTATCAGTCATCCTGGAAAAAACATTCTATGTGTCCAATTTTATTTGTCAAGATACAATAAGATGAAAGAGCACAAATTAATATATTACTTACGTCTTGTTTTCGCTGGTCATAATACCTATTAATTAATTAACAACCGCATTTTGTTGATCAGTATTATGAAAATATGGCTTTATAATGATTACAAATAGTTCAATATAAACATATTCTTACCAGTGATAATGACAACATCAGATTGTGCGCAATGTAAACGGACTATAAGATAGTTATTTTTACCTACTCCTAGATGCTATGTTCAGCCGTTTAGCTATGCTTCTTAAGTCAAATGCTTCAACAGGAGGTCGGTACATATAAAAGCCTTCCAAAAATGATTTCGAAAAGGAAAACTAGGCATTTAAAGACTTTCATATCTTCGTTTTCGTCAGCTTTCGTTTGATACATCAAACCAAACCAAGTACTGCGCATATATTTCAGAAACCAAATGAAAGAATAAGTTACAATCGCCACTCCCTCCGCTCTTTCTCCTTCCAAAAATATGTATGTTGAAAATCAAGGTTTGTGTCTAGTATATATGAATGACGCAGTTGTACATTTATGTATGTATGTATGTATGTATGTATGTATGTATGTATGTATGTATGTATGTATGTATGTAGATACAAATGTACACATATATATAAATAATATTTCTTTCTCCATACTCCCAACTGAAATTAAAGAAACCGAAAGAAACAAAAAAGAAAGTAGCTAGGCGTAATACACCATGGAGTCACACCTAAAGTGCGAAAGAGACGGACGAGACAAGCAATGTTAAATAGTAAGTGCTCTGTTTGCTTTGCTCATTTGCCCTGTGTTGTCATTCGGTTTGGTCATATGGAACCAAGTGCAGCACAGCGTACAACTTGTAGGAACTTATTTCGTTCGTTTGCAATATTTTTTAAAGAACCAAGTGAAAGGTAGAAAAAAATTGATTTGAGGCAATTGAAAAACGTGAATTTTGGCGCATAGCATGTATATATTTATTTTGTCACAAACCTGTAGCATACATATTGAGAACTCACAAAAAAAGATAATCCTCTCGACGCGACAACAGTTGATGTAGTTTGTCCGTCTGTCTGTCTGTCTGTCTGTCTGTCTGTCTCTCTTCAAATCGTTAAATTGCGAATGTTTGATGATGAAAATCGTATCATTTTCGTTAGATTAGTGTTGTCGCTGTTCCAAAATGATGAAAGCCTTTTCTCTAAATTTTTACTCTAATAAGCATTAAGTATATTCAGCAAAAATAGCTGACAAGTGAAAATTATAGAAGTTAACTTACGCAAGAATTTTCATAATCGAAACAGGCCTTAACAAGTATTATTATCTTCATCAAAAAAGTAAACTGGTTGAAGTTCAAAACTCCACAACTGACTATGAGGACATCTATAGTCTTATTGTTGTTGTGTAATAATATTATATTACAGCATGAAGATGACTCTCGAGGAGGATCGAAATATATTGGTGAACCCAACATAAATTGTGTTTTAATTTGGACCTTGAGCCTGCCAAGCACACACTACATTACGAATATGTAAACTGGTTACCCCATTTTAAAACGTATGATTTATAAACAAAATAAATTAAACAAGAAACACGTGGAACATTTGCTCTTTCGTGACTTAATATGAACTTTATATTATAAAAGCCATATTTATTATTTAGTTGTGTTAAACAACAACAACAACAACAACAACAAAAATATTCTTTATTTACCTCATATATCAAGCATCACTTGGCAAAGCAATTTTCAATATATTTAGTGAGTGGATTTTTCGCTTGTTTCGATTATGCATTTTCAAAGTTATTTGCGTAAAATATTAACCATTAAATATTAGATATTAGAAAGCACGCGCACAAAAGCTAAATTAATATAAAATTTTATTGAACCGAAGAGCAAAATCCAACTTCAACAGCATCAGCGTTCCCGCTGTCACTGTTTATAGCAACCTACATATACCTACTATATACATATTTATGCAGACAAATCTGCAGTGCATAAAAGCCACAGGAATTCAAACCCCCAAAATATAATTAGTTTTTCGAACAGCGTTGCAACACACACACACACACCCATACACACACCCATACACACACACACACACACATACACCTAACTGGTGCAGTTTTGAAAAGTATTTTATGAAATATTTAATTTAATTATTTTGAATATTGCAATAATTTGTACATGGCTCAACAAGAACAAGCTATATGCTATAACTGAGGCGGCATACCGCTGTGGTGAACATCATTTCAACGCCCACACTATCAATATATAAGGTGTTTTTGTTTAGAGGTTCCATTTTTCGACAGTGATTAAATTGTCTTAAATTGTTTAGATCTGGCAATGCTATTAGCATTTGCGCACAGTTTGCTTTGACGAACTTGCGCCGTAGGTTCGGCGAAACCGCTGTTTCATCGTTATATCCACATCGATTTATTGTAAAAAACATTTGGCGAACGCGTTATTTCTCGAAATGGACCACCGGGATCGCCTTTGGATTATTTTCTCTTTGGTTACATCAATGACTTCACGTTTATGGGAACAAACCAACAACTTTAAAGAACATGATGCTGTAGTCATTATACCATTTACTAGGAAGCACAAACACAAGGTTAAATACCTGGGGGTAAATCCAGACTATATAAGCTTCTATAGAAAATACAGATAAATAATAATAATACAGATAAATAAAATAATCGTGAACGTAAGTTAGTATGTATTAAAACCAAACACCTTCTAGTGCTATACGAATTAATCCATGATGGAAGACGGTACAGGCCTAGATTTTGTAGACGCTGGCCTATAATCCAAGGTTACTTCTAAGTAGTTACAACCCGAGCAGATCGAAAACCGCACTAACAGGCCATGTTTTAGCTAAACAAAACTCACCTAAATGTAGATTCTGTAAGTTTGAAGAGGAGACCCCTCTTCACATTCTTGCGAAATGTTAAGCTGTAGCTAGAAGCAAACTGCAGATACTAGGTAATCACTTATTATGAAGGAGCAACTGAAAATATTGGAACCTAAGAAAATACTAAGATTCATTCATCACATAAGCTTAGGGCAGGTTGCAGGTTTATATGTACTCACTCTCAAAAATAAAAGATGCCAACATTGTGTGAACCAATGCCAAGATACGGAACCCATTGTTTCAAAAAATGGTTGAAAATTGGATTTCCAGAATGCTATATTCGAGCCGATATCATGTTTAAACACTTTATTGAGTTAAAAACTTTGTATTCTCAGTATTTCCTAATTCAATTCAAACTTCTACACTTCAAATATAAAAAGGGTACACCCTATATATTTACCTATATTAGTTCCAACTAATTACGAAATATGTGTGAACATGAAAAAAAGAAAATATTTTGCGTTTATTTTTCGGACATCAATAATTTTCGATAAGCCGATGTGCAAATTGATTGCAATATCTAAAAGCAACAACAACAAAAACAACAAAAACGTTTGAAAATGGCGACAGCGACGACAATAATGTGACAAATAACAAGTTGGAAAATAGTTTTGCGGCCTGCGGACCGCAGTATAAAAAAAAATAGTGTTTTGCCAAGTGCAGCGTATGCACAATAAATTTCTACAGATACGTGCAAAAATTTCAAAATAGAGACTTAAGTATACATATATCTATAAGGTCACTTTAGGCATAGCTCAATGCATTAGCCACTGTTCATTTGTAAGCTGCTCAACACCTAATTAAAGTTTGGATACGAAAATGTACGGACAAACGGACGAACGAACACACGCGCATATTTATCGTGTTTACGAGTTAATTACGGCGAATTATAGCCAAGTGCATTGCATCGCACACACGTATAATAGTGGGCACTTTACAACGGAAATCCATCAATACGATTGACGCTTATCAAATGCGAAATGCAGCTAAGCCAAGGTCCTTGTAATCCGTGCTTAAAGCCGCTGCTAATGCTGACATTGCACAGTGGAACAAAAAACAGCTGATTCACTTACATTTATCTAGGGGTCTTATGATCGAAGCAATAAGAATTTAATATCAATAATCGTTAGTAATAAAGATTTGTGCTGTTTTTACCTACACTCACAATAAAAATAAATAATTTTTATAAAAAAAAAACAAACAGTTGTAGTGTACACACAATGTAATTTTATTAAAATCGTTTGTGTATATTTTGTGTGTAAAAAGCGTCAACAATTGCCGAACACGAGAAAAGAGGCAACTGAAATACATGCATACACCCACTTATTTTATTCCGCTCTCTCTCTCTCTCTCTCTCTCTCTCTCTCTCTCTCTCTCTCTCTCTCCACACACACACACACGCATACAACTTGTTTGTGATGAAAATGTAACGGTGCACGATAAAAAAAATCAATTATCGATAACTCACGCAAAGTACGAAGGTGCATAATAAACTTTAATAGAGAGCCGTAAGAAGTATATGAACTATATAGTAGCTTAGCGTTCACTTTTCTAGATACATATTGTATTGGCGCGCGCCAGTTTTCAAAAAGTGTATTTCATATGTATTTCATAGCGTGAATTATTGATATTTATGCAAATAAAAATTGCATAAATTGCATTAAACTTTCTTGATTTTACAAAATACTTTTATTAAACCAAAACTGCGTGTTTGTTTATACTGGTAGTACAGTTCTCCGAGTGTTCGAAATTCGACCTCTTGTCTTAAAAGTACTCAATAAAATAAGTACCCATCGACATGCTCTACAATGTGAATCACCCTTTAGAGCACGACAGCATTAGAGAATAATTTTCTCTCTATTCTTCTAACTTAAACCAAAGGAACCAAAAGGAACACGAAAGAGAGCAACTATGCGGAATACGCTACATTACTTTATTATTCTATCGTAAGCTAAACGTTAAAGTGCATACATAAGCTGTAAATAAGAAAATTGTCGAATCACATTCCACTTTTTATTTGTGCATATACATCAGCGCCAAACCAAAACAACACATTTTCGTCTTTTGCTTTCGTCTGTCCTATGGCGTCACTCACTTTAACTTTTTTGTTGCGTTATTTCAGCAACTTGAAAGAGCTTAGGTCTTTGTGACTTTCCAAGGGCGTTACCTGGTTTTGCACCTACCTTGGACGCAATACTTTAGAAAAAATTACATTTGTCTCTGCTCCCTTCATAACTTTCCCTACCAAAAAAATCAAGTGAATAGGTTGTGTTTGATGGGTGTTGAAAAGGGTGTGGACGTTTTACACTTGCCTATTTATATACAGATATTCTTAAAAGTACTTTCCAAAATAACGCTTTCTCATAGAGGAAATCTTGAAAGTAGAAAGGCGTTTACATTGCTTCTAACTCCTACCAGATTATGCTCATATAATGCATCTAAATTTTGATCCACTTCAAAATATATAATTTCGCTGAAATGTAGCAGACACATGCGAACTCTAAACAATATTAGGCAACTTTTGATACTTAAATCAAAACGGCGGAACCAAATGGTGTACAAGTTGAAAATAACAAATATGGAAGTTGGGTTATAGTTGCTTTTTGAAGTTGGAACAACACAGAATGTCAGATGGACAGATTCAGTTTCCGATTCCGATGCTTTTTGCGAATATACTATATATAGTCTTTATGAGGTCTGCCACGCCGTCTTCATACATACATACGCATAAACGTATAATACTCTTGTCCCAGGTATAAACGAGTAGTCAACCACATAGTACATGGTGCTCTTCGAGGTTAAGGAGATTTGCAATGTATTTTTCATCGACCTACAGCAGACCTACGAAAGTATGTGGCACACTAATCTGTTAGCCAAAATCAAAGAACAGTTTCCCGTTCTCTAGTATATAATGTTAGGTTCTTACCTAGAGGGGTGCCAATTCTGTCTTTCAGCCACTCACACAGTTCTAGCTGAGGTAACGCACACTACCTTCTTGGGACCTATCTTGTACTCTATTTTCACAGCGGATCTTCCCATCTCAGCTGTAGAGAGGATGAACATCACGCCGTCCAAAGTGCTATTTGCATCATTTGGCAAGCGGCTTTTATACTTCATGCTGCGAGTATGTGACAACAGATGGACTTCAGGAGTAACTGCAAGTGTACGCGAAAAGTAGGAATATCAAACTCAACATCAATTAGGATGTAAACGTACAATTCAGATTGAAGAGACGAACTGCTTCGGCAATTTATCTCAACTTTTTACAATAGAACCAGACCATGCACCATTTTATGCGACTCCATTATTGTTATCAGTTGTTCCGCACCGTCTAGTTCCTTCCTTAGGTTGGGTTAAAGGAGTTGCCATCCGATAATTTAGCTGAGCGTGCTTTCCCTTTTGCTGTGGCAACATATTTTGATATCAGCTGGACGGATGAATGGACGGACATGGTAAGAACGACTCGTCTTGATGCTTCCTTTAAGGCATTATAAATCCAGCAACAAAGTAATATTATTTGAGTAGAATAGTAATGCTTTGTTCCATTGTCGAATACTGTGTGCCACTTGAGCATAATAAGGTTGCCCGTAGTTGTTTGATTATTACGGCAAAAGCTTTCAATTAGAACTAAAATGCGCTGCATTTGAAAATTCTATTTTAAATTGTGTTAAAATTATACACGGCAATCAAAGGATATGTGTGATTTTTCAAAGCGTGCAATTAAACCTATTAATTGAGTAGCTTGAAAGGAGAGAAAAAAACCGCACATAAATACGGACAAAGTTTAAAAGTTAAACGCCTCGCCAATTTAGCTATCGATAAGCGTTGCTTGCCTTACTTCATATACTCACATATATCCTTTGGTGTCCTTTGGAAAATAAACGCACAACGGGTCACGATGCCAAGCAAAAGTCGCGCGTCTAGGCTGTACATAGCACATCGTATATCCCCATTGAGTCATAAATATTGGTAACACGCACGCACACACACACACACACACAGACACATACGTTTACAGAGACACATATGTGGGTGCGAAAAGTCACACTATGCACAAACACAGCTACATCTAAAACTATACAGACACAAACGCAGACACACGCACACGTACACCCTCTCCAAGTTTGCCATCGTTTAAATCGCTACGAAATTGGTTTTCAATTTTTAAACGCTTCAGATTGGCTTCTTTGACTTGACTTTATGCTTGCGTGTGCGCTCGGCATACTATTCCAACACCCGGAAGTCCCATTTTTGCCACCATCTATGCGTGGAAAGCGTGGACGCTGCCCTCGTCGCATGGAAAGAAAAGTTGTGCCTTTGATTTTATGTTTGCCTTCGAACTAGAAAGTCCTTTGATATTTTCAAAAGGCGTTAATCTGTGACACCTACATGAGGCTTTGTCGTCGCGCTATGTTTGAATCGGTTGCTGTGTATAGGATGGCAGGATATAAATACTTGCATGCAATGTCCTGCCTGGCTTTGTATTAAACTATTTTTCAATTCAGTTCGATATGTAGTACTCGTGTGTATGTGTGGGTGTATGTGTGTGTGTGTGTTTGTGTGTGTGTGTGTGTGTGTGTGTGTGTGTGTGTGTGTGTGTGTGTGTGTGTGTGTGTGTGTGTGTGTGTGTGTGTGTGTGTGTGTGTGTGTGTGTGTGTGTGTGTGTGTGTGTGTGTGTGTGTGTGTGTGTGTGTGTGTGTGTGTGTGTCTGTATGGGTGGATATCGAATTAGTTCAAAGTTCAATTGACGCGTTATGCAGATTGTGTTGTTGTTGTTGTTCCTATTCTTGTAATGACATTCACACAAAGCGTTTGACCTGCGTTTATATGCATACATAAAATAACTGCAAGTTAATTTTATGAAATTATTTGTGCCGTTTACATTTTTTAACAAAAAAAAAGTCCTCGTTTCATTTTAAATGTTGAAAATTACACAAGCAAATGACCATTTATGCCGGTGAAATGAAATGATGGAACAATGGAACAACCGGAAGTAAAACTGAAATCACCTGAGTTTTGTAACAATGAGCTTTTATTAAAAACTTTTTGATAGGCTTTATAGCTTTGAGCTTGTTTTCAGTTAGTTTAACGGAAATTTCAAAAATAATTTAAACCAGAATGTTTCCGAAATCGCTTTCAACCAAAATTTCAAGCAATTTGTGTTCCACAATTCAATTGTAGCTTGTTTTCTTGGTTTTTGTTCAGAGAAATGGTTAAATCAAACTTTTTAAAAAACATTAATGCATATGTAGCTAGCTATAAAATTACTCTGAATAATATAGGCATTATATAGGTTATTTTTTAAGTTTTATCGTTCTTCGAAAAGCCGATTGCATATTTACATACATAAATGTTTGGCAAATCAGCATGAAATGCCTTCAATTGCAAGGAGTTCATTAATTGGACGCTTGAATGTTTGATGGTGACACATGCAACAGTCACCGTCAATGGCGCCCGATAACGAGCCATGTTGAACGATTTTAGATTTTTCAAAATTATATAAACATGGTCATACTTCTGGAGTACTTCCTCGACATATTAAGATAAGAATTTGTCGTTAACATAAGCTCCAGAAACGGATCCATTGCCAGGCCAGATCGTGTGATCTGCACTGAACTACTTTCAGTGGGTATACTTGAACCCGTTGGTGTATGCGAACAAGATAGCATCGATTTCAGCCTTGGAAGCCAATATTGAGCGAACTATTCGTCAAATGATTGAAAAAGTGTTGAAAAATTTAACCTACAGCATGCAGTTCGTCGGATATTCCCGTATGTCCATTGTAGAAGCCATAAAATTAAAAATAGTAAAAAATGATTTAGTCATTCCATTTATTGGTTTTTGTTTTATTTCAGTGTTAAGTTCTTTACCTCTTAACCAAAAAATCTTGTAGTTTTATTAATAAAATTTTTTAAATAAATTTTTGCACCTATGGCACCTTGACTTATTTGCCCAGCTTTTATTGCGTACATTTAAGAGTGATTGAGGGTACGTTTTACCAATGGTAACATAGTTAATTTGGTTTTCAATAGAAATATCCGGAGAGACCTAGGCAACTATATGGATGCAGTTATGAATAATTCAAGCAAGTAATGGCTATTTTAGAGATCCGACTAACTGATTGTACGATTTTGTGCATCCTTTATGACCATATAGGTCCCTGATTTGTCTTATGAATTTCACGAGATTATGAGAAATGTTCCCGTAATTCATCTCTTCTATTTGGCATGCTCCATGGTTTCCTCTTTCTCGCAGCAGTATCTTCATTGGGCAGTGGGTGCTAGACCTATTTTGTGAAGGTGGTAGTTACATTTGGCGTGGCTTGTAGTAGCCCCACACAGGGTTAGCTCATGGCTATTGCTTCTTCACCTTTGGTTTTGTGAAATTTGGAAGTATGCGTTAGTGGCTTTGTAGAGCCAGTTTGTTATAACCTGGCTTTTAGGCTTGCATGGAGAAACTGTAGAGAGCGGGACTGGGCCCACAAAATGGATTATGACACATTTCGTGTCTTGTTCATCAGCTTCTTCGTTGCCCGCTTATCCTCTGTATCCTGGTAACCATATGAAGCGAACCCTATTTCGATTTGTTTCGCAATTCTTAGCCTTTTAGGGCTTTTAAGACACCTTGGCTATCTGAGAAATTATTTACTCTGTTGCCAGTTGGCCCTCCAGTGTAGCAGAGTTTTTGATGCAACATTTATAGCAAAAAACTCGCTATCATAGTATATGGTGGCTTCGTTGCATAGTGGTATGTGCAGTCTGCAGCGTGGGCAAAGTATACCTGCGCCCACACCATCTTTTGTTTTGCAACCCTCGGTATACCAACATTAGGCATCGCTTCTTAGCAAGTTTGGCTTCGTATCCCATTCCAAACGAGAGAGGATGATGACCCTATACCGCATTCTCAGTTTTATTTGGTTGCTGAAAGTGAACACATGCTTTGCTAGTTCCACATTATGCAGTACCTCAAGATGTCCTTTGTGATTTCCATTTTTGAAATTGTAAAGCTTGTGGAGGTTTAGTGCCTCCCTTGGTGCTTCACTTTGAATTACATATAGCCCCTTACAATCATTAAGATTAAAGATGCCTACTGTTTCCCAGCCGTCTTACAATCCTGACATTACTCCCTTTTTTTCGCGCTTAAAAATTCCCATGAAAGGATATCATTTCGAAAATGAGGCTTGCAAAGTGGCTCTAAGCGACATTCCGGAGAAGGCCAACCGTGATGCCTACGATGACTCCAAAACTCGCTGACGGGGAGACATCAACGCGGAAGAAGCATATTTTATTGTGTTGATAGATCGATAGATCGTGGACGCGATACAGAACGATAGATGGTGTGAAGGGCACATTTGCGGTTGCTCGAGTCAATTTTTTTTTTTTTTTTTTTGTACACCCTGATATTAATGTTTTCTTGCATCACTTATGTAAAATTTTATCAGCTTACTTTTAAACAAAAGTTGCTTTTTATTCTCTAAAAATAAGAAGCCTTAGAAGATTCTGCCCAAAAGTGCTTACTGAAAATTTAATTTAATTGAATCAATCGAAATTTACTTCGGCAGCAGCAATCGCAGCGCATTATGAAAAAAGTTTCCAAGAAACAATCGTGCTGTCAAAAGGCATTTGATTTCCAGAAAATGGAGGAACATGCGCGAGCTGCACGTGCTCGGAAACCAAACGATCTGGACGACAATACGCCTATTGTGAATGCACAGCGTACGGACAAAAGATCTGAGAAGAAGACGCCGGAAAAAACGACAGTGAAGTCCCCAAAGACACGTGCACGCCGTATGCAACCATCCCCAGCTCAACTAAAGGACGAACCGGTTCAGGATATTGAGCAGCTGCGTGCCTGCAATGCAGAACTGCATCGTGAAATTGCGGAGTGCCGGAAAGCGCTCAACGCTATGCAGCTCAAGCAAAAACAATCCTCTACACAAATGATACAGGAGCGTTACGAGGAGCTGCAGTACGAGCGTTTTGTTAGCGATCTTAAAACCAAAGTAATCACGGTGGCGGAGCGTGTAGTTGACAATATGGAAGCACAATTAGAACTAGCTAAACTGAATCAACACAAGAAACCCGATGCAAGTGAATTGGCAAAACAGCAGAAGGCTAACAGCAAAGCAGCTAGTGTCAGTGATGCTGCCGGCGCTGCAGCAACGAACAATACAGCAAAGCCACCGAAACGAGAATCTTCGCTGGCACTCTTTGCACAAACTACAGAAATTCCAGCATACACTGTATTGCTGACGCCTTCAGTGCATCTGTCTTCGGATGATATGCCACTTACAAAGATCCTACTACCCAGCGGCATATTTCGTACATTGCTGGGAACGCTCATCAATGAGATCTTTGGTAGGCAGTCGCAGAAGCGGCAGTATCATTATGAGATTGCCGCGATTGATGCACGATTCGACGCCGTGCTACATCAGCGCTTGGAGCAACAATTCGATCGAAGCAAAGCGGAGTTAGCTACGCAGCTAAGTTTTGCCTATGAGGGCATGCGCACTGAGCTTAATCAAGCATTCAATCAAGCCACAAATGCAAATACTCAAACTGCGCTGGTCCGGCGTACTTATACGCGTGATCACTGCTTCGAGAAGCTACGCAAGGTAATGACCGATCTCTATGCTCCAGGCGATCAGCAAATTTGGCAACTGATGAGGGTGCTGGAGAAAAAGTATAAATTAGTTGCACCGCAATCTTAGTGATTTGTATTAATAGTTGTATATTTAATGTACTTTTGTATGTATTTGAATTTTGCTGAATAAAATAAAGAGCATTTAAATTTATCGGTCAATTATTAAGCTTCTACAAAAAGAGTGTTCTATAGCTAAATTGTATTAATTGCTAGTTCATACAGGGCGTTGAAAAACTTCGTTCTTATTGGCGTAGCGAAAGCGGTCTCATAATCGCCAAAAAGGTGGTGGACGTCTTTGTCGTACACACGGATCTATTCCAGAGTTTGTCGTTTAGTTAAAATTTGGTCACTGGTCGACCTTTTTGGTCTGAAGCCCTACTACAACTGTTCTACCAGTGTATCCGTATATGGCTCCAGCCGTTTACACAGTACGCGGAACAGAATTTTGTACCTTATGGAAAGGAGACTTATTCCCCGGTCGTTTGCGCAGACTGCGAGATCTCCTTTCTTGAAGATAGAACAAAGAACACTGAGATCCCAATCGTTTGGCATGCATTCATCGGACCATATTTTGCATAGGACTTGTTGCATACGCCTTACCAACTAGGTCTTGCATAGCTCAGCTGGCAGCTCATCGGAGCCTACCGCTTTGTTATTATTCAGCTTTTTAATAACTGAGTCAACCTCTTTGTAATCCTGTGGCTCCACAAGAGAGCCATCATCAATTGGTGGTTCCAGAAATGCTTCTCTATCGGCGGTACTGTTCTCTTCATCGCCCACCAAGTAGGTTAGAGATGTGACTTCTCGATAGTCACAGTGATTCTTGTGTATCTGTAACCAGACTTCCATTATCGTCCTTGCAGAAAGATAATCCGGGCTTAAAACCTTCGATCAGACATTTGACCATTAATAAAACTGTCGTGCTTCAATTGTATTACATAATACCACAACATTCTCAAACTCATGGCATTCTTTCGCCTTGCTCTTTATATCTGAAAAGACATTATGAACCTATCCATTTCTCTCGATATCGCTCATTAACAGCTTGCATTGTACCCAGAGTTATTTTGTAGGTGGTCTCTATATCTGATACCAAGAGAGGTTACAGGCAGAGTGATGCTTTACCGTGCAACTTCTCTTGCTGATCCTACACCACTGCACATGCGTAGAATGGTGGGGCACAATCTTCAATAAGGAAGTGATGCTACTCGCGTATGCTGATGACATAGACATCATAGGCATCAACGAATGGCGAGTAAGCAGGGCGTTCTCGGAGATTGAGAAACAGTCACGTCTCATGGGCCTAGCTGTGAACGAGGACAAGACGAAGTACTTGGGGTCCACTCGCAGACCATCAACGCAGATTTGGACGGTCTGTGAGTATGGAGAACTTAAACTTCAGTTTGTAGAAAACTTCGTCTATCTGGGAACAGAAATCACCAACGACAACAAAGTCAGCTTAGAGATCACACGAAGAATCGCGCTTGCTAATCGCTGCTACTTTGAGTTCAACAAGCAAATTAGAAGTAGAGCCCTCTCGCGAAGTACGAAGATAAAAATCTGTGACACTGATAATCCCGGTAC
Organism: Leucophenga montana; assembly: GCA_035044765.1. NCBI lineage: Eukaryota > Metazoa > Arthropoda > Insecta > Diptera > Drosophilidae > Leucophenga > Leucophenga montana. Next base: position 1,139,089 of record JAWNNQ010000255.1, read on the forward strand.
TGCTGTAAGGCGCAGAAGCATAGACACTGATAACAACGGATACAGCGTGTTTATGAGTTTTCGAGAGAAAGATTCTTCGTTGGATATTTGGTCCCCTTAGAGTTGGCGTAGAGCTGTACGAAAGTTCAGGTCGCTGGAATTAATGTGCTGAACTATGTCAACCTCATCCGGATGAACCCCGAAGCTCCAGCACTAATAATTTACAAAGGAAATCTGATATTGATTGATGGACGGCGTCAGAGAGGACGTCCGAGCTTAGGATGGCAAGATCAGGTCTATGATGACCAGATAAAGCTAAGGATTACCAGCGATTGGCGCCGGCGCGCACTAAACTACACCGAATATTGCGCGAATATGTCTTCACTGCTAACATAGATCTTCAGTAGACGGAGAGGCATCCCGGAACTGTAAGGAGAGTCTTGCTGAATAGTCTTCGGCAGTCCGTTGTGCTTACAGTGCGTACCTTGGCTGCGACATGGTAGTGGTCCGTTTCATACGCCATCTGACATGCAATATGACCATTGGAAGTTGCTTAAACCATTTGCAAAACAATCGTTTTTAAACATACTTATATGAGTGGCAATCAATAACTATCTCCAATAATGTGGACTTCTGCAAACGACTTCATTCCCCATTTATTTCTTTAACAACTTTGTCGGCTACTTGATGCTACTAAAGAGAAACAAAAACTCCAATTACTTACGTTGCGTTGTTCTTGTAATTTGGTACACTGTACAAATTATGACTTTGAATATAAAATATCGCGCTCTACTTTTGAACAGCCTTTATATATACCAAACAACAAACTACTTTAAATAAAATGTAGAATCTTAGAATAAGAGTTCTATTATTAAACGCACAATAAGCATGTTATTCGTATCTGGAGTTTTTCCACACATTCGTTTCACAGCCACATCGATTATCACTGCAATGCATTGTGTATGCGCAGTGAATGTGTTTGTTGTTGTTCTCTCGTGGAAGGTCAGCAAACATAATACTGCGATCCGATCAGCTGAATAATGATAATGCAGCAAGATAATTTATGACGTATCATTAACACAACATTAAGAAAAACTCAAACGCATTTATGACATTTTTTAGAAAGAAATCTAAAACGTACATGTATGATAAGAATAATTCTAAGATAATGTAAACGAAATCTGTTTTTAGTTCATACTTTAATGTAAGAGAAATTGTATATAAACCCAAACATTTACCAAATGAATTGTCTTTCTTCAATAGGCAACCAATGACACTATACTTGTCTTTTGAGCTCTTATTAAGATTGAACGCAAGGATTCTAACTTAGTTTTCTATCATCACAGTAAACACTATCAAAAACATTCACTTAGTTGCATCTCAGGTTTCAAGTGCTTGAGCGTGCATACTAAGCATTGTATTATACTTCCAATAGCGTTTAGTTGCAGCACAAGTTACAAGTGCTTGTAGGTGAGTTTCAATTATTCGTTTCCTTGCCTGGGTATATACATTTTGGTGACCCCGACGTGTTATACATTTGGTGACCCCGACGTGATATACATAAAAGATATGGCATATTTAAGTTTTTTCAAGTTTTTTTTATTCATTTTTTTATGATTTTTATTATTTTTTTGTTTTTTTTTACTCTTCTACGCAAATATATATATATATATATTTTTTTTAAACATTTTCTCTGTAGTTTTTTAAATATTTTTTTGTTGTTGTTGTTGTTTTGTTTTTGTTACGTTAGTTTATAAACTTTTTTTGTTTTTGTTTTTTTACAATATTAGAATTATTAATATAATAGTAGTAAATATTACTCTTTATGGTTTAAACTATCACTTTGCTCAATTAATGTTTCTTAATAATTTTATTGAATTAATTCATTCTTGCTTTTAAGTATTTTAAATTTCACGCTTAAATATTAATAGTCGTTTTAAAATGAATATGTAATAATAATAATAATAATAATAATATAAATCGTTCATTGTAATTAATTGAAAAACAAAAATAAAAAATAAAATAAAAAACAAACAAAAGAAAACTATGGTTTATATTATTAATCAACAATACAACATTATGTGTCAAGCCTGCGAGAAAATATAAAAATTATAAAATAATAAGAAACTAAAAGCGTAGGCGCTGCGCTTTAAAAATTGAACTTTTTCTTTTTACTTTTTAAATAATATATATATATATATATATATATATATATATATATATATATATATATATATATATATATATATATATATATATATATATATATATATGCGTGTGTGTTTGTATGTGTGGGCGTGTTAAAGTGTGTTTAATAAAATAATATTTAACTTTAAAAATATTTTATATACAATTTTGCACTTTAAATTTGTTATTTAAAAAGAAAATAATAATAATAATAATAGTTATAAGAGGGAGCGAGAGAGAAGGGCTACATGTGGGACAATGAAGCAGTGTATGCTTCTAAAGTAGGGGATATGCGGACGCATTAAAGCGTTGACTGTTGTGTTAACTGTTGCGCTGTGCGATACAGTTCCAAACCGAATCGTCTAAAAACTAGGCAGAAATTTCATAAAATTTGCTTTAGTTATGTTTTTCTTGTTTTGTTTCGTTTTCATTTATAATTAATAATCATAATTTTATTAAGTTTATGCTTCAAGTATGTTTTTAATAACTAGATTATTTTTTTTGTAAGTTGCATTTTTTAAAGTTTTTAACTTTTTTTGTTTTTTTTTTGTTTTGTTTCATTGGTGTAATTTTATTTTTATATTTTTTTTAATCGTAATATTTTTACGTTTTTTCGAAAGTTTTTTTTTTTTTTTTTTTGTAAATTTTTTATTCATATAAAAATTCATAATAATTTTCATTTAAAATAATATTAAAAATTTAACAAAAATAATTAATTTAGTACAACTTTTTGCTAGTTTTTCATGTTCTTTCATCATAATTTCTTTTTTTTTTCATTTTTTTTTTTTTTTGTTTCGTTTTTATATAAATGCTTAGGCGCTACAGAAATTATTTTAAGTGTATTTGAAAAGTAATTCAAATAATATTAAAAAAAAAAAACTAAAAAGTAATCCGAATGCCAAATCATAAAGAAAAGTTTTACTACTGAAGAAAAAAGGCGCAAAAATAATAAGCGGCAGTGTCGCACACAGTATTAATATATACACAGGAGTTGTGTTTCGGCGTGCTCACTTGCGTCTAGATTTGGCGCAAGTGTATTCGGTTCAAAAAAAAAGTTACATTTTTTAGAAATTCACAGACAAATTTTAACGAAATTGCGCACCGAAACCGCAGCCCGGTTTGAATGAAGTACAGAAGTAGTGAAAACGCTAGCTCAATGAGAGAATATAAAGTTGCTTAATGGGAATTTTAATTGGCATATTTTGCATAACAATCGCCTGCTACTATTTTAAATGCTTAAGACTAAACTTTAGTTTTCATTACATATATATACATATGTATATATATATATATATGTATTTTGTTTTATATCTTTCGCTTTTAGATATTTTATGCATTTTGTTTTGCGATATATCAGTTTATAGCATATTGTGTTGATTACTTGAGAATATCTTTACTTTAGGTTTGTTTTTTATTTTAAATATTGTGTTTTGCATATTTTACAGATCTACAGATCTTTTTTTGTTTTGTTTTTTTTTTTTCTGGTTTCATTATAAGATCATTTGGTTTATTATGTTTTAACGTTTTTTCTTCTGTATACAAAACAAATAGCGTCTATACTATGTAACTAAACTATGTAGTATTTAACTTCAAACTGTTTTGTTAGTTATATGCTGTCATAATAATAAAACACACACAGAATTCATTTCAAAACGTCTTTTGCTTTACTAATTCTTTTAGTTATTTTATATAGCTTGTGATAGATACTTGATATATATACTATACCATTTATACTATAAAAAATTCTTGCAAGTGATTTTTATTTGAGTTGCGTTTTATAATTCTTTATGCTTGGCACTGGGACTGCTCTGCTATTGTTAGCTATTCAACGTTTTTCATGTTTTGCTCTATACTTTTTTATAATTATGTTAATATTTGTTTCATTTAGTTTTCTGTTTTCTGTTTTATGTTTTTACTTTGCTAGCTAGCAAAAATTGGCGTTTATAACAATTACTTTTGAGCATTCTTCTAGCTTTCTTTTTTTATAGCGTTCCCGAAACTTGAATTCGACGTTTATTACTAATTTACGTTACGAAAATTTCAATATCGCTCTTTAAAACGCTACGCTATGAAATTGTAACTAAATTTTAGTAAAAGTGTAAATTTGTTTATCATGAGCTGCAAAACTTTGCACTTTTTACAAATATACTATATATAAATATATATATATATATATATATATAAAGAATAATAATTATAATCATAATAGTAGTATTGTGTAGTAGAGCAAAAAACTGAAGAAGCACAGCATACTCTTAGCACAAAATCTTTCGCCAATTTGTTATGCATGAATTTAGTTTTACATTTGAAGATTTTGAGACTAAAGCGCTTACTGTTTTGCATGCCCTCATTGTAAGTATACATACATATATAGTGGGCGTACAAATGTGTGTGTGTGTGTGTGTGTTAATCTTTCGGCATACTAAAGTAGTGTACTTTCCATCAATATAAGAGACACACAGAAATGATGAAGAAGAAGAAAAAATAACTAACTAACGCTTACAAAATAGTGAAAAATTATATATATATATGTATATATATAAAAAAAAAAACATTCTGAAGAATTACTTTGTTATTTAAACTACAAATTATTTCTGCGTCGACGACGACGACGATGTAGCCGAGGATATTGTTGCTTTTTTATTTGCTGTCGTTACAAACGTTGCAGCAGAGGCGGATAAGGTTGAGTTTGCTGCTACTGTTGCTGCTGCCGCCTGCGGCTTCGGTTGTTTCTGTTGATATTGTCGCTTTTGTTGTTGCGCTGCAAGTCCAGAATTGCTGCCACCACGTCGCAGTTCATTTGTTGCAACGCCGCCAGCACCAACACCAGCACCGCCACCGCCACCGCCACCACCATATTGATAATTACGATTAACAATTTGTGGTTTATTGCCCAATGAACCGCTGCGTATGCGTACAGTACTGCTACCAAAGGAACCAGTACGTCTACGATTTTGTTGTTGATGTCCACCATAACCACCACCTGTATGATATTGTTGTTGTTGCTGATGTTGTTGTTGCTGCTGCTGCTGCTGCTGTTGGTGTTGTTGTTGCAACAGACGTCCAACATAATCGCTACGATTTGTTATCGTTGTGTTTGGACGTCGCCCAGCACCAGCTACAATTACTGTACCATCACTCTCTGAGACACTACGATGTCGATTTAGTACACGTCCACGATTTAGACTGCCAACGCCTTGTAGCATTTCATTGATTTCAGGCTCAACAACACGGAAGTCTTCGATTGTCTTAAAATTCTTGAGATACTCGGCCAGCTTGGGTTGCACTTCAAGTTTAACGGCATTTTTATAGTATTTGTGGAAAGCCCAGAATTTTTCGAGACCATAAAGTTGACCTGCATAGAGAAAAGAACAATAACAAATGCACAAAAATTTCAGTTAGTAAAGCTATTTCTGTATATTGTATATATTGTATATTAGCAGAAATGTGAGGTGCGATCACTGAGATTTTAATTATTTATATTAATATTTATACTAGTAAGATTCCAAATGGTCTACACAAGCGATCGGCATCTAATTTTGCAGAAGCAGAATAAAGAGACAAAAAAGACAAAGCAAAAGCATAACGTGGAAAGCGTTATATTTTATAGATTTAATATTTTGATTAGAGCGTGCCGTTTGATTCCTTGTTGGTTCACATTTGGTTTCTTTCTTGTTCATTTTTTAACAGTCATCGCTATGTTTTTACTGCAAATTGTTTGCGTTCAAAGCAAAAAAAAAAAAACAAAATGTGAGAGTGTGAATTCTTGTACATGAGAATGTACGTGTTTTTTTTTTAATTTTTCTTAAAGTTTTGACCTATGCCTTGATATTTGTTCTTCAATAGCTTTTACTTAGGTTTCAAACAATATTAAAATCATTGGGATCGAAATACCAGAAATATTTAATGTATAAAAAACGAGTTGCGAGAATTTTTGAAGCAATTTATACGATGTATTTACTTCTTTCGATTAAGTATAGATCGATCGCAAAAGTCTTGATCTTGTTTGCAAGATGAAAGTTTAATCTATCAAAAGATTCTAATTTTTAAAATGTTGGAGTTAGAGGTCAAAACTAAGAGTTAAATGGCAACAATTATGCCATTTTAAGATTTGAAGTCGTATACATCTAGTAAACTTTTAACAAGTAAACAGATCTCACAGGAATTGATTTTACTTGAAAGATGTAAAAATAAACAATAACAAAGAATATGTAAAAACTATTTGTGAGTTATAAAAACTATTAAGTTTTAAATGAAGTTTAATATTAAGTTTTATGCGAAACTTGCCGAAGAAAATAGGGTAAAAAGAATTTTTCCATCTCATTAATTCCTACAACACTATATTCAAATATTCACGATTTCTTGTTCTACACTTTAAAATGGTAACGAATAATTTTATGTTTTTACGTAAATATGATTAAACATTTCTTTCAGTGATCGAACTCAAATTTGCATAATTTCATATGACTATATAAAATAAAAGTTATAATTATCCAAACTTACCAATTTCATAATCGGCCATAGTTTCCTCCTGAAAATCTTCATAGATATATGAACGGAATTTCTTCTCTAAGCCATATGAAAAGAAACGGAAAAGACATTCCAGTCCATAGCGGAAGCCATTGCTTGCATCCTCAAGTGCCAGTGTACGAAACTCTTGATACATATTCTTATTGAAATTCTCACGCAGAAAGAAGGACCAAAAACGATAGAGTGTATTCATCTCCTGCGATTGTCCATAGCCCAGCCGGCGTCGCTCTTTGAGACAACGCGAATGATATTTATGATAGGCCTGCTGCGTGAAATTGTTCTCCTTAAGCAGCGCATGCGAAGGATGTTGAAATACGGGCAACGATTGCGGCACCGATGAACCATACGACGATGTCGTTGGTGAGGTGCCCGCCGATGAACCCATGGAGGTAGTACGCGGACGATGCTCAACAGTGTCTAGCAGCCAGCCGACGTGCGCCTCAACTGGCGGATTTGAGGTATGCCGTAATTTACGTTTACGTGGCGTGCGTGGATCTATCGAGTGCGAATTGGGTGCAGCATAGAAGCGTGCACGTCGTGATTTTAAAGTTGAGTTGAGCGTATTATTCTGCAGCGTGCTGTCCAATGTTGTATCTAAGTCATCGTATACGGGTGGTGGCGGCGGTGGTGGTAGCTGATTATGTGTACGCTGTTGTTGCTGTATACGTTGCTGCTGATTACCGCCAGCCATTTTCTCAAAGTCCTCTTGCGAGATCACATTTACAGTGCGATAGTCATTTGTAACAATATTCGATGTTGTCCATAAATCTTCCTCATAGTTAACAAGTCCATCGTTGATAATATTTTCAAGATCTTGTGTTATTTTAGTACGTGACGTATAATCGGCGGTACGATCGAAGCCTTCATGTTTCGGTGGACGTTGTACTTGCGATACAATCAACAGCTTATTGATGTCACGATCAGCAAATTCATAGTCGGATTCATCATCGTCGGAAAAGTTTTCGGTGAAATTATTAATGCGTCCGGTAGCGGGTATGGGATCCATGAGCTCTTCGTCGAATTGAAAATCTAGTTCTTCCTTTTCAGCATGGGATGACTGAGCGGATGGCGCAGCAGCTGTTTTAGAGGAGGAGGAGGAGGAGGAATTGGAGTTTTTGTTGTTGATTGTAGTAGTAGTTGTGGCAGAGTAAGCGTTTGATATGATGGAAGAGGCATTTTTTGTTGTTTTCGTTGTGTTGATGTTGTTGTTGTTGTTGTTGTTTTTATTGATTTTGTTTGTGGTTGATGATGAGGCGACAGTAGACGTTTTAGATGCAGATGCAGATGCGTTTGCATTGTTCGTTGTGTTCGATTTTGATGATGAATGGTTGATCGTGGAGGAAGTTGTGGTCAAATTGTGGTTGGTGTTGGTCGATTTTTTTTGGTTATTGTTGTTGTTGTTGTTGAGCGTTTGCGTTTGTGAAAGCGGTTGTGTGGAGGTGTTTGCAGATTTAGTATCTTTTAAAGCATTTGATTTCGTGCGTCTTTTTACCTCTTTCCACATGCCATCCGGTTCCACAAGCTGCACCGTTGCATCTCCTTGCCCCTTCTTTGCAACAGCTGCTGATCCGCCTTGTTTCTTCTCCGGTGTCGATGTCGATTTGGGCTGTACACTTTCTGCCAATCCGCTCAGATGGTCGGCTAGCTCTGCAACGGCACCGCTGCCCTCCACCTGTTGCGTCAATGCGCTTATGGCATTCACCGAATTAAAAGCCGACAGCAAAGGCAATTGCTTTTCCTGCAACATTTTCGGCACTAGATTATGTGAATTGCGTGGCACTGGCGGCGGAGGTATGCTGCTCAAGGGTTTTCCAGCCATTGTCGATGTTAGTATGGGCGGCAAAGGCACTTCACTAATGTAGTCAGCTGCAGCAACGTCAACGCTGCTGCTGCTGCTATTTACTGCATCATTTCCAGTCTCTAGTGTTGTTGTTGTAGCATTCGGCTTTGCTGCAGCTGCGCCAATTGTTTGCTGCTTTCCTTCATTAGTACTACTAGCATCAGTTTCAGCTACCACCACCAATGCTGCTGCCGCTGCTGCTGCTGCTGCTGGCGTCGTCTTTTTCGGGTGCGGTGGATTTTCCTGTCCATCCTTTATGGGCCAAATGGTTGGAGTAATCTTTGTGCGTACTTTATAGCCCTCAAGTAGCTCTATCTTGTCTGAATCTTTGATGGCACTTATTAAAAGCGCTACATCGGTGGTCATGGCTAAAACGCGATGAAATGAGGCGATCAATGTAACGGGTATACAACCCTCAGCGTCCATTTTGCGGCGTAAAAAGAAATCACCAGTAAGATTCTCTTCGCTGAAATAGTATTCACTGTTTATGCAAAGGGAGAGATAAAGAAATTTTGGTCAGTTGGTCATCAAGCAGCCATATAAATTACACCAGATATAAGACACACAAACACACAAAACAGAAAAGCATGGGTCGACAGACATACAGACAATTGCAACTAGTTCAGTTCATTGAAAACAAATTAAGCGCAACCAAAATATATGACACATTGGGTGTACACATAGATAAACATTTAACAATTTAACACAATATACAAGAATACTTACACTTGCCGCCTGATGGCCTTTCTAACGTCCTGTGCATCCATTTCGATGTAAGCCGCTGGCACTGAGCCGAAATAATGTGTGCCCATAAGCACATACGATTGCGAATTTTCTCCGTCGGCCGCATCCGCCGACAAATAGTTGGCATAGTCTGCGGTTAACAGATGGCGTGGTATGCGATTAGGCGCACGACCTGGTCCCTGTCTTGAGAATCCACCGCGCGTCTGCCGACCGCCGCGGTACGACGTACGGAAGCGCCGTTGCGTACGGCCGCCGTGCCGCTCGTAGTCACCGCTGCCTCGTTCGATTGAAGCATTATTGTTGTTGCTGCTGCGTTCGGTGTTGGTGCCGCCGCTGCTACGCCAGGAATCAACGCGCTCAGACGTAGGCCTTGTGCCATATGACGACGTAGCGTGTTTGCTGATATAGCGTTCTGTTGTAGCGGCTGTTGCTGCTGAGCTGTGAGTGCTGCCAGTGCCTGTTGTTGCAGCAGTTGTGCCTGACGCTGTTGATCCAGCTGCTGTGGAGCTACTGGCTTCAGTGCGTGTTGTCCCTGCAACTGCTGCTGTACGTTCGCCTCGCGTGTCATAATAGCGTGTTGGGCCAGAACCGCTGCCGACTCGACGACTATTGGAACGTCCACCGATTTGTTTGGCACGACTGGACTTGGCCAAATCGATTGGCAAAGGACGCCATTTGTGCTTGGGAATTTTCTTCCCGTTGTTATTGCCATTGGCTGCTGCAACACTTGCAGCAGCTGATGTGCTTGCGACATCAATGATGCTGTTTGGTGATGATTGTGTCCCTTGGCTACTATTGGGACTATTGTTTGTTGTTGATTTGGAGTCATTTTGGGTTGAACTAGTATTTGCGCTACTTGTTGTTGACGCAGTCACAGGCGATGTATTGGAGTTATTTGCTGCTGCTATTACTGCTGATGTTGGTTGAGTTTGTGTTGACACTGTTGCAGTTTTATCTGTTTGTGTATTGGCGTCTGCTGCAACTGCTGCAACGCTAGTCTCTTTGTTTGAGCGTTTCTTTGTAGAACGTTTCGATTCGTTGAATGTGGATTTGCCACCACTAACACCACCAATCAATGTGGGCCAGTCACCAACGTTTGTAAAATCGCTTGCCTGTATACAACACAAGTAGAGAGAGAGAGAGAGAGAGAAAGTAAAATAAAAAGATATTATTAAATGTATCTGAATAAACATTTTTTTTTTATTTGTTTTTTTTTTTTGTGTATGCGTCTATGCGCTGCACTTACTTTTTGATTGACCTTCCTTTTGTCCTTTATAACTGCAGCTACGGGTGCAGTCGAACTTGCGTCAACTACAAAACGCGTACAGAGAAAGAAAGCAAGCAGATACGAGAAAAAAAAATTAGTTTAAAATAAATTGGATATATGTATACCGAAAATATCAGACCATGCGTCAATTAAGACGCAATTCTTGTCAAGCGCATGTGTGCAAATGAGATAGCAACAACATGGCGTGTTGGCCAGAAAAAAAAAACTTTTAAAGATGTTTTTCTCTTCTCACACAGATACAAATACATTTACAAAAAAATAAAAAAAAATTATATCTCACCAATTGTAGCCGCGGCTTCAGTTGTTTTTATTGCTGCTGGTGTTGCTGCTGCTGCTGCTGCTGCTGCTGTTGTTGTTGCTGTATTTGATAGCGTACTAGCAGCTTGTATCTTGTTTTTGTTGGCGTTATTCTGTGCGTTGTTGTTATTGTGGCTGTTGTTATTGTTGTTGCTGCTGGCGTTATTCCCGGCCTGTTTCTGTGGCTGCGACTTGGGTTGCAAAACACGTTTATCTAATGGCGACGTGCCTGTTTTAGGACTTGAAGTTTGTTTGGATATCTGCAAAACAAAAATATAAAATTTTTATTTAAATTGATAAAAAAAAAAAATGTATTTCTATTATTTTTATAAGCTTTATAAATTTGACATATGTACATATGCACTTGCATGAAAAGAAAAATCAATGCAACTTCGTAAAGTCGAAATTTTGAAATTTGGACCCTAAATAAAAAAAGCAGAGACTTTTTCACTCTCTCACGTAGGCCATTATTTCTTTTACGCTCGCACTTGCGCCAACATCAATACACCCTACGACGCCGTGTACCACCAATGCAATTGTGGTCGTTGTATTTTATATATTGGGAGTGTCCCTAACCTAGTTTCCATTGCACGTACGCAGTTGTATCGGGGCCTAAGAAATGGCCATGGAAAATTTTCAACACACAATTTTACAAACTTTTCTATATACGATTTACATATATAGTCTTATTAGTATACACAAAAATCGGCGTCATTTACCTCTTTGTCTAAAAAATGAAACACAAAATGTTCTGCCAATGTTCTCAATTTGAACAAAACACGTTGATTCAAACTGCGACTTTGTTTTGTGAGGTTGTAGTACCTACCACAAACACTTGTCTTATCTATAGGCTTTTCTATAGGTTCTATTTGCAAGGCAATCTTAATTTTTTGTATCACTTTTTTTAATTAGTTTATTAAAAATGTTGCACGCTGCTGTTTTTGTTTGCTTTATGATTGTAGTATATATATATATATATACTTTTTCAATTTCAATCTTATAGTTTGTTTGTTTTTTTTTTATTTCACAAGGTATTCTCTTTGCTGTAGAGCGTTACGCGTCCGTTTGCTTCAACTGTTCGTCGAATTCTGACGTTTGGAAACGAGAAACTCTTCGCTACAACAACTTTTGCATGCGGTGTCTACGTGAGCAGCAGCGGCAACAACAACATCACCAACTGGTTTTATAATCAAAATAAAAACAAAACAGAACAAAAAAAAAACCAATAAAGCAAAAACAAACGCAAAAGCAAAAGAAAATACAAATACACACAAAGAGAGCAAAGCATTGCGCCGGTTCATATAGCGAGAGAGAAAGAGAGAGATACAAGACAGCGGAGGGCGCATAACTATTAATGAGGAATATGTATTGCTAATATGAAAACAAGTGCGTGCGCAATAAAGCACCCTGTTTTTGTTAAGGTTACCATAAAATCAATAAATACTAGAAGAAAAAAAAAACAACTTTAAATAGAACTAATTTAATTCTATGTTTTGTTTGCTATACTTAGTTAACTTACTCATTTTTAACAAATTACCGTGCTACACGTAGTATGTACAAATATTGTAAGAAAATGATATCAGCTTGTCTGTCATTTTGTAACACATTAAATGATATATTGTAGATGATTAGTTCGTCGAGATAAGTCGATCTAAACCTGTCCACCTATCTATCCGTATGTCTAAAAATTATATCTAATTTTTTATCATTTTTTTTTTTCAGACAAAGTAGGCTTTTTTCTGTATCAAGTTTACAGATTACCAGTATTCATATGCCACGTCCACATTTTAAGCCAGAACTCACCAACTACTTTTAGTTTTTTTGTTTGAAACTCTTACTTTTTACAGTCAATGCCTTTTACTCTGTTTTAAACTCCACAACAGAGTAAGACGACGTCTGTCAGCCTATTGTTGCTATATAACAAATTTATATTAATGCCCTGAAGACGAATCTCGAGGAAATTCGAAATATAGTGGTGGTATACAAATTAATGGTTTAAATTTGAATTTTTTAATTATTCGATTTGAAATTCTGTGTAAAGAGTATTTTAAAACTTTGGTTCCGCCTAATTTAAAGATTTTTCTTATTTTTATCGGCTATATTTTCAATTCGAAATATAGTGGTGGTATACAAATTAATGGTTTAAATTTGAATTTTTTAATTATTCGATTTGAAATTCTGTGTAAAGAGTATTTTAAAACTTTGGTTCCGCCTAATTTAAAGATTTTTCTTATTTTTATCGGCTATATTTTCAATTGGAAGTATATATTGATTTGCTACCCCAAATTGAACACAGAATCGGTCTTCAGATAGAACGTGTGACTCCCAACATTTCTAATTATAATTAGGAAAAGTTTTTTTTTCTTTATGAAATATCTGTTTTTAGTGGTGGACATCAGATCACAAATCATTTTGCAAATTGATACATCAGAATAAATATATTATAGTGTCGGATTAGAACACTCAAAAACGGCAAACCTTGAATAAATTTATTTATTGTTTTCAAGGCAGTAAACAATATTACTGCTGATACTCGTAGTTTTCGTATGATTTTTAGGTGTGTACAAATATTACATCACGTAATTACTTTTCATTTTTGAAAACTGCGTGATAATTAATATAACTTTTTTTTCGATAAACGATTACAAAAATGACTAAATTCTTCAGCACAATTGTGCGTAGTCAAAGAAATTGATCAGGAGCTTGATTTGCTGCAACAGTAACTATATTTACATTTATATTAACTTGATTGATAAATGTGGATCAAAAACAACTTTTGTTTTATTTCTAAGACGTTGTGAACAGAATTGCACCATTTCAAATAATTTATAATTTACATATGTACTTCTTAAATTGTACTTACACCGCAACGTAAACAGTCTATAGTGTGCATTAAATGCATGAGTGGAACCACTTGTCTATTTTAAACTGAAAATCAATTAATAATGTCTAAGTAGAGAACACCTGTGGTAATGCTATTACTAATCACACAGCATGATGATGATAGTAAACATATACATGAGTTTTAGTATAAAAATAAAGAATGCAAAGGGGGTTTTCAAATTTCGCATAGTGTTAGTGTTAAACTTGTGACTAAATTTTGTCAATAATGAAAGCGAAGGTCTCAAACGAGGAAACATCACTGTTGCCAATAGTATTTCTTTTACGTCGACAAACTAAAAACAACAACATGATGACAAAAGAATTTCACAATTTCACAAGGTATGCGTTAGAACAGATTTCTTCTAGTACGAAGAACACTGGCACATTTCCAAAAGCGATTCAATCAAATAAGGCAAACAAAACCAAAATTTTGATCGAAACAAAGCTAAACACTTATACTGCATACTAGAGACAGTAAGAACGTCTTGCAAAATATGAAAACAGAGACGAAAAATTGGTTTTAAATTCTAGCATGAGTTATTTTCTGCCTGTAAAATCAAGTATTTAATTTATATAAATATTTATTTTATATTTATTATATTTGCTCAAGTAACAAAACTCAGTAAATAATAATGGTATGGTCACTCTTTAGCTAAAAGCAAACGCTACTGGCTATTGTTTTTGTGCGTGTGTCTTTGTTGTCTTATTCTTATATCTTTTAAACAGGTAAGACACTTTTTTTCTTTTTCTTTTTTTTTTTTTTGTATATATATTTTATTTCAATTTGTTTTTCTTTTTTATTTTTTGTTAAACATCCAAGCACACAATTTAAACCGCATTAATATGGCTTCAACTAAGCAATCAAAAACACTTTGTATCTCGCTCGCACACGTACGGCTTTTTAATGTATCTTTGTTGTAATTCTGTAAGCGTATCGAAAAAGAAAAGCAAAAAAAAAAACAAAATTCGAGAAAAACAAAAACATCAAAAATGTGCTGCACAGCACGTAGGCCATAGACGCAAAACAAGCAAATGCGAGGTGGATGGAAACTGAAATTGAGTCGAAGTTAGATACACTCAAACACGCAAAAGGGAGCTGCGTCGAATGAATATGAGCGTTTTTTCAGAATTTTATTCTATGAGAGAAGAATTTTCAACAAACTTGTTCTTTCCTCTTTTTTCACACGCTGTGCGGAGAATCACGTAATCATATTTTATTAGTCAAGGCGGCGATCCGATCAGTGAACAACTTATAAAATTTATTATTTTTCTAGTAAAAGCTTTATTAAGCTATTTTAAAAATAAACACAAACATATTTAGCTTGTTACATTTAAAGTACAGTGAAGACTTGTTTGGAAGCATATGCGCGACTTTTGTTTTTGGGAAAAAAAGTACTGGGTAGCATCTTTAACAATCGGCGTGTCAACAACTTGTAATAATGTGTATAATATGATAAATAAATGCAGTGAGATTTGGTAAGTACTTTCATTTTTAGTGAGGAATATTACTACTTCAGAAATCCGGAGCCCTGACTACACGTGCTTAAAAATTTACCAAAAAAAAAATGCAATATTGTATCTGGATAGCATATTTAATTTCTGCATGAAAATCGGATATTTGCTACGCGAATGGAAATCTGCAAAAATTTTGGCATGGTAATCCACCTGATCCTGATCCAGAAAACTACAGTTCTATTAGTTAGCTATTTGGGTCCTGCCATTAACACAGTTTGGCGTCAAGCTGCAAATCACCCATTGAATAAATTGATAGAATACACTTAACAGGCATTTACATTCTAAAAAGTCTCTAAAAATGATCACATTAGATATACAAGACGGTTTTGATAGAAGCCTTATCCATAAGCTTTTATGCATTCATATTTCTACATATTTTGTCAGGCTTATCCAAAGCTTTCACTGTGATAAACATTTTTGCGTTCTAATGGACAATACACTGTCAAATTTTAAATCAATATAAGCTGGCTTTCTACCACAAGGGTCTGTTTTAGGTGCAATTTTGTACAACATCTACACATACAACGTACCTATGTTTGAAAACTTTGTTACTTAAATATATGTAAATGAGACTGTAGTTTAATGTTCAGGACCTACATTCAACGACCAATATTGTAGCAAGCTATTTCAGCTATTTCTGCCTGCTTTCAGACAACCTCCAACTTAAAAATAAAAAACGAAGTAATTCAATGGACTATTTGTTCAACAACAAGTTTACTTATAAGTTTCATATCAAATCCTTTATTCCTTTACTAACCGGAAGGCCAAACTATCGGTTCAAAATAAAATTACCATTTTTAAAACAATTTTTCAATATATTTTTAAACATGGGTTAGAAGTTTAGATCTGAGGCAAAACAGTGCTTATTAATGCCATTTAAAGAAATTACAAAATTTCTCTAAACAAAATCCTCAAAATGATTTTGAATAGCCTGTTTCATTTCTCGACTGCCCGAATACATAAAATGGCAGCTGGTTGTGAAAATGAAGTATTACTCAAAATAGATACATATATCACACACTGAATGTGGTGACGGGTATTTCTCATACTAATCGTCAGTAAGACTTTCTCAAGAATCAGTCCATTATTAATATTAATATAATTACTATACTTTTTTTAATTTTTCCTTAAATGTTTGTACTTATTCCAAAATAACTTAATGCATTAGTATTAATTCAATCTCGGCTGTTATTTTGAAGATAATAAAGTAATCTCGGTATTACTTTAATGTTAAATTAGACAAAGTTTATGTTAATGTCAGGATTAAAAGGATTTTTATTATTATATCAGTTACACAAATTCCGTTGATGTTTTAAACGACTTAACGTCTAAAATTTAAGCGTTTATATGGCAAATTTCCAGAAATAAGTATAATTAAAACAAGATTCAACTCCAAATGATTCAAAATAAAAATCATTTGTGACTATTGTCCATCTCAGTACTTGAAAATTTTGTACTGATCAAGTACAAACTCGGCAAAGAAGCACATTTCATGAAGATTGCTATCTTTGAGATGTTGTTTCATTAGCAGTTGTAACAATGAAATTGTAAGCCAATTCGATGTTGTCACATTTAAAATTTTAGAATTTAGCATAAAAACCTTTCAATATTTCCAAAAAAATTTTACAAATTTTGGTTACACTTTTAAGACTTTTAAGTTTATGAAAAAACATCTCAATGAAATTTCTTTTAAATTTTGTATTTGTTCTTAATTTTATTCGGGTTTCTTAATTTGTACAATGCAATGTTTATAGTTGAGTATGGTCATAATTGTAGAGTATAGAATATTGATAATTTGATCATCAATAATTCAAAAAATTTTCAAGCATGTTTACGTTTACTACTACAAAAGTCATAATGGTTCTACTAATTATCCAACAGGATCTTGTCACTGGAGTACGCAAGAGTCTTGTTGAGCTTGAAACCAAGATTATAAGCAACGTAGCCAGCCACAGCAAGTAGCCCAACCTATGTCTACACACACTTAATTTCAGCAGATCGGACATTCAATGTAAAAAGAGTTGCGTTGATCATATGACATCATTTTATGATGATAAAAACAATGAATGAACAATTGTTGTTTGCGTTCTATTTCAATTATGATTCTTATCTTATAAATAAAAATTTCCAGCAAATGAAAACTTACACATTAAACTTTCTAAGGACTATCATTGAAAGGACAACATTTACATTTAATATGCAGAATAATTGTTCACAGTGCAGCTAAATTTATTTGAAATAGCTATTTTCATTTATATATTTCAACTTTATAGTAAATATTTGCTTCAGCTTACTTGCCTTGAGCACAAATTAATGCAAATCGATTTTATGCAAATTATTAATTTATTATTTTTGTTTTATTGCTTTGGAAAGTTAAACAACAAATTTCGGCTTGAGAACTGAGTTTGAGAGAACCTGAACTGAACGATTGCACAAATGCAACTGAAGCTAAACAATTGCAAAAACACAATTATAAACATGCAATGGCATCGACGAGTACGACGACGAAGCCGACCATGACGAGGAGAATGACACGAAGCCGGCGCCGGTTTACAATTTAGTTGGGGGGCCACCATTAGAAAAAAAAAAACAAAAACAAAAACAAAAACAAAAAGGAAATTAAGCAAATAAAAAAAATGTTAAACAAAAGCAAAAACGTGCAAAAATAGTAAAAATGTACAACAAAAACATTCTTATTCTAATATGTGATCAGAGATTCTTTCACTGTTCTAGAAAACAATTAGAATTCAGCGGCGTAGTCGACGTCGGAATTATGTAAAATACGAGAAAAAAAAATGAAAAACGGCCACGTTAGCGAAAACCGTGCAAAACACGTTACGAATATAGTATATCGCCGGACGGTGGTCAAATGAAGGGAGAGCACGGAAAGAGAGTGTTAAGACTTATCAGCTTTCGAATTGTAAAATAAATTTAAAAGAAAAAAACAATAAAAGCAAAGGCGAAATAAATATTAGTGTAGTAAACAATAATAAAAAAAAAAAATGAAAAAAAAGGTCAACACTTGAATGTAAAAACAATTTTATTTTAATTTTTGCTATTTTTAGTTTTAAGTTGATTAGAAAGAAGACAATAACAAGTGTGATAAAGTCACCAAAGTGCAAACGAGATAGACAACATATACAGCCAAGTTCAAAATAATAGAACTAAACGCTAAATGCACAATAAATACCCAATTCTTTTATTTTTATAACAACTCGGAAATGTTTTGATTTTAAATAAATTAAAAAATACTAGCTGACAAACGAAGTTAAAAGAGAATACATAAAGATGTAACGCCAAATTTTTGTATGATGTTTAATATTAGACACTACGCACAAATTAGCTTAATAGAAATAAAAACTATCAGGGAATGAGATCGTAATCGGATGTTAATGCAACCGATGGAATTTTAAAATGTTAACTAAGACAAGAAAATTTGAAGAATAAATAAAAACTATTAACCGAAAACTGTGCCGAAATAAACGAATTAAAATCGATATTTTATATGCTGATGTTGAATTCGGGTTATCATGTTTAAAGAGTTAACGCAAATAATAGGAATTCTCAAAAAAAAAAAAGTTAATATATAGGAAACCGTTAAACGAAATCGGTACAATCGAAATTAAACCCGTAATCGACATGTGTATGTTTCATTTGTTGATAAATACACTCCTCACTTTTCTTGTTTTAAATCGTAAACTCAAATTTTGTCATTTTAATGATATTTCATACTCCATGTTAAACGTTCAATCAACATAAGAAACCTACTATGTAGTTAGTTAAACTCTTAGCACACATCATTTAATTCTTCTAAGTGATGAGCCTTTTTAATCGATCTTACATTTTGATCTAACAAAATTTAAAGTAATACCCGAAAAGGATACTCGTGGTATTGCCAAAAGAAATGATTTTAAATTCATTCCACTTTTAATTTGGTTAGCTGAAGATTATAAGAAAATTTTACCTATAAAAACCATAAAGTGTGCGGTTGGTCTTTATGGTGACTAGCTCTAAAAGTATGCAGTACAAGCCCGCCCATTAATAACTATTTGAAGCTTCCATCCATAAGAAGCCAACATATCGAATTTCAAATTGATGTTGACTGAAATAAAACAGTTTTTAATACAAAAGCCGAAAAGTGAACCATGGGTTTGTATGGGGTCTATCCCTAAAAGTGTGCGGCACACATCAATTAATAAATATAGGTATGTATCATCCGTGTAATAGTAGAAACCACCATATCGAATTTCAAGTTATTATTGACTGTAATAAAATGTTTTTTATGCAAGACACGAAAAGTGGCGGAGGATTTGTATGAGATATCATTGAAAATGGGCCGCAGACCCCCATTAATACATACATACTATGTGAAACTTCCGTGCATAAGAAGGCATCATATCGAATTTCAAGTTGATATTGACTGTACAAAAAAATGTTCTTACAAAAACCGAAGCGTGAGCCGTGGGTTTGTATGGGGTCTACCCCATAAAGTGACCGTGGCATGATCAGTGTGACTTATGTTCAGCGTATGAATATAGAAAGTCAACATACCCTATTGCAAACCGATTTCTTAAAAACTTAGTTTTGATTCACACAGACAGGGGACAGACGAACAGATACGCCTTCGAGACACCTCGTCGAGCTGATCCAGAATATTTATACTTTATACTACGTGACAAAATATAATATAATACCATGCACAGTACATGTTAAGAGTATAAAAAGTATATATTTTAAAACATAGTACTACAGTCAAAGTTAATATGTGTATCTACTATTTTGTTCATGGCTGTTTTTTTTTTTATGTTAGTACGCATTGAGCGGAGCTCATACGATGGCGCCGATCGAGACTCGTTCCCGATAGGGGGGTCTAACTGCGTCGTAGCACGTCGACGAACTCTAGATATATGCTGGACGGATAGAGAGAGAGAGAGACAAAGAGAACACAACAAGACGAACCGGCTTACAGCATAGCGATGATAAGAAGAAAGAGGGACAGAGAACAACGCGTTCATTTCGATGTGGGCAGTATACTGATACATAGTAGTAAAAAGAAGAATGAGAGTAAGCAAACGAATACATACTGCATATGATATGTAAGGGAGAAATTGTGGGGAGTGGCAATGTAGCTAAGCTAATAAGATTATATTGTATTTTTTTTTTTTATTATTTTGCTGTAATTTGTTTTTGTGGGCGTTAGCCCCATTAATACACTGAGAGAAAAAAATAATCTGAAATAATTATAGCGTAAAATCTAATGGAAATTGTTGCTAAATATAAATAGCATATAAGAATCGCTTTAAATGAAATTTACTACAACCGATGTCGACTTGATTTAAATGAAATCTTACAATTTGATTTATTAATTTAGCACACAGCAAGAAGCAAATTGTATGCGAAATGCCTCAACAAATATTTATTTATGTATATAAAAAAATATTTATTTATGTATATAAAAAAATATATATGTATGTATATATTTAAGCGTTCGTGCAGTAAAAAGTATTAAAATAAATATTTACACATTTCATTTACACAGAGAGAAAGATTGTGCAAAATTTTATATCTAGCGTAAAATGGCGCAGCAATGAGCAAGGCTTTCATATTGTATTATGTATATTTTAAGAAATATAAATACGTACTTATTCAATAATTGCATAATTGTTCAAAAATTTAAGCTATTAAAGCTACTTAATAATTTTACTGTGCTACGCAATTAAAAATGCTTTGTATGAAGTGGCGCCCATTTTCAATAATATCTTACAAAAAAAAAAATCAATTAAGCATTGTGAATTTGTTGCGCAAATATTTTGCTACATATTTTAGAACGCACTAAAAATGTTGAATAAACAAAAGAAGAAAGAGGGAAGTTCAGAAATGTGTCAGCTTTCTGCAAACAACACAGATAAAAAACGACACAGTACATGGAGCTATTGTTCAAAACTTGGATGTTGAGTTGCGTGCTTCGACAACTGATTACTCACTGCAATTAACAAAAGTACAAACACAAATAAATCAACGCAGAAATTAGCATAAGCTAATGAATGGCACTATCAGTTGTCATTTTTAACCGGGTTTAAGAAGTGTCAACAAAAGTACACCTTCTTGATAAGCATTTACTATAAGGTCTTATATTTCTTTAGAACAACTTATTTGAAACGGAGTTTCTTATTCGTGGCATAGAACATCTGCCCATTGGTTTCGGTGGACATGGTGGAGGTGCCAATCCTAGATCCAAGAAAAGTTTACATTATATATATGTATGTAGGTTGAATTGGCTACACGTCAGCCTTGCATAAAATGCATAAATTGTAAACTAGTTATTGCGAGTTACTCATGTTGGTCATTGAACTTCTTAAAGGCTCTTCAGATTCTAGACAAACGTTTAGCTCAGACATCGAAACATTTATTATGACCACGATTCTTGTCATTTTAACTGCTTGAAGAGAAATAATTTAGCATTGCTTTCAAACACACATTGAGATTTATTATCTAAGACTAAGAGAGAACAAAGCAAAGTGCGAATGTTTATGTGTGTATCTTTGAACGAAATATGAAGCAGCCGAGGACAAAGCCAAAACCATGCTCCATATCTGCTCTAAAGTAGTAAATTCGCACTTATAATCCTTGACAGCTGCCAGTCTTACATCCGATTTTTGAACTTGATTCTGATCCGATAAAATAGTGTTAATAAACGGAGTCATCCACCTTTGGACTATGTATTTTCGGTTATATAGGATGTTTTGGCGCACACACAAGCTGTAACTCTTTTAAACCTCTATGATTTTCGGAAGTATACCAAAACATTTACCAATCAATGCCACTGCAATGTCCTGATATGCATTTGCTTCCTTCTTCAAAATATTTAGACTGAGTAATATTGATGTAGCCAATATAGTAAACAAGATCGAAATGTTTTATATTTGTTAGTAAACAAAGGAGTCAAATATAAACGTTTCAAAAACATCGATACCAAAACCTAAGGCAAACTCATTTGTGTTTTTAATCTAGAGTACCACTCTATAAAATTGAATATAAAATAAAGTGAAGCTCATTTTCTTCATTCTACTCATTTGTGAATCACTGGCAATAAACAGCTTTTTGGCATCGCAGAACAGATTTTTTGATAAGACACTTAAACCATCTAAGCAATGTCACGTTTTTTTTTTATATTTCTACTATAAATACTATTTAAAGACCGAATAACGTGGCTTCCAATATACTATGAAAATATAAAAAAAAATTACTTTCTTGAAATTAAAAATATCAAAGTGCGAAAAATCAATTTCAAACATCTGGAAACTATAGCAAATAGTAACGATAAACCGCACAGATGTGTTTAAATAATGTTCCACCGCATTTACTATTTACTTCACACACGAGATTATTAATCAAATAAATATGGACTCTGTACTGTTTGTCCTCACACTTAACTAGAGAAAATTGAATCAGTTGCAGCTATGAAGACTTAGTGCAAACAAAAGCTGATAGTTCCTAAAGATACAAGTAGACGAACTACTAAGTGGGCACAAAGTGCGTTTCAATTATCATGGTGTAAATCGTCGTGTCGGCATATATGTATATATAGAAGGTATTTGTGCTACAAGTACATTTACAACAACAGAAAACATGCAAATTTAAAAAAAAAAAAAAAAGAAGGAAATAATTAAGAAAAGTAGGAAAAGAAAATACATTCTGCACATTGTATGACAGAGAAGGTCTCAAAAATAAAACTATACAATGAGTACAGACAGACACAATACTTAAGCGTTTAATAATAGCATAAAGAAAAAAATGTCATAAGGAAAAATATGAAATTTTTTTGTATTACTTAGTGTAAAAATATAAAGCCTTTAAGGTAACAAAGAAAGAAAGAAAGAAAATTGTGTTTCTTTTCTTTTGTGGATTGCGTTTTACTGTCTATCTGTCTGATCGTTCAATAATCTGTCTCTTCCGTGTCATTAGATCGGAATATATGTACATTCTATCTACTACCCTGACTAAGTATTAGCTTTGGACTGTCATTTTTAAATACGTCAGTTCTTGTTAAATAATCGCAATGAAATAATGTAAACTGATAGCCTTTGTGGCTTTTGTATGTGCAGCAAAATTTCAGCTTGGATGATTGCAAAACAAGTGCAACAACAACGTGATTATTGCTAAATAATAATCAAGGCATATATACATACAAATATACATATACGCACATATGGTCACCCTAAATATTACCCACAGCCCGCTAACGCCACGCGTTCTTTGAAAAAAAAGATAGAGAGCACGCTA
Source organism: Leucophenga montana (assembly GCA_035044765.1). Taxonomy (NCBI): domain Eukaryota; kingdom Metazoa; phylum Arthropoda; class Insecta; order Diptera; family Drosophilidae; genus Leucophenga; species Leucophenga montana. The sequence goes on from JAWNNQ010000255.1 coordinate 1,162,635, forward strand.
ATAATATTAATAATTGTTATTAATAATTTTTGAAGAGTATTCATTTTTTTATTTTTAAATTGTGCTATAAATAATTTTCGTTTAGTATATACAAATGTAATTCGTATCGTTATCATTTTTATTATATATAAACAACAAACATGCAAAGGCAATAAAGATAGAAAATTTACAAAGACAAAAAAAATGTAACAAAAACAAAGGCACTTTTATAGGGGGGAAGGGAGTGAAGCACATACAGCGAACTAGCAGCAAAGAAAGAGAGGCAAGAAGATCGTGCTGCATTTTGCTCTCATTGCTTATCAGTGATCAAACCACAAACACACATTAACACTAGCAAATAAATATTGTATTTGCACACACACACACACACTAACACATACATGTTCACGTGAGTAGTTTGAAAAGATTTGTATTTTAATACAATTTTTCATTGTTTCTAAGATTAATTCTTCCTATTCTGTGATTTGTCGTCGCCTTTATTCCTCTCTTACAATGATTTCCTGTAGTACTAGCCTAATATAGGATGGTCCAACTTAATATGATCCATCAGTAAACCTCGGCATTTGTTTTCAGATCCGCTTCGCGTTTTTTTGGGACTTTTGTGTCGAGAAACCACCGATCCAACGTGCAGTAGCTGTTACCCAGCCCAAAAAAACAAAAAAGTGATGGAAAAACACGAGTAACAAGGAGGAGAGTCAGACATGGCTAGCACCACTTTGCCATATCGAACTGACGAAGAACATGTACGGTATACTGGGTCTCCGTTGCTTGCTTCAAGACGTTGTAAACATTGAATTTCCATTTGATAGAAGCATATAATAATATAAAAGTAATGGTTGTAATACGATATTAAGTACAAAAAAAGTTAAAACGTAATCATTGTGTACAATTGAACCACCATTAATTAATACACCATTAATAGTGGCTTTCAAGTAGTTTCATGTAATTGCCAAATTGCACATTGAATTTTTCTATACATGTAGCTACATTTTCCGCATCTCTCCTAGTTTCGGATGCAGCCCAAAATGTTAAAAAAATTTCCGGTTTTTGGCCAGAAAACTTTCAAATTAATATTTTTTTTTTAAAGACATCCGCTAACCTAGCCAAACGTTTATCACCAGTGAATTCAGCGTACCCAAATTAAGTACAATAGACCTATCTCACGAACTCCTACCGAACCGACTAGAACAGTCTTATTATTGTTAATTGGTAGTAGACTTTGCGACACTTGAAAATAAAGGTATAATGTGCCCTGACAGTAGTCTCTACATACAATACTTCATCCAATGAAGACAAAAAAGGTTTAGTGTGATTACAATTGCTTCCTATTACTTCTTAACTGCTAAGATGTTTGAGCCGGCTCAAGGACAAGTTTGAGCAATCTTGTAGAATGTGTTTCGGAGTTTTCTCATCTTAAAACAAAATCTACATGTGCTGCCACTTTCCAATATTACACAAGTATCTTTTAAGTCTGAAATATACAGTCAGAAAACCTGATATCGTTTTCAGAGTACTATTTTTTACTAGTTGCTTTAGGGGCCTAGCAGTAACCTTCCTTGTGTCTTATGACTCCTTCCGCCTTTACAAACACTCACGAGTTTTACCGGTCCTAGTCCGCAAGAATGTTCTGAACCATTAAAGGCAGTGCCTACCTGCCTCTCCCCGCCTAACTGAACAAGTTGTTACTTCCAGTTACTTCTTTCGTTAAAGAGCCATCTCGACATTATATTTCTATACTTTTGATGAAGTAATGCTTCATTCTAAGGTGGTCACTAGGGTATAGTAGTAACGGGTGAGCAACTATCGCATTTATGACTTTCTATCTTCAGATTAGATGTTTGTCTGTTGTTGGATATAAAGGTGCATATAAAAGTACATCGAACAGTTAAATTATTTGATGATGTAACAAAAAAATCGCATATGGAATACAACACTTCATATACTTAATTTGAAATTTGTTTTTGATATTGCAACGGATCAATGCGCAAAATAAACTCTTCATAGTTCCTGTCGTAGACGCATTCATCCATGAAAGCAATTTATAAAACCGCAATAGAAGAATTGCTGCTTTAATGAATCTGTTGCACGAAAATATCAAGTTTTTAAAGCAATTTAAAGACAATTACTTGACGTAATGTTCAGAAAGTGAAATAAAATTCTGTTTGTATACTACAATAGTTTACTGCGTCATGTAAACAAGTAATTCAAATAAAAATTCATAATGATGACATTATTTAAATAAATATGTATTTGTTGGTCTAGTCTCTGATTAATTCAATTTGTGTATTTTTGTAATATAATATGGCATTATATTCATTGATTTAAGATTAGGAAACAAACACTCAGCAGCTAAGAACTGCTGATTAGGTTTATTGTTTAGTTCAAAACGCTTCTAAAATCACAAAGTCAAAATGAATTATTCTTTGCAGTTGAACTCTTATGAAATTATTAAATTACATACATTTTTAAATTTACGCTTGTACGAAAAATTATTAATAAACAAGAGAAAACTTTTATTTCGGTGGAACTGTAGTCTAAAAATATTATTCTCTTTGTGGGGCAAGGCCGGATTTTATTTCAGTTTTTAATGTTTTGGAAACTATGTTTAGAAATTTAAGTAAATCTGTCGCAAAAGAAACAGGACTTTTTAAAAATCGCTGCTTCTGGTAGGTACATGCGTTGGAAAGGTACATCCTTCACTGACATCTTGTAAAAATGCCATTTTTGGTGAGAAAATCGGTGATAAGTGTCGAACAAAATGTGAACACACCTTCCGTAGACCCAATTTCTTCGTCAAAATGCGATGAATCGAATCTTTGGGAGTATTTAATTCCATTTCCATACAACGCAACGAAAATTTCGGCTCATTTTGTATGAATTCACGCACTTTTTCAATGTTCTTTTCGATCAACACTGATTTTGGCCGACCCGACTTTTCATGGTCACAGTGGTCTTCACGCCCTTCTTGAAAATGTTTAAACCATTCGTGAACATTTATACGGGATAGACAATTGTTTCATCATTTGGAACGTTTCGGTGAATGTTTAAAACAGAACTTAATATTTGCTCTTTGTTTGAGATTCATTTTTCGACCGATGCCCAAAAGATACTGTCACTTTTATCGCGATAACTTCGCTTGTAGTGTTCGCATGTACCTACCAATAGGCGGCGCCACCAGAAACAGCCATTTTTAAAAAGTCCTGTTTCTTTTGCGACACACCCTGTATATTCATACATGTATTAGGCATAATATCATATTTTTGGCTGTTGGAAATATGATATGAGGCTTGTGAATAAAAACTAACAGCTAATTCCAGAAAATTTCCATAGAGCAGGAATTGAATCCATGTTCTGTGGAATGTAAGCCAGCACTCTAGACCAGCGGTGGCCACGAAATTTTGAATGGGGAGCAGTACAACAACATGTACAACAAACCGAGTTTTTTAAGTCATAAATCTAAGCAAAATGAGCACTTTTATGATTCGCTGTATTGTTGTTTGGTTTATTAAAGTAAAAAAAATTTAACACAGAAAAAAATTATTGAAACCATTTAAATTCAATCACTTAGTAAAAATCGTAACACAACAAAACCTACTTCGCTTTCTTTCTCAGTGTACAAGACGCGGCAGAAGAAGAAAATTTTGCAGTAAGCTGACAAAAGCAAGGTTAAAACGAATAAATGCGATTAAATTGTTAGTTTCGTATATTAGGCATGGGATCGCTATTTTTAAGAAACAACCCTAAAACCCAATGGAAAATTGTAGCATTTTTTAAATAACTGAAAAGCGACTTTATAAGGCAAATAAGCCGATTAACTGAAATGTATTTAAGCAAACTTTTGATTGATCAAGAAATTGCGGTTAATACAAACACCGCTCCACACCACACTACCCACACACAACACACATTCTATGCATTGTAGTTTTTCACGCAGTGGTCTTTTGTTCGTCTGAGCACAACCGAAACATATGAATTAAAAATTATTTCTATACTAAACTGAACAACTTTCTCACTACCCTCGCATTTGTTTAACTAGATAAAAAGGAAATACAAACAAAATTTTTACATAAGATAATAAAGATAGAAATATGTATGTAAATATAAGAATATATATACTCTACTATATATAAATAAATAAATAAATAAATAAATCGATGACAATTTGTTGTTATTGCATATTTACTTTCGTTTTCATTTTGTTGTTGTTGTTTTTGTTTTTGTTGCTGTAGTAATTGAATTATTTGCTATGATAATTGAAGTAGTTGTTCTACTGTATGCTTTGTATCTCACTTATGCGTCTTCTTCTTTGCAATAAGAACGGTTATACATACATATAAATTTTAATATTAATTTATTTAAGCACTTTAGTCTCAATAATCTGGTTTATACTTTATTTTATTTAAACATTTAACACACATTTCGTGCTGTAGATAAGCAACAAGTTTGGCCAGTTTTACTGAATACTTTTTTTGTTTTGTGTTCTGTGTGTCGTTTTTTGTTTATCGAGTCAACAACACGAAAGCGTGTAGTAAGTATATTCACCACGCAACAGCGTACGTTGACAAGTGTGGTGAATTATTGCTGGACACGTGCCGCGCGGGTATTTCAAAATATTTAAATAAATGCAAAAATTAACGCTTTATATCATTAGGTAGGTAGGTATACTTATATGTATATATAGATTGTTTAAAATTTTAAAGCCATTTGATTTCCGTTTGCCGTTTTCCGTTTTCCGTCGTTTATTCTGCTGTACGTTTCGAATGCCACACGTCAACTAAATAACTGAAAATGTTCGAGTTGCGGCGTTAGAAATTTGTATATATTTTATTTCATATTTTTTTTTTGTTTCTTTCTTATTTTTCGTTTTATTTTCCCCCCGTTTGTTGGCTCTGCAACGAATGCAGTGACTGCGAATGCAGAAAATTGCTCTGAACAAGTGGTTAAAAACAAGAGCACCAGTGGAAATATAAACAAATACAACAACAACAACAACAACAAACAAAAAGATCTCTACAAGCCAATAGCAGCTAAATAAATAAGTAATCACAATAACCGTATCGATATTATAATAATGTCATCAACAGCCCATATCAAACCAGCAAGCAAAGATGTTATGTGAAACCCCGTAGAAAATTCTTTAAAGTGGAAAATTTATGGAACATTCATTTGCAATAAATGGAAAAAACTGAGTTGGATTTGTACTGTATCCAACCACATTTCGACGAGCCGGGTTGCCATCTAACAGTTGGCAACCAGTTGAAACGAATTTAGCGTAAATTAAAATGATTCAGAACGCCACATACTCAATGTCCGGCTACAATTTATCGACCCATTAAACACAATATTTACTAAGCATTTGTATTTTTTGATAGAATGGCGAACTGTTAAATTTTAATCAGACATTGAGAAACTAGCCCTTAGTAAACTTAAATAATACATAGGAATATAAACGGTCAAAATATATTGATAGATCTATACATTTTTTTCATTCATACTAAGTAAACAAATTTTAAATTTTAGTAATCTATCACATCCATTTGTTTATTATGATCATCTAAATGCAATTAATATATACAAAATTAAAACGCATGTCATTTGTACGCGATGATCTCACCAAATATTTGACGATCGTTATAAAATATATATTGAGCTTACTATCATCACCGCTTACTTTTGTTCTAAAAAATTACCATTCGATACGTTTTAAAACATTAAAACTTTTAAAATCGAACAATTTGTTCAGATAAGTAAATAAGTCGTCATACAACGTTTGAAAGAATTACACTGGCCTACATGAGTTTTGCGAATAAGATGGGACCTAGTGTTTCCGAATGGATTTTTCGTGCTGAACACGAATCTTGGTTCAAAAACTTTCCATTACGTCACGTTTTCTAGAAAATAGTGGTTGAGTCCTCTAAAAACACCGTCTTTGGCACTTTTTGAAAAATCGTGGCGCCAAATTCTGACGTGATATAAACTTGCTATTATCAGAAATTAAAGGCTGAAACAAGCCCTTTCAACTAAGCCTTATGTCAATTTAAACGCATGCGTCCTTAGAGCGGGGTATTGCTGAGATCATAAAGCAAAAACTGTTTGTAAACAATTGATCGCACTGCCCTGCAAATTCCAATTTTTTGGTTGCGAATAAGGTAGGACCTAGTGTCTCCGAATGGATTTTTACATGCTGAACACGAATCTTCAAAAAATTTCCATCACGTCAAGTTTTCGAGAAAATAGGGGTTGCAGTTAATTCAATATAGTTTAGATAAATTTGAATATAATTTACATAAATAAATTGTTCTAAGTAGAACGCTACTTCTACTCTATTTTATGTAAATTAAACGAAAAAAAATGTTTTTGTACTAAACTAAAATGCTGTTGGGGTGGTTGGGGAGGGGACGTTGCACCCCCTTGCATTCGCCAATGTTTATGTTTATATTAGAGTTTAAAGAAGCTTTAGTTAGAGTCTAGCTCAAGAAGGATCAAACCTAAAACACTGACAGAATAAATTAGGCTATTGTGGAAAAGAGAAAACATATTAATTACTAAAAGTTGTATTAATTAGTTTTGTCAAATATTATTTAAAAATCATGGCAAAGAACATATTTCCTAAGAAGTCTTATTATTTAATTTATTTTTATACCCTGTACAAAAAATAGTCGCAATATACATGTCCGTCCGTCCGGCAGTCTGTCTGTCTGAGAGAATAGTTCTCCGTCTAGAGAAAACTTAAACAAATAAACTCATGACATAGGGTGTCTACGAACCCCACTGCTAAAAGAGTTACTTGAAACTTCATAACTCGCAATGATTTTACCGCAAACGTAAAAAAAAAAAAAACAAAATCAGTTCTCAATTTTTTCGTAATATTTTTATAATTCTATATTATGCCTTGATTGGCATCAAAAGTTTATTAGCATATGTACTATCTAATTATCAGGGGTGACAGAGGAATAGCTATCACTTGAATTTCGCTTCAATTCCAATTCATCATGACACAGACCTCATTTTATATCGAATTGTAAATCGCCTACAATTGAGCTAGTGATGTGACTAAATACGCCTTTAAAATACATTTTGTAAATAAAAAGGCCTATCGTTGCAAATAGTGTGTACAATTTCTGATTAATCTACATCAAAATAATTAATCATTTCATGCTAATGTTTTAATTATTAAATTAGCATTTTACTAAACCGTCTAGCAAATCGCTAGTTGAATTTGCCATTCGCAGCCTACGGCCAAAGTGATTTGCATTTCACTTTTTAAAAAAATTTTCCAACTTAGGTTTTAAGTATGTAGTTAGCATGGTGCTGTTTTTGGGTTAAAAAAAAGCTAAATGAATTAAGTAATTATTATTGTGCATTTAGCAAAACAATTTATGACAATTTTAGTTCGGTTAGGTGGCAATTCACCGCGATTCGTTTACGTTTACGTTTTTTTTTTTTACATTCACGTACCATCCTAAAAGTGGTGCAAAGCTGCTAGTGTTGCCGGGTTAACCGTTTTATATTGGTTGGCAATAAATTAAAATTTTTTCGCTTGGAAACTACAAAAATAAAGTCACATAAATGCAATTTATTGCGTTTAACTAAATACCACTGTAAAATAATTTTGCAAAAAATTAATAACAATGCAGAACAAACAGACTAATTTTTACTTGCGTACTACTTTATCTACCACATGGCGCTAAGTTCGAAAAGGTTTGTGAAAAGCCTATAAAAATCAAATCGCTCGAAGTTCTGTGGCATGGTGAAATTTTTTGAGGGATTTGGTAAATCACTAGTACCCGATTTCGATTGGGGTGCTATGTTTGTAAAAAGCAAAATTTGGAGTCGAATCGAAAAAAATATGGCGTGTAGAGAGCATAATAAAGTCGAAGACCTTGACTATAGCTCTTTATTGTTTTATGTTAGGAAAAGTTTTATCTAAAACACTTTTTATAAATAAATTCCATGTATGTAAATACATACATAAATGCATATGTGTATACTTTTTCCCTGACGTACAAATATTTATTATCTCTGTTCGCGCATGTGGCTTTCAAATTCAATTGAAATTTCTTATCAAATTTGCTTCTTTTTTATTTTTAATTATTTACTGCCCCATCTGTCCCTAAACGATTTTATCTTATTGTACATATTTAAAATGCCACACTTTTAAATTTAAATTCTCTTTGCTTCCAAATTTTTTTCATTTATTTATGTATATTCATCTTTTTCCATGTATCTTTTACAATTTTCTTTCGCATACGAAAAATGTTGACAGAGACGCGACCGGCGACAGACACGCTGACCTTGACATTTATTTTTAAAACTAAAAAATTACTTTTTTTTTTAAATTTATTTATTAGACTTTTTCTTTCGTTTGTTGTTTGTCTTTTCTTTACACATTCAATTCAATCGTAGAGAAAGAAGAAAGAAAAAAAAAACGACTAAAGCGAATTAAATTAAACAACCAAATACATACATACATACATATGTATGTACATATGTATACATATGTACATACATATGTATGTACAACAAAAAATAAGCAAACAAATCGCAAATGAAATAATAAAACAAAAGCAAAGAAAACGAAAACGAAAATAAATGACAAAATAACAGTATAGAGCGAAGCGGGTGTGCAAGTAAGAAAGAGCGAGGTAATGATTATTGCATAATCACAAAATATATCTGAATGCCGCCGAGTCGTCTTCTCAATTTCTGATCGAGTGCATTTAATTATTGTACATTTTGTTTTGCTAATTCGATTTAACATTGGAAAATTACGCAATTGTTTAACAGAAAAGTGTGTTGCGAAGTGGGTGGAGTGGCAAAGAGGTGTCAGCGTATGTCAAAATTAATTAAAACACATACGTTAAAATTACATGCAATTGTTTATTAAAATATTTGACAGCGTCAAAAACAAAAACAACACAGAAAGAACGCTTCAGTCAACTGTGCTCGACTTCGTGATACCCTGTACTTTATTTAAGGCGCATTATATGAAGCATTGATTATATTCCTTATGGCCGTATGACACACGAATACAATCAGTAAATTGTTTTCCCCTTCATTGCTGTTAGAGCAAATCAGAAAATAAACAAAGCAAAAATTCTATAGGTGCGAGAGCTTGAAATATACTTTCTTCAAAAAGTGAAACGAAAACCAAGAGGACAATAATCCGGAAAAAAAACCATATTAAAATGAAAAGCTATGCGAAAGATAAGGCAACGAAAGATAAGGCAACTCAAAAATGAGAAAGTACCAAAAGTTTAGCAGAAATAGTGTACTTATCTATATTTTTATGATGTTTTGCATTATTTCTTCATTCGTTCACTTCTTTACACAAAAAGTAAGTAAAATAAAACTAGAAAAAAGAGCAACAATAAATAATACAAAGATAATTACTTTGGCATGTCATGCGCAAATGGTGAATACACTCAATGTATCCATTTTTAAAGTGGTTCACTCTATTGAGTCTGTATATTTTAATAGAAACATAAACAAAAGTCAAGTGTGACCTATACGAGTTGATGTGAAAAATGTTGGTGCATGTATATAGCTATCCCTTTCGCAAGATCTCTGTCGTGTTTAAAATCCCAGAGCAATGAAGCGGATAAAATTTGCTGATTGTATTCGTGTGTCATACGAATTCTATGCAATATTTTGTATGGATTGACGTAAGATACGCTAAATTTGACTTTTCCAACTTAAGAACAAAAAAATTTCTTATAAGAACTTAAAAGTAAAGGATAAGTTTGTATTGTAAACCTTATACTGGTTCGATCGGGACCTGTGCGGTATATTTTATTATGTTTTATGTAATTAACAATAAAATCAAAAACATTTTCCTAAACATTATTTTCTTTTGCAACAGTTAAAATATGGAGCTGGTGTAGATGGTGACAGCTTTGATTCGTTCACTGACTGCGTGCTTGGCTAACTCGCCGTAATGGTCGAGCGCTTGTTGTTGTGAGCCCAACGAGATGCCTCAGCAGCAATACGTTCGAAGATATCATTGACGAAACTGTTTATGATGTTCATGGCTTTCGACCAGGTGCCAGTATCAGTGTGAACTTGCTTCAACGCTTTCTAAATGTAAATGTGGTATAGCTCTCCTTCCTCCTGCGCTTCTTCTACTTCTTATCGGTCTTCGTAATATTCTTTTGAGCTTTGCCAGCCTTTTTATGTGCCTCTCCGCTTATTTTCACTTTATTGAAAGGTGAAGACCAGAATTCAACGTAATCCACAACAAAGAGCATTATTTGCTCTTTGTTATAATTTAAAAAATTACCTACCTACCTATAAATTAAAAAATTACCTACGATTAAAGCCCTACCAAATACAAAAATTGCAGGATGTAACACCTGCACAAAACGCAGTTCACCTAGCTAGGGCAAGGGTGTTAAAACACTGCCACTTTAGTGGCGAGCTTGAAAAAATTTTCCATATGGACAATTCTGGAGGCCAAAATATCAACTAAAAAATATGAGACGGCCAATGCCTTAAATATTGCTATTCCCCGAGTATAGGACAAAATACCATCGTAATACGTACAGTTTGTGAAGGCTTCCCGGACAAACTCGATGCTATTATACGCGCTTAAGATGGCTGCATCGAACAATAACATATTTTCCTTCAAATTTGAAATGTTTTTACCATATAGTGAAGCTGTTAATTTAAAAAAATTTACAAAATTACAGCATTTTTGATTGGTAACACTTCGCGAGCGCCAATCCCTGAATATTCCTTATAAGATCTGCCATGCTTCCTTCTGCCTGTTACATACATTTACACAAACTTAATATACGCTATTACCGCCTATGGGTACAGGGTATAAAAATAAAAAAAAAAGTTTCCGTTATCAGTTTTCATTTGAAGAAGGACAAAGATAAGTATAGCAAAGAGAAATAAAAGAAATAGCAGTAATTGAAATGATCTGCGGGCACTGTTAAAAACAACAACAAAAAGAACAACAAAACGTGTTTTTGTTGATTTTCGTCAATTTGTCTTTGTTTCATCAGCATTTATGCTTTGCGTTTTCATAGTCGCTCATTCTACGCATATTTGTTTACTATGTTATGTGTGAGCATAAAGTTTGTTGTTGTTTTTTTTTTATGATTTCATTTAAGACGCAATATATTTCATGAAGTTTTTATAGAAGCAGAGATTAAAAATAAAATAAAAGAAACGTGTTTGACATACAAAAAAAAAACAGGTAAAAAAAAGAGAGAATGGGATCTAATATATTCGTTAAATGTTAAACTAAATTTATTCAACTTTTCAGTATTCTAATTAGTATTTTAGATCCTTATGCCTTTGATTTCGGAGACCAAAGTAATTGCAAATCATCAACAGTTCACAGTACAAACCGTGAGATACATTCAGTTCCAAGACTCTAGAATTTGAATGTATTATTAAAAACGAATCTTCAATCTATGTCATGCCTTCTAAATTAGTTGATTTCTAAACTTTTTAAACCAAACGGTGAAATAACTGAGTTTACAATCTATTTTTTTAATTCACCAGTTTATATAGCTATTTAAATGTCAAACTATAACTAGTTTCTCAATATATGCAATGATTTCGGCAGATACTCCAGCATCCTAATGCGACTCAGCACCAAGATACTCTGTGAACTAAGTTGCACATCCATACAGATTCAAGATTTTGGATTCATAAGTTAGACTCTTACGATTTGGAAGTATTTCAAAGAGATACAAAAATAATTTTGCTAATCAGATTTGCACGACGATTCCATTTATAAAGAATTCGGTGAACTAAGAAACACAGCGAAACATTTCTAGATTCAAGTCAGACTATAAACTATCTCCTGTGTTGCCAATTTCACGTGGTTTCGATAAAACTGTCACTTTTTCTCTTACAGAAGGGTTTAAATGCACTTTTATTCACTCATATAGTTATTTTAATATCTATAAAAACCAAAGTCAATGCAAAATAAAGCAAACTGAACGATGTTTCGAACTTTGTCAAAACTTCAACTTCAGCAATTTTTAATATGTATGTATGTACTTTACCATGAATAATATGTCGGATTAACCATTAAGAACTTTCGAACATTCAAATGGAATAACACAACAAGAATGGAACCAAAATCGGAAATCCTTATTTAACGTATAGTTTTAGATCATTTAAGATTTGAAAAGCAATCATTCAAGTGGCCACGGCAGCACAACTAGCAAAGCCTGAACCTATAAAGCTCAATTTTCAATGACCCTGATACATTTCAGCTGTTATGGCAGCTCGGATATTGGTTTTATAGAAGAAATAACCCGATATCATGGCGATATCTGCAGAACGACGTGAAACGGGTAAATTTGGGGGCGACTTTTACAGCCGGCTGCTTATTAGGCGCAGAAGATAGAAATTGAAAAATTTAACTCCAATATTGCAATATAATAAATCTACAGCCAGATTTAGGCTTGGCAGTACCAGTTGATCTAGATAAGTCCATCTGTATGAACGACCACATATCAAATTCTTTACGAAATATAACATTCTAACTTTGCCATTAAGGATCTCATATAATAAGTATTAAATGTTCGTGAAAACACACAATTTGGGGTAGTCCCACACAAATCGATTGCTATTTTAGAGTTTTTGTTTAAAAAACTTTTTGTTTTTCTTAAAAAATTAAGCTAGAAAGTACAAATTGGCTGTGTCCTTTGTCAATCCTAATAAAATATTCCACATATATTGTTTCAGCTCGGGCCACTGTTTATATCTGTATTTGAAACAGAGACCCTTAGACACAAGGTGCTCGTATAGTGAATTTTGATTCTGCATACACTTGAGTGCTGCATTAATCAGTCTTGTTTGAAATTAGTTCGAAGAGAAAAAGTAGAGTAGTTCTCCAGGTTTTTGAAAACACTCTAGACAAACCTAAAAAATACAGCGAGACAGACTCAAGACTTCACATCTTTAATAAACTAGTTTCGGCGCAAAGAAATGAGTAAGTAACGAGTTAAACCCATGCCGGTAATTAACATCTTAGACACATACGTAACAAATTCTAAATATCTAAAATAAATGGACCTCGTAAGAGCTATTCATATTCATATCTAAAATAACTATTGAAAATCTCACTCACCTTCCATGCATTAACTTTCGGTGGCGGCGCCGCAATAAACTTCTTTGGCTGTAACGGAGCAGTTGCTGCACCACCGCTGCCACTTGCAGTCTGCGAATCGCTGTCGCCGGATTTGTTTGCTTCATTGCCGCTGCTATTAGCTGCTTCAGCACTAGCACACGGTGAATTATCCGCTTTGCGTTCCTTTTGTGTTTTAGCATTTCCACAGCCGCTACCGCCGCCGCCAACAGAAGTATTTGCAGCAGCATTGCCAGCAGTAACGCCTGCGCCTCCAGCTGCAGACTTGCGTGGACTACCACCGCGTTGTCGTTGACGTCCCTGATATTTACGTTCACCATCACGTTGTTCAACATTACTAGCATTAACAGCAGCAGCACCAGCAGCGGCAGCACCGCCATTACCAGCATTATTACGTCTGCCAGTTGACTTTTGACCACCGCCACTGCCTGTTGGCCGTTCACCTGGACCACGATCACGTCCAGCGCCAGTGCCCAAGCCTAATTGCGGCTTATCTTTACGTGCCTTTTTGCGATCGCGTCTATGATGCGATAACACGGGCACAAAATCATTATTGTCATCCATTTCCGAAGAGTTTTCAGCTGTTATATCAGCATTAGCTGCAGCACGTTTTTCGCCGGCGATTGAAACATTTGCTGCAGTTAAAACTTCACCTGCAGCTTCAGCTGCAGCAGTTTCTTCGCTCCACGATTTTAAAGTTTTCAAATCCGGTTGATTTTCCTTGTTATTGTCAGTGGCGACATCGACGGCGTCATCAATGGGTTTCTTGCTTACGGCAGCGGCGGCGGCTGTTGCTGCTGCTCCTGCTGGTACTTCCAAATTCTGCACAACATTTGCATATGAAGTGCTGCTAGCTGCAGCTGGAGCGCCACTTGCAGCAATAACACTTGAAGTTTCTTCCTTGCTGGCCATGCTTATACTTAACGTCGTCGTCGTTGGTTCAACAACTGCAGCTGCTGCAACTGCCTTGACGACTCCAGAGTAGTGCAGCAGATGTAACAACTACTACTGCGGATTTTTCTTCTTTGTCAAAACGTTTGGGCGGGCGGGGAAACTCTTTGATGCTTCCTTGCCTTTGAGTATATATAGCAGAGCCCAAGAAAAACGTTCGATCCTTTGCTGATATATTTTTTTTATATGGCGTTAAGTTGTTTTCAGTTCAAACTGCAAATAAAGCAAATATTTTTGTTCGATTATTTATAAAATGTGTTAAGTTTTTTTTTTTTTTTATTAAATTTTAAAACGGTTGACACACCTTAGCAGAAAATGCAGCCAAGAATTTCACAACCTTTGGTAAGGATATAAGACAATTCCTGATTCTTTTAACTGCCCTTTTATATATTTTTAATACAATTTGCTGCGTAATTCTTAGCTTACGAAATTACAACAAACATTTTTTTTCCGGTTGAACGTAGTATCCTTTGCACAACCAGCAACAACATAATGCGGCCCCCGTGTATTAGCTGCTACACACACAGGCAGACACAGATGCACACGCTACTGTGTTGCGCACATAGCAAGCAAAGGCACGTAATAACTTTTGGTGCACCCCTCTCTCACTCTGCACAAACTTCACGCTGCTTTGCAATTTTTAACGCTTCTTTTTTTTAAATTATTGCACAAAATATTTCTTTTAATTAGTAGGCAACTGTTGCCAGCTGCACTTTTACTGAAAATATGCACTATGAAAAATTGTTTAGTATTAAACGAAACTAATCGAAATGATGTTATTATGCAGCACGGAAGCACGGAAGTGAGGTTAAACCACCACTAATAACGAAACAGGCAATAAAAGCAATAAGCAGAAAATACAGTGTTGCCGCAGCGTTATTAGCAAGCATTGCCATATTATTTCTTATACTGCTTATGTCAACTGTACAGTTTTTGTTGTACTAATATTCCTATTAATATCCAAAACAGCTGTTCGATAGCTAGCGCATACACACACACACATATATAAAACTACCCCGCCACCCTTAAGGCATAATTTATATTTTTATAAAATTTTTTTTTAATACATACCAACAAAAAAGTGTATACAAACTGCACAGCAAAACAGTAAAAGAAAAAAAAACTTATAACTGCTTTTTACTGTTTTTCTCGCCGCGCCTCGCCTCGCTTTACTTCGCTTTTTTACTTTGTTGCTTTCTTTCGTATGCACGCTTTATCGAGTTCTTCGCTGTGTGTTGTTGTTTTTGTTTTGCATGTGCTTTATTTGCTGTTCGCATAAATTTGCGTCTCTTTTTCACTCATTCACTTACACACACACACACAGTGGCACGCGCGTACAAACCGAGCGCAAAGAGCGACACACTAACACACACACACACACACACACGTAAAGAGTATAAGCAGCGTGTACGTAGCGTTTTATGCAGAGAGGGGGAGCGCGCGCAGTAGAACGTTTATCGTTGCAGCACAAATTGAATAATTTTTCTTTTACAATTTCTTTAAAATTCTGTCACAATTTGCACTAAATTTTGTTAGCTATCAATTACCGCTTTGCTTATGTATCACTTTAATGCGTTTTCACAGCACTTCGCACTATATTTCAGTGTAAATTACCGAAAATCTCGTATTACCGAGCAGACATGTGGTTTTACGCCGTCGTCGAAACTTCGAAAAGAGCGAGCCGTGCGCAACGGCGTTTATAATTTGAAAAAAAAAAGAAAACGGCGCTGTACTCTTATGAAATTTGTACAGCTGCGATTTTAATGTTGCATCGATGCGTGTCTGCGTGCCAAAAATTATAAATTAGACTGTTTAAATTGTTACAGTTTTAATTAATTTCTACCTTTTTATTTACGCTTAATGCATTGTAACGCACTATATCTGCTATGCCTGCTTAATTAGCGATGCGCTAAGCGCGTCTCTGTGTATAAGTGCGAGCGAGTGGCATATATGCAGAAAACATTTTGCAGCGCTGCCAACCTGTGCGGAGTTTCATGTGTACGCGCCAAATTCGAATTTTAAAATTAACTGCAATTAAACTCGTAGTTATTGTCTGCATAAATATATACGTACTATTGTGTGTATAACTTTACTTTCGTCGTTTTGTTTTTAAAAATCAAGGCTTTTTTATAAAAAAAAAAAACCGATTTATGATTCAAAGTATTATCCACCGTTTGCCAATACTTTCTCCCATCTTTCTGTAAGCATACGGATTCCGCGTCGGAAGAAAATCCAAGAATCCACCAAGTTTTTGGTTTCCTCGTTATTACGTGAGTACTACACAGCCAGGGCAAACCATTCGATCGGAACAACTTGATTTTAAATGGTTTTGCAGCATACGCCCGTGAGTTGTAGTGCTGAAAAATTACTTTATCGTGTCTCTGCTCGAATTGCGACCGTGATATCTTCCATATTCAGCTCAAACGCAAGCATTATTGTTGGTAGCGAGTTTTTGGTTTCATTGCGTTTCAAATACAGCGCATAAGCTTGGATCCATTAATATTTAGCTTCGCTGTTGATATTGATGCTAGGCCTGTCTTAACCTATGAATTTATGCGTTTGGAATTGTCATAGCAGTTCCACTTTTCATCGCAAAAAATTCTTTTATTTTCTGTCGTTCAAGCAGCTGTTCTCAACTAGTATGGTATCCAATACCCTTGCTTCTGGATAATTCCCAGGTCTTTGAGACGTTTTGAAATAGCTTGTTGAGTAACTCCCAATGATCTTGTCAACTCTTCAATAAGCTTCATTAAGCAAAGCCTCTAATTCTTCATCTTAAAAAATGTTCGCTTTGTCTTCACCGCTCTGTCTTCCACCGTCGGTCTTTGACATAAAAATCATCACTCTTGAAGCATTAAAACCACTCACGAAACCTTTTTTCAATCATAGCGGCCGCATTCTACGTGTCTGATGTGTCATTCCATGAGCCCCTGCTGCAGACTTCTTTATATTAATTAAATAAATTTACACCTTCCGAAAACTACGAGAATTTGTCTAATTTGCTGACCTTTTTAATCACGATTAACTTAATGATGTAAACACAAATCGACAACTGGTGATATAGGGTTATGTTTACAAGATGCCCGAAGGTACATCATGAAACACGAAATAACGGCTTTTTCATAAGCCAATTTTGCTGCATTATCATAATGGCTTTCTCAATGAAGATCAATACAGTTTAGCATGCGTTTGAACCACTAAGTCACTCAGAAGTGAGTATATCCACAACCAGCAGTCCAAAGCCTGCAACAGCTTCTTCAGGAGTCGAAAAATGTTAACATCTCACTTTATTTTTTATGTACAAGAACAAAAAAAAGTGGTTACGGATGAGCCATTAATTTGATGTTTTAGATGCTTAAAACGCTATGTTGTTAACCGATCTCTGAGTGCTCGCATTGTCAGCGTTCGGTGGTTGGTTATCCTCAATACTCCGAAAACTACTGGCAAACAAATGATGGAGTACCTTTTGCTTTGAAGTGTTTCGACCGCGAACAATTTTTGTTGGATTGCTACATCTTGGAATTTGTCCCCTCCCCTTCTCCTCCGGTCCTTTTCTTCATTGCCCCATAAGTAGGGTTAAATTTTTAATAGTTTATACGTGAAGTTAAAAAAAGTTATAAAAAACATCATTTTACATCAATCTGAACCTGAGCCCCTTTTCCCTGCTACCGTTTCCTCTATCACCTGTCTCCCCCCAAATGTCTCCTTTCCGACCCTCTGCCCAAAAAATTATAGAATTGTTTCAATGTACTTCAAAAATGAAGATGGATAAAATTTGCAAAGGTCAAAAAGTGTAAGAAATTCTTACACTTTTTGTATGGAAAAATTGTTACACTTCTATTTTTTACCCCCTCATGAAACCAGTGTGCAACGTGCGATAAGAAACTTCGTTCCAAACACAGCTGATACCATACACATATGGTTAGAAAATTCCACACACATTTCAAAGAACTATACGACTGTAGTATGCTGTTACACTCGCAGTTCCATCTACGCAAGTTAGCGGAGAGTTTTTGATTTCAGGCGTCAAGTTTACACTAACTCCCTTTAGGAATCGGTTGGATGCAAAAACATTTCAAACAAAATTCGAAATGTGGGCGGTGAATTTTCCCTAAAAATAGGCGTGGTGACATGTGTTCAACATAGGAACATTGGAAGTATCCATACCCGATTTCAATTCGGTATCTTAAAAACTGAGGGACTAGTTTTGATTCATGCAGACAGGAGACAGACAGACAGACAGTCGGACATGGCTAATTCGATTCGTGTCATCGAGCTGATCAAGAATATTTATACTAAATTATTCAGATAAGCGGCATATACATACATACTTTTTTAAAAATGCTTATTTTTGAATTACATTAAAACCCAAATTCTATTATCAAAAATTTGATTAATTAAAATTTAAACTTTCAAAAAGCCAACGGTTTTCTTTCATTCTCTGCCTCTCTAAAATCATCATGCACATATGACCATTTAAGGCAAACACATGAACGCTAGACGATTTTGTAGCTATCAGCTATTTGTCGTCTACTCATAGCAGCGGACGTGGTTAAAATGTTTGCGCTGTGCTTGTTTTAAATTAATTAAATAAATGCGTTAATTTAGTCGTCATAAATTATAGCCTATGTATTATTCTGATATATGAGCTATGTTATTGTAAATCCAATCATTAAAATCTATTCAGTAGTTTCTGCGTGATGGAGTAACAAACCGTCACACATCCATACAAACTTTCGCGTTTATAATATTACTCTTAGCACACAGTATGTGTGCTAAGAGTAAAACAATTTTAGTATATTTATATTTGCTTACTCTTGAATAAAGAATAGTTCATTTCAACAAAATCAAATAGCATGATATTAATTTTGTCTTTGAAATGTTGGCAATAGTAATTATTCTCTTATTTTTTTTTTTTTCAAGAATTTTAATATTGACCGGTACTGCATCAGTATACCGAAACAAAAATCCGAAGAACCGTACCTAATACTAAAATAAATTGGAACCGATGCAGAAGCTTATACCGAAACGCAGGTACGTGCCAAAACCAAAATACATTTCGGTTTGATTCAGACATTGTTTTCACCTTTCGCTTCTCTTTTGGTATGAAGTTAGCAAACAGACGTTATAAACAGTTGAAAAATGAACAGTTTAATTTTTGTTTTTTTCAACTGCTGAATGTACACCCCTATTAAGTATATGTATACGTCCCTCGGCACCGCTTTCATTTTTCAACACTTAAAACCATCCATTTTGTTTCGAATACGAAGAATCTTGTTCGGTCGTACAGCCGACTATACTATATCAGTCGGGACTTTTCCGTGTGTGGTTATAGTTTAAATCGTCTACTATATTTTGCTAAAAAAAAAAAAAAATTTGCTCAAATGGCAGAGTTTCGCTTAAGATGCATTAAATGCAACAATTTTGCAAATTTTAAATGCTCTCGTTGCTTCATTGCTTATTGCAGCACTGACTGTCAATATAATGACTGGGACGTTCATAAAGATATATGCCGTCCACTTGGGTAAGTATGAAAAAAAACAAACTAAAGCAAAAATAAAAACAAAAAACACCTGTATAGGAAAAAAAATTACTTTGGTGCAATTGGATCTTCAATATCATAATCATCTCTTTCCAATTTCGTCTACAAATATCATAAACCAATGATTTATTTTTGTTTCGCAAACTTTGTTAAAGTAAACTTATAGTAGAGTGTTAATAATATCATTGCCGGGAACTGTGAGGATGTGACGTCATTAAATGATCATAATTGCGTCGGTGGTGAGGGGGTTTAGGCGGTGACTAGCCGGGGCGGTGAGGCGGTTGTTGTAAGCGGTTGCTGGGTTCTGCCTTTTGTTTACTAAAAGTTATAACAATAGAAACTATATCATAACATACACAGTTTGTTTGTTGATTCTACTCGCTCCGAATAATTCGAATCAAGTTTCAATGTTGGTTTTATATTTCCACATACCATATTCCATATTGATGTATTTTGTAGGCAGCTACAAAATCCGTGTATCGTTTGCCGTATCAATCGAATTTGCCACAAAAATTTGGCTCCATTTGCAGTACTATTTCCTAATTGGTTAATGAATCATGAGTCCAATAGCTTTATAATGCCAATTGCATGCTCCAAGATAGACACCCGTTACGTTATACGTATAGTATTCAGACCATATAAGATATTGGCCACCTATTCTTACAAGTGAACTCTACCGACTGATTCTACTTCTTTGAACAGAAGTTTCTTTTTTATACCATACACACATACTAGTGTGAAATGGTATTATCAGTTTGTCTGAAAGTTTGTAACGCATTAAAGGAGCCATCGAAGACCCCATAAATTATATATATTCTTAATCAGCTCGACGAGACGAGTCGATCTATATAGTTTAATGTCCGTCGGTCTGTCTGCTACAGACAGACTGTATGTTGTTGCGCATTTTTTGGGGACCAATTTTTATTTTATCCAGTTGAATAGAATGTCAAGATTGACCTGCCATGCCCACTTTTTGGAGTAGCCCCCATACAAACCCACCGCCCACTTTTGATTTTTTGTAAGATAAACTTTTTCATGGTAGTCAAGTTCAACTTAATAATTGATTTGGGAAGTTTTAGTGGACGGATGCTAGACATAAATTGGGTGAGACCCCGCCCACTATTTGGGGTAGCCCCATAACCAACCCACCGCCCACTTTTGTGTTTTTGTAAGAAAAACTTCTTTATTGAAGTCAATATTAGGTTGAAATGCAATATGGTCAGCCGCTTAACATACATAGACTAACGGGCGTGGCCCGCCAACTTTTTGGGGTAGCCCAAATACAAAACCCACCGTGCAATTTTGAGTTTTTTATGGAAAAATTCTTCATTTAAATAAATATTAGCTTGAAATTTGAATGGGTGGATTTTAGTGGACACCGCTTCATACACATCTACCAGTGAGCGTGTAACGCCCAATTTTTGTGGTAGCCCCTATTTAAACCCCCACTTTTATGTTTTGCAATACTATTTGAAATTTTGTATGAATGGTATTAGAGCTTCGGTCCAACCGAAGTTAACGGTTTTTCTTGTGTTTTTTTTTTTTTTAATTTTCTTCACATATTCACACAAAAAGACAATTGCCGGATGAAACACCACAACCACTGATACCGATTCGAGCGCCGCGCACTGCGCTACTGAGTCAACCCGTACGCGCTCCGGTACGAAACGTGCAACGACCCAGTACTCATCCGGTAAACCCAGCTGAGCAATTATTCCTTGTCGGTTATATTGATGAACACGTACGCCGCAACAGGTTCAGTAATTATGCGCCACCCGGCGAACGCATAGTGCTACGATGCGAAGAATGTGGCTCTCCATTACGTCCGGATTGGGTATTCGGACTAGAGTGGAACCAGGTAAATAGATTTCTTCTTTCTCTTAAATGCTGTTATAGCTATTCGTATCACCTGCAATCGACTTTAATACAGCTGAGATCAGCTTTCTTTCATACTTTTCTTTCTTCTTCTTTTTTCTATTCGTCAACAACAATGAAGTTCATGCGGCTCGCCCAGCTCCTCTTAATGGCATGCTTTCAATACGTTTGTATGCTGCAAAACGAGCTAAGCAACGGACGCAACTTTTAGTAAACTGACATCCAACAGACCCTCTCGACAGCTGGAACTCAGGTAAATATGTACTTTTTATTGCATTTCGATGGTATAAACTAAGTCGCAAAAATATGAATCCATAGAAACTGGTGTCACCTCTGGAACTTCAACCTGAATCACATAAGTGTATATTGCATTTATCGTACGCGATGGTGTAAGATATCAGCAACTAGGAACCAGCTAAAACTTCACTGAGTCCTTAGGAACAACATACCAGCAGGAAAACAAAAAAAAAAAAAACAAAAAAAGACATGATCACAGTCTTCGAAATTCTTCTAACTACAACATAATGCGTCCAAGCTGTGGCCTCTCGCGAAATTCTTCAATTCTAACAAGACCTCGCATATTGATAAACCTTCTTTATATGAATCATAGAATTATATTCTTTAGTGGTCCATTCTAAACATATTCGGAATATTTGATTAGAGTTGACAAAAAATTGGAATTAAAAAAAAGCAAAAAAAATTTATAGAAAAAAAGGGAGCCAGGTTTTTATGACGACTACCCTTAAAGTGGGGTTGGCATGCTCTTTTCATGAACTTTGTGTGAAGAGAGAAAGGGAGAGTATAAATATTTAAACTCAAGGTCTCTAACCATCTTATAGTCGAGATCTTTTCGTTCAAACAGGCGTGTAGGACGGGCATACGGACAGTTCTATAACGACTCGTCTTCCGAACATGATCAAGAATATCTAATATCCTTCAGCAAGTGACATACAAAATTATTATAGCCCTTTTACCCTATGTTACTGGGTATACAAAAAAAACAGATGATTTACTTTTATATAATAAATACATACATATAATATATCATTATATCATTTTACTAAAATAAATGTGAGAGATCAAATAACCAATTTCTTTTCTTGGCGGTATATAGACACTTGTACATACATATAAATATTTCGTACATATGTACAGTGTAGTATAGTATACATAGTATAAAAATTCATATCAAGGAAAAACGTTAACTTTGCTGGAACCGAAGTTTTAATGCTATTCACATGAAGCTTCACGCTCTGAACTTAGCAGGTGTAAAATAAAAATATTTCTAAAAACCAGAAACTTAAACGTGTAATGTTTGTAAAGTTTGTAGTAGCTTACTCCTAAAAGTGGTCCTAATATGTCCTTTGTTAATTATGCGATGCATCCGTCCGTATGAATCCACCATGTCAAATGTCAAGTGGATTTTGGAGATTAGATTAAAAGAGCTTTCCAACGAAATATTACATGTTAAATATATAGAGCCGTTTGGCCACAGTAGCCAATTGAAATCTTAGATTTATTTAAGCTTTCCCCTAATTTTCCCATTTTCAAAAAAGTTTTAGAAATCCTGTACTAAACCTAGATTTTCTAAAGGATTCAAAGAAACACACAAAGAAACAAACGAACTATTAAGTCGTCGAAATGTTCAGAAATGCGTCTCCCTTGGGGTGGGTAATTTCACCTCCCCATATTTCGGACTGGGGTGAACCGATTTTATATGTTTTAACATTTTCAAGACTAAAAATTGTTTTTTATTTATTTATTTATAGCTCCTGAAGCAAAGATCCAGGGGTGGAGGCGTTTGCAGTACATATTGCTGAACCTTACTATAACCTCCTTGACAGTTGGGATCAGTAAGTTACGATGGATAACTGAGTTTCTTTCAGAAGCCTTGGCTGAAACCATTGCAGAATATTTACATAAGAGTTGGAAGCCGCGCCCTGGAGCTGTATGCCATAACTCCATATCGTGTTTATTATTATCTTGTTTTGTGAACAGTATCTTCTTTCTCAAACTCAGCTGCGAACTTAAACTCAGTAGCCAGTTTATCTTGAAGAGTTTGAGATGCAAATGCTTTCTTTTCAGCTTTATGTGTGGTTCTCTAGTAAGCCGTCTGTCTAATGTTAGGCCAATAATGAAGGATAGCTGGTGCGTCTCATTGTAAACGTTGCATGCGTGGTTTTTCCTGCATTCACTCCAATATTCTATCTGATCAACCAAGTCTCTAGTAGATGAAAATGATCTTGCAGAAGACTCGATTGCCGTGCGTTGCCAAGACAGCAGTATCGTTTGTGAGATCAGTGTATATGGCTATCATTAACTTATCGGCTCTCACTATTGGTAGATCTGCAGTAAAAAGTTTATATCAGACAGTGCCTTACAAGCTGCTCCAGCTCCAGCTCGGACGGATTTTAATTCAGATTACATACCATCGCAGC
Organism: Leucophenga montana; assembly: GCA_035044765.1. NCBI lineage: Eukaryota > Metazoa > Arthropoda > Insecta > Diptera > Drosophilidae > Leucophenga > Leucophenga montana. Next base: position 1,186,555 of record JAWNNQ010000255.1, read on the forward strand.
TGACTTAAAAATTGATGTTGTCAAGGTAGGACCTTAATACGAATTAGTATGGTGCCGGCAGCAGAGATATGAGCTTTTGCAAAAGTCCGGAATGCTACACTCGGTCAAATGCTTGGCGAACATCCAGTAAGACAGCGGAACAAAACTGAAGATTTTGTAGGGTATTCAGTATATGTATTTTTTTGTAGAACACGATGACATTTCTCTGGTGTCCCGTGGTATCTTCTAAACCCGAACTGGTGTTCTGAAATCATGTGAACTTCGTTCAGCAGTGTCAGTACTCGACCCAGAAATATTCTTTAAAAAATTTTGAACAGAATTGTCAGCTTAACGATTAAAAAGTAAATTAAAAATAAAATCTTAAATAACGAGAATTTTAAGGATCAATAACCCTGTTGTTTGGAGGCTCTATCTTTTATGGTTTCTGAGATATCGTTGATCAAACATACAAAGGGCGGACGGACGGACAGACGGACACAGATCAAGGTCAAGTCGATTGACTTTTGAAGCTTCCACCTGTTACATACATTTGCACGTAGGGAAATATCATAGTGCTGCAGGTGAGCTTTCTTCACTTACGTGGACTACTGTCCACAGTGATAACATTCTTTAGGCCATCACAGAAAGCGTTAAAAAACAACAACAACATCACAGCTGCACAGTGACTGCCAATGAGCAAAGAAGAAGAGTGCGTATTTATCAGAGGGTGGGGCGGCGGCAATCACGGATTATTCCGACGAAAAGCGTTTATTAAATAAACAAAAAAAAAAAAAAGAAGTGTCTGGTTACGTGCGGCGGTAATTAATTTACTACGTCGTCAACTGCACTAAAGAACAAAAGCACGACAGACTGCTTACGTGGCGCTTATTAAAAATAAACGTTTTACTTTAAGTCCAAAAAAATAAAAAAATGTGCGGCATTTTTGCTTATCTAAACTATCTGACGCCAAAGACACGTCAGGAGGTGCTCGAATTACTGTTGCAGGGGCTAAAGCGATTGGAATATCGTGGCTATGACTCAACAGGTATAGCAATCGATGGCACCGCCGGCAACAATGAAATCATCATGTTTAAACGCACCGGCAAGGTAAAAGTGCTGGAGGACGCCATTGCCGAGGTTTGCAGTGGGCCGGAGTATGCACTGCCCGTAGAAACGCATGTAGGCATTGCGCATACACGCTGGGCAACGCACGGTGTACCCTCGGAATTGAATTCGCATCCACAACGCTCCGATGTCGAAAATAGCTTTCTGGTGGTGCACAATGGCATTTTGACCAACTACAAAGATGTTAAGACGCTGCTGGAAAAGCGTGGCTATGTCTTTGAATCGGATACGGATACAGAGGTTATAGCAAAGCTAGTGCATCATTTGTGGCAGCAGCATCCGGCATATACGTTCCGTGAGCTTGTGGAACAGGCAATACAGCAGCTGGAGGGCGCGTTTGCCATAGCGCTGAAGTCAAAGCATTTTCCAGGCGAATGTGTTGCTTCGCGACGTGGTTCACCGCTGCTAGTGGGCATTAAGACTAAAACACGCTTGGCCTCAGATCATGTGCCCATACTGTATGCCAAACAACATCGTACCCTGGGCAAGCATGTGCAGCTGATATCACGTCCAACGGATGGCACTGCCGAATTTCAGCCGCTGGAGGATAGTAAAGTAGAATATTTTTTTGCCTCGGATGCATCGGCAGTAATTGAGCATACCAATCGAGTTATCTATTTGGAGGTGAGTAGCTGCTGTGTTATTCTTTTATTTACTTTTATTAATTAAAAATCTGTTAAACAGGATGATGACGTCGCCGCTGTGCGTGATGGTACACTCAGCATACATCGTTTGAATAAATCTACCGATGATCCGCACGCGCGTGAAATTATTACGCTGAAAACGGAAATACAACAGATTATGAAGGGCAATTATGACTACTTCATGCTAAAGGAAATCTTTGAGCAGCCCGAATCGGTGGTTAACACCATGCGCGGCCGTGTGCGTTTCGATACGCAGACTATTGTGCTGGGTGGCATTAAGGAGTTTATACCAGAGATTAAACGCTGTCGTCGTCTCATGCTTATTGCCTGCGGCACCTCGTATCACAGTGCAGTGGCTACGCGTCAACTGCTGGAAGAACTTACCGAATTGCCTGTTGTAGTGGAGTTGGCTTCGGATTTTCTAGATCGCAATACGCCCATCTTTCGCGATGATGTCTGCTTTTTCATTTCGCAATCGGGTGAGACAGCGGATACATTGATGGCGCTGCGCTACTGCAAACAACGTGGAGCGCTCATTGTCGGCGTAACCAATACCGTGGGCAGCAGCATTTGCCGTGAGTCACACTGCGGCGTGCATATTAATGCCGGCCCGGAGATTGGTGTTGCCTCTACCAAAGCCTACACTTCACAGTTCATTTCACTTGTCATGTTTGCATTGGTCATGTCCGATGATCGTCTTTCGCTGCAAGCGCGTCGTCAGGAGATTATACATGGACTCTCACAGCTTGGCGAACAGATACGCACTGTGCTGCAGCTGAACTCAAAGGTTCAGGAACTGGCCAAGGAGCTGTATCAGCACAAATCGCTGCTTATCATGGGACGCGGCTATAATTTTGCTACATGTCTGGAGGGCGCACTCAAAGTAAAGGAGCTCACGTACATGCACAGCGAGGGCATACTCGCCGGTGAGCTGAAGCATGGTCCACTGGCACTAGTGGATGATGAAATGCCGGTGTTAATGATTATCACACGCGATCCGGTTTATATTAAATGCATGAATTCACTGCAGCAGGTCACATCGCGCAAAGGGCGTCCTATACTCATCTGTGAGCAGGATGATGAGGAAACAAAAGCATTTGCTACACGCACATTGGAAATACCACGCACTGTTGACTGTCTGCAGGGTGTTTTGACGGTCATACCGATGCAATTGCTCTCATATCACATTGCTGTGCTGCGCGGCTGTGATGTCGATTGCCCGCGTAATCTTGCCAAGTCGGTTACGGTGGAGTAGAAACCAATGCCCACTTAACTTTACTTTCCACAAATACCAATTCCATATTATTCTGTAGTAGCCATATCTTGCACACGTTTAGTATTAAGTTTAAAGTGTCGATTTATGTCGTATGCCCTTTCCGAGTGTCGTTTATTATTGTTACTTTTTCGCTATTCCTTGCATTTCGAGTGTAAGTTAAGCACTTTTTATTAATCCGAAATACTAACAAAGTTTTGTATAATCGTGCAATTATATATAATATATTTAAAATACTCTATTATCCAATTTAACTAATTAAACAAATCGGCGTAAAAATATACTTTTTTATTCCATTACGAATTCGCTAAATGGAGAAGCTTGGGCCCTTACAACATCGTCCACAGCGTCTTGGTAGTGTTCGAGAGAAAGATTCTTAGTAAAATGTATGGACCTATTAAAGTTGGCGCCGAGTTTCGGATCAGTATGAATCACGAGTTGTATTAGCTATATGAAGAAGTTGATATAGTGCACAAATCTTTTCCGAATGAACAACATAGATCCAGCACAGGGTGTTTACATGGGGAAGCTAAACTTAATTGGTGAAAAACGTCAACGAGGGCGACCGAGTTTACATTGGTACGACCAGGTCTGGAATGATCTCAGCTAATTGGTATTGGAACCGACTGGCGCTAGCTAGCTGAAGACTTATCGGCTGGTGCGCCTTCCTACATACGGCCATGACAGATATACAGTTAGTTATTGTGTCACATAAGTAAGTAATCAAGTGCAGAGTTAGAGAAAACTCATCCAAAAAAATCGGTTTCAGCAAAAAAATTTCATGGATAATTTGGCCAAATTATTTGCATGTCTGACCGTAAATTAAGTTTTTATGAGTATTCTTTGTTTTGTTCTAATATAACCCATGGCTAGCAAAACCGCTACTTGCAAAATTGCCTGTTTGGGAGTTTTATTAGTTTTTATACCTTTCTATGGAGAACCAAAGCTACAAATGTATTTAAGTCAAAAATTAGGTTGATATAGCTATGTTCGTATTTGAGCAATGAGATCACTATGACTATAAAAGACTTGACCTTCAAACTTGGATTAATAGAGTCGTCAGTTATTTTTTTATACTATTCACACAGAATAAGAATAAGTAGTATTATAAGTTTGTCTGAAAGTTTGTAACGCGTTAAAGGAGGCATCGTAAACCCCATTAAGTATATATATTCTTGATCAGCTCGACGAGACGAGTCGATCTAGCCATGTCCGTCTTTATGTTGTTACGCATTTTTTGGGTACTACTTCTTATGCAATCCAGTTGAAAATTTGCACACACACTTATAATTATTCCAGTTTTTATCAAGTATTAAGATTCATCCGCCACGCCCGCTTTTTGGGGTAGCCCCCATATAAATATATATTTTGACTTTTTGTATGAAAAACTTTTTTATTGTAGTCAATATCAACTTAATAATTGATATGGTAGCTTCTAGTGGACGGACGCATCACATATACAATAATGAATGGGACCCGCCCACTTTTTGGGGTAGCCACCATACAAACCCGCTGCCCACTTCTGTGTTTTTGTATGAAAAAACTTCTTTTTTAAAGTCAATATTATGTTGAATTGCGATTTAGTGGACAGCCTCTTCATTTACATATGTATACAAATGGGCGTTTCCCGTTTAAACCTCACTTATGCCATGGCTCCAGAAAATTTCAATTTCTAAACATCTTTTTGCGCATAGAACTAAAAGGGAAATGGTAGTTTGCAACACTGTAATTTCATTAAATCAGAGCATACATGGCCTGCTGGGGTAAATGCAGGACACATTCATCCTCGGCTTTAGCCATGCACTCGATCATTTACATCATTTCCTTATGGTGTTTAAAAAGAAGAATAGTATATTTCGCCAATTTATCCATTATTATGTAATATTTAGCATTATTTTGATTATTTTGACAGCATTGTTACAAAAATTCACATGTAAGCAAAATCAGCTGTTCAGTAGTTCCGTTTCGCTTACGACTTGCTTGTGACATCAATGTAAACATATTTTAGAATTTTTTGCTCTATAAAGAGCGGTACGGCGGTACGTAGTACACTTGCATAAGACATTTTAAGGGCCAAATACACCTTTACACATTTCATCAAATGCTTGATGTGACTGAAACTCAATGGGTGTATTTGGCGATTTGACTACTTGATCAAATGTGTGAAGAAAATTAAAAAGTTTTGATTTTCGTCACATCGCTTCTTCTTCCTCGATGTTATTTCTAATTTTTTCGTTCTGAACAGTGTGGTATGTGATTTGGGCGGGAAAAAATTGTGTTACAAAAACGTACTAAAAAAAAAATTTTACGAAATGGAAGAAAAGGTGTGTAGGCACGCATCACATTATACCATTACACATTTCATCAAATGTGTGATGGTGTATTTGACCCTTTAAGTAAATTAGTTTAAGGTGGTACAGATATAGCAACCTTATGAAAGTTGATCAAGTGCGAGTGAAGTAAACTCACAAAAAAGTATCGACCCTAAGCAAGTAAATTGTAAGGGGTGTTCATCCAGTAGTTCATTTTTAAACACTTATATACCGTATACCAGCTGAAAGCGAAATAACAGAACAAAAAACTGTCAGAGTTGAAAAATACTCTGCTGTTGTAGGGCGTAGGTTTCAACAACTATTTTTTTTCCCGGGAAATCGATACTGTGAAATTTGAATTAATAATCACCATACTTTTTGAAAATAGGTGCGCTAGTATCGATAGTTTTGCATCTCTAAAAAGTATGATAATTTTTTTAAGTGTTTTTTTTTTATAATCTCGTAGCTCTATCAGCCCAATAGAACTAAAGTGCATTTAAAAAATATAAATCTCGTAATTTTTCAATTATACAATGTTATATATCAAATTTGAATTATTATATCATATTTGAATTATAACAGCGTTTGTCAAATGCAACACTGTGTCAGGGTATTTGGCCTCGTGAAAATTTGGAAGCACTTATACATTTCCGAGGCACTGTTGTGCACGAAGCCAAAACGAAGAAGTTGTGTGAAAAAGATAAGGAAATTTTAATAATAAAATTTAACTTAAATTCTGCAAAAGATGACGGTTAGCAAAAGCGGCGTCGATGCTGCACCGCGTCCGCGTTGCTTTTTCGATATATCGCTCGGCGGTCTGCAAGTCGGTCGCGTAATCTTCGAGCTGTACAGCGACCTGGCGCCAAAGACGGTGGAAAATTTTCGCGCTTTATGCACAGGCGAAAAGGGCATCGGTATGGTGACGGGCAAGAAACTACACTACAAGAATGTCATATTCCATCGCGTGGTCAAGAATTTCATGATACAGGCGGGCGATTTCTCCGCCGGAAATGGCACCGGCGGTGAATCGATCTACGGCGGCACTTTTGAGGGTTAGTGCGCGGAAAATCAATAGACGCATCACTCAATTCAATTGATTTAATAAACTTTTCTAAACAATTACAGATGAAAGCTTCGACATTAAACACGAACGCCCGTTTTTGCTGTCCATGGCAAATCGCGGCAAAAATACAAACGGATCGCAGTTCTTTATGTAAGTGGTGGCATGCAAAGCCGCCGTAGCGACTTCATACTCTAATGCTGCCTGTGTGCAACAACAATTTCTTTGCAGCCAAGTTTATAATTAATTAACTTTGCGTTTTTGACTTATCTTATTATAGTTGAAGTTAATTATAAATATGCAATTTATTGTTCATCTATGATCTATCTATCATATAGCCAAGCGTCAGCGATCCGCCTTTAGATGCGGCCTACTGAGCAACAGCTAAAAAAATCGCACATCGCGCCCAGCTATCATACGTCTGTGTGTGTGCGTGTGTCTGTGTGTGATGACAGCAGCAACAGCAGCTGCAGATGAGGCAGTGGCGGCGCCGGCTGCAGCGACGCTCCTAATAGAATGCTGTTGGCCGCACCAACCATAAACCAAAAGATTGCATTCATCCATCTGCATTTCGCTGGCTGCAACAACGCGGCTCTAAGAGACGCCGCTGATTTACGGCGGTGCTCCATGTAGCGCTCGTTTCGTTTGCGTCGCATAGCTCTACATAGAAATCTCTTTACTTTGTTTGCACAAAATGTTCTCCAACCAACCCACATACCAAAAAAGATTGCATTGTGTAAAGAAACTTTTCTCTCTTCTTATGTTTTTCATTGTAGTACTACACAGCCTGCGCCACATTTGGACAAGTAGGTCAAGCCTAAAGCCTTTTCAATAATTAAATATTTTATTAATTATAATATTAATTGTTTGCAGTGTACATGTAGTCTTTGGACATGTTATTGCGGGACAAGAATTAATACGTCAGCTAGAGGAATTGCCGGTTGATCGGAATTCTCGTCCACTGCAGGATGCGGCCATCGCTAATTGCGGTGAACTTGTACGCCAAGTTAAAGGTAAATATTACAATGTTTGTAACGCATTGATTAAGGCATCGGTGGGCCCATATATGCATATATGGTGTCACAAAAAACTCTTTCTCCTCAAAATCTCCAAATCTCATTAATAAAATTTAGTTTTATGTATGAAGTTTAAAGATATTGAGGTGAAATCGTTTTTGTGGCAATTGTAAATATATTTAATAAACTCGCGGAGCAGCAAGTCGGTCTAACTATGTCCGTTTGTCTGAATGTAGTTATGTAATTTATAATAATAAATATAATAGATTACGTGCTACACCCACCACTTGGCACAGTTACTTGGGTTGGTTTATTCAATGCTCGTAATCTCAACCCAAAAATCATCGGTTTCCATCTAAGGAGGTTAGAATGGAACTAGATGTCTCTGTTAGGAGTTTGAGTATTCCGACAGTTCAATACTCTACAATACTTGCTACAACTATCGATCTCCTGCTTAGATTCTGGGCTGACGCCACCAAGACGAATAATCGGCTAAAGTCAAGAAACAAAGTTTTGAAGGCGCTTGCAGAGTCTTTCTGGGTTAAGGACAATTAGACAATAATAACCGCCTATAAAACTACTGGATCTGTGCTAAGTTATGCTGCACCTCTCTGGACCCCTAACCTCAGTAAGACTCAATGGGGCAGTGCCTGCAAAGAGGTAAGAACAGTGCCCTGAAGATTGAAACTGGTTGTTTACAAATGACTCATGAAGTTCAACTGCATGAAGAAGCGATGCTGCTTTCCGTTCACCAACATAATGCTATCGAAGCAGTTCTTATTACGTGCGTATGGGAGCAATCTTTCCAATCATGGCATCCTTACGGTAGCGAATCCATCTTGTATTCGAAGTTGCTTCAGACGTTGTATCGATTCACACCTGGACTGCGTCTTTATATATCCAGTAGGGCTGAATTGCACCGAGATGCTGTTGAGTCGACTAAGGGACAATAATGTGCTTGGTTCGTCTTATTTTGACGAGTTAAATTATAAAAACAAAAAGGAAATATTGATAAATCGTATCTTTTAAATTCGATTTCTCAAAAACTAAGCAAAATATCGAAAAATTATATTCACATTCGTCATCAGATCCTGGCGCACTGCGAATCGTAGAATCGCTTAATTTTGTAGTACAGCATCGTTAATTTGTGACTCTATTTCACGAATCAATGTTGTGCTTGAGTATCTGAATCGTATCTGCAATTTAACATCAATATTTGAAGATACCTTTAAAAGACCAAAGAGCAAATTACAGCACCGCAGAGCCCAAAGCAATATCGATCAAAAAGGTATAAATACCGGTTTTTGAGTTTATTGTTACCGTAACCATGTGAAGGCCAATCTACACCCATAAAAGAATAACATAACCATACAATAATCCTATATATTGTAGTACACAATATGCGTTGCGTGCTTGCACCTCTTAAGCTGGCGTGACACCGCCCATTTTTCTAGTTGATCTTAATTTTTCCGGTGATCAACCGTTTGCCTCGAATAGTTAAATCCGAAAACTTTCAGGAATAACAGTCGTTACTGATAACTGCTAGCCAAAACTAGTCTTTTGACAAAATATGACATGAAAAACTAGGGGAGACCGACACAAGCATATATACATATATATACATACATCTTGGAGCGGAACAATCAGGTCGAAGTATTCATGTACGCCCCAGAAGTGCGGCTAGAAGAGTCTTTCAGACTTCCAAACTACTTCAGCGTTTGTCGTACCGAGTTTGCTGCCATTCAGGAAACCATACACGGCCTAAGATAGCACCCGGCATAAAATTTTATATTTCTATACTTAGTAAATCAAGCGGCGCGAAAAGCACTTTTCCACAATCATATCAAAAGCCATTACGGAATGCCGCACATCTTTTAATGGATGGCCCAATATTATAGTATAAATCACGTTTGGGTGCCAGAAAGGAAATTGTTTAAAAGAGATTAAACGGAACTTATATCGAATGTAATAGGTGTCTCAACCGTCAGACATGTCATCAGGATTGGAGCCAATCAAAGCGGTGTATGCAGAAGCTGTCAAAACAGGGAAGAGGAGGAGATCGTTTAGTACCTGATATGTAGCGGCCTGGCCATGAGTAGAAAGTACTTTCTAGCTAACCATTCAGAAATTAGAGTAATGTTGGTCAGAAACAGTAAAATTTATAAAGGCTTGTAAGGAGTGGTCTCTCTCAAAATATAACTTTACTTAACCATGTAACAGGCAAAAGGAAGCGTGGTTTCAAAGTATGTATATTCCAGATCAGCCCGTCTATTTGAACTACGAGATCTTCGAGCCTATTAGATAGAGACTGAATAATTAGATTCTCCTTTTCACTTTTTATCTAAAGTGAAGTAAATTAACATGCTAACTCCACTTTAAGGGAAGATAGCCCCCATGGTGTACCATTTATCAAAATTTTTGTAATAGTAGTAAAATAGCAAAAAAAAAAAAAAAAAGGTTGAGAAAGTAAGCCTTGGGCCTGTTAATAAATTTTCTAAAATATCTTATAAACATCTATTATAATAAATATCGTCTATAAAACTCTATTTACAGTCAAAAAAGACAAAAAAAAGAAAAAGCGTGTCGCATCTTCAGAGGACGAGAATTCCGCAAGCGGTTCAGAAGCGGAGCACAGGCATTCTAAACGCAAGGACAAAAAGAAGAAAAAATCACGTAAAGCATCAAAATCGAGTGATAATGAGGAGTAAGTATTACAATTTTAGTTGTCATTCGCTCATATTACGTACCGAGTATTCAAGTTATCCAATAAATAAATTACAGTACAGACGAAGAGAGGCATAACCCAAGACATGCCGACAACGATGACTATGACGCTGAGGGTGTGATGCATCCATTGGTTGTTATAACAAAAATCGATCCCGATGAAATACCAGAGGCAAGTTTTAATCGGCTTGTATCTAAAACTATTTTTTGAAAGAATCATTTAAATCTAGGTTTCCAACAAGTATTTGATGCGCAAAGAGCGTTCCGGTCGTTCGCGGGAACGTGAAGAACGCGTACGTGTACGTGAAGGTTCACGTGAACATGACCGTAATGCGTTTGGTTGGTCTAAGAAACGTGTGCCGACTTCACGCAGCGGTCGTACTATTAAGGGTCGCGGTGTATTTGTAAGTTATGTGCTGCTTTATTGCTAAAGACGAAAAAGTAATTTGTAGTTGTTTTTTTTTTTTTTTTTTTTTTGGCACAGCGTTTTCGCACGCCTTCGCGCAGTCGCTCGCGCAGCACAACGCCGCCGCATTGGAAGCGTGCACAGAATCGTACAATCAAAATGTCTGATCTAGAACGAATGGAAGAGGAGAAGAAGATGCGCGATGAGGAGATAAGACGACGTGAAGTCGAGCGTAAGAAGCGACACGATGAGGCAGCTAAGAATCCCAAGAAATCCTACTTTGAATTGGCACATGCTAGTTCATACGGTGGTCACGAAACGCCGGAGACCGTAACAGCAAAGCCTGCTGAGAAACGTACGCACCTTGATTCCACCAAGTCTGAAAAGGAACGATTGCGAGAGCGTAAAATAAGTGAAAAGTCAAAGGAAAAGAAAGAGAAGCCTAAGGAGGAGTTGAAGATTACGCCAAAACGTCGCAAATCAATGGATATGAATGCGCTGGACTATGAACAACAAACGGACAGCGAAACGGAGCAGGATACCATTGGCGGTGTTGGCGGTGGTTTTGGCGCTGGCAGTAGCAGCAGCCATAAGGATGTTATTGAGCGTAAAACAATTACAGCTGCAAAGTTTGAAATAGTAAAACAACCACAAAAGGAGCGTGCAAGAGAGGAGAAGGAACGCAATACAAAAAAAGATAAAGAACGTAATACAAGTGAGGTGAAGGAACAAATAAAGAAGCCAATTGAAGAGAAACCGAGAATTAAACGCAGTCGCTCCAGACAACGTTCTACTGAGCGTGAGCACGAGCGTGTTATTGCCAAACGACGTCAACGTACACCGCCACGACGCAATCCACGAGATGCTGGTGCTGCAAGTGGTGGTGGTGGCGGCAGCGGCGGTAGCAATATTGCTGGAGGCGGTGGAGGAGGAGGAGGAAGTACACGACGTAATCCTTTTGCTGATAGAGCCAGAAGATCACGCTCTATTGATAGATTTCGAAATCGTTTTCCTCAGTCTCCGGTACGGCGTCGCAATAATCGTTCACGCAGCCGTGAACGTCTTGATGAGGGCAATCGTAATCGCCGCAATGACTCACGTAATCGTCAAGAGGATACACGAAATCGTCGTGATGACTCACGTAATCGTCGTGAGGATTCACATATTCGCCGTGATGATTCACGTAATCGTCGTGATGATTCACGTAATCGTCGTGATAATTCTGGCCGCAGAAATGATACACGAAATCAGCGCAATGAGTCGCTCAACCGGCGCGATGAGTCTCGCAATCGGCGTGAAGATTCTCGTAGCCGTAAAATTGATTCTCGTAGCCGCCGCAATGACTCACGCAGCCGTCGTCGACACAGCAGCTCTTCGCGTTCTCGCAGCCATAGTCGTCCGCGACGTAATCAACGTTCGCATTCCGGCAGTAGACGACGCTCTCGGTCACTTAGCAAGCGACGTTCACGTACCGGTGAACACGAAAAGCGTCGTAGTTCCAAAGAGCGCCTTTCACCGTCGAAGAGGTCAGCATCGCAGCATTATCCTGAAGCCAGCAACAGTGAGCTGGACGTGGAGCGCTTGGCGCGTGAAAAAATGCAAAAACGCGCTGAGGCAGCGCTACTCTTAAAGGAACATATGCGCAAAGAGATTGCGAGGGAGGAGGAGAGGCGTGCGGAGAAACAACGCCTCGATGATCTGGAAAAGGAGCGTACAGCACGGGAACTGGAAGAACTTGAAAGACTTAAAGCCGAGACGCTGCAAAAGCTGGAGGAACATGAGAAACTAAAGAAACAGGAGGTGGTGGCAAAGGCAGCAGCGATCGCAGCAGCAGCTTCATCGGCGTCAATAAACAGCGCTAACAATCGTACGGGTAGTAGCAGTCGCGATGAACGCTCCAAGGATAAGAAAAAGAAACATAAAAAGACAAAACGCCATACGCGCAGCTCTGATTCCGAATCGAATTAGACGCTTTACGTGTAAGCGCCCCGTACGAAGGATGCGCCATGTGGCATCATGCTGCATGAAAATATGCAATGTAGAAATTAAATACGATACGCTGTCGTCATACCTATGTGATTTGCATGGAGCAGTGCAGCAGTATGTGTTTAATGTGAATTGATTTTTAGTAATTACGAGTATCATCATGGATTATGAAATTGTGAACCCTTTTTACCCAAAAAGCTGATTTAAATAAATACACAATATATAAAAAAAAAAAAAGTTTAGTTCCAATTTAGAAAATGCATGGTTTGCTGCGTGCTTCTTTGGTAGGCGTTGCACATTCGAAAGTTTTGAAAGCCCAAAACACACAATACGAATTCACTCGTTTAGTGCAATGGGGTCAATCTCATTCCAAGCTAGGTCACTGTCTATGACAAGCCAACGTTAAAGTAGCCGGTGAAATGCACTGCTGATGGATTGACAGAAAATCGGTCTATCTCAGGTGGGCAGGTGGTAACACAACCCGCAGTCGCTACGCCAAGCTACAGGGATACATGTATGTGCAATCATGAGCAACATCAGGGATATCATGAGAATTGTATCGCTCTCCGTGCTACCCGCCGGTATCTGTATACTTTAGAGCAAAAGAGTGCGTTAATGAGGCTAATACTCGTATCCACTCATAACTTTTTGCTACAATAGATCCAAACTGGGTGGGAATTTCATTAAATTTCTGTGATTGCAGCATAAGAATGCTTGACCTGACTGGTTTGTCATCAATGCAGTTTTTGTGCTGAAAATGTTCAGGTTGATGGTTGGGTTCTACGAAGATGTGGAAATAGAAGTCAAATGTTATATGGAGAATTTTTTTCCATTCCGTTTTCAAACTCAATTTTGGAAAATTTCAATTCGCAAGAAGTAAATGGTGGTGAAAATTATCTTTGGGACAGGATTGGCCACATATGGCGTCTACAGATTCATCATAGCTAAAGCCAAGATATTAGTGCAGTAATGCGGAGTGTAAAAATGGAACCGATTACTGCAGATGAACTCATCTTAATTACTACCAAGCTGAAAGATAACAAAGCGCCAGGACCCGATGTGATGCCTAATCGAGTCCTAAAGATATCCATCCAACGGCATGCGCAATAATTCGCGAATCTCTACTACTCTTCACTAGAGAAGAGACTTTTTCCAAAATTCCGTAAGCACCAGCGATATGTGCTTATAGCGAAAGGATATAAACCTGTTGACGATCCCTCTATACTCGTATATCGCCCAGCTAGAAATTTAGTGGAGCGCCTTATTGCAACAAGAATTGAGGAGTACTGTCAAACCTATAGTTCGGGCTTAGGAAATCCCGATCTACGATTGACGCTATTAGTATGGTCATGAATATAGCAAGAAAAGCGATAACAGGAGCTCGCTGAATGCATGGAAGAATCCCTCGTTGCAAATTCTGATGTGAAAAATGAGTTTAATTGCAACATTTCCAGATTCTTGCAGAGATTACTGAAACTATTGCCAGGTTTTTTACGGGACGAGTTCTGAGCTACGATGGAGGAAGGTGTCAAACGTTACAACATAACGGGGAGAGTGTCCTAGGGCTTCCGTGCTGGGACACACATACAGTAAGTTAACTAAAAGTTATACAGAAACGTCGAATAAATAAACTGAAATGAGTTGCGAAATTTTGCGTGTAACTTCTATATTTTGACCCCGATTTGGTTTAAAAACCACTTAATTTCTTCGTAATAGATCAGAGCTCTGCAACCAATGAAAAAAGTGACTAAAACGATACATAATTACTTATAATTAGAAATATAAAGTTTGAAATCCACCTGTTGAAAGCGTATATATTTACATTTAAGTTAAACCACTTCTTATAACGATTTAGCCGACGTTGCCCTGGCTAGAATTATCCATACACAAATCGAGTTTAAAGACGTTGGAATGAAAAGAAATGGCCTCCTTGGGGTTGGAATTTTCCAAAATCTTCGAAATACGTAATTAATTATGTTGCGAGTAGAGTATACAAACCATTGGCGGATCCACAGGGGGCGAACTGGGGAACGTTTTGTAATTCATAACTTAGCTTGTAACTCATAATGTAACTATTTTTCATTAGGTCGAAACGAGTTGAGTACCGTTGGACGGCTCCCGAAACAGGCAATGGGCTCCTTACAAAGATCTTTGGAATTGAGGAAAAATCTGGTATTTTAGGTAGTCACCTGATTTATATATATTCCACCAAGTGGCGAATCTTCACTACAATTGTTTGAGACTAATTCCATACTTCAGGAAAACTCCATCAGTTTCTGGAATATCTTCTATTTGGTGCGGTTTAGCTTAAAATAGCATAAAACAAACAATTGGAGAGAGTTGGATATGATCTCAATCATTGGGCTCCCGTAACAGAAGTATCCCTTAACAAAATCTTGCGCATTGAGGCGGGATGATGGTATTTCAGGAAGTCATTGGTTTGGATTTATTTTAGTGCCAACCGTTGCTGATTTCATTTCCGATTCAAAAATTTACTGGATCACCTATTTTTCACATAGTTATTTCCAGGATTGATCAAGTGCCATCTTCATGATCTTCACTACAACTTGTAAGGACTAAGGCAACACTACGTGAAACCGCAGTGGTATGCTGAAAAAGTTGTGTATTGGTTTCGTTTTCTAGAGAGAATTGGATATAATAAACCTAAGAAAATATCACAAAGAAAGAAACATTTGATTTTCCACTCCAGTGAAAGAAAGCAGATGCTTGCAGAGATGAAAGACAACGAAGCATAAAGATTGAAAACAAGTGCTTAAATAGCTTTATTAAATATGAAGTGCTCGCCTGTGAATACTACGTCTATTTTACAATATATCAGTTGAGCGATAGTCTACTGCCTGTGATTCAATCACGGCGACTGAAAATCACTGATATCAGTTGCCATTCGATATTGTAATTCAGTAGTATATCATGCATATCATCATACTTTTTGTGCTGCTAACACTAAATGCATTATATTACTGATAAGCCGTGAATCATAGTAGCACTAGTAAGAAACAATTGATACTCAATCACTGATATTACAATATCGAGTAGCAACTGATAACAGTGATTTTTCAGTCGCCGTGATTGAATCACAGGTAGTTAAATATCGCTCAACTCTACTCGAAACATACATACTTACACATAGATATTTATGCTCTCTTTCTTTGTTAATTGTGAGAGCAAACGATTTTAAAGTGACAAGTAAAAAACGGATAACTTGCAAAAACAAAAGGGAACATTATTAAAGGAAAAGTTAATTGTCACAAAGTCCTTTGAAAAATACAATGAAATGTGCTTCCATTATTTGACATGATTAAAACCAAAAACTCATATTTCACCTTGAAATAAAGCAAAGCAATGATTTCAATTTCAAACTCGGTAATGCTTTAATTAAATTTATTGTACTTAAAATAAGCACACAAAAAAAAACCAACAATAATCAACTATCACAATTAAACGAGGGTTAAAGAATATGATGAATACAAAAAAAAAAAGAAAAAGCTAAACTGTAAGCTTACTAAAAGCCGGCAAGCAAAGCTTTTTAAACAAACAAACAAATGAGAGCAAATGTGCGAATCGGTGTAACTAAACCGTTTGGCAAACGGCACAACAACAAAAAGTAGCGAGCATTCTATGCACTCTAAAGCATGTACGATGTTTTTATTTGCAACATACAATATGCTTGCAAATAAAATGAAACAGAGCATGCTAACCGTTTCATGTTCCGTCTCTTTCTACGAGAGCGCAAAAATGTACGAAAGAGAGCGCTAGAAAACAAGGTGGTTGAAAAGTGAAGGCTGAACTTAATAATTATACTTTTAAAATTTAAATTCTTCAAATTTTTTATTGTTATTATTGTAAAATATTAATTTATGCAATAAAATTTGAATAAACATTTTTTTATTTATTAGTTAAAAAGTTAACAAAAAATTGTTTAAGAGCGTCATTCTTTTTATTTTCACAAAAACAATTAATTTTATTATTCAAATATTTTATTGTTTAATATTAAAATTTAAAAAAAAAAAACCGTTTAACATATGATAAGCATATACTGAAAAGCATCTGAGTCGATATATGTACATATATGTATGTACATATGTATGTCGTTATTGCACATTACTGTTGTATTTTGTATTTGGCTTGTCATTTCGAGTGTAGCCATCGACGCGTTCGGTTCGGTTCGTTGCTCGGCGCGCATTGTTTGCGTTTGCAAATTTACACGTTCGCGGTTTGCGTTTCATTGCATTGTTTTAAATAAAAATTGCGCAAAAAATAAAAATAATTGAAAATTAAACTACAACAAAAACTAAAACTACTAATTGATTTAGTTGCGTGCATAATTGTTGCTGCTAAAAAGCGGAAATCAAAGCAATTAACGTAAAAAAAAATAACGTTTACAACAAACAAACATGCAAAACGGAAATGCAAAAACATAAAAACAACAAAACAAAAAAAAAAAAAATTATTATTAAAAAGTAGACAACAAAGAATCTTGCAACGACTGCGACGTCAACGTCGGCAGCAAAGAAAGCAAAAGCCGGCAGCGTCTGTTGTGCTTTTGTTTGTTTATGTACGTTTGTGTGTGAGAGTGTGTGTTTGCGTGCGTTTGTGTGCATTTAAATAAATTATTAAATTAAAAATAAATTAAAGAAAATGCAATACTACAACAACAACAAAAGTCATTTGAAATTTGCAGTGTAACGCGAAATTTAATTGAAACGCAAAAAAAAAAAGGTCTTAATGTAATAAAATAAATTCTAACGAAAATAAATTATGACATAATAAATAAATCAAAAAAGTACAAAAAAGGAGAAAAAAAAATTTAAGAAATAAAGAAGTAAAGCAGACTGCGTCAACGGCACACAACAAGTGGAGGTGGAGCAACAGCAAAGCAGCGACGCAGCAGCGCAGCAGCAGCAGAGACAAGGCTGAACAGGAGACGAGCCGCGCGCTCTCTTTCGTTTTCACTCGTTATCATTGTGCGTATGTTTGCTGGTTTGTATGCGTGCGTGTGTGTGTGCGTGGAGTAGGCGCCAAGCGACGAAAGTGAAATTTTGACAAAAAAAAAAAAAAGAAAAAGAAGTATGCAAAGAATTTTTTTTACTAAAAGGATATACTAATTATAGTTTATATATGTACATATGTAAGTATGTATGTATATATGTACATATATAATAATAATTAAGTACAGTAGTTGAAAAGCTACAGCGCAATAGACGAGAACAACAACAACAACAACAACAACAACAACAACGAAATATGAATTTTGCAGGAAAGCGAGAGTAAAACAGAGTAATAAGAAGAAGCAGCAGCAACAAACAAAAGCCAAAACGTAAAAAAAAAAAGCAGGGAGCAAAAGTGGCCAACTGCGAAGCGAGTGGCAACAAACAACAACAACAACAACAACAACAACAAAAGCCGCAAAACACGCTCCAAGCCTAGCATTGAGCTTGAGCTGCTGAACTGAGCGTGTAAAGCGAGTTTATTGAGCGCATTTTATGCGAATTTGTGTTTATATACCTTACACTACAATTAGTAGTTAGGTATATTAATTTTGGTGCAAAGTTTGTAGCATTTAGAAGTAGACGGCTGAGAAATACAAAAAAGGGAGTTTTTCTTTTTTTTTAAATTTAAATTAAAGTCAAAAAATACTTTATGTTTCGTTTATTTGAAGTAAACTTGACAATTTGTTTAGTTTATTTTTGAATATAATAACTCACAAAACGACTGCCTTCTATAGCCACACATACATAAATCAGCTCTTATATTAGAGCTTTTCATAACTTTTAACAGAGTTTCTGATGGAATCTCGGCGGTTTCGTAGCTTATACTGGCTTAAGGAGATTCAGTTTTATTGGCATGAACCTTACTCTTCAATTATCGCCAGAGGAAACTATTAGGTGAAGTCAAAACTGGTGAAAAAGATCTGGTGCCCAGTCGAAATCAACACTTTAGCGAACAGTATAGCATATTACGAGCCATCCTGCTGAAACCGGTAATCCTCCATGTCAGTTTATATAGCTCAGTTACCAAAAATTTAATTCATCTATATCCCACTCCATTGACTGTTCCCGTCACGACATCGTCATCTTCGAAAAAGTGTGGGCCTATGACTCTTTCTGAGCGTACACTGCAAAAGAGGGTGTCTTTTTGTGAATGTAATTAATTAGTTGAGAATTTTGAGTTACCAAATAAAAAACATTCTGCATATTAACACTTCCACACAGTGTAAAATGAGTAACACCTACAAAGCCTTACAAAGGTCACATCTCAATTACGCTCCTTTTTTGATTCCATATCCCAGTTAAACTCAATGGCAATGTGTATCTGCAAAGAAGATAGAATAATGTTTTGAAGATTGCTACTGGTTGTTTCCAGATGGTGCATGAAAACCATTTGCTTGAAGAAGATATGACCACCAGAATTTATTTCTTATTGAAGTAATCTGCTGAGCACGCGTGTGTGTATTAATTTCAACCAAAATAATTGTTTTTAACCCAAATGTACGTGATGACATCAATTATAAAACAAGTATTATTACACCTTAATATTGAGGAATGGGTTTAACTTTTTTCTAGTAGTGTCGAATTTCAAAATAAATCAGTTAAATAGTCAATAATAGTAATTTTAGTTCTAATGATATGAGAACACGAACACCGAGATAGCCCCGTTCGTGAAATTTTGTCAATTATTAAATCACCTTAATGTTCATTTGAGTAAATAACTTTTTTGAAATTGGATTTTGAGTTAAAATTATAGATATAACAGATATATACGACCGTCTGCAGAGGGGTTTACTAAAAAAAATAATGGTATAGTACTAA
This sequence comes from Leucophenga montana, assembly GCA_035044765.1. Classification (NCBI taxonomy): domain Eukaryota; kingdom Metazoa; phylum Arthropoda; class Insecta; order Diptera; family Drosophilidae; genus Leucophenga; species Leucophenga montana. The sequence goes on from JAWNNQ010000255.1 coordinate 1,205,910, forward strand.
TAATTTTTCAAAAATAATGACTTACTTTGCCACCATCCAAGAATATGCTCACTAAAATTGAGCCGAATGGTAATTGCTAGAAATTACAAACATCAATTGAAAAACTAAAGTTTACACTTTTTATAAATGCAAATCAAAAACGTAGCGAAATCAGCAGCTTTTCTACCAATCAACCAGAAAAAAAATTTCAGTTTTGATAGTTTTCTACAAAAAGTTGCAACCGTGATTGGGAGTTTAATAATGAAACTTGAGAGCACTGAGCAGAACTGTTTTTGAGCTACAAACAACATCAACGTGAAATTCGATATGTCTATTTATGTAGGGATGGTACCCTCATGTCTAAATAGATGACTTACGTTCATCTCCCAAAAAATACCTTTTATTATAGGGAACCTTCATAGCAAAACCTTTTTTTTAAATTAATTTCAACTTAAATTTGTATAGTACGAGTATATTTTTATGGACAAACACTTTACTTTTATTAGCATGTGTCATACACATACACTAAAGGTTAGTAGTTTCACTCAAACTAACCATCTTCTCTTCTCTGCTACTTGTGTTATCCAGCAAGCTTACGGTATGGAGTTTGTCACAGAAATCTCTAGACAAAATTCCATATGGGGATTTGAATTGGACAGAGAAATTTTCTAGGTGTCACAGAAATCTCGTATATCTAATTTTTAGGATATAAACTCGGAGAAAGATGTGTTTAGTGCATTGCCATGTTTAGAGTTGTTATATTGTAGATAAAAAAATATTTTGCAGGTCAAATTTGTTGAGCTGTCAAATCTGTAAAATTTTTTAAAATTCTACTAACATTTTGATTAGCAGTACAAATGTTAATGCAAAAGTACAACGTCGACATCTAAGATCTGCACCAAAATCATTGTCAATTTCAGATTCTTTGTAAGTTTCACTTTGTATTATTTGGCGAGAAATTGATTATTTGATTTTGTGAAAGAGAGTTCTGTTGCAGCCCATTTTGTGGTTGTGTATATTGAACACATTTGAAATAAAACAATATACATTTTTAAGCAAGGTGTTCCTCTACGAAACAATGTTAGTGCCCATAACGAGTTACGGCTTGCAACTTTGGGACACTGTAAGCAATAGAAATATTCAAAAGTGTTCAGATTAGATATTTGGTGAAAAATACTACCGATGCCTCTGAATACTTAAGAAACATCACTTTACACAGAGATTCTAATGTTGTAACAGTTAAGGTGCATAGATGTATTTACGGTCCTGGAACTAGTTACAACGATTGTTGTCGAAATTGTTGAACATGTAGAAAACGTTGAGTTTGTGGAACCGAAGCTTTAAAACTCTTCACGCTTGTCCTATTTACTCAGCAACGTTGGAGTTCATATCAGTTGCAAAATATTCAAAGGATGCTCAGATTTAACTGTATTTAGTTATATAATAAATAGCATTTATATATGTCTTTGACATGAATTTTGCCTTTCTTGGTGGATGGTTATAGATGGAATGGTATGTTGTAGATACTTTTGTTGCGCATGAACAAATTAGTAAGAATTGATAACTAAATGAAAAACTAAGAAATTCTGGATCAAGGCTTCATATGTAATGGAATGTTTAATGGAATTCAGTTTATACAATATCAGCTTTTATTAATGAAACTTAATAGCAAAATTAAATATTTGAAGAAATTTGCCTTATTTCATATATGTTCGATACAATAAAATAAATACAAAGTGTTTTTGTTTGGGGGCTATAATTTCTAATGGGTAAATCGCTTTAATTTTGATAAATATATTGCTAATGGTTATAAAAAAATCACCTTATCACTTTCACACCAATATTTCAAAGTTTAAGGGAATAAGGTACATACTACTTCTACATACACAGACAGACGGACTTGGTTAGATGGACACGTCTTGTCATGCTGATTACGAATGTACGGGTATATACTTTAAGGGATCTCTGAAGCTTCAATTAAGATGTTGCAAACATTGTGACTAAATTATAATACTAATCACACTTTCTCTATGAAGAGTATAAAAAATCAATTTAATGAAGTGTATTAAAGCTTCGGTTTCATTGAAGTTAACATTTCTTTATGTATTTTTTATGTTTTGCACTATGTTCTGTCTTTGCTTCATCATCGTCATGAGCATCATTTGCTGTTGTTTTTGTTGTTGTTGTTGTTGGTTAACTTGCTGCGTATAAATAACGCCTAACGACGACGACAAGCAACGCCGCAAGAGACGCAGATAACAGTAGCAGTAGCGGCAGCAGTAGCAGCAGCAGCATCCAACTTGGACAATAGCAGCGCTGCCGACGCTAACATTGCCTTTGCCGCTACAATAACAACTTGATTGGCAGCGCTGCCACCGGTGCGTTAATATTAGCGCAGTTTGCGTCGCTGTCACCGGCGGCAGTGCAGTGTGGGATGCTTTTTGCGTTTTGCTTTTTTATATTTTGCTTTGGCTCTCTGTTTCGCTATTTTGCTCCTTTATTTATGTGTTTTTTTTTTTGGTCTTTGTGCGCTGCTATTTAATTCGGTTTCGTTATAAAGTTTTTTTTTTCTTCTTTCTTCTTTCATTTTTTTTTTTTTTGCAAACAAATAATAGAAGCAAAAACAACAACAAGAACAAGGAGCGCAAAATAAAATAAAAAAAAATTTAGAATTTCGAGGAAATCGAAATTTACGTCGTTAAAAAATGCTTTTTTGCTCCTTTTTGACAAAAACATACACACACACATCTGTACATACAAATACATACACAAAATATTTTGAAGCTTTCCTTTGTTTGCAAAAGCCGTGCAAAGCGTATGTGTCTCCAGAATTTGCTGCCTTTATGTGTGTGTGTGTGTGTGTGTGTGTGTGTGTCTGTGTGTGTGTGTGTGTGCGTATAGAGCAGCAAAATTTCGCAACTACCCTCAGCGTTAAGTTCAGATACAATATACTCGTATATACGCTCAGTCATTCATACGCTCACTCGGCCCTGGCCCTGGCCCTGGCCCTTCATCCTAACTCAGTCACTCATTCACTCACTCACCTTGCCAAAATAAATTTCCAGAAATTTGCACAAAATTTTTGCTATGCGTAATCAACGCATAAAAAAGAAAAAGAAAAAGAAAAAGAAAACATAAAATAAAATAAAAACTGCTTCATTCTAGAAAATACTTCTTATGACGGGCGACGGGATGCAGATGTGGTCTAGAGCAGAACATGCAAAAGCATTCAAATTTTCTATAAAACGCAACAAATCGCTCGCGAAGAACGTGTGCGCAAAATAAACAGATAGAAAACTGACAAAAAAGATAGAAAGACAGGCGGACAGACAGACAGACAGACGGACAGCAAAACGTTCATATATTTATATATGTACATCGGAGAGATAAATCACTTGAACGGCAATATTCAGTAACAACAACAACAACAAATAAAACACGTAAAATATTTGAAAAGAAATACATTCAGTTTGAAAAGTAATCCACATAGATATCAATCAATAGTATAGGAATTATTCCATTGAAAAGTATCTTAAAGTACATATAAAGCTCAAAAGACATGGAACAAATCTAGAAATCTAGTTACTTACTTACTTAGGTGGCTCTACAGCCGCCTATCGGTCAAGGCCGCACGTAGGAAAGCGCACCATTTGGTGTCGTTTATTGCGCGTCGGCGCCAGTTGCTTGCAATCCGGAGCTTCTTCAGATCATCATAGATCTTATCTTGCCATCTTAAGCTCGGACGTCCTCTCTGACGCCGTCCACCAATCAAGTTCTGGTTTCCGTCGTAAACATTAAGTGCTGGAGCTTCTGGGTTCATCCCAATTATGCAACCATAATTTACTGAATCATCATTTTATGCCTATATAACGTTTTGTTATTTTGTTCGATACAACATGTTCGATACAACAAAATAAATTCAAAGTGTTTTGTAAGGGACCTATACCTTCTAGTGCATAAATTGCGTTCATTTATGAACTTAAGTTGCTTCTGGTTATGAAAAATCTCCATATCCACTCTTATGCCAATATTCTAAACTTTGAATCAATACGGCGAACTCAAATGAACAGACAGACGGACATGGCTGGATCGACACGTTATGCCATACTTCTCGTTTAAATGAATTACGCTTGAGATGTTGTCAAATCAGTATTTTCTTGTGATTGGCACAACTGTCAGGCACTCTGTCAGATGGTACGTTCGCAATAACTTTTTAAGATATCTCTTGCAAACTTTGTCTAAAATTGTTTCTTTCGCACAAAGTTTTATGTTGAAGAAAGCCTATGGGCATACGAGTTGTACAAAAAGTGCAAAGCGGACTGTAGTGTGTTGATGATTTACCTCGTTCTGAATGTCGATCAGGGAGACCTTGAGGTCTTGCTTGGATCGGTGGAAACCATTATGCACTATGTTTTGACATGAAATAAGTTGAAGCGTCACTTGTGCCGAATTTCTGGCATAAATTCTCATCTTGTACGCGACTATTTGAAGAATATCAATCCCCAAGCACCATATTCTTCCGATCTGGTCTCTTGTGAGTTTTTTCTATACCCACGACTCTAGTTATTACTCCGCGGAAAGCGTTTTGAGATGATTGAGACGATAAAAGATGCTAATTCACAGAGGAATGTTATTCGAAAATCAATCTTTGAGAAGTGTGTATAGCCGTGGTTATAGCTATTTGTAGGCGCATGGATTTATAGAACAGAAAGTATAATACTTAAAAACCAAATTCGAATATTTTTTATCCTGTACTCATAGGATAAAAGGGTATATTACGATTGTGCAAATGTATGTAACAGGCACTCCATGACTCCAGACATGGAACATGAAATATATATAATCTTGCTTAGCATCATAAGTTGAGTCTATATGGACATTTTCGTCCGACCGTCTGGTTGAACGAAAAGATCTAAGAGATTCTAAGATATAAAGCGTTCAAGTTTAGATATTTAGACTCTCCTGTTCGCTCTTCAGATAAAGTGTATTAAGTTAAAGTGCCAAATACACTATAAGCCGTAGCCACCAAATTGAGTGCCTTTTTTTTGGCTTCCATATAGAACAATATCTATAAGCGTTCATTGAAAGAAAATTGGCTTGGCAATAGATGAACGCCACCATTAATATTAAAGTTAAAAATCCTGAAAGCTTGATCTCTGATTCGCAGTTTGTGTAACTCCATTGGAAAGCAATTTTTAACGATGAATACATTTTGCCTAATCTACTTACAATCTTCAACCAATTTTGCCATAGTTTTAAAAAAAGTGAATGATTTCTAAAGGATGCTTTACAATGCTTTAACTAGTACAATCTGTATATATTGTTTCTCAATCTGTATATATTTTTCTGTACGCCATATCTCCCTTATTACGATACTTTACCAAACTAATGATTGAGCCATCATTTTGAAGCTTACCTTCACCGCTAAAGACGTAAGAAAAATGATACACTGGAAAAGTGAGCCCTGTTACGCAAGGGGGGGGGGGTGGTGGCTTAACAGCGCACGCCGGGTCGCTAGTATGAAATTATAGTCGATGCTAAAATAAGAGTCGACACTAACTTAAACTTTTTCTTTTCTTTATTGCGAAGATTTTAAACATTAAAGCATTTTTGTAGAACGATTCCTGATACTTTTTTAACAGAATGTTTATAAAATTTTGTATACATTTAGATGTGTAGAGAATAATCAACAACAACAACATCAAATACAACAACCACAACAATGAATTCGACGACAGAAAATGCTTCCAAAACCACAACAACATAAAAAATTTGCTGCTCTCAGTTTTTGCTGTTGTTGTTGTTGTTTTTGTTATTTTGTGTTGTGCACAACAAAATTTTACTTGCTTATAGTATTTATTGTCATTTGCCGTTTTTTCGTTTTATTTTCCCTTTTTTTTTTGTGGAGGAGCTTAACATAAAAATAAAATGAAGCAGCAGCAAACTCTAGAAGCCAATGTTGCCTACAAAAGCTGCCAACTCATCTCGAAGCTATATGTAGCTATGGAGTCCAACCAAGAATTTGCTCTTTACTGAAACCCCAGAGCATGTTTTGTGTCTTGCCGGCTTGGTTATTTGGGGTTTGCTTTATTTTTCCTTTATAATGAAAACAAAAGCCATTGATAGAATTAAAAAAAAAAAAAAAATAACAACACCAAAATCACTAAAAAGCGAGCTCAGTTATACATATGTAAAATGAGTATTCCAAAAAAAAATATTGCGAAAAACGTAATCGAGCACCCAAAAACAAAAAGTTTGGCAAAAATTTGCACGCTTTGCATAGCGCGGACTTTAAAAACGAGCTAAATGAACAAAAGGCGAACACTTTGTTAAAATATTGCAATGGGAGAGAAAGAGCATCGAAACTTTTAGAATATTTGCAAAAGACTAAACAACGCTGAACGATAAAAACATTACAGAAACAAAAAATAAAAAATAAAACAAGAAAGAATATTGCAGTCGCGTGTGCTCGACTTCGAAATACGCTGTTCCTTTTCAAAGGCTTTTTCTAAAAACCATAGATTTCGGACATCGCTATATCGACTCTTCTTCCGTTGCGCATCAAGAATAGACGAGTACATACATTTGCACAAACTTAATATACCCTTTTATGCTATGGGTACAGGCTAAAAAAAAAAAGAAAAACAGCCGAGAAAAAAATCCAGAGGTGTGATGATATCACACGATCTAGGCAGCCAGTTGACAGGTCCGAAACGCGAGATTATGCGCTCATCAAAATGATTTCTCCATAAAGCCATTGTTTCGCTCACCATGTGTGCCGTAGCATCGTCTTGGTGAGACCAAATGTCGCCGACATTGCGGGCTTCAATTTCAGGTAACAAAAATTCCGTTATCATGGTGCGGTAGCGCTCGCCATTGACGGTTATGTTCTGACCGACCTCAATTTTAAAGAAATACTGACCGTTGATTCCAGCAGTCCATAAACCATACCAAATAGTGCATTTTTGTGGAAGTAATGGTAGTTCGAGAATATCTTGGGGATGCTCAGCAGCCCAAATGATGGTTTTCTCACAGAACGCTGATTTAAGTAATACAGCTGAACAATTTGGAGAAGTTGTTGCGGTGTGAGTCTTTCCATGATATATTGTCAAATAATACTGAATGACACCAGTCACGCGTGATCTGTAAAAAGCCTCGAAATGAAACACCAGTTATATACTTTATAGGGTCTCCTATGCGTCCTACGCTATGTTACATGCACTTTGACAGTTCAACAAACCCAATATACCCTGTTACAAATATTTTTTGTACAGGGTATCAAAAAATACTCTTATATATACATATATTTTATTGTATTTGGTCTCGCATAAATGCGATTTGCTGCTTGTGCATTTAGCTTTTGTTTTGCTATTTGTTATTTGTTTTTTTTTGTGCTTGCTAATAGTTTTTGAAAAAGTTTTTATTTTGGATTTGGTGCGATTTAAATATTAAGATATTGTGAAAAATTTATACACAAACTATTATCAAAGTATTTCCATAATCCCTTAAATTGTATACAAGAATAATAGTTTAATAGTTACGAATCTATATGAAGACTGAATTGTTTAACAATAAAATGTTATATAGTTAGTTGGAAAGCCTGCTCCTTATATATTTAAATATATATTTTCTCATTCGAAAATACTATGGAATTGCATTTCTATTACTTTTTGTATTCCGATTGCCAGTCTACATAATTCGAAACAATTGATTTTGGTCAGAAAAAAATTTATACAAGGTGCGTTCCAAAGTAAACACTTATACGTATGTGACTTAGTGCGTTGGAAACGTAAATGCTTTTTCAACTTTTAGACTTTTGGAAGCTTTGAAGTTATTGCCGTCGGCCGGCATGTCCTTCAAGATGTCGGTGCAAACTTTTTGGTTGACTTCTACGTTCACAAAACGCAAGTCTTTAATCGGAAAATGTATTTCTTCGAAAAAGTCAAAATAGCACGGTGCCAAATCAGGTGAATACGGGGAGTGGTTTATGGTTAAAATGTAATTTGTAGTCAAAAGATCAGTAAAAGAAAGAAATCTGTTTACTTTGGAAAGCATCGGAACAAGCCAAGCACACAACTTTCGGTAGCGCAAATATTCGGTCAAAATGCGAGAAATGGATGTTACAATTCCATGAATTTCAATAAAGATTTTGGGTTATCTTTGATGAATTCTCACACCACGGTGTTTAACCACGTGTAACACTCATGAACTCTGCCACGTTATAAACAATCATCACTATATTCTCGATACATAAACTGAAACATTTTGGTAAAAGTTTTACCAAGCATGAAAATTTGAAGTGTTGGTAGTGTTCCTCATATAACAATAAAGTCAAATTAAACTCAGAACTCGATATCCTTGTAAACCTCAAAACTTTCGAGACAGTTTACGGGAACGCAACTTTGTGAAATCACGTAAAAAAACTATGTTCATTTCATTTTGATAATTTGGCTGGGATTGCCTATTGACCAGAGTACGGTATTACTCAGTGTCAACTGCGAGTACTTCTTACTTAATAGGGCTAATTAAGCACTCGTTTGAATTCAATCTTTACGCTACTCTCTTACACTGGAGTGGAAAATTAAATGTTTGTTTCTGATATTTTCTTAGGTTTTTTATAACCACTCCTCTCTACACAATGACATCAAAAGACAACTCTTTCAGCATACCATTGCGGTTTCACGTAGTATTGCCTTAGTCTTTACAAGGATCAAGTTGTAGTGAATATATGGCACTTGATCAATTCTGGAAAGGAGAGACTATGTGAAAAAATAGGTGATCCAGTCAATTTTTAGAATCGGAAATGAAATGAACAATGACTTCTTGAAAAACCATCTTCCCGCCCCAATTTCGATGTTTGTTTTAAGGAATACTTCTTCTATGGGAGTTATGGGAGTCCAATGATTGAGACTATATCCAATTCTCTCATATTTTTTTTTACACTTTCGTTTTCTGTCTCCAGATAACTAGTATTAAATGAACATGCCAACTCCGCATTAAGAGGTAGTTTTTGTATGGAATTTTTTTTTGTTGGATTTATTGCTAATTACGCTTTAAACGCTATATATGGTGTATTTTTAGTAAATGCAATAAAATATTGCACATAGATCTAGATCGGACCCCTATAATTGATAGCTGTCATACAAACTTGTTCCCCATTTTTGAGTTTTTGGATGAACATTTTATGTTTTTGTTATTAATTAAGCTAGTAATGCAGAATGTGCCGTATCTTATGTCAATCCATACGAAATAATCAATATATACTACAATCGGATCTCTTTATGGTGTAGCCCCATGAAAAGTTTGCCCCCATTTTTAGTTGTTGTATGAATATTTTTTTGTATGTATTTTTGATTAATTATAATTATTCATCAATTCTAATAAAATATCCCGCATATATCCAGATCGGACCACTAAATAATATAATCTATGGTTTATGTATGGAGTCTTAAAAAAGTTGCAGTGTATATTGAAGTCGAGCATACTCGAATGCAGCCTTATTTCATGGCAAACTGGTAGTAATTTCAGTTTTGAGAAGAGAAAAAGTCGGCCGGAGCTATATCAGTATGGTATTTGTTGAGTTGTTGTTCAGAAAATCGCTCACAATGATATCCTTGTGATGTCTTCTTTCCACAAATCTGACGTTTTTCGACCAATTTGCACTCTCAAACGCCGCATAACGCTCAGTTAATATTCTTCATTTACTGTCTGATCTTCTGGCAAGAATTCCGAGTGCAGAACATTGCAATAATTAAAGAAAACTGACTTAACTTACCTTGACTTTGACGCGGTTTTTCAATTTCGGTTCACTTGGAAGGTGCTATTCCGAAGCTTGCTGACTGGTTTGCATGTCAAACTTGTAAACCTATGTCTTATTACCAGTTACAAAGCATTTTATGAATGTGGAGTTGGCATAGACTCCTTCTACCATGTCTTCAGCAACTTTTACGCGATTGTGCTTTTGCAGAAAATTCGCTAAAATACGCAAAAAATCACGCACTGTAAATGAGAGATGGCGCTCACACTTGGCATCAGTTTAGAGTACAGTTGTGCCAACTTAGTGACAAAAACAATTTTGGCAATGCCTTTCAAATGGACTCTTTAAATGATCAATTCCATTCAATTCAATTTTTACTCGAAGGTTCTATTGTACTTATTGAAACCCCCTTTGTTTTTAAAAGAGCTGAGCAAAACTTCGACATAATGTATGTATCTACATAAATGTTCTACATTAAATAATATATTGCCCATACGTCATGTGTTGTTCTATTACTAATCTCTATAGCAGCATTAAAATGTAAATATAAGTAGTATCTTAAGTTAAAAAGTATCTACAAAAAGCTACAAAGTATCTCATTAAATTTAGGCATCTTTTTTGTTGTTGTTGTTGTATTTTTAGGAGGAGTACTTGGCATATTTTACATAATGGACATATAAAGCATAAATGACACCATAAAAGCGAGAAGGGCGATATGCAGATACAAATAAAAGCAAATAATGTGAAAAACAAAAATGCATATAAAAATAATAACAACGGACAATGTTAACAACAACAATAAAAACAGCAAAAAAGCGAAAAAGATAAACATTATAATAGCAACAGAAAGGAACAAAAAATCGACAGCATTAAATGGAAGTACTACGGATTGTATAAGCAACGTAATTGCAAATTGCGGTTAAGAGTTTAACAACAGATGACAACGAGGACGACGACGACGGCGACGGCGACGGCGAGGAAGCTGTAACCGCAAACGTAAACGCAATTCTAGTTGCGAATTCAGATCTGATCTGATTCGTGCATAAAAATTATTATAAACGCAATGGAATCAGAATTATAATCGGATCGGATCGAAAACAACGCAAGCTAATACCTTACCGACAACATCAGGGCACTTCTACACTGCACACAGCATTATAATAATTGGGTTCGTGTACGGAAATTGCTGCTGATTGCTGCAATGTTTTTACTTCGAAATCGACGAGTTTTTGTAATTTTGCTAATTGAAATTCTGCTACTACTGCTCAGTGAAAATGGGTTACTGATCAAAAAGGAGTACATGACAGGTAAGTGTTTTTTTTTTTTTTGCCTTTTTCTCTATAGACAAAGACATTGTACTCTATGCCAGCCGACACAGAAATGAACGATTGCTACTAAAGCAACACATCATCCAATAATTTTCAAATCATTGTTTGCTTTTATTGTAAAATTGAAAACTTAACCGCTGTCAAAATGCTGGATTAAGATTATTTATATTCAACATTATTTATTGTACCTATATGAAATGCTTATTTAGAATTTGATGGTTAAATAGAGAAAATGAAATGCCTGGAAGAAAATGGAAATTACACAGAAAATACTATCACAAAATATATCATCGTAGTTATCTTTTTCAAACTAACGAGAACGAAAATTCGACTGCGCGACTAGTCATTGTACATGCTATTCGAAAACGATTCGTTGACAACTGCCGTTATCGATAGTTTTGTTCGAAAAACTCTCGTGAAAATGATATTATTTTCGAACCTATGTTCGGCTGGAATAGTACTAAGTAGAAAAGCATAAAAATAAGCTATTTTTAATATGCTGCCTGGCTGACAGGCGGAAAACATTTTTCATGGCATAAACAAAAGAAGAAAAGCAAAGTTGGCAGAAACAATGAACGACTGAAGTTTCGGTTTGTATGGTTCTACTATATATATATATATATATATATATATATACTTATGGTATGTATGTATGGTTATGGTATGTATGTATGTACCTATAAGGATGAAAGTTGAAGGAAGGAGCAAGGCTGTACAGCTCGATTGTGTTGTCGGAAGCACATACAAAAGCGAGTATTTGGCAGGCTAATGCTCGATTTTTGACGCTTGTTAGTAGCAGCAACAATGATGAAGGTGCCGGTTGAAGCAGCTGGTAGCATAAAAATAATAACAAAGCCGCGAGAAATTGGTTACGGAGGTGGTTTGGGTTAACTGGGCACAACACAACACAGCATACAAACACAAAGACAACCAATCAAATTCATATACTCGTACATATTTATATGAGCGGGCTAACAAATCTAAAATAAGCTGGTTTGAAAAAGAAGTAGAAACATAATAAGCTTCTCAGACCCTAAGCGGGCTAATTTTGAGTTGTCTATATTATTACAAAGACTTTGTAATCGAAGTTCGAAGTTTTTATTTGTAAGAGTGTTTTTTGAAACGACCGACGGCAAAATAGCCAATGCCATAAGTGTTAAATGTTTGTATCGTATCTCATATTCCCAAAGCTCATAATTTTTGAAATCTTCTATAAAAAAATTCTATTTAACATAAAATCACCGTTTGTATGTATGTTCTTATGTTTTCTTCAAATTTTAGAACACAATTTTGAACCACTTCAACATAACCGATTCAGCGGCATTTGTATAGGCACATGTAGATCCAAAGACAGTATAAAATAATGTAACTTTTGTTTATTAAATCAAAACGCTGAAGCTATTATGGTAGTTAAAATCGAAAATGAGCAAGAATTTTAGATATAATTTGGTATATGGTGGTTTTCCGGATTGACGATTTTATTTTTTTTTGACATTTTATGCAACTTTTTATACGCTTTATAATTGATTGCTCTGAAGTGCGCTAAGTATACGAGCATCGTAATAACCTTTATTAGTCTGGACAAGTGTTTGTAAAACCACAGATTTAAAAAAATTTTTAAGAGGAAGTTAATTAAAATGGAGCAATCAAATTGAAGCAAACCAGAACAAATTTGCTCCCACTAAGTATATACAATATATTCTCGACCAGCTTTGTGACAAGAATCGAAGTAGCCGTAGTTCTCTGTTCGTCTCTCCGTTTGTCCGAGTGACTTTTTCTCAGATACTATTAACATTTGAGTAACAAAACTTTCTCTCCTCAAATTCATGGAAAATGGTCTATAAACCATTCAATATTTTTTAGATATGGTTTTGAGAGATAGAATAGAAACGTAATTTCGTTCAGCTAACTAGATATAGTAGTTGACTTCTGGCGAGTCACCAAACTTGTGTGTGGCTACAAATTGCCATGGTGTAATATTATTCTTTTGCGATTGATGACTTGTGGTCACTTCTCTGCTCTGCAAGATATGTTTTCAAATCATCCACTTGACGACTGTACACATCAGAATGAATCATCTAATTTTGCGGTGGGACCTCGAAAAGCACCACACCCTTCTAGTCCCACCATAACTTCTTTTGGCCAAGATTTCGTTTGGGATCGCACATTTTTCATCCAGTTCATTTTATTGCACTTGAAATAAGTTTCGGCGATACGTATTGATGCGGTTGGTGAGATGGATGTTTTTTTTTTTTGAGTTCATGAAGAACCAATATATCGCGCTGATGAATCCCAGCCTCCGGATATAGTCGTGGACGGTCGAAAGATGAAGAAGAAGTATCTCCATCTTTGCTTCGAGGAGCATTGTTGATGTCAAAATCACCAGCATGAAATTTAGTGAACCATCTCTGGCACTGATGATTTTGTAAAATCGTACTTACCCATTTAAGGTTACCCATTTTAACATTTATTATATCCAATTACTATTGAAGTCTTTTTGTCTAAAATATTTAAATTTTGTTTTAAAGAACTGGAAATAACACAGTTTTAGATCCATCGAATTTATTGGTTGGCTTATTTCTTCAATGCTGGAAAGTACAATAACTGAAGTGTCATGAAGTGAACCAAAAAGGGTTGTTTGCCGAGCAAACAATTCTTGGAATCCTTCAAACAAATTTCTTCGTGTACCTTTTTTCCGTTTTCTCATCGGGAATTTTAACGATCTAACACAATGAAACACTTTTAAATTATATTTAATGTATGTTTTATTGGATTTGTGAATTTCTTTTCTACTACTTCTGTCATTCTGAACTCCAAGTGGAGTTAGTTTTATCAACAACTTACCGTGCTACTGTTAGCTCCCCCATACATATAACTAAAACTCTGACATAAGTCGAGTAAAATAATATATTGTTAAAGCATTGGCTTTCTAACTTTTTACTAGGATAGTAGTCGCATGCGAAGTTTGGGAAGTTTGGGCGCAAACTTGTTGAGTGGCAGCGTTTTGAGCGCTCAAGCGGCTGCCAATGGATGTGAAAGCATTAAGTGCCTCTGTTGCCAACAAAAAGTGCCAGAGCGCGGAAGCGAAGAAAAACAAAAGGACAGACATCAGCAGAAGCAGAAGCAGCAACATAAACTTATATACTTGTTGTAGAATAAAGGCTTCCAAGTTTGATTGTGAAGTGAAAATAGTTGGTTGAAAAGTTTGCTTTTTTATTTTATGTGGCATATACATGCAGCCTTTAGAATTGAAGTGAGCTGTGAGCTGTGAGCTGTTTGTGTGGGGTAAACAATTTCACTGCTAATAACTTTAAAACTATACCACTACTACTACAAACCTATCGCTCCAACTCCAAAATACAAAGCAATTGACACAAATACTCACTGTGGAGGACGCTTTGTGTGAGAAAAGTTCATAAAGGCAAAAAAAAAGTGCATGGAGTGAATTATTTACTTCGCGTAGGAGTTGAGTTGCTTTGTTGTAGTCGAAGTACTTATAATCCAAAGAACATCAAAATTTATCGACTGTATGGTGTTAGAAGGACGGACATCGAAAGACGGACAACGACAAGCGGGTTACTCTACTACTACTACTACTACTACTACTACTACTAATAATAATAATACCGTTTTTTCGTGTAAACAATAAATTTCCATTAGTAGTGGAAGCAAAAAAAAAAAAAAGGAAAAAGCAGAGGAAAATTGAAAACGTTATTTTGCAGCCATTCAGCCACTTGTAGACTGTTTCCGGCTGCCTGTACCCGTTCTCAATTTAAGTACCGCTTTATCCGAGAGCATAGGTACATATATTTATACATGACGTGTGGCGCCATCTACCGCCTCCTGCTGCATGCCGCCAACGCTTTGTGCTGCACAAAACCCAAACCGAAACGCCAACGGCAGCCACCAACTACCAACTACCAAAGATCCAACGAACCATCCAACCAACAAACCATTCAAACCAATGCTAGAGAGCTATGTTTTCTGACAAAGAAAACGATTTGTTGAACTTCATGTTGCTGTGGCTTGTCGCCAACCTCCCTTCAGCCGGTGTTCCACATCCTTGCTAGCACGCGCAAACGCTCAAAGCAGAAGTCAAGAAAATACAAGCTTCAAGTCATGTCGACAAATATTCATATGCAAATGCCAGTCAAGCGTTGTTGGTTTGGCTCCAAAAGTTGTATGGAAGTAGAAAGTACAATGTAGAGGTTATTTCTTGTTGTAGGCGTGGTGCTGACGCAGGCATCAGAGGACTTTTATGCGCTCAAATTGTTTTCGCTCATGCCAAGCGAACAATTTTGAATTTTGAGTGCTTCCTGCTAGACAAATATAGTAACGCACACGAGGGCTGGCTGGAAGCATTATAGATATTTAGAAAATTATACTATTTGACAAAGCAATATACAATTATAAGAAGAAAAAAAAAATTAAATAAATAAATAACTAACAAACTTCTACGTATTCATTCGCATAAAGCTTACTCAATGGTATTTTTTCACCAAAAAATCTTTTTTCACCATGTTTTTTTTTTTCTAAAAAGAAATTACACGGTATCGATTTGATGAAAACGAGTTCTACTGCTAGTCATGCAGCGTTTTAAAGGTAGGTTTTAGAACTGTTTAGACATTGGATATAAACACATTAAAAACTTCACTATTCTTCCAATAATTGAAATTACCAAAAATTGGAAAATTGTACTCTGTGCTTTGAATAATGTGTATCAAAAGAGTTAATATTTTCCTTTAAGCTTTAAGATACTAAGATCGATGAAAATTTTTGATACCGTAAAATCTTCTTATTGGTAAAAATACAAAGTAAGCAGTTCGCTGTTGAGTAGTTTTGAAATTATTTACATAGACTTTAAAATATTGTATATTGTCATCTGTTTTGTAGTTTCAAAACAGTTGGGCTGTTATTCGTAATCTGTCATTCCAATAGTCATTTTATTAATTTATTGTCTGACATTTACGATATTAGGTCGTTTAACCACCGAAAACACTTTAAAATAACTGTTACAAAAGTGGTAATTTTTTAACAAAATTTAGTTCAGCCAAGAGGCCTATTTCTCACTTGGTGACTACCTAAACAGGCAGAAGTGTCACTCTGAAAATCTCAAAATAATTGAAGATAGTATTACACACAGTAAAGTCACTTCCAAAGTCACATTATGGTCTGAAGACGTCACGTTTTTTTTTAAATTAACGACGCTGGATGGATGGACGGACGGCTACCGTCATTGTGGACCGTTATGGTCGTATAATAACAAACGTTTTCTGGTCTGCAATTGAAGTTTTTGAATTCGACGATATGTGGTTTCAACAATGTGACGCCACAAGCCACACAACACGACCGGTTTTGGGTTATTGCAGGAGAGATACCAGTAGAATAATTTTACGTTTTGGTGATGCCAATTGATTATTGGATTTTTTTTCTTTGCGAAAGACCGTGTTTATGATGTTAATCATCTAACTTTAGAGCACTTAAAAACCAATATTATCATAGTCAATTTATGGTCAAGCTACCGAAATGTGTAAAAAAGTGATAGAAAATTACCTTAAAACGATCGAATTTTGCATTATATTCCTAGTGATTACCATATAAGGCCGTGCATCGAAACATTGTGCAATGCATTGTTAGCCAATTCGAAGCAGACGTTTTTTGAAAATATATAATAT
This sequence comes from Leucophenga montana, assembly GCA_035044765.1. NCBI lineage: Eukaryota > Metazoa > Arthropoda > Insecta > Diptera > Drosophilidae > Leucophenga > Leucophenga montana. The sequence goes on from JAWNNQ010000255.1 coordinate 1,222,649, forward strand.
AAAAGAGAGAAATCTTACGGTAAATCGAAAATAGGAAAGTTAGAGAAGTACAATGAATCACACTTAACGTTAACGGCACACGAGTAATATTGAGCAAAACAGTGAGAGTTGATGCTGATGTAAAGTGTGCGTCATTGCCATATTGTATTGTCTATATCTACTCTTCTCAAGCATTCTCTTCGGATTGCGCTCTTCTGCTTTGTTTCGCAAGTGTGTTTCCCTTTCTGTAATAGGTTAGGTCACACATAGACCAGTATGGTCCTTAGTGAGGCCGATGATGGAGGTCATTCAGGAGTTATTGAAGTCCTGTAGAATTTTTGCGTGTTTGGCGAACTCCAATTTCCTATTAGGAGTTCTTCTGGCAGCCTCTTCCAGTGATGCGAGCCCGATGAAGTCAAGATATTTTAATCTTGGTTTTGCGATTGCTGGACAGCTGCAGATGAGATGTTACAGAGTTTACGTGACTCCAGTTTCCTTGCATTTCCTGCAACCATTCATGTTGGTTAAGACTACATTTATCTCATGAGCGGTTGCTAGACAATGTCCCGTTAGAATGCCTACTAACAATCTGCAGTCTCGCCTCTGGAGCTGCAGCAGTCTCGCCTCTGGAGCTGCAGCAGGTAGTGCGAGAGTTGTTTTGTTACATTATCTATACTTTATAGCTGGTGGTGTTTTTCCACCTATATCCAGTTTTGGTCCAGTAGTCCTCTTCCAGTTTGTTATATAGCGTCTGTAGAGAGATTCGTACTTTTGTTGTTACTTCTCGCGATAGCTCCACGCTTTCTTTTGCAAGGCTGTCCGCCATTTTATTACCGTCTCTGTCCCGGTGGGTGGGAATCCAGAAGATGTGCACCTTTTTTCAGGTGCTGAGAGTATCAACTTCATCTCTGCTCGTATGGACATTTCTGCAGGGCTTTTGTCGCTGCTGTAATAAGTATTAACAATCTCTTTACCTAATACTAAACTCAAGACTTTATAGATCACACTCGTAAAGTGATAGTATTACATATATGCATTTAAATGTGTGTGGCAAGTAGGATTATGGTTCTTGTTGTTTGTTCTTGCTTTACGCCGTTCAAGTGCCACCAAGTTACTTTGGGCAAACAACAAACAGTAAATCCAAACCAAAAAGTAATGTCGTTCTTAGTGGGAGTACCACAATTCCAACCAATTTTTGACTAGCAGCCGCGAGCGCCACACACACACACACACACACACACACATACAAACACACACACACACGCAGGCATAAAGCTGGATGGATAGAGTCTTAAGGATACACATGTATACATGGGCAAAAGCTTAGATCTGAATCAGCTCTAGACAAGCAGGTCACAGCTGTTGCTATATCTTTTGTGGTTCGTTACTGTGTCGACGCTTTTCCATGAAGCATACAAAATATTGTACTTATCTATGCCAGCGTGCCTTGATTAAAGTTCCACCATGTCGGCCTGGTCATACATATTCACATTCAAAGCATCTCCACATAGAGTGCCATTACTCGCAGCCATTTTCCGCTTATAGCTCATTGAAATCTTCGCAACGTTTCCTTGACAGCTTCAAATCTGTTTTTTTCTACTTTTTTTTTTTTTGTACTTCTGCTTTTATGTTCTTGCTCATTTTACTTATAATATTTGCGTTTGATTTGGATTCTCGGAAATCTGTAAAGCTGTACGGCGCATGGCGACGTGGGTCTCAGTTGGATGGTCTTGGCGGCCACCCTTCTTCAATACTTATGAGTACGTGTTCAATTATATTGCATGGATTTAGGGAAGCAAGAATGGCAAAAAAAAAAAAATAGCGCAAATGATTTTTGTTTGATTTTTAATATTCGTAGAATTTCTCATAATTGCTGTGAAATGTGTTTTTTAGCGTTTTGTTTTTTGTTTTCTTTTTTTTCCTGCTGTTTTCTCAAAGTTTTAGACAAATTAAATTGAATTTTTACTTCAAAGTCTTTTTCTACTTTACTGCAGCTAATGATTTTATTAATAGCGGAAAACTTGTTTTGAATAATTACTGTGAAAATTAAATTTCAAATGAAATTCGTTTTGGAATTCACCTAAGCTAAATTTCTCAAGTGTGTACGAATTGTTTGAATGTTTTCTTGGAACAGTTTTACACATTTTTCATTTGGGGATTACCCGTTGAACTTTGTTGAACTCCACCAGACACATTTACAACTAAGTAGTAAGTGTTTCTAACATACTTAACTCAGAGTTGTCACATTATTTGAATGCCCAGACATCCTTTTTTTTCTAGACTTAGAGGTTAGATGACAGTTATCGTGTTCATTGTCAATGGTTCCTTCATTGTTGTGTTTAAAATAACTAGTCATTGTTGATCTTTTATTGCTTTCTTGTAAATGTACAAAAAGAACTACAAAAAAAGCCCCTCTAAGCTGTAAGCAAAAAGATAAAAAACTTCAACTTTAGCAATTAAAATAATTATTACAAGTTAAGCGCCAAAAATAGAAACGAATAGGTTCAAGAAAGACCAAAAAGTAAAACGAAAACATTTAACTCGGCTGAACCTAAATATGAATACGCTGTATATGTGTTCTGAAGGTTTTTACTGTCAAACTAATGGTTTTATTACTAATTTTAGATTTCGAAACTGGGCTATAGTATGACATCATCTGACCAAAAATGCCTAAATATAGAATTACTTTATATAAAAAGAAGGAAGTATTAGGTGGTATTATATATAAAAACTACAAAAAAAAGAACATAACTGCAGCAAAACAAAAAAAAGAGGTCATTGGAGCAGTTCTAAATCCATCAAGCCGTTTAGGCTGCATGGCGTGCCAACGAAATAGATTTATGCTGCTCTTCGTCTTATCGGAAGCCGTATAATATATCCTAAGACACTCCCACAATCAAGCTGAATCTAGCGACACGTCATATGTCAAAATTCATCAAACCGTTAAGGCTAAAGTAATACTTAAAAATATAAATATAGCGTCTGCCAATAACACTTCCACAATGAAGACGAATGAAACGATACTTCATATGTCAAAATCTATCAAGTCTTTTAGCCTACAGGGCTACAAAACTCAAAAAACGTAACCGTCCAGAGTGTTGATAATGCTCGGAAGTCCGTCCATGTTTTTTTTGTCAATTTTTTAAATATCTTTCTGAAAGCCTTCTTTTGGTCAAAAATTTTATAGAGTATCCATGCCACCCCCACTTTTTGTGGTAGTTCCCATACGCAGCCATCTTTGAAAAACTTCTTTAGTTAAGTCAATATCAGCTTGACATTCGATATGTTGATTGCTTATCGATGGCCGCTTCACATACATAGGCTGATAGGTGTATCTCCCGCTTCTGCTGGGGTAGCCCCCATACAAACCAACCACGCACGTTAAGGTTTTACAATATGATTTAATGGTATTAGAGCTTCGGTTTAACCGAAGTAAATTTGTTTGTTTGTTTTATATGAAGTTTTTCTGTACTTTGTTTCAAGCGTGAAATTTGATTAATGTAACAGAATTTTTGGAGATACTTTTTTTTTTTGCACTTGTCTGTAAGGTTTTTATCAACTAAGTTTTAAGCGAGTTGACAGAAAGCCAAATCATTTGCATCAAATGGTTTTGTACCTTTTTTCATACTATTTTAAATACTCTGCATTTTTCTTTCTGCGTCGTTCTTGAAATCTTCCACAGCTCGAATTGTTTCGTATACATATTTTAGCCATGGTGATGGACGATGTGTAGGCTGGTATTTGTATTTTATGGAAGAATACATTTTTCTTGAGTAAGTTAGAAATGGTGAGTAATGCACTTAATTCGTCCAATAGTCAGTTATCCTACACTTATTTAGTATTTTTATAAAGTGCCTTATCTTGCTACCCTAAATATTCTTTATGAAAGAGTGCCAACGTGTTTACCTTCTTTGGAGTAGTTGAATAATTCTCTGACTATTCCATGAACGATTTATTAATAAACATTGTTATTATATTTATTAGGAATTTTGTTATGCTGATGGTGAACTGTATTGAATAAAATATATTGTAGCTCAATTACTTTTTGGTCCATCCTGGTGTATCGACTCAATTCGGAAACTATTCCCAAAATGGTTACCAAAACTTTTTATATAACCCAACCCAGCTACGAAGAAAATGAGCGTTGTTACGATAACTTTATAACAAGATATAAATACAATTCATAATTTTGCAATATAGTATTGTAAAGGGTATTCAAATAATTGTGAAATACTTATATGCAAATTGCGGTAAATCATGCCACCACAAAGGCACCAACCCATTAAGATCTCAAAAGTTTGAGTGCGATTGGAAACAGTTGTTGGCCACAAATTCAAGAACTAGCACCGTCCACACTCGAGGCGATGACGGCGCTTGAGTGTTTTTGAATGCGCAATAATTGCGGCTTATCGATGATGGTAGTCGAAATTGTAGTTGGAATTCTTTACCAAAACAACTTGTCATAGTTATTATTATTATTACTATTATTATTATTATTATTTTCTATAGATTCATATTTATTTTTGGCTCTTTTAGAAACGTGTATTTCTTACTCTCAATAGCAGTAAGATTGAGGTCAACCTTATTGTTTTGATTATTTTTTGTTTTGAGTTCTTTTATTTTTTTTTTTGTTGTTGCATAAAAGTACCAAAAAAATAGTACAAGCTAGTTCAAATAGTATAAAAAAAATGAAAAGTGCTCAAGTGTTTTGTTATTTTTTGATTTGAAAGCAAGTGAATTATGTATTTATTATTTAATGTGTACGCATACTTTTTGGAGCAGTCTAGTTTGTTGTGTGTGTTTTACAATTCACCGAGTATACTGTTCCACCTTCCTCTCACTCTCAATCTGTGCATCTCATTCTATGCTTCATATTGCTATCTCTTTTCGATAGCACCCACCCACGCCATTTTGCTGTCGCTTATCATATCGCAATGGCGCATTTTGCGTTGGTTGTCATTTGTTCTGCGTTTGTACTACGTTTTATCAGCTACTTTCGAGTTCATTGAATTTGCGCGCTGCTACTTCCTCTTTTTCTCTTCTACAACTTGTATTTCTTTTGCTATTTCTTGCAGCTCCAATAACTACAAAAACAATAATGTGTATAGTTAATAGAAAGACTTGTCCTGATTGAATCAGTGATTGCGTTGGAACTGTTCCAATTGGTTAGTTCGTTTTTGGGATCATAGCTTGAATAATCGATATCGAAATCAAATAGAGAGATAATCCGATTACCAAAATAATGGAGAAGCGCATACAAAGTAAAACTCCCAATCTTATAATTGTACATAAGTATCTACTTGCACGCAATCGTTTAATGTTTGTGTGTGTGCGTTTGTATTTCACGTAAAGAAAATGCGTGTTTGTTTCGTTGTCTGAGTGACGATTATTTAAGCCTTTTACGCCTAAAATATTCAAGAGATTTTTAAAAAATATAGTTTATTCACATCTGCAAATGAAGACCTTTCAAATAGTATATTTTTCAAAATCAGCTGTATACTGTGAACAAACTAGCAGGCACAAAAAATCGTGTTACCTATTAATATTTATGTAGATGTGAAGTGTGTTTGTTCATACAAAAACTATTATGTCTAATTTCAAGTTGACATTGACCATAATTACAAAGCACACAAATGTGAGCGATGGTTTTGAATGGGGACTACCCAAAAAAATGGGCGACACAAAAGGTTTCTATACAAAAACACATAAATGGGCGGTGGGTTTCTATGGGTGGTACCTTAAAAAGTCATTATTATGTATACTCTTAATATTAGCAAAAAAAAAAAAAAGCCGATGAGCCGGGTACCTGTCACGATGAGCAGATCAAGATTATATATACTTTATGTGTTGTACGATGTCTTCTTTAAAACATTAAAGCTGAGAAACTGATAATACCGTTTCAAACTGTGTGTGAATGGTATAAAAAGAATATGTATGAAAAATTTTAGTACCAGATTATGGAAGTTAGTAGCTTCAACCTATTGGCCTAGACAGACAGCGGTAGTTGTAAGAACCGTGTGATGTTGATGAAAGTTGAAAGGTTGGGTTGTGTATTGTGGACCTTTTTTGAAGTCTGGGCATAGTATATTCGCAATGTTATAGAAGTTATTATACCCTGCACCCATAGGATAAAATGGTATATTCAATTTGTGCAAATGTGTGTAACAGGCAGAAGGAGACGAAGAATATAGCTTCAGATAAGTTACCGGATATGTCGATTTCGAGCACAGTCGACTGCAGCGCTCTTTCATGTTAATTCTAACCATAGGGGCGCTTGACTTCCGACCGGAGTAAAATTTATTCGATTAAGTTTCATTCTTATTTATGTACTTCTAGGGAACGTCATCGAATACGACATTGTTTCTTCTTCTCACAATACTGCGCTCAACAAACAAAACCTAGCATGGTGCTTTTTACGTAACATGTCTGAATATTGAACCTGATCATAATTTATTGGGAATATACCAGCAGCGATACATGTTATGTCTCCATTGTATCTAAAGGTTGATCGCCGACTGGCGTTTATTGAAGATTCTTTAGAAAATTTCAATGACACATATTTAAACTTGTTGTAGAATATAAGCAGTTCCAAGTTTTAAATGATAATTTTTCACAACTTTCAACTTTTAATTGCTTATCAAACCATGCATGGTATCAATTCGCAAAGTTTTAAATGACTTTCATATCAAATTAGTATGTGTAGTGCTACGGCGCATTATTTTGTACAACATTTTATTCGCTTTTGTCACATAGCGAAATCACATTATCAATTGGAACGGACTCAGTATGCATGTTCTCTGGTTCAACAACTGATTTGAACCTTCATGAAACTCATTATTGGTGATACCGCGACAACTCTGAATATCTGTAAACCATTTATTAACAATTCTTTCGAATGGTAGTTTATTACCAAAAGTCGATTAAATCATTTTGATTCATGAATCGTTAAGATAATAAATCATCGCACGAATATGTTAAGGGGTAATTTCCATTTAAAGAAAGATATAGTATAAGGAGGTCCTGATATTGGCAGCAGTCATAAGCCAACGAAGTATCACATTTGATATATACACATTGTACTTGCAACCATAGTGTTGCCCCAGTTCTGGATATACTAATAACAATATACATAGTTATCTTGTTCTTGTACAATTATCGCTTTTTTTCACGTCCAGTGTTGCGCAACGCCTACTGTAATGCTACTGTACCCCAGTTGTTGCCGTTACTTTCCTATTTTCGATTACTTTCGTTCTTGATATTTTTTATTTTCTAATTTTAGCTAAAACTTCGGAACGAACTTACTTTAAACTTTCAAAAAATCAGAACTCCTTGTCTGGGTTAAGTCGCGGGCTGTAACTAATGTAAACTAGAAACAACAAATTAGGTCATCGCCAGCTTCTTTTTTTCACTCTACTATTTTTGATACTGCTTTCTATGTGCGTAGTCTCCATTTGTCGTCTTGGTCCTCATCCATCGTCTTCACCGTCAGTTCGACAATTTTAGCTATAAATGAAATTAATGCGAATTTTGATGCACACTCACACAAATAGCGACCCAGACAGGCGAATCAATTGACAACAAAAAAAAAAAAAAAATAAAAAAAATAAATAAATTTATAAATAAACAGCAAACAAATACTAAGTGTGTACTTTGTCGTCGTCTATAAACTAAGCGATTATGAATGAATGGCTGCACAGCTCTATGGTTTGGGTTTGTGTTTGACTTTGGGGGTCAGCGACAATGTGAACTGCTAAAATAAATAAAGAAGGAAAGAAAGTCAAGAAAATTATAGGAATTTGCTATTTCCGGTTTTTGGTGTTGCACTAACTAAAACTATCGTAGCAAAATTCATGAAGCAGAAAAACATACCAAGAAAATGCGTCACTACGTTTGTGACATTTGTTGTAATTACATTTCAGTATATGTTCTGGAATACTGTGTACTGAATGGAGAGAGAGAGAGAGAGAGAGAGAGAGAGAGAGATGCACAAATTAGATTGTGCAGAAGTAATTAATGGAGGACATTGTAAACGTATGTAGTACCTACTTAGTTGTTTTTGTGATGCTTTGAAATTGTTGTGTTGTACTGAAAGAGTACAGAGTGAGGATGAAAGACGTTTGATTTTAAAAACTATATAGCTTTGGAATTGTGTGCGAGAATGGTGTGTGAGAGTTGGGAATGAGTAGCTCAACTCTTAGAAATTCTTGGTTATTACAAATATGCTAAAAAAAAAGTCAATTTTCATTCAAATGGGCACATTAAGTGACATATTTACCGTTACCTTAGATAATTCATGACATGACATGGCATTAAGACAAGAAAAGCTTCTGCATTCGCTGAGAAGTATTTGTTTGCATATACTTTTTCGTACAATGGTTTATCGGTTCCTATTTCTTTGAAAACTAGCCAAACTCATCCAATCTGCAAGAATCTAAAACCTACAATCATGCAACGTGGTTTCGACAAGACATAATTTGCTGTGACTTACGAATTGTTCAAAAAAAGTTAATGATGATGATTGTTTGAGTCGTACTCAAGTTTACACGAGGTTTACACGATTTAAAAACGGTCGTGATGATTTAAATGATGATCCAAGACCCGACCCGAAGCTTCTAATCGTGGTGAGTTAGTGGAAAAAGTAAGTGAAATAATCGCTATCGATGCAAATTTCACTGTGAGAATGCTGGCAGAAGAATTAAATTCATCTTACTGTACAATCTACAAAATATTAACGGAAGATTTGGGTAAATGAAAGGTGTCTGCACGTTTTGTTACCCATCAGTAAAACGATGATCAAAAAATTGCTCGTGTAGAGCATTGCAAATACATCATTTAAACAGCTGAAAACGATCCAGATTTTCTTGGTTCGATCATAGCTGGTGATGAAACAAGGTGCTTTAAATATGATACTGAAACTAAGCGACAATCTGCATAATGGAAGTCAAAAAACGAGCCAAAACCTAAAAAGTTGCGTTTTCAGAAGTCAAGAATGATAACTTTCTATGATTCCAAGGGTATTGTTTGCAAGAATTTTTTCCCAGAAGGTCAAACTGTCAATGGAGATTATTATTTAAAAGTTTTACATCTTTTGTGGTGGAATATTCCAAAGAAAAGCAGCTGTTTTTATTGCATGATAATGGATCACCTCACAAGACCAAAAAAGTCAATGAATTTTTGATGAAAAAAGAGATTTGTTTCACCGACCACCCTCCGTATTCGCCTGATCTATTACCGTGCGATTATTTTCTCTTCCCAAAAATGAAAACTGCAATGAAAGAAACTTTTTACGATGGATGACATTCCAGCCATACAAGCAGCCGTGACACTGGTGCTACAAAATATCCCAGAAAGCGGGTTTAAAAAGTCTATGTATAAATTGGTTGAACGTTCCAAATGTTGTACTATTGAGTTAAATGTATCGTATTTTGAATAAATAAAACAATGCTTGTTATTTTTAGATCACACCGTGTATTGGAGGGATGTACATGCTTATATTCTTATTTACATATTATTTTGTGTGACAAGTTATAAAACTTTTCAAATAGTACCCAGCCACCACAACCAAAATCTCATACTCAATATTTTATATTCATTATGCTACTCACTTAGATTCGATAAAACTGCAGGTGGCCCGTTGGCAGTTCAAACCAATTAAGATTTTAATAAAATAAATTAAAATTGAATAGCACTGCAAAAGAATTTGACATATTTGCTCTTGCAACATAATATCATTTATTTATAAAATTATGATTTAATTTTTTATTTTATTTTTTATTACAATTGTTGATTTTCCGAACAATAAGTTAATGCAATCCTTTTGCATGTGTTTTCCTTGCCTGTCAAAAAAAAAAATTTTTTTTTTTTTTTACTCAATATTTCCGTCAATGAATATTCATTAAGCGGCGGCGTACTTATATAAATGCGCTCGACAGGGCAACTCGACTGGATAATTCATTAATTTGTATGCCATGAGCTCTTTTAAAGTCATCGCACAGTGGTTCAAAACCCAAAAAGGCTGCATAAAAATCCAAACTTTCATCGCTTATATGTTTTTGAGGTCTCTGATTACAAAATGGCAAATCCAAATGGTGGAAAAATGTTGCAAAAAAGTCATTAAATTTCTTTGAAATTCGCTATTTGATAGTTTTTGGGGTCTCTGATCTTACGATAATGATTTCAGACTTTTAAAATTGAAAATGGCGCATTTCTAACTTTTAATAAATGAGTGCGCCATTTTGGAATTTTTGATATCAAATTTATAAACAACGACGTCAAAAAGGTATGATGGATGACAGTTTGGATTTTTTTTAGGTTAAAACTCAACCGCAACTCGAGCCGTCGCAGTTACGTTTTGGATGCGACCGTGAACATGCCATTCGCATTTTGTCATTAAATTAACAATGAAAAATGGTATGAGTTGAGATTAACTGAATTGAACAATCGAAAGGCGTTAGTATAGTATTTCTAAATGTAGTGTAGTGTGAGTGGAGCAATCTCTTAACTCGTCGTCGGGAACTTATTGTTGCATGGCTGTATGATCACGTTTTTACGCGCTGGTACAGTCTCTGGTGTTGTTATAACCTCACCGGTTGTAATCTTATTGGCAAAGACATGCTTTACTCCACCGCCCTTTTGCTTGGCTATCTGAATCGAAAAACTTTTGGCTTTTTTGTAGACGCTTCTGCAAGAAAGCCGAATGTCCACCGGGTACACGTAAACCAATTGGGTACTTGTACGTAAATGTATAAATATAAAAATCTATAAACTTTTGCAGTAGTTATTTTTCACTTAAGTTCTTTTACTTAATTATCTGGGGCTATACGATGTTATAGGTACATTTGCTAATGTAATATTAATTGCAGAACATTTTTTTAACGAATCTCATTCAAAATATTTCCATGAGCCAACTTCTATTTTTCAAACTATGGCCCGCTATTTTAAATTTGAAACCACTGTGCGTTGTCGTTGTCGTCGTCGTCGTCGTCATTGTAGTTCAGAGGCGTGGCCACCATTTCAACTATGACGACACAACAATGGCGGCGGCATCGGCAGCGGCGGTGGCGATCGCAACTCCGTCCTATATGAGTCTCCATTTCATATTAATTTTTGTTTTTGTTTTTGTTTTTTTTTTTAAACAACAAAGTCATAAAGAGTTGCATTTAACATAATTAACTTAATTTCATAAATATATTTATGCAATAATTATAAAGCGCTTAATAATAACAAAAAACAGGCGAAATTAATTACAAACAGAGCAGTGTAGCATTTTTTCTTCATCTCTGGAAGGCAAGCCATCAAGCCAAGCCGACTGCCGCACGGCCATTGCATGAGAATTAAACATTTTTTACAAATTTCATCAAGCGTTGGAAAATCGTGCTGTGTATGACGCCGTCGCGAAAATAATATTTATTTTATTTTATACACAATATATTATAGCTGCTTAAGTATATTTTTATAAATTAGCGCAGCACGCTGCTGTGTATGTGTGACGAAAAGGTGTAACTAGCCGCTGCATAATTTCATTAACCGAAAATAACAAAAAAACTAACGTAATAATGTGAAAAAATACACTTTAGATTAAATATTTTATAAAGAGATTGGCTAAAGAAGGAGTCGACGCGAAAATAATGCAAGCAAATTGACACGAGATACAAAGTCTGGCAATAACTTTTCTTCGCTTAATAAATATCAGCTACAGTAGAAGCTGTTGAAAGTATACAGCGAAGTCTACTGTATGGAGTAGTATTGAGTGTGTGGGAGTTAGAGTTTCATGTAGTACAACGTTAATCTTTCAACAAAAATTCGGTTTGATTCTATTGGAAAAGAAACTAACAGAAAAAATTCTAATTTTTGAATGGAACCATGAACTGAACAACAAACCAAATAAATTCGAGAACAAGAGACCAAAAAAAAAAAAAGGTTATACATAGACTATAAGTTAAATACGGAAGTTCCTCAATGCTTTCTGCACAAAACACCCAATCAGACTATCGATGATACACGATACGAATGCATATCGCGAGACTCAACATTTGTTTCCAACCCTTCCAGTAGAGTGAAAGTGTCACACACATTTATCTAAATGTTGGGCGTAGAACAATATAACCCCTCTAAGTTCCATTTCAAGATATTATTTACTATAATAAAAAAGTGTTTAGTACAAAAACATAAAAATGGATTTCAGGTTTGTAAGGGAGCTATCCCTTAAGGAGGGCGTGGCATTCCAACTTGAAGATTCTGCACGAATGCGGGCACCAAAGAATCTCCAAACTTATTTTTAGTAAGATTGTATGAAAACTGAGCGTCTAGTTTCCATATTCACACAGACACACAGACGGTTTTAGCTATATCTGTTCGTCTTGTCGAGCTGACCAAGAATATCTATTTTTTGTGGGGTGTTATGGGATCTGTTACGTCTGCTTTGGGTGTTACAAACTTCGTGACAAAGTGAATATACTTGTAAGGACTTTGCGTGCAAATAATATAATTGTTGAGTGGTGTTATAACCCCATCTCCTACTCGCTACCTTACCTAAAATACACCATTTCCTTCGAATTATGTAATGTTGTTTAAATAATATAAACAAAATTTTCTTGGTTTTATTGTACATTAAGTTTAAAGAAGCCACTGGGAAACTCTCGTATTTAACTTTGTAACTACGCAATAGATTTTTTTTTTTTTTTATATTTATTGTACATAAATTAATTTATTTTATAGTTCCGTTCACGAATCCGGTGCCCGAAAACCGGTTTGTGTCTCTGGAAAATCTAAAAGTTATTGATGAATTTGTTTGATTGTCAGAAAATTTGATGATGTTGTCTCGCTTAGGAATGTTGTTGACAGCATTAGAGTGAAGCTTAAATTAAAATCCTAGTATTGCAATAGAAGATTCCCACATCGTTTCTTTTATCGCTTAGCGAATCATCGGTGCTGGTATACTTTTGTCTGGGACAATTAAAAAAGATAATTTCTGAATGTAACTTTGTGCGAGGTTTTGCTGTACGTTATTTAACTAAGTTTTTTGTTGAGTTTTCTTAGTACATATTTTCCTTGATTTATACAAGTACTATATGCATTTTTTCTCTTTTTTTTTATATTATTTTGCGTTGCAACATTTTCGTGTCTCAAATATAATTTTTATTTTTTCGTTTGAGCGCCTTTAGACATTTTTTGGCTTAGCTTTGGCAGCAAAGCGAGTATCTAAAACTACTAAACTGCTTTGGCTGCGTTCAGTCTTGTCTTTGTAGTTGTTGTTGTTGCTGCTTTTAGGCAGCTAGTGCTGTTGTTGTTGTTGGAGCTGACTTTGACTTCGCGTCTGTCTGGGGATCAAATGTTTGCAAGCTCGTTAAAAAGAATTTGGTTCACTTGCCGTTTATATTGTTTTTTTTTTTATTTTTATTTATATACAATATTTTTTGTCCGTGCCACATTATTGCCGCTTATGAAGGGTGCTTTTTTAGAGGAGATGACAAAATTTCAAACTGAAAATTGGCTTTATAAGAAAGATATTTTATGCCATTAGTGGCATATTCTGGAAATCTTATCTTCGACCACATTTTCAAGTAATGGGAACCGTATCTCAGCAATAGTTCGCACAATTTTGTCTTCCAAGGCGTCCAAAGTTGGTGGTTTGTTCGCAGAAATCAATGATTTCACGTAAATTCAGAGAATATAATCCAAAGGCGTTAAGTCGCACGATATCGGTGGCCAACTGGCTTGTCCATTTCGTGAAATAATGCGTTCACCAAATGTTTCCTTCAGTTTTTTGACGCGCCGACTTTATTTTTTAGAAAAGTAAGTACCAATGACTCCACTGGGCCATAAAGTGCACCAAATAGTGATTTTTTGTAGATGTAACGTTGCCTCGCGAATCTCTCGTGAATGTTCTTCACTCCAAATGCTCATTGAGGCAAAAATGAGTCTCATCACTGAACAGAATATTGCCATAAAACAGTGGATTAATTTCCAGTTGTTTTTCAGCCTATTGAACGAACAAATTGGATTCGGTTTTCATTCTTGCACCAGCTGGACCATATAGGGTCGTTGGCCGAGATCTTTACGAAAACTTTTCCATTAAGTGGTTGCATTAGGGTTAGGGTCCTACTCAATATTATGTCCTACAGCAGCAGTTTTCTTTGTAGATGCGTATTATTATTTAGAGTATGCTTAGTGCGCAATCGGCTTATAGTTAATCGAATTAGTCGCTCTAATCGATGGTTAAATGACGTAGCGTTCGGGTAATTGAACCACGATTTTCGAAATAAATTTGCATTTTGCAAGCGTTTTAATCAATTCATAATAAAATGGCAAACCAAACTGAGCACAAATGACCATAGCGTTTAATCCCTGTTAGAAAATGGAACTTCTAAAGAAACACCCTATATATAGATATGTACTTATTTATATACTTATATTCAATATATATATATATATATATATAGTTATATAGTTGGTTTCATTTGAGAAGCGTTCTGTCGTCTATAAAAATGAAAAACGCTTCGAAGTCAGAACTGGTTTCGCGTTTGAGCCTTCAATTTTTTAAAATTTTTTTTTTGTTTTTTTTTTTTGCTTGATTTCTGCGCTGCTGCATTCCTTTTGGGCAGCACGAATTCGAATTGGTTGCTCTTTATTTGCTATTTTTTTTTCTTTACGAAATTTATACAAAATTAAATCATATCAAGCATTCATGCATTTTTAGTTGGAATTCTTTTTATTTTTTTATTATATTTTCTATGAATTTTATATCAAAGACAAGCCGTGTTATAATTTAACTTAAGCTCTACCGAACCACTAAAGCATTTTATAGAGATACATTTGTATCTTGCGCATGCGCAGCTTACTAGCTGCTTTGTATCTTGTATATTTATACTACATATTTATTTATTTATATGTAATTCTTTTGCCTTGTGCTAAAATTAGCTGAGACTAGGATTTTGCGCACGTTTTGCGCTTGATCGCATGATTAATTGTTTATGCAAATTTTTGTGTAATTTGAGTTCATTTCAGCTAAATAAAAGAACAATACAGAATGGCATACTGACAAAGTAACAAACTGACTGACAGTTGCTTTAAACTAGTAGTTTAGCATATTTATACTCGCATATTGTATTCATTTATCTATCTGTCAGTCAGCCAGTTAGTCTGTCAGTCAGTCGCTGCTTTTTGCTCTTTATGTAGCCGCACAGTTTCAGCTTCATTCATTTGTTAATGCAAATTATTAGCATAATTGATTTAATCCATCCTCATTTGTTTTAGCACTATTTTTCTCTCTGTCGCTGTCTCAGCTTTGTTTTTTTCAACTTACATAAATAGATACTTACATTCAATGAACATGGAATAATTTCTATAATTAATACTCAATTAGCGCACACATTTTCATTTTCTAATTCTATTCCACATTTGTTTTTTTTATACTCTTCATACATAGTATGCAGAGTATTATAATTTTGTTACAGAGTTTGTAACGCGTTAAGAATGTATCGGGGGGACCACATAAACTTTATATACAAAATATTCTTGATCAGCTAAGCAAACTAGCCATGTACGTCTGTCACCTATCTGTATAAGTCAAAACTAGTCATTCTGTTCTTAAGATATCGATCAGAAGTTGGGTATGGAGACTTCCAATTCTGAAAATTTATTACAACTACTACTGCCCAGTTTTAGGAGTAGCCGTCTTCCAAACCCACCTCCCACTTTTCGGATTTTGTATAAAAAACTTTTTCATTCGCTTGAAATTCGATGTTGTGGCCTCTAATGAACGAAAGCTTCGCATAATTATGAGCTAACCAAACGAAAATTGGTATGAAGGCGTGTGAACAGTGCATAAACTATTGCTGAAACTAAAGTTTTTTGCGCCTATTCCAAAACAGTTGAAGTTAGAAACATAGCACTTCCTACGTCATTCCTCATAAGCCAACCAAGGGGGAAATAAAAAAATCCATATTGAGCTCGACTTATCTGCGTAATCTTCTGAAATCTTTTAGATCTCACTTCTCATGCTGGACCAACTAGTATCACACAGTCTCTGCTTACAAAAACCATGAAACAAACAAAACAATCTTCATGACGCAACTTCAGTAGTGATATTGAAATGAACTTAAATGTCGCAAGGTTAAGGGGGTCATATCATAGATTAATTGATATTTAGGGTATCTTAATTTAGATGATAATACTGAAGGAAGCTCCGGCGAAGTATCAGGATTATGATCACTACTTTTCATGGATGCTCCAGCTTTAGCAGGATCTATAGCCGTCAAATGTCTTAAAAGATCTATGAGAGCGTCATTTCTTATGAGTGTATTTCAGGCGAATGACTTGAAACCAAAATATATTTATTTTAATCTTAGCAAACATTACAAAAAAAAAAAGAAAACTTCAGACTCATAAGACGATAGAAAAGCTAAGTATTGTGTCTACACCTCAGTTCCATTATAAGTTTTTATCATATTTTGACATCGAAGCCTATCCTTTTATCAAATCTAGCAGAAAGCACACACAGTGTGCATAACAGATGGGCACACATGATGTGTATAATTGATGTAACATCCACGATATTTTTCGTAACACAACGATAGTTGCGCCAGTGAGACAAATATATAGCCAAAACTTTATGTAGTGTCTGGGCCTAAGTCGCATGTGGTCACTAGCTTCGTTGTCAAACAATCTGTTATATTACAGATTCCGATGCCACGAATATGTTTAAGAATACTAGACTGACCCAATTCACCTATCGTCAGAAGCGTCAGTTACAATATGAAGTCTCAAAGCGTCAATTGCTGCTGAAGATTGCGTGAAAATGTGCATCGGAGGTAGACCAACACCTCCATTGCAGCAGTGGGACAGTATAGCATGGCACCTGACATGCACAGGTATGCTAGCAGTTGCAGTTTGGCACACTGCCTTCTAGCACTGTCTTGAAGCCAAGGGTCACGTAGGTAACTATGTGTCTTACCATCGATGTATAAATCCAAAGGATCATCTTCCTCAAGTTGAGAATATATGTAAATATACAGATTATCTTGACTCATAGTGCTATTTACGTATATTAAAATATGTTTTATAGAAACTCCATCGTCTTCATTTGTATGTTTTAATATAAAAATTTCAACTGGCAATGCTACACAAGTGCTGTAACATTGCCAGGTTGCCATAAAAGTGTTGGCATAATTATGCATGTCCTATAACTTTTTTTCATTACGCAAGTCTGATCCTGCAGAAAATTCAAACAGTAATTTCCTCAGGGTACATTTGGTTAGCGAATTTTTTTTTTATAAAGCGCATAAAGAGTATTGTAGCTTCGTTCAAATGCGACATTATTCATTCATAGCATTCTGTTTTCAGCACTAACACACATTTTCCACTGAAATCGTCGATATTGATTTGAGTAAGTTATGCAAAACTGAAACCTCTTACGCGCAACTTCATGCATAGATATACTCATGGCAATAGTCTACAGATACATTTACTACTGGCATATAGTACTATATACTTTGGCATTTTGAAATTCCCGCGCTTTGAGCACATGCTGACAGCTAGCGGTCATTTATAAGCAGTTAATTAGTTTTGAGTTTGGCTATGGCATTATAGAGCTCAGCTTAATTAAAAGTCGCTTTTGAACTGGCAAAACAAACGATTAGCATGAGCGATTTAAGCCCAGATCATGCATATTGTGTGTGTTTTGTAGCTTGGGGTGCCTCGGCTCGGCTCAGTTCGGTTCGGTTTACATGAAAAACACAAACAGCGCACTCAAAAATGTTGATATGAATAGAATGGAATCATTGACAGGATTCATGGCGATAAAACTGATGTTAGCGACATTGACAACAACAAGCACCAACATAGCCACCGCTTGGCAGGACACCTACAACATACTAGCGTACTTGTTCCTACTTACTAGGGCGGCGTGAGACGTTATAAGTGTTTAGCAATAATTGAAATAAAATTAGTTAATGACTTTTTTTCAATCGTCTAAAAAAAAAAAAAAAAAAAACGACAGGCTATACTCGCCTCTGAAGGACTCAAGGAAATGCTCAAATTAAATCATGTTTTGTTTTTAAAAAGAAAAGAAACAAAAAAAATTGTGAATACCGGAATAGGGTGTTTTTTAAAGAGAGGTGTAGAACTTTAAAATTAAATCAAAAACAGAAATAAATGATATGATAGATAGTTTTATGGCATTAATTTGGAAAATGATTTTGTGCATGTGGCCGCTACAGAAACTTCTGGCGAACAAAATCGTGGAAGTGCAATTTTCCGCCACTATTTTCATTATTTGAGGCCGTATCTCGCGAATAGTGCGTTCGACATTGGTTTCCAAAAATCCGACGAAGAATCTTTTTCTTGAACACTCCCAAAGACGTTGTATACGATGTTGTCAGGAACCACGCTACTGCAACAAACAGCATGACCGAAATAATAAGCATCTTTTCGATTTTTATCTTATCTTACTTCGGGAGAGCGCTCTACCTCTAATTTGCTTGCTTGCATCGATTAGTAAGCGTGATTCTGCGGTTGATCTCTAGGTTGACGTTGTTGTTGCTTATTATCTTTGTTTCCAGATAGACAAAGCTTTCTTTTTTCTGAAGTTCAAATTGTTTAGACTCACAGACCGGTTAAGACGCGACGATGCGTTGCGCGTGGACACCAAGTATTTCGTTCTCGTTTATAGCTAAACCCATTAGACGTGACTCTGGCTGAATCTATGAGACCGCCACTTACTCACCAACATCACTTACTTATGGAAGTTCGTGCCCAACCGTTCGTATGTATGGCCATTTAAACTTCCGATCTCCATCCGGAGATTAAAAAAGTCACACGATAAAGCGTCACCCTGCCTGACACCTCTCTTGGTATCAAAGGCGGACAGAAGGGGTTTTGAAAGGAGACTTATTTTACGGTAGTTCGCGCATTGGACACATATCGCTGAAATGATCGAACCATAAGAATTAATGCATACACCTTACCAACTCTTCACCAACGGTCTCGAATAACTCACCTGTCAGCTCATCGGAGTCTGTTGCTTTGTTATTTTTCAACTTTTTAGTTATTGAGTCGACCACTTTCGGTCCTGTGGCTCTTCAAGAAAGCCATAATCAATTAGTGTTACTAGAAATACTTCTTTAGTTGCTCAAAAAAATTACATCAAAATTGATGTTGCTATTTTTAATGACGTTGTCAGTTCAAATAATGGTGTTTCCGGTATAACAAATACGAAATTTTGGAGGAATTTCAACCGAAAAAGTCTCTTCCCTACATATTCTTAAGAGTCATACTAACCATGTCTGTCTGTCTGTATGTCTGTCTGTCTGTCTGTCTATTAGAACTCTGTCTGTGGTAATGCAAACCAGTACTTAACTATTTCAACTTTAGTATCACTCAAATCAATACTTACCATTCCACCCTCGTGGTCCTACTTAGATTGCATATTCTAATTAGATAGCTCGCGTAGCACTGCGCTACATTGTTATGGCATTGCGTTGCTTTGCTTTTGTTGCTTTGTTTGTATATTGCTTTGGTTTGGTTGGCATTGTTCGCTCAAAAATAACTGACACGTGCCATTGTTCGACTGTCAATATGTTTTTTAACTCATGTCAGCCAGTCAGTTATTATTATTATTTGATGGAGTGAGTAGAAAGTAGAGTATCGCATGTGAATGTGAAACGCACAAAACTCTGTTGTTGTTGTTACTGTTGCTGTTGCTGTCGCCGTGGCAACAAATTGTCAGACATGGCCGCAGGAGTCAGCAGTGAGCAGAGTGGAGTCAAGCTAGGCAACCTTTTTCCTTTGTATGTGACAATTATTTAAAATAGTACTAAAGAACCTACTACAGCGCATTTTATTATATTTTTATATCATATACAAGTATATACTATAATAGAATATATTTTTGATATATGAATTTTTTTCGTGACATTTTTGTTGCTAAGCAATGTGTGCTGCCTTTGAATAGAAAAACGTAGCAAATACTTTACTTTAATAAATCATATATATATATATATATATTTTTTTTTCACAATAATTAATCATGAAATGAAATGTGATTTATGTATCTAGCATTGGTGCCTATTAGCTTAGCTTATAGTACATAGTATAATAGTAAAGTATCCTAGGGATTGCTTTAATTTTATCTCGTTGATATTGTCAAGTGTCGCATACAACACTGCGTATACATAACAAATTGCCTTAGCTTCTCCCTGGTGCATTGTGCTTAATGTTATTTATTGTGCTTATTAGACCACAGACAAGGCTGTCTGTCAGTACCTTGTACACATATAATAATAATAATAAAATTTACTTCTTCTTAAGCTTAATAATAAGCAAGGACATACAAAGGACACATTGCATTGACACTTGTTGATTTGCGTTGCAAATTAATTTTTTGGTTAGAAAAACTAATAAAACCTAAGTCGCACAGTGGTTCAGTATTATTTTTCATTGGCCATAATTCTATAAGTTTTGAACCAATTAAACATATTTGAATGATTTCTGCCTTTTACAAAGTTTTGAAGCGCCGTAAATCCACATTAGCTAATAATCTAATTTAATTTTATACCCTGTAGCAATAGGATAAAAGGGTAGATTATTGGGACCTTAAATTAATAATGAGCGTTTCACACAGGCGATTTTTCGCTTGTGAACAGCTCCTCGAACGCCAAGAAGGGTTTTTTTGCATCGCATTGTGCCTGGCGATGAAAAGTGGATCCATTACGACAACACCAACCCCAAGCGCAAAAAGTCATGGGTTTTGGCCGGACAGTCATCAAAATCCTTCGCAAAGCCGAATATTCATGGCATGAAGCTTATGCTCTGTATTTGGTGGGTCCAGCGCAACGTGATCTACTACGAGTTGCTCAAAGTCAACTATCGCTATCGGACTCAACTTATGCGTTTGAGTCGCGAACTGAATCAAAAACCGCCGGAATACGAAGAAAGGCACGACAAAGAGAAGTTCACTTCACTTAAGCTAGTAATGTCAAATTTGAAGTATCTTTCCTCAATTCTATTAAAATATTTCACATAGGTGCAGATCAGACTAATACTACTATGAAATATAGCTACAGGGTATCTTGAAGTCGAACACACTTGATTGCAGCGTGCTTTCTTGTTTATACTAGCGGTTGTGGTCAACAAATCGTCAAATATCGAAAAAAGTGAAATTCTGAACAATGATTTTTAATTCTGTTCCACTGTGCAACGTCACAACAAATAACCACAATGGCAATGAGCTATACTTAGATACATACGAGTACGTAGATATGTATATGTTGTAGATACAAGGTAAATAATACCTTCAATGGAAGCCATAAAGACCATAAAGAAAATATGGGAAAGTAGAAGAAGTAAATATATTATTTGCTTATAAACGAACGTACTTATTTAGTATTACGCATACGACGCGTGTTTTTACAGAGAAAAACACAAATAGAAAATACGCTCTTGGAACATTCATCTCGAAACCAATTAGAATTCTTTATTTATGATACGAATATAATTCCAAGTTAATATTTTGGTTATTAAGCATATTTTATATAGTTCACAAATGCGTGGTGTAGAAGGGTGCATAAAATTCGGTCTTTTCTCAAACATACCAAAGTACACAAAACTTTTGGAATAAGCCATGAGGCTTATTAGTGCGTTGGAAGGGTAAATGCGTCATCTTAAGAATCGTAGTTTTCCTCATACTCGGATACACAATTTTTCCTACTGTTGAGAAAAATGGGTGGCACACTCATAGGCACAGAAAATAGTTAACTCATAGCTTTTGACGCCATATTAAAGTATTTTTTATAATAACATACAAACCTTATTCTGAAAAAATGTGGTCGATTTTCTGAATTTGGTAATCGAAATCGAAACCAATAATCGAAAAATCATGAAAAATCTTTTTTTTTTCCATTTTTCTGAAAACTTTGTTTTGAACCCTTATAAGTATGTATTTATTTCGTGACGTGGAATTTGGCATATTGATATATCGGAGCATAACCAATAACTGGCCCAAAGTGTAGTCTGTAAATTGTTAAAACTGTTTGCGAATTATAAATGGAAATCTGTTTAAACATTTTACATAACTATTATCTCGTTTACACGATGGGGTTTTTCATAAAAAACATTTAATGATCAAATAAATGCGCTTTATCATGAAATACAAAGTATGCCGAAAACTTTTTATGAATATCTTCGTATTTCATGGTATTCTCTCGTCGTTGCTACCTTCTTATTCTTATGTTGTGAAATGAAATGTCAGTCTCGGGGGATATTCCTCGTTATCAGTTTCCAAGTGTTTTGCTTTTTCAGCGTTTTGTATTAGTATTTAATATTTTTTTATATATAGTACATATATTTTTATTATGTACTTTAGTTAGTATGTGTTGACACCTCCCTTTACAAATCTGGTTAAGGTTATTATTATTAACTCATTCCATGATGTTGTAAATATCGCATAAAGTGAGATTTTAAGATATGTCTTGCAACAATATAAACATACTGAATAACTATTTTAAACCCTGCCCTGGAGGACGAAGCCTATATTAAGTTTGTGCAATATACAAGTATCAACAGGCAGAAGCAGGTATTACAGACTGCAAGTCGAGGGGATAGTGCTATGTTCGTCTGTCCGCCCGTACGCCTTCGTATATACGAATAAAAAGCTTTTGGATGCTAATGGAGATAGGACCACCAAACTGGAAAGCCATTGCTATTTGCATTTAATTTTTTTGTAAATTTCTTTAATTATGTTTATTTTTATTGCTAATTGAAAAAGTTGGATGACTGCTTCTTTTATTTCTGCACAATTCTCTTTGTAGACTGAACAAAAATGCCATAGAAGCATCATTCAACTAAACAACTTATGTCGCTCGAGTATAGTTTATTTCTTTTATATATATTTTTTTTTATATTTTTGCATACTATCTTTGCCCACGGAAAAAACAAAAATAGAAACTAATTACTTGTGTGCCGAAAGGCATTCATAATTTATTTAGTTTTTCCTTCCATACAGTTTGCTATATTAGAATGATGTTTTTGTGAATATTTTTCAGCATAGCGCTCGCCACTTCTAATGGTTTATGTCCATCAATATGAACTTCTTTTACCTCTATTCGTGTATATGTATCTTTTGACATCAACAACTTTGTTGTCATTGGCTTTCAATCAACAACCTGCTCGGCTCGATGCTAAACTACAAGAATTTTTGATGTTCTTCTATTTGCTCTTAAAGTATTATATAATCAAGTTTGATGCGTTTCGTTTCGTTTCGTTTTTGGTTATAGGCCCGTCTCCATACTTCAATAGAACTTCTTGTAATTAATCAATGACATGTTTGCGCCACGAAATTGCCATTTAACAGCGCTGCAAATCGTTTTACGCTGTCACAGTCATAAATCACAACTAAAGATGTGTTGTAATCTTCTACAATATATTCTACTATATGTAATATGAATGTGCCTCATTATAAAGACTGACTGACAGAGAGACAGACAGACAGACAGATAGGCAGGCAGGCAGGCAGTTAGTCAGTCAGTCAGTCAGTTATGTGTCGGCAAATGAGTCGTGTACTAAAATAGACTTCGAGGAAGATTCTGGCTGAGCAATTGACTTGTATGTAATTGGCATTTTAATTATGCATTGATTGCAAATTTGTTGAGGTTAAAAATTATGCTTTTTTGTTTTTTGAATATTTTGTTTTTAAATTAATTGGCACAAATAAGTACCTACTGTGAAATAATGAGGCTTCTTGTACTTTGGGTGTAGAATAACTTTTTCTTTATGTCGTGCGTCCATGTCGCGTATGCTTCACTCTCAACCAATTAATGAGAGTAATTCTTTATGTAAACAGACTGAGGGACACGTGTGCAATACATCCAATGTGGAGTTGCCTATTTGACAGTTTAAGTACCTAACAGTACATTACTTAAGTAAATACACTCCTGCTTACTTGAATAGCGTACCCTAATATACTTTTTTATAGGTCCATATCGTCTTAAATGGATGATACGGATATACATATATCATGATCTGCAGGACAGGGCGAGTCGCTCTAGTCATGCCCGTTCGTCCGTCTGTATATATGTCTGAAAGAAACTCATCTGACTTGGGACTAGAGTATCTAAAAATTGCATAACCCGCAATCGTTTTACCTCAGATGTAAAACAAAATATGTTTAGTTTATAACTTTTTTGAAATATATCTTACAATTTTAAAGTATGGCATGGATTTTCTCAAAAATTGTTTAGTCTACTTTAAAATGTAACTTTTGGAACAAATCTAGGCCTATTATAAACAAGTTATGCTGTGCGCCGGTTAAAATTGAGTCTACCACTATTAAGGTTCATTAATATTAGCTAATATTGTGTAAATTGTAGGTCTCGGTAGGTCAACCGTGCTGGAAAACATTCCAGAGTGCTGCTCTATTGAAATTTTGTGTTATTTTTAATTTTTAGTTTAATTATCTATTATTTTTAATTATTTCATACGCGACAATATTGTCCACAGCCCTCTGTCCCATTCTGTCGTCACCAAGAAAGCAAAACTAATGTCAAATGCATACATAAACAAATTTTATTATATTGAAAATTGTTAAATCTAAGCACGCTTTTGAAAACCTAAGCAAATTCTATCGTTGCTGGCAAAGGACATCTGTGAAAAGAATTGCAGCTTTGGCATATTCTTTTTCTTTTTATCGTATTTAGGTCTTTTAAGTATGTCAATACGGCAAACAGGAATTTTGGCTTCGTAACCAGGGATTTATCCCTGAAAGACTCGGAAGTGCATACTCATACTGAAATGTGAATATATCGAAAAAGAATAGAAAACCATTTTATCGATTTGACTGTTACGCTTTACTGTCTATTAAAAATGTATAAGTCATAAGTGTTATATGAAGAGATGCATCCCTACACCAAAACGCCACACCTCTATTCATTTTGTAGGCCTGCAAGGCTTATTATTTCTCGACCCGCGTAGAGAAAAACTTCGCTTGGACCGTTTCCAAAGGCGGAAGAGGCTTGTTTTTGTGTGGAGTCAAATAAGACGTACGTCTTAATAAATAATTTCTATTAACGTTAACTTCGGTTGAACCGGAGCTCTAATATCATTCACACGAAATTTTAAAGGGAGCTGTGGGTTTGTAAATATATGAGTACCTCAAAAAGTGGGCGGGAAATGAATGGTCTTTAATCATTCACTTTTTCTAGATATAATAAAAGCTTCGAACTTCAAAAAGATTCTACGAAAAGTAAGATACTACAGAGTAAGGAAGTAAATAAGAGAATTTAAATCATTTCAGAAAAAAAATGTGTACGTCAATGCTCAGCGTATACTGAAATGTCAATGAAGAACATACGCTGCCTTAGACTGCTGCTTCATCATTCGATCTGGAAGCAATTAATCTATATTAAGTTATTGGATTGTCCGATCTGCTGCATCCTGTACATTAACTGGATGGCACAGCAAGGCTTAGCCTCTGCTACTATTTCTCTGTTTATTTCAAATAATTTCTAAATTATGTACTCGTATATTTCTCTCAAAATTCAGCACACGCACACATGCGCCTGCCAAAAAATATATATTTTATATACAATATATGATTTATTGAATACACCTTCGTTTCAAGGGTCACAAGGAAGAAAAGCTCAACTTTAGTAAAGTAATTTTACGCTGATGCGTATAATAAAATAAAATATAAAAAAAAAGTACCAAAAACGAAAAGCTTTGTGCCACATGAGGCACAACGACACACGTGCCACCTAAAAGTGGTCTGGCATACATAGGTGGCAGTCAGTTTAATATTAGATGCGGCAACATTAGCGTCATGTGTGCACCATGAAATATAACTTAAAACCTTTTTAAAAATGAATATTACTAAGCTATATGCATAAATTGCGCGCTAAGCAGAAAATACTCCTAGCTATTGGGTGTTTGAATTAATTCGTAGTGTTTTTTTGCTTCGAAAATTGAGGCTTTATTGTGAAAAAAATGGTTACAAATAGATTGTTCAATATATTGTTCATTGTAACTTACTACTTTTAGCCATCGTTTTGACAGCATACGGATTCGTTGCATTGGAACAACGAATCATCTCTCTTTTTTGCAATCTTCATAAGTAGTGAAGCATTCCTCAGACAGGTCATGGGTCATCGATTGAAACAGGTGGTAAACACATGAAGCGATGTCTGGAGAATATGGCGGGTGGTGCAAATCCTCCCATTTAGCAGTTTCGATGTATGAGGTGACATGTTTTTTCGACGTGCGGCCGTGCATTGTTGTGGAGGAAAATGATTTTGTCGTGTCTAGCGCCATATCCTGACCGTTTTTCCTTTAATGCGCGTTTCAAACGCATCACTTGAGTTCGGTAATGCTCCCTGATAAGAGTTTCATTGGATTTGAGTTGCTCATAGTAGATCACATCAAGCTTATCCCACTAAATACAGAGAAATAGCTTGGATCCATGGATATTTGGTTTCGCCGTTGATGTTGATGGTTGAGCGGGCTTATCTTATGCTTTTTTTGAGTTTGGGTTTGTCGCAGCGGTTTCACTTTTTATCGCCAGTCACAAATAGATGCATAAATGTTTGCAATTTCTGTAGTTTAATCAGCTGTTCACTTATTTTTCCCTTATTTTTGTATCATTCCCATGGCATTAATGCGTTTGCTGACTGTTGACAAGTTTACACCAAATGATTGTGCTTATTCTTGAAGCATTTGACATGGTTCTTCATCGATCATTGACTTCAATTCTTCAGCTTCAAACGGTTATGCCAGCTTTACTGGCTGTCCATGTCCTCCCTTGTCTTCCAGCTCAAAATCACCAAAAGTGGTAAGCACAGTAAACCACTTTCGACACGTTTGCCCAGCTCCAGCATGCTCTTCATAAACTTCCACTAAATTTCAATGGCTTTCGACAGTACTTTTAAAGTACGATAATCAAGTAGAACTTCACGAAAAAACTCTTGATTATCGTACTTTAAAAGTACTTCCGGCACAAAGTTGAACATATTCAATGAAGTAAAAAGTGTTGTTAATTACGTAATGCAATCAATCAAATGATTATGCCAAAAAGGACGCTGAATGATATTAGGTTTACGGGGAATACAATTTTGAAAAGTGGATCAAGGAATCGCCAGTCACAGCATTTGATAAGAAACGCTACCAACTAATTCAAACACCCAATACTTATTACAAAAAAAAAAAAAAAAATAATAAAAATACTGCCAATGAAAATGTGCAAAATTATTTAACGCACAACTAAATTATAGTTTAATACACTTGCCAATGCCAAAATTCATTCATTTAATAGCTCGTTCTCTCCCTCCATTCAGTTGGCTGTCAGAATTTATTTTGCCACAAACATAATTAACACTTTTGATGTAATTTTTCAGAATTTTCACTCGTGCAACAAATACAAAAAAATAATTACTAAAAATAAAGAGAAAAAAAAAAATTCAACGCAACTCAACTCGAGCAGTAGAAACTACAACCACTGAGGAGGAAAATACCATTAACATAATTACGTAAAAACACAAAATTATCATGGCAGGAGCCACAAGCAGCTGTAGTTGAATTGGAGCTGTAGCCGAAGTTGTTGAATCCTTGCTGCTGCTGTTGATGTATGTCTGTCCGTCCGTCTGAATGTCCTTATTCCCCATTGCATTTGGCACACCCGTTTGCGTTGCTTTGCGCTTTAGTTTGCCATGGCTTTGGTTTTGGCTTTATGCGCACATAGCTTGCCGCTTGATTTTAATTTATTTTGAGTTTTCAAAGCGGGGCAGAAAAGAAAAAAAAATGAATTAAAATCAGTGTGAACTAAATCGATGGCATATCCGATACTCTAATGCACTTTAAATGCTCTAAGCCAAATGCGAAGGCAAGCCACCTAAACTAAGGTATTGGCTCTGAAATAGATTTAATATTTGCTGTGAAAAATACAATACAATACAACAACTGTTTGCAAAAAAAAGTAACGTCAAGCTGTAAATTATGTTTTTTCATCAAAACCACCTCACTAACTCCTACTAACTTATCAGATATCTATAGAGCAGAAATCATATTTTACTATCAAAATTTTGTAATTTTCCTGATCAAGTAAAGTAATGGACCATCCGCCTGGTTGGAAGAGAGAAAGTGAGGTGGAGAGGTCTACCTATAAGGTAGATGTCGGCTGCATGTTTTGTAAGCATGCGTCGTGGTTCTTTTGATATCAGAAATTTGTTTGAAGATCCTTTGATGCACCCTACACACTTTATTTACTAGGATTATGATATTTTTCCGAAGAGATTAGCGCTATGTGAATTCTCATAGATGATCCCTTTGTCTGATAAGAAGTTCCATACCATAGTAAAGAAGGAGAACATTCCCTTCAGATCATCATTCAACATACTTCAATTCAACCTACTGGCAAGAAGCATTGCAAAGATGTTTAACAATTTGGTAACCGTCTACAAAAGTTCTAAAAAGAAAACTCCAGATGTCTATACAATACAAATAAATTGCGACAAAAAATTAAGTAGTTATTTATTTGTATTCATACTAAGCTGAAGATCCTTTGCTTGAAAATGGTTTCTTGTTTGCATTTATATTGACAGTATATATATTATAGTGGTTGGTATATTTGAGTGAAGGAAAAAAACCTGCCGTGATTGTTCTTTTGGAAGGTTTAAATTGTGAGTGTATCATAAAAACTGTCAAATCAATGGTCTATGCTAAAAACTGTTCCAAAGTATTTTAAATCTACTAATACGAGTGTAGTTCCAGATATACCCAAGCTGACGTTCGTTTTCCGTAGAGGTACCACCTATCATTAGGTTACAGTAACATTTTAAGCCAACTGCATCATTAGGTTTGTGTTTGATAGCTACTGAACCCGGGTATAAAAGGTAGACAAACGAACAGAAATCAGGTGAATGACGAAATTGATCTCAAACGCAGTCGTGTGACAACTTCGAAATAGTAATGTGGTCAAGTTTTTACGCCGTTTCATGACTGTGAATGAAACATGAATTAGACAGTGGTATGTCAGAACAAAAGCGCGAGACAACCTTTTGATTTTTGTCGGTCTATCTGTCTTTCATGTTCGCGCTCATTGTCTGTCAAACTCAAACTTAATGATGCAAATTGCTGAAAATATAACCGCAGTTAGCTACATCTTCCGACGTCAGTTCGTGTACTTCTGGAACTAACCTCCTATGAGGTTAACTGGGTTATGAGTTAACTGGGACTAATAACTTTTATAAAACCGTTGCCATTGAATTGAATTTATCAAATTCAACGGTTTCTAGTTTCCGGTAACGTCAAATTTCTAGACTCAATAAATTTTAATCAAGACACCTTTAAAATAGTTCGAACCCTATTAAACAGGATGCCATTAAAATGGGCATGATACGTCTCATTCCGCTGATCAAACATATATAGCTTGCCAAATTGAATTATTCTTCTTTTCACATTTTTTATGTAGGGTATACTAGAAAGACAAAGCCAAACCGCGCGTATTTCTGCAGTTCATCAACATGATTTTGATTATCGTGCGCATCAACAGCATCAGCAGCTTCATTATGCGCGTCAACACCAAACTTCGGCAGTAGGAGAATAATACGCAGGGGTTTCCGTCTATAGTAGTGTAGTCCGTCTATCTATTGTAGAGTAGTAGGAGCTGCTTATTCTTAGCACTCATTCAGCACTGGTAGTTTAGGTCGGTCAAAGTGTGGCGCACCACTTTTGCATAGCTAGCGGGCAGAACTTACAACTCCGTACTTACTATCGCACAGCATAATACTTCATTCTTCAAACCTTCTTTCGCGTTGCTGCGCGTCTGTCACAAACAGATGGAGTTTCTACTCGTAATGTTGTTGTGGCTGTTGTTGCCCCAGCTAACCAGAGTTGAAGTATTTTCGCATTTTGGTTCAGTTTTTGTTTTTGTATTTCAAGCTCATTTTAAGCTTGTTTAAGGATCTATTTTTGCTATGCACCCTTTGCCCAAAAGAAACGCTTGCGCGCCTTTCTGTTTGTCTGTCTGTCTGACAGTTGTCCTGTTTTTTTAAGTTTTTTTTTTTCGCTTGTCTGTATCATTGTCGCTTGTTTCAACTGTCGTGTCTTTTTCTGTGTTAAGTGTTTCCTAAATTGTAATTATATTTTTGCGTTTTAAGTTCTTTAAATTCGTTTGTTTGTTTGTTTATTTGTGTGGTCCTTGTAGTCCTTGTTGTGCTTCCTTCATCTCGTCTTTCTTTAATTTGTGCACACAAATTGAAATTGATACGATATGCCAGACGCCAGAATGCCTGAAGTGGGTTTCCATTTTCGAAATTAAATAAAAAATGATGTTGCAGTGCAAACGAGCGGCGCAGCTTAAATAGGTGTAAAAATAAGATTCCTGGAATTTTTTTAAGTACTTTATATGCTGAAAGCGTTTGCAGCGCCGCTGTGCCTGGTGTCGTATACTTAATATTTGATTTTTTTATACTCTTCACACAGAATGTGAATAGTATTATAATTTAGTTAAAATATTTGCAACGCCTTAAAGGAAGCATCGGAGACCCCATAAAGTTTTTATATGTATTCGTGATCAGCCGTCTTTCTATCTGTGCATTCCATCCCGCCCTATTGCCTCAATCTTTGAAATATTGGTTTGAAAGTTGGTATGGAGACTTTTTTTATTAGCAGAAGCAACACAAGTTGAAAAAAGCATAAAAGTTGTAGAGGTAACAGTGTTTTGCTTTGGTCGTATCGGCATCTCAATCTTCTGATTTCTGTCCGCCTGTCTGCCTTTCATATTTGCTGTCAATGGATGTCCAACATATACTTAATGATGCAGATTGCTTAAAATTTGGTCGTACACTACTAACAGTTGGTAGTTGATAGGAATAGTGTTGCATTTAGAGTTACTATGCGGGAAATTCAAAAAGTCACTGACTTAACAAATTGCACTCGTTTTAGTTAAGATTTGAGGAGTCGAGAGCTCGATAGCTTTCTAGCGTGCTGCTTAACATGCCAAATGAACAGGGTTTAACTTCCGCTCGATCAAAAATTACTTTAAACTTTAATTTAATTATTTCTAAAAATTTCATGCGCCACAAAATTATTCACAGCCCTCTATCCCATGTAGAAACATCAAAAAGGCGAAATTCATGTCAAATATTTATGCATATGATACAAATTTAATGCATTTAAAACTTTTAAATTAGAGACAGAAGTGAAGAGTATTTAAGCTTCGGCTCCATCGAAGTTTACGTTTTCTCTTGCTTTTTTTTTTGTTTTGTTTTTTGTTTAGTATTTTGTACTTTTAACAAACGATTTGTAAATTGAAGCATTTTGTCGCACATTTAATGAATGTTTTCTCGTACATAACTCATAAGTTTGTGCTGCAAAATGGCGCCGAGCAACCCTCAGCTGCGTATCCTTGCATATACTCGTATCGTATATACATATCTACAGTAGTCGCCGGTATAGTATATGTACGCGAATGTAGCTAGATAAATATCAAATAAATTTTTATTGTTGTACATGCGAAATGAATTTATGTATGATACATTTTTTCGTGCATCACATTTATCACAAGTTAATTTGATTTTAATGAAATAAATTTTGCACAACAAAAGCCAAATGTAGAAATTCTCCCCGAAAAAAAAATTCGAAGTAGACAAACTACTA
Organism: Leucophenga montana; assembly: GCA_035044765.1. Lineage (NCBI taxonomy): Eukaryota > Metazoa > Arthropoda > Insecta > Diptera > Drosophilidae > Leucophenga > Leucophenga montana. The sequence continues at coordinate 1,254,266 of JAWNNQ010000255.1, forward strand.
AACAAGTAAAGATGACAAAGGGTAGATAAGTCAGTCGGTACGCCAAGAAGCTCTTATATGTACAAGTATATGTCCGTCTGTCCGTCATACTGCAAACAGCCACGAAATATTTCAACTTTTTCTCTTTCTTTCATTTTTTTAGCAATTAAACGAAATAATGTGCAAAAATTGTATTTCTGCGATACAAATGTAGCACAGTCGTCATCGTCATCGTTGAGACAGCTGCTGCCTTTGCATTTGAATTGAGTTAATTCGTTTTTAATAACTAAATTAACTCGGTCAAGTTGTCTCGATTGCAGCTTAACAAAAAAGAAAAAAAGCACCATTTAATCTAGAGGAGTGTTCCCAGCATTAGAAACAGGTTCACACTGCGCAGGAAATCGCTTAATGTAATTGCCAGGCATGAGGCGGAGATACAAAAAAAAAAAAAAAAAAACGAATTAAGCACTGATTACGCAAAGTATGCTAAATTTAAGCGCCGCTGCCTCAAAGACTGCATTTGTCGCTGAAATTCTTAGTCTTAGATATTTTACTGCATTTTGTCGCCAAAACCAGTTTAGGCCAGTGTACACTCATAATTCTATTTAATAACTTTAACAGAGAATAAATAAATGGACAACTTTAGGTAAGGTAAGCATTAAGAAACAGAAAATTATAAATTCGGTTGAAGCGAAGCTTTCCGCTTTTGTGTTTTTGTCTGTAAAACTTTTTTGATGACAAATCAATATCAACTTTAATATGAATATGCTATGAAGGCTATAGTCTCGTGCGCGCCTTTGCCAGTTGTTGTTAAACCAAGTTCGTAGAGGTCATCTCAGACTAAGTCTTTCCAACGTATGCTCGGTCACCCTTCCTGACGTTGTCCACCAATTAAGTTGAGTTTCTGCTGTACTATGGCAACTTCATGTAGCTCATATAGTTCGATTCATGATTCAGCGCAGGGATCGACAAACCTCTTATAGAATATTACCTTCGTACTTTGGGAGATGGAACTCCCTCTAATTTGCTTGCTGCGCCCATAGAAAAAATCGGTATCGGTTAGGAAGCTTGATTCTTTGTTCTAGGCGTAGGAAGTACTTCATCAGGAGGTTAAAAAAGTTGCACATAAAAGGACTACGCTGCCTGAAATCTATCTTGGTATCAAAGCGCTTGGAGACGTTATTTCCTGCTCTGACAATGCTTTGTGTATGACGAACGATTATTACTGGGACAACAAGTTCAGACAGTGCGTTGAAAAACATCGTTCCTTTCGGCGTGTCAAAACCAGCCTTATAATCGACAAATAAGTGGTGTATGTCTTTGTTGTACTCACGGATCTTCTCCTCGATTTGTCGTAGAGTGACAATTTGGTCACTGTTCGACCTCTTTGGTCTGAAGCCACGCTGATGCTATTCTATCAGTTCATTAGTGTTTAGCTCCAGTCGCTTAGACAGTACGAGAGACAGAATTTATTATCCGATTAAATGGATACATATTTCACAGTAGTTTGCGCAGACAAGGCTGTCTCCTTTCTTGGAGATATGACAAAGAACGCTGAGATTCTAATCGTTGGAAACATATCTTGCTTAAGAGTTGGCTCATTTACTTTACCAACTCTTCTCCATCGGTCTTGAACATCTCATCCTGACGGTTATGATGGTGGCTTAAATAAACTTCGTCTTTTCAGGGTCGTCAAAATTAAAACGTTTTTCATCGGTATAGACGACCGACCACCAGTCATTGAAACGAGTATCAGTTTGAACAATTTACGTAATATAATCGCTTGCAAATTGAAGTCTTTTTTGCTTGTGAATAGCATGTATATGTGATTTTTTCTGTTCCAACGTTTAAGATGCTCTACATTAGACGTTATACAGTTGAAAAGCTAGCGTTTACCACGATTAATTCTTTTATTTTGGCCGCTGACTTTGTAGAATTGGAAGCAACTTTTACTCTCTTCGCGAGACTTTAAGTCAACAGATCTGGAGCTGTGATTTATCTTTTTTTGCAATCTTTCGTTTGGCTAGTCCTTGTGAGTGAAAGAGATTTTTTGTCTATTCAAAAATCCTGAAACGTTTGTTCTACCCATATTTTACCTGATTTTTACTCAAAAATACTTGTGAATTTTTGGTGCATCACTATAAAATGTTCACTGTGTCTATTCCAATGGTCAATCAAAACCAAGTATTATTGCTTTGACATTTCAAAAAGCTTGGAAATCAAGTCATGCGTTCGATAAACTTATTCTGATAAGCATGATGCTATAAGTAGTAAAAATTTGCAATGTTCGGCCAGCGCACTGATGAGAACTCGTAAAAGTGTAAACTGATGAGAACCAACTAAAAATTCATTGAACTTTTACTTAATTTAATCAGAGTATACAAGGTCCTTCTTGTAGGTCCTCCATGTTTACCATACAAACAGCTGTAATGAAGTATCTATTCTATTTACAACAGTTCATCGTGTCTAAAACATACTGAATCCTTTTATGCTGCTTTACGCAGTGCCTCTTTAATTACCTTACGTAGAAACTGCCAACAAATAAAAACAAAACTTAAATCCAGAATTTTATGAATAACTTTTTGCACATAAATTCGCTGTTGCATCCGTTGGCTTGACTTGGCTTGGCTTAACACTTAATACATAAATAAGTAGGTATGTGAGTCATTTATTAAAGTTTCCGCGCACTGCTTATTAAATGCACAAAAATTAAAGTGATTTATTGCAAATATTTGTTGCATTTGCTGTTTGAGTTTTGGAGTTTTTAGTACGATTTTTTTGTGTGTTTTTCTGCAAAGTTAGAATGCCAAAATAATAAAAATCGTAGCTACAACTTCAACTTTTCCGGGCAGTTCATTCAACTTTGCGCCCGAAATTTTATGTTGCGGCGCAATTGCTGCCTGCGTCTGATTCTTTTACTTGCAACACGCTGCTTCTGGATACGTGCCAAATTTTAAGGGTTGCTTCATTAACAGGGATATGAACCCTTCGCGTAACATTTTTCAGCACTCCTCTCATACTCAAACGTGTGTGTTTATATACAAAATGTATGTATGCCAAAAATACAAGCGAAGAAATTAAAGCTGGTTAAAAAAATATAACAAAAAAAAAAAAAAATGCTAGAAGAACGCATTGCGAACCCTTTTGGCATTCGGCGTCTACTTCCGCCGGTAAGCCGTATGCAAATATACAGGCGTATAGAGAATATGGCGACCCGACGACCCACCAAGAGTTCGTACGACCGACAAAATGCAAACGGAATTTCGGGCCATGTGCGTCGTTATTTCTTTTATTTTTTTAGCATGTTAATTTTTTGTCGGTTCTTTAGTTCTTTAGTTCATTTTTTTATTTTGCTTCCACTAATGCTCTAAAATTCGTTTTAATGTGTTTGTGCTTAATTTTCGATGTCCTAGTCGTCCTTTTTTGTTGTTGTTGTTTTCGAAGAAGCCTCGCAAGTAATTAATTTCATTATTACGCGCTACGCAAGCTGCATCTTAATGTATTCTTTAGATCAAATTATGAGGGCAGTTCAATTTGTCACGGAAAGAAAAACGCTTAACATAATTTTATGACATTTTTTTATGAATGTGACATACCATTTTTTTTCGTAATTCTTAAGTTTATAATTTGAGTTAAATTTGGTTGTTGCATTCGTTTTAAAACTAATGAGTGTAAAGTTTGTATTAGTTGAAGTATTTTGAGTGTTTTCATGAGTTAGTTTATATTCTTGGCATGTACTCTCCAACAACTCTAGTTTTTGCTCGATAAATTGAATCGAAACAAGAGATTTAGTCACTATAATGATTAAAAAACTGTTGGTGTTATAGTAGTTTATAGTAGTATAGTTAAGTATGGAATATCATTTCGTGTAAATGGCCTTCACAACTTTGCTGGCACATAAGCACACTTTTTTCGAAATTTCCCATGATCTTTTTGCATAAATTATGTTAATACTGCCCTACCTCCTTCAGGCGTACGTGGTCGTGGGCTTTTTGGCATAAACATAAGAATTCAAAAAATCCCAAACAAAGAAATCCAATAGCGCCAAACCATATGATCGAAGTGTGGAATTCTGATTACCAAACGGGAAATCAGTGGATCAGGATTTGATTCATGCAGTAATTGATTGAGTTGTTTCTCAGAGACGGTTTCCTCGTTCTCAACTATCACTCATGGATTTTCTTAACTGTAAATAAGATAATAGATGATTAGCAATGCCATTAGTTGAAAATGAGACTCATAGCTGAACATGATTTTATTCGAAAAATCAGCATCCTCTGTTGTTGCTTCCTTAAGTCCTAATGCTACAGAGAATCAATATTAAAATGCTTCGCTCACACTGTTGTGTTTTTTATGAAAAACTTTTTTATTGCACCCAATATCAACTTAAAATCTGATATGGTGGCTTCTTATGAACGGACGCTTCACATATATACATACAAGGCTGATCTAAAAATAACCGAACTTTTAATTTAAATCATAGAACACGTCGCGTCATCTATTAAATGTTGGCAGTGTTAGAAAGTTACATTTTTCTTCTTTCGAAAGCAGCAGAAAGTTCATGCTAATCGTTTGATAGGTTACAAAATGACACACGTTTTAATAACAGCAGTTTTTGTAGTTATGTCGTAAAAACAAAGAAACAAAAAGCAATTATTAAATTTTGTTTTAAACTTAAAGAATACATGATTTAAAAACGGTCGTGATGATTTAAATGATAATCCAAGACCTGGACGACCCGAAGCATCTAATCGTTCTGAGTTAGAGGAAAAAGTGAGTTAATCGCTATCGATGCAAATTTCATTGTGAGAATATTGGCATAAGAATTAAATTTATCTTACTGTACATTCTATAAAATATTAATTGAAGATTTGGGTAAAAGAAAGGTGTGTGCACGTGGTGCTCCACATCAGTTAAGTTATGATCACAAAAATCGCTCGTGTAGAGCGTTGCAAAGATATGATTTCAAAAGCTGAAAACGATCTAGATTTTTTTGATTCGATAATAGCTGGTGATGAAACATGGTGTTTTCAATATAATCCAGAAACTAAGCGACAATCTGCAGAATGGAAGTCAAAAGACTAGCCAAAACATAAAAAAATTGAGTTTTCAGAAGTCAAGAATCAGGACAATGTTGATAACCACTCACCGTATTCACCTGATCTATCACCGTGCGATTATTTTCTCTTCCCAAAAATGAAAACTGCAATGAAAGAAGCTTTTTACGATGGATGGCATTCCAGTCATACAAGCAGCCATGACATTGGTGCTACAAAACATGCCCAAAAGCGAGTTTAAAAAGTCTATGGATAAATTTGTTGAGGATTCCAAACGTTGTATTGAGTTAAATGGATAGTATTTTGAAACATAATACCATGCTTGTTTTATTTTATAACTAAAAAGCTCCGTTATTGTTAGATCACACCGTGTAAACGAATACATAAATACATTTACCGAAAAGTTCAAATCTTTTGCACATTCGGATATCATTTGATGTTTATCTCTCTTGTTTAATCTTTTGTTGTTTCTCTTCCCAGAAACTACTAATGTCCTATTGGATTTTCTTTCTAAACCTATAGATTTATGTAGGTACCTATTATGAATATTATCAGTTCAAATATTCCATTTCACACATTTACGTTTAATATTCTTCAACTTCAACAAACTTAAACACCAGAACTATGGTTTTCTATATTTTTAGTTTATGAATAACTAGTTAGTACGTGGCGCATTGCTGTCCTTCTCCCTGTCCCCCTTCTCAACTTCGCCCTTCTTCATGACCCCTCGGGTAATAAAATTGCTCATACAAAAATGCTAAAATCGCTATTATACAAAAATAGGTGGGCCCTATGTGTTATTCTGATATATGAGCAATATTATTGTAAAGTTTCATTAAAATCCATTCAGTAGATTTTGCGTGATGGAGTAACAAACATCCACACATCCATACAAACTTTCTCGTTTATAATATTAGTAGGATTTTTAAAAAATACTACTCCAATTTTGACAACATTATCCACTTCTATAGTATCTGCACAAAGTATCTGCTGAAAAATATGGTCTTCGATTATAGCTATATAAGTTTTGTAATTATCTTCCAAATAATAAAAGTGCTTAAAGTCACTAAGTAAATAGAGCACGACTTTTTCAAAACTTTTTCTTTATTTTGTACTTAATGTTCCAAGTAAACCTCAAATTATATTTATTTCGAACTATTCTATAAAAAACAAAAAAACCTCATTTCATAATCGCATTTCTAATGTAAAATTTGTTTACTGTCTCGTTTCAGGTATGTGGCATTTATTTTCTAATTATTTCAAATATTTGGTGAGCATTTTTCGTATATTACGCATACGTCGTGCTGTACAGAGAAAAAAGTATCTATACAAATAATTACAAGTTACAAAACAATAACAAAAACAAAAATTTTGTTGAAATTATTCATCGGAATGCTTTCGAATATTGCATTTTGTAAGTAATAAACAAGATTTAATAGCGCAACTTACAACGGCATAATGGCGCCGCTGACAGCTACCACACACCACTACCGCACACACGCGCACCGCCAATGCTCGGTTACCCTGCTGCTGCTGCTGCTGCTGCTGCTGCCAAAAGTACACCCGCTATACACGACACAAGAATAGCTTCATTACGGCGACGACGTTTGCTTGGAACGTGCGTCTTGCTTATTTCATTTGTCAAGCATTCGCATATCGCATTTTGCATGCAGTAAAAGATACATTCATATAATAAAATTCAAAAAGCAGCGAAGAATAATAAACCTTTGACGTCATACGTCTGTATGAGAGCGTGCGAGCGAGCGAGCAAGTTTTAGTGAATGAGTAAGCGTGTGAGATACTCAGCGAATTGCAACAATATAAATGCAGATACACAAACACCACACAACAGATACATTCATAGCTACAGTCTACAGATATGCACGCGCACAGCTATAAACGTCTCGCAGACATCAAATTGACAGACCACCTCAAAAAAAAAACAACAAAAAAAAAACAAAAAGTAACGCACACAGATACATTGAGTCAAGCAGTCAGACAGGCAAGCTCACAGATTGCGAGCTATAGGCACGCATAAATACACACACACACACACACACACACACACACACACGCACACACACACACATATACTCTGAAAGAAGCCAGTCAGTTGCTATACACACAGATACACTCATACATTTACACTCAGTGCTCGTTGCAGCTACTTGAAATCATGTTGTCGTAGGCCATGGTCGTTACTCATTTGCTTTGTCTCACATAAAACTTTGTCTGCCTGCTTACCCGCTCTTGCAACACAACCATTCACAGATATAATATGTGAGTACGCTTACTAGCTTAGATACATCGTTTACGTCTCTGTCTGTTGCAATTGCCTATTCGTCCGTCCGTCCGTCCGTCTGTATGTCTGTTAGTTTGTCTGTTGTTGTTGTTGTTGCTGTTGTCATTTAACCAAAGCCGCATTTGTTAGTTTGTAATGCATTTTTGATTCTTTAGGCAAGCAAACATAAATGCATAGCATAACAACAATAAAACGAAAAAAAAAAAGATATGCTATCAAATAAAAAGTATCTATGTATCTACATAAATATCTAAAGTTACAGTATGTATTAAAATTGATAGTTAATTTATTTTTTTAATTATTAATACATTACTATATTTATTGAGCAGGTCAATTGCTTTTCAAAATCTTACCAGGATTGTGTTTGTTTTAATGTTAAATGTTTTTATTTACAAACAAATAATTTCACAGATAGACGAAATTTGACTCATGTCTAATGGATGTATTTCAGTTAATTCGGTCGATTCATTTCCTTATATACATAGGATTTGGTTATACTCTATGCATGCAAGTGCATTCAACAGCCAAAAGCCGGTGTAGATGTCCCCATAAAGTATATATATATATATACGTGTCTGTCTAACTTATTAGCCTGTTCGATTTTGTCCTAAATTAAGTTAGAATTTCGCAAATTTGGTTTGTCTAACGTTAATTCTAATAAAATATAATTCATAGGTTCAGATCAAACCACTGTAGAATATAGCTCCCACACAAATATATGGCTTAAATAAATACCCTTAAAGACTTTTGTTGAGATAGCGGTAAAAAAACTAAAACTACTGTGTGAAAAATTAATAAAAACATAGCAAAAACATTTTACAATTGTGTTTGGTTTCTAACGTAAATCGTTGTCTGAACAAAGTTATAATTGCTCAAGTTTATTTTTACATTAAGAAATATGTACATACCTATTTTTCAATTTCAAGAAAGAACAGTAACACCTTTAGTTTACAAAGATTGCATAGCTATAGCTACGGAGACAAATGTTTCGGCTTCCATTACGAAACCAATATCAGACGACTGGCTGTTACATTGCATGCAATACAGGATGGCTGATGATATGTCTGCATTACAAAATATATAGAGCTAGGCTAGAGTTCTCCCAGTGGTCGAAATTTGAACTTTTGTCTTAAAAGTTCCGGGTAATATTAATAATACAGGAGTATCACAGAAACCCCTCTCTAAATCAAGGCCGCCCCGAAAGTGAGCGGTAATAAGTGAGCATGTAAAGGTTGTTTTTTTTAGACGTGTGGTTTTCAATCTGGCAACACTGTTTTCGGCAGCTGTTTTTTTGGCAGCTGTCACTTGATTTATGTTCAGTTTGGTTTGCCAGTTCATAATGAATTTACTTATTCCGGAACAACGTTTGCACTTTTTGTTTCTCACTTTTTGTTGAATGGGTACGTTAATAAACAAAATTGTCGCATTTGGAGTAATGATAAGCCACAAGCCATTGTTGAGACGCCGTTACATCCTCTAAAAGTTACTGTTTGGCGTGCTCTATGGGCAGAGCGTATCATTGGTCCATATTTCTTCAAAATTGAAGCCGGCCATAATGATACAGTCAATGGGGAACGCTACAGAGCCATGATTAATAACTTGTTCGTACCTGAATTGGAAAATGTTGATGTAGACGACCTTTGGGCCTGTGGCGTGGCCTCCAAGATCGTGCGATTTAACACCGCTGGACTATTTTTTGTGGGGTTATGTGAAGTCATGTTGTGAGGTTATGTTGTCTACGCAGATAAGCCCGGGAGGATTGACGCCTTGGAAGAGAATATTCGGCGCGTTATTGCTGACATACGGCCCCAATTGCTGCAAAAAGTGGTCGAAAATTGGGCATCTCGGCTGGAATTTATTCGAGCTAGCCGCGGCGCCCACCTTCCCGAAATCATTTTTAAAACATAATGGCATACCCTTATCTTTATAATAAAGCTAAATTCTTAGCAACAACATTAAATTATATGCGTTTTATTTCTTCTTGAAAACCACACGTCTAAAAATAAACACCTTTTACATACCTTTGCGCTGTATGTGGCTGCTCTTTTTACGTTCTAATTTCACTGTCTCTTAGCTCGTGTCGGGATTTCATAAATCTTTGAGACGAATGCGTTTCCGCTTTTTTGTTTTAAGTATTTATTTGCTTTCTCTTCTTTTAAAATTTTACCAACAAAAACACACTCGCCTGAAGCTCGCCAACATGTTGGCAAGTGCGCCCACAACACTTTCGAGGCTAACGTCGAGTAACTCGATCAACATGCTCTAGCATGTGAATTTGCCCTTTAGAGCGTAACAGATATAGAAAATATTCTTTTTTTCTATATTTTTCCAACTGAAAACTAAGGAATCGAAAGGAACAAATATAAAGAGTGGAACTAAGCGGAATACGCTACTTTATATTATTGAACCATGAGTCAAACGGTAGTATGCATATAAAGCTGCAAATAAGACGATAATGAACAAATCAAATTTCTCTTTTTCATTGTGTGTATACAGCGCCAAACCAAAACAACATGTTTTTGCCTGGCTTATTTCTATGGCGTTGACTTTTTTGTTGTCATTTTTTAGTAATTTAAGAGGGCTGAAAAAGGGAGAGCGCTCAAGTCTTTGTAATTGGTCGAAGAAGTTACCTGCCGGTTTTACCTATCTTAGATGCAATATTTTAGAAAAATTCGTCTCTACTTCTCTTCACAACCTTTCCAAAACAAAAAAAAAAAAAAAATTCAAACGAATACTTTGTTTTTAAGAGGGTTAAAAAGAGTGTGAATGTTTTGCACTTGCCTATTTATATATAGAATTTCAAATTCAACATCTTATTAAAAAGTTCTTTATTTCTGCCTTAGGTCTGACAATCCAGCCTAATTAAAACTGCACACCACACTATGACTCGAGCTGTACGCAATTCCGGCTCATGCAGTATCTCCGGGTTGGAGTGCCTGTTTTACATTACCGATTCGACATCAAATTGAAGTTTAACATATTGTTGTCCTTTTGCATCATTTGAAAGATCTTCTGAGAAAATTCGAAGCTATTCGAAAAGTCTACTGAGTTGAACTTTATAGAAAAGTAAGCTCACATCTTTGTGCGAAATTTTCAGCTTTTTCTCATGGCAGCAACTATAGAGGCAAACCTATTCTGTGTTCTAACTGAAGGATCTCGGTGATAATGGCTTTCTTGTGATTGTCTTACGCTCCGCAAAAGAGTTAACTGGTCGCATCATAGTCTGTAAACTCTCTTTGAACTAAAATTTCAGACTCCAAAGCATGATAGCGATGCACAGTACAAATCTTAGTGTCATTGTTCCAATCGTCAGTTTTTGATATGATCATGTTTTCAAGATGGTTTCCCTTCAATAATTGTTACTACTTCAAGTATCTTGGGATCTAGTTCCACTGCGCCCGCTTTTTATGAATACTGCTATTTTTTATTTTGGAATGTTGATATTCAGGAATATTGGAATGTTGATATTGAGGATATCAATATTATAAACCGTTATTTTGCTTTTTCTATTTTTAAAGTATAAAGGAAATCGTAATTATATTATGAGAAAAGCGTATGCTATATTGACCTTTGTCAAACGTCATGGTTCGCAGTTTACTTTTCCCCATACCCGTATTCTTCTTTACGCCACTTTTGTGCGGTCTAAATTGGAGTACGAGACAGTTGATCAATTGCCTTTCATAAATGATATAGTTTTTGGTACTATTGATTGCATTTCTCTTGTTCGACTTATTCCATTAAATGCTCCAACTAGAGATTGTCGAAATTTTTTGAGATTTACGGCTGAAGCGCCCAATGACTGCCTCACTGGCACCAAGTTTTCCTGTATTTTACTGTTCGAAGTAAATTTTTTACAGCTTTGTCAGATGCACGAAAGTTTTCACTTTCAACATAATCAATAAACGATTGGGAGCTACACTTTTGAGTAGTGATTTGGTAGTTTTTGTAGCATCGCAATCGATACCTCAAGAATAGAAAACTTCTTACTATGCTAACCTTCTCATAATTTGCTTCTGGAAGTGCTATCGTAATAATTCCTTGCTCCATCTGCATATAAAATGTAAAGTGTATATATACCAATATACTATTAAAAAATTCTAGTCAGAACTAATTGAATTTCACATAATACTTCTAATGCAACCTACTCACACACACACAATATACAGATACGTATTGCACAGCATAATTTAATTTGAAATTTAATCTGATTAATTTTAATACACACTGTAGCATCTATGCCTATATACATAATGTTCATACGTAGTATGTATGCATAAACACTTAAAAAAGAATGCAACGCAAAAATCTACTTCAACTTGGCATTGTACTGACTACAAACGTATGTACACACATCTGTATATGTGGCTATTTGTCTGTCTGTATGTCTGTCTATCTGTCTGTCTGTCGTTTCAACTGTCTCACTCAATTCGTCTCATCGTATGTATAGATACGTTAGTCCGTCTGTCTGTCTATCTGTAAACTTGTTGTTCTTTGGTGGTTGTTATTTGTTGTTTTTGCCAGTGTTGCTTGCGGTACGTGCTGCCTCCGTTGCTATTGCTGCCGCTGCTGTTATTGTTGTATTTGCATATTTGCGCATCATCTAGAGACATTTCACTCACTTTAGCAGTCTTCCAAATTGACGGCTTTTGCCGCTTCTATTGCATGCATCTATCTATCTATCTATCTATCTACTGTCCTTTGCGTCCTGCTTGTATTCCTTCTGCTGCTGCTTCATTCGTGCTTTTGCAGTAACGTCATTCGCACTCGCTTCGCTTGGCATTCATTGTCGACGTCGCCGCCACAGTCAACATTTGTTGTTGCGCTGTCGAAGTTTGAAGTGCCGCAATGAAGCCGCACAAACTACAAAATGTTGCCAATACATTTGTTCTTGTTGTTGTTATTGTTGTTATTGTTACTGTTGCTGTTGCGGCTTCTTTTTTTCTTATTATTCTTGTGGAACTATCCTGTTGTACGCTGGGCTGCTGTTTGTGTTTGTCGTGGCTGCTTTTTAAGCTTTCATGCATGCAACTCTAGGCTCTTGGCTCAATTGCAACTATCGCTTCACCATTGCAACATATCGCGAGGCATCTGAAGATTACTAATGCGAAAGTAAGCCAATAAGTTTTTGGAAAATTAACATCTATACATTATTAAGGTGGAAAATAATTATTGTGTATCAAAACAGCAGACTGCCGGGATCAGTGATCCTGAATCAAAAACATTCAGGTCTTACTCGCATTTCTTGTTTCTAATACTTTAATTCTAACTCGCACGGCGAAATGTTTCTTAATCAAATTGACTTTTGCTATGTTATTTTAACTATCGCAGATCTTTTTTCTTCATTTCGAACGACAGAGGTACGCATATTATAAGAATGTGTCTCCCAATCTGAACAAAGTTTTCCGAAAGCCATCTGAAAACCACATTCAGATTGTAAAATATATTTTTACAGTATACGTACCCCTGTGGTTGGAATTGAAAACAAAATCTTCGAGAGTGGACGGACCTAAACATATTTCTGTCAGCCTTACTAATAAAGAATTTAGAGTCGACTTTATCTCAAAAAGTCGACACCAAATCGAATTTTGTACTAATGAACGTGATCAGCCTTACTAATTATCAATAGAAAAAGTAGTTCGTATCAGCTACTCTAAATCCATTTCGTACTAATTAACAATTTAGAGCTGCTACCAAATGGTTTGGGATTTTTATGTAAACTTTGATAACCTAGCTGGAACAACTCTCGTGAGGGTGACATGACTGGAATGAGTACACCTATACGCACCTAAAATACTTTGCTTCGGTAGCAATTTATTTTGTTGGTGAACAGCGAGCATCATCGCTTCTTCATGCAGGTGTTCTTCGTGACTCATTTGTAAGCAAACAGTGACTGTCCTCAGATTTAGGCAGGCATTGCCATTCAGTCTTGCTGAGATAAGTAGTCTATACAGGAGCAGCAGATTTTAGGACAGATCGTTCAATTGCTTTGTATGTGGTACTATTTGTCACCTTATTCTTACTCCGGAAAGCCCCGGCAAATGTCTTCAGCACTCTGCTTCTCGACTTTAGCCGAAGCAAGGATTAATAGTATCTTACAAATATATTTCTATAAATTTTATACATTACTAGATTTTAGATTAACCCTCGTTCGTTGAGTTATTTGTTTGTATATCTATTGCAAGTATCTTTTTCTGCAGGTGAAGTGGCGTTAATGCGTCAATCGTGCTTACTACAATTTGTTTCTTCATTCGTTCTAGCATTCTTTTACCTCATACTTAGTATGATTGTACTTGTGTGCCAACCTACTATGAAAAGTACTTCACTCAAGGCAAATATTTTTTACATACTGGTATTTACTTTTGACATTATTTGTGCAACAGTAAAGCACAATTTATATTGTTGTTGCACGTTGTATGCCCCAGCGTCATATTAAAAAAAAAAAAAAAAATCCGAATCAATAAAACTGACAAAATGCTCTTGTAGTACTAACTTCTTTGCACTTGTTAGCATATACGTAGATACATATACATATATAGATGTATCTATAGTTTAACTCTGACAGATGGCACCAGTTTATTGCCATTGTACTGGTTTTGTTTATCCCAACGATCCTTTTTTCATTTTTATTTTATTGTTATTTTCGCTGCAGTCTGTATTTGTTGATTAAGTTGGAAAAGCTTTGGGAAAAACAAAAAAACAACAATAACAAAAAAACATGCTCAAATTGGTTGCAATAGCGCTCGGGGATTCATAAGGATTCAATTGCATACAAATAATAGAGTAACAATGTAACACAGTAATGTTGTAAACACAGAAGGATATATGGCACATTCCAGGCAGGTTTAACCACTTTAATGCTAGCTACACGAGCAGTTCAACTAGGTCAGTTATGTATGTGTGTACAATGCATATTTTTAATTAATACAGGTAGGCTTTGCAAATGAAGATACGCTGTTTTTAAAAATATATTTGACTGAAAGTTATTGTTGATTCATGGAGCTGCGATAGTTTAAGCTTATAGTAATTTAATTAAATAGTTTCCTTGTTGTTAAACAATACAATTACTATCAGCGTTGCTAAGAAATAAAAATTAATGTCCTACTAGAGTCCTAACCATCTCTAGGAACAAGCAGATAAACAAGTATAAAAAGATTAAATTTAATGATTTATGATCCTTCGGCATTTTTAATTTAAGGACAGACTTCTGTAATAATTTTTACTTTGCGGATAAAATGGCCTTCGTGCTTTCGTTTATAGAACTCGATCCAATTTTATAAGGATATATGTTATAAGTTGAACTGAATCTCACCAATGGATTAAATGTTATTGTACCCCAGTTGATCAATTCCTGTTTGTTTGTTGCCATAAACCAGGGACTTAACGTAGCCCCAGAGAAAAAAGTCTAAGTGAGTTAAATATGTTATATCCGTCTGGTCATTTTCGTTTCTGAAGCTGTATGGCCTAATGACGACGATTGACCAAAATCTACACCAAACAGTAAGTGTTACCAGAAGTGTTGGATATTCTTGATACTGCTGTGTATTACTCTCTCCTAAATTATGATAATTTTTCTTGCAACAAATTAAAAAAGAAACTAGTAAGAATGCTACAGTCGGGCTTGCCCGACAGTTAGAGTACCAGTTAAAAAAATTACTTTAAATCGGTGCCCAGGAAACCCTACGAAGAGGTCAGAGGCAGTGGGGTCTCATATATTTCAGTGACTTACGAGTCGACTTGAGATATCTAAATTATAAAAGATGCGTCTCCATGTTGCCAAAAAAATTAATTTTGTAAGTAGTAAAAAAAAAATCGAATGAATTCAGTATGTGAATTAATTCGAACTGTTAAAAGGCGTGGGAAAAAGAGAATGTTTATTCACCTTTTGTTCTATTGGTACGGGAGGGCGGGTGTCATTGAGAGCAGGGCAATTACTATCGTATTTTGTTTGGCTCTCTAGCTCTCTGTCTCACTCCAACGCTCTGCTCTCATCATTGTAGAAACAGAGCGCATACGGCACTTTACATTATTGCATAATGAGCGAGGTATTCATTCTATTGTCTGTTTCTTTAACAATGCCGGCGTTAGAGCGTAAGAGAAACTGCTAATAGAAAACATAGGAACATAAAAGAGAGCAGTGAAGTGAATTGCAGCACCTGTTGTTACATGTTTGTGTATACACCCGCCGGTTCCCACGGTGTTCGCAGAGAGAAAAACAATGCAAACATATAACAATGGTATAAATTCACCAGATTAAGTTGAATTTAAAATGCAAAATGCAGGGCGAATACGTACAAATATATTTGAATATATAAATACATATATATATATATATATATATATATATATATATATATATATATATATATATATATATATATATATATATATATATATATATATATATATATATATATATATATATATATATATATATATATATATATATATATATATATATATATATATATATATATATATATATATATATATATATATATATATATATATATATATATATATATATATATATATATATATATATATATATATATATATATATATATATATATATATATATATATATATATATATATATATATATATATATATATATATATATATGTACAAATATATAAATTCAAAACACTTATTAGGCGTGGCATCCAAAAAAATTAATATAAGATATTTGCGTATGATCAAGGAGAAACTAAATGTTCAAGTCTCTAGCTCTTATAGTACCGGAGAATTGTTGTCTCATTCATCCAGACGGACGGAGTGGCAGACATGGTTAAATCGACTCAATTTTCGTTGCTGATCAAGAGTATATATACTTTATGGGGTCTACCACGTCTTCTTCTGTCTGTTACATACATTCGCATAAACTTATTATAGCCTTATCCCTTTTTGGGTACAGGATATAAAAATTATTTTAAATTTACGATACATTCGCATAAACTTATTATAGCCTTATCCCTTTTTGGGTACAGGATATAAAAATTATTTTAAATTTAATTTTATAAAATCTTTTAAAGAACGCAACATAAGCGTATGTCAAACGCTATTATGTAATATATAAGCACATAAATCTATTGTTATAAGCTTTCTACATACGTAGCTACATATGTATGTACATATGTTTGGACTACTACTGCTACTACTTTGGGTTTGTTGTTGTTCAACATGTCTGCCCGCATCATGCATAACAAAATTTAACAACCCCTTTTCTGTTTGTTATACAACAGCAGGAGCAGCAATTTTGCCATCATGGACAACACCCGCTTCATGCCGCTCCTTAGTCTCCAATCAATCCAATGTGCTCTAAACTATATACGATACCTATATAATATACGCACCGTGCAGTTGAGCAGGCTCAAGCTCAAATGTCGCATTGCATTATACGATATACAAGTATATATATATATATATATAAATATATATGAATATATACGTTATATTGTACCTATGCATGACGCTTGTCTTATTATTATCCTGTGCAGAGCCTGTTTTTGACTAATGCACCCCTTGCCAATGCCACTCACAGCACACCTCTGCATCAACGCACCGTACACGTCCTTTGCTTCATTTACGTGTGTTGTTGCAGAAGTTCTTCCTTAAATTTCAGATGTTGCATGGTGTCGTCTGGACTGACTGACTGACTGACTGCCAATGCAGCAGGTAGGTATCGAAGCAACAGCAGCAAATGCAACGCTGCAAAATGCAACGCATCAAGCGCAAATTTATTAGGATAGGTTTTGGTTTCGATAGCGGCTTTAGTTTCAGTTTCCACAGGATATATAAGAAGGGGATGTTGATGACGATGGTGTTGTTGGTGGGCAATTTTGGACGACTGCCTGCCTCAAACTGCCAGTTTGCATACATTTTGATATGCATTTGCGGCTACGGCTGCTGCTGTTGCTGATGACGACGATGATGATGATGACGTTGATTACAACGATGATGTGTGGTGTTTCATTGACGATGTTGTTGTTGCTGAGGCTATTGAACTTTGAGTTGTTGTTGTTGTTGTTGGTGTGGTTGTTGTTGTTTTTGTTATTTTGTGCAAAATTTTCGGCTAACTGCAACTGACAGGCTTCAACTCGAACGCATTCAGCCATTCAGTTCGGAACCCCTGCTTTCCGGACAGTTTAATTAAATTTCGAACTTTGCATAATGTAGCAAGGCACCGTCCAACATGTCCGACCAACCGACCGACCAACCAACTGTACAAAAAGCAACCAAATGTATAAGGAGGAGGACACATTTTCGTTACACCTGCAGCACTCTTTTTTTTGCACAGTTCAACTATCGATAAATTAATTCAGCAAATAATTGCATTTAATAAGAATTTATAGACGCAAACAACATGTAATCGAATTGTTAAAACAAACATTTAATTATTCATATTGAGTTTGCCTGTCATTTTCAGCGAATTTCGAGTTACATTAATGTATTTTCGCTAGTTTCCTTTCATATATGCTCTGCAAACGTTGTTGTATCTACAGAATAATTTAATGTAGTTGTGGCAACCCTAAATTACTTTTAGTGCATTTAAAAATAGTGAAGAGAAAAAACTAATTGGTCTAGACAATGATAGGTTGTTTTGCACGGGGGCTACTCATTAATGTGGTTTGACACGTTCATTTTAAACACTTTATCTGCTTATGTATTCAAATTTAAAGGTTCTATCACTTTTACTTTCCGACATTACAGCGTTCACACAGACTGACAGACGTACTTGACTCGACTATTGATACTGATCAAGTTTATGTATACATACTTTAGAGGGTCTCCTTTTTTAACACGCTGTTATTTATATTACAACTTTATATAATCTGTATTCCAATGAGTACAGAATAAAAATTGGTCAATGACACAATTTTATGCATGACACCACACATTACTAGTCGTCATAGACAATATCAATGAATTAGACTTTGAATTGCTTGCGTTTAACTATTTGTATACCCTTTACATACTTGTAGTAAGATATGTTGCAAAAAGTGTATTATTAAAAGGCTGTAATGCTTTGAAGAAATCGTCGGAGCATCTTGACCATAACGACGATAAGAATCGATTTCGAGTCGACAAAGTCTGTCTGACAGAGTAATTCACTGACTTAGAAAATACTTAAAGAATTCAAACGGACGGTATAGACTCTCTAGGTGCCGCACTGCTACAAGTTTTTCTTAACTTTTTTTCATAACTCGTAATTGTCGGCCAATCAAAGACAACTATGAAAAAAAAATGTTCATATGATGTGTGTAGGATATAATATAGTCGAGTGCTTCGATAGCTGGTTTTTTACACCATTCATACATACTGCGAAATGGTATTGTCAGTTTGTCATACAGTTTGCAACGCATTAAAAGCGATATCATGAACGGCATAAAGTATACTCTTTATCAGCAAAACGATTCCAACATCCGTCTGTCTGGATGTTGGAATTATTTTGTAAGATATCCAGCTGAACTCATTTTTATTGCAGTTAAATAGATTATGTATATTGACATGCCACGTCTACTTTTTGGTGTAGACTTCATACCAACGACTATATTATAACTACTATACTTACTTATAATTGCAGTCAATATAAAATTAAAAATTGATACGGTGGCTTACTTAATTCACAAATACGTGACAAGATCATAGCTGAGGCGTTGCTAGGCGTTTGCTTAAAAAAAAAAACTACGGCTTAGACAACTCTTTTTGTATGCTGAAGTTCTTTCGCATTACCAAATCAAATCCGTAGCAACCATTTAATCCTTTGTTTGACTTCAAATTTGGCTTCGGTTCATTGCGCACCAACATGACAGAAATATAAGTGAATTGTTTTCTTGCAAAGCATGAGCTGCTCGAGCGTAATTTGGGCTACAAATTCCGCGATCGTGCCTATCTACTACGAACGCTAAGTCTTCCTTTACTTTCGACCAATCGTTTAAGGGGTTACATGGGTTTCGAAAGCTTAAAAAAATCTTATTTTCTCTAATTTTTTTCTAATAAAATAAAGGAAGTATTCTATTTAAAGTTTTTAAAATATCACAGATGTATATTTGACAAATATTTTGTGAAATCTTCACTTCAAAATTTTGAAAACTGGCTCATTGGACCTGATTGCCTGAGACCAAGTTCGCTTGGTGTTGTCAAAATAGCTCATGATAGATTCATCTGAAATTAAATAACCAAATTATTTCTGTTAGTAGATATATATCTATATGGGTCATACTTGGGCGAATGAAAAAAACAGAAGAAAAAAACCTTCATTTCGGTTGAACCGAAGCTCTAATACCAAAGACGAAGCTCTATGCGTTACTCATCTTCTTTCCGGGCATACTTGTGGCTATTTCGGCCAAGTTTTATATAAGTGCCGCGCTGAGATTCCTTCGTTGAAAGTGCAAGCAGCGACAAATGCAGCAATATCATTTTTTGAACCAGCAGGAAGTATTTTTGGAGTTATTCTCCAAATTAACTGGTTCAAGCTTTCATTATTATTCTGAGTAATGCCACCAGAACACCGCTCTAAGAGCACATCCATGCTAAGTTCTTCATAAAGCATAAAATCGGCTTGATGGCTGCTGAAACATCACTTGGTAATGGAGCATAATCGTGTTTGAATGATAGAAAAGCTTTCATAGCTGAACCATGAGCCAGGCCCCTTTGGTCATTTAACGTGTAGGGGTTTTTTGTTTGTGGAATTCAAACTAAAATATTTCCAATGAAACATTGTGCAGCTGCGGAGCATAATTTAAAAATATGTTAAACTGTTCGCGAATTATAAAGGCGAATTGAAAACCATTGAAGAAAAGTTAGAATTTCTTTTCTCCAACTATTCTGCTTACCAGAATTGAAAAAATGACTGGATGTTTAAAGATTTTGCTGACATTGAAGACACCATCAAACGTTTTTACTTATATTTTATAGTTCTCCTTGCTTTGTAAAATTTTTAATATTGCGTCATTGTTTGCGTATTTTATGTAAATTTATTTTTGTCAATTTTTTTTTTGCTTACTTTAACTTAAGTCACTCAAGTCTAAGTTATTTTTTTTTTCGTGGGGCAACCCACATAAATACTTACAAATATATACAAGTCTGTTGCGCATTTAAGCTGAAATTAACACAAAGTCTTTATTTATTATTTTGTTTGATTTTTTTGATAAATTATGCTCATAAAAATTGTAATCTTAAAGTAGCACCGAACTTAGAGTTGGTAGCGCTGCGGCAATAAACTTAAATATTTGCCTACTAAGCGTTTTTCTTCAGTTTTTTCTTCTTCATTTTCTACAGCTGTTAGATAGATTATGACACTCGAAGGTGCTACCAAAATACGCTCAAGAACATTTTCTAGCATAGAAGGAAAACTCAAGTGCGAAGATTAATCACAGCAGCTATAAAACATGATGACTTCCAATTGCTGCTGGTGCTGTTCTTCTAGCTTATACTTTTGCGTATAACTCATCTGTATTTTTTTTTTTTTTTTTTTTTGAAATATCATGTGGGAGTGCAGGCATAGATTCAAACTTTGAGATACATATATGTACATAGATACTCGTAGCTTAGTTGCAGTTGAAACAAGGCGCGTTTCATCTGTGTTCTATGCAAATGTAGCTATGTGTGTGTGTTTTTTCAGTTGACAAATGTGAATGACTCGGTGCCGCCTTCTCGGCTGGATCATACCACGCCGACACTCTCGAACAAAACAGTCTGGCAATGCGTCTGCTTGCATGCATGCGTGTCTCTATCTAGTACAATATCAGTCCGTCTGTCTGTCTGTCTGTCTGTCTGTCTATTTGCTTAAGTGTGTTTGTTGTTTCTATTACTGACTGCATTTGTTTGTTGCAATTCTAAGCAGTTACTCACCAAACAAGCCAGCCAGCCAGCCAGCCATCCATCTATGTACAAAAGTATCTCTAGCCAGCCAACTTGACTGGCACTGACTCAATCAGTCTGTCAGTCAAGATGGCGTCATAGTTTGCTAATAGCTTTCCTCTTGGGACTCAGAGCAGCTGTAAATGGTGCATGATGGATTTGATATAATTTTTTTTTTTTTTTGATTACGAGTAAAGTCCATTTCATATTTTGTGCAGCATTCGTCTATTTTTGGAGCACTGTCATAATTTCAATTCTGTTTTATGGAATGTGAATGTGGCGAACATAAACCAATTTTTTGGATGAGGCTGTTGCTTAATAAAGTTACTAATTAATTTTTGTTGCGTTTTCAGAATACCAGACCTAACTATAGTTGTGCATACATTGGTCGGCGCTCGAAGTGTTACCAATTAAAAATGCTGTAATTTTGTCAATTTTTATTTTATTTTATATCCTAAAAACATTTCAAATTTTAAGAAAAATAACTTTAGCGCGGATAATAGCATCGAGTTTTGCGGGAAGGCTTCACACGCTGCACGAATGTCGTACGATGGTATTTTGTCTCATTCTCGGCGAAGAGCAATCTTTAAGGCATTGACTGACTCATATTTTGGAGCCTCCAAATGGACCCTATGGAAAAGTCCATTAGATATAAGTCTGGGGAATTTGGCGGCCATTGTTGTCAAGAAATGAAGCTGGGAAATCAATGAATAAAAGTTAGAATTGCTTTTCTCCCACTATTTTGCTCACCATACTTGAAGAAATGATTGAATGTTTAGACATTTTGGCGACATTGAAGCCATTGCTGTGTAACACTTTTAACTAACTTCTGAAATAATATATGTAGTACTCAGAGGCGTAGAGCTCCCTACCCTTTATAGTATAGTTTAGTTTCTGCATGTAAAATGCTATCGCTATCTTAATATGCCAGCATAGTACAACCCTATATAGATATAAGTGCCATACTAACATTTATAAAAATTTGCATAAATTTTGCTTTTATTTTTCTTCTGACTTCTAATTAAGCTATTTAATTGCTGTCGAAAGATTTGTTCTAATCTAAAGTCTGCAATGCGATAAAACATTTTAACAAATGTCTCATTTTGCAGCTTGAAGCAAGCTTCTTTTTTTTTGCGGCCCATTTCAAAGAAAAGAAAAATCTTTGTAAATCTTTTTTAATTTCAACCTTTTTCCCGAGCGCCACGGTAAAACGTGAACCGTGCACTGCATAAAATATTTTACAATGTTGCCTAAAAATCATAAATGTAACTTTTGGGAACTCCAACAACTGTTTCCATCAACATAATCATTGTCCTCCGCGACTCCTGCTGCTTCAAATTGGTTGTCAACCAAAACCATTTAATTTGCATAACAGCATTTCTTGCTTTGTTTCCTTCCTTCCGCCACATTTTTTATTTTGGTTTTTTATTTTATTATTTGAAACATTAACAACTTTTTTGCCTGCGTTAAGCGCATTTATGCCTTTTCCACATCGTTCAACGCTTTCAATTAGGCACATTCATTATTTCATTTTGCAGTAAAAAAATGTTTAAAAAAAAAAAACAGAAAAAATAAATGGAGAAATGTCGAAATGAAATAGCAGCAAATAAGCCTCGTAGTACACTTTATTATTTGCTATTGCACTATAGGACTTCAGTTAATCCGACTGAAAGAAAGACGATGAACCGAAAGGCTGAAGCTAAATGAAAGGAAGAAGAAAGCAAAAACCAAAAAAAAAATTAAATAAAAAAAAAGAACGAGCATTGAATGAACGGTTGAAGGCACACATAACATAAAGAAGAAGAAAAAGAAAAAACACAAAAAAACATGACAAAAAGAAATTAAATAAAAAAGCTTTAGCCTCCGGTGAAACAGAAGTTTTTATACACTTCAAGGTGTAACACTTCGAACTGTGGACTAGTGCCGCAAAATGTGTTAAAAGTGAGAAATTCACTACCGCATGAAGAAGTTTCTAACTCGAGTAAATACTTAATTGAAGGACATCATTGCGAATCATAGGATTTTATGAAACAGCTAGAAAAACTTCCTGTTACCGCCGTAGTATATAGGTACACTTATTGAAAATCGTTTGTTCTTCCTTACTTTGTTTCATTGCGTGTACTTAGAAATAAACAAGCAACTACTTTCTTACTGCTACTTATTTGTAATTCACTGGAAGCCTACAATTCGGATTAAGTTAAAAGTTTCGTTCCAATTGTACAATTTTCAATACCTTACTTGCTATATCATTAACTCAAATGTTTATAACACTTTACAAAACTATATTTTCCATTATGAAAGCTAAAAACTTGCCAATAATTCAAAGATTCATTTAAGTTTGTTTAAAATCAGAAGAAACACTACTCTATTTATAAATACGTTTACTGAAGTCTTCAAAGAATATTCTGTTTGGACTTTCTTCCGTTGTCGATGGTATCAAAATGCTATCCTTTGTATTAGTATTCAGCTTTAATGCAAGGAAAGAAAAAGATATGATAAACGATATAAGGAGAATGGTAGTTGTTGGTTGAAGAAGCTTTGATTTATTTTCGTATCCCAAAATGGTGTTACCTTGGATGCAATGTGACTTGAAATTTTCCAACGTTGGATCACCTAAATTTCTATGGTTGAGTTTTAGATATATATAAACTGTGTGTAGATAATAATTGTATTATGGGTTACACTTACTTCGGCGCCACAGACGCGAGACAGTCGAATATTGGATAGGTTGATTCGTCTCTCTGAGAGATCTCTTGATATTGTAGGAACTCGCCGGATGAGTATGTTTTCTTCCGTACTGCTACCAAAATGAGGGTCCCAATTATGTTGGTGATCTGTGTGACGCAAAACAACTTTAAGAAACTCGTCGAACTTTCGCTGATCCGCGTTTTATATTCTTCTCGCATGTAGTTGTTCAAGTGTTTGGGATGTACTCAAAGTTGACCCATTTGTAGTTCGATCTGAACAGGCGTTTCGGAGGCTTTTAATAAGACTTGATGCTTTGCCTAATCAAATTTACAGAATTGACTAACGGTAGGAGTCTCTAATCTCCTTAGATGTTTCTGGTAAGCGGCTCTCATAGCAGCTGGTCTTCTCAGTTCAGCATCTTCAAAAGACTTGCGAGCGAGCCAATTTTCTTGCTTACGCTTGAGAAGATGCTCTTTTTTTTTCTATAGCTTTTATAATCAGCGTATATGATATATTTTTGAATGTTGCGTGACTGTAACTGTAATTCCCACTTACCAAGTTATATAGTTATATCTAAAAGTCTTTATTACTTCCGGTTTTGTTTACCAATTTGGATCCGCTGTTTTGATTTAACTATCAAAACTAATATTATATTGTATTGTCACCTACATGTGCATGTCAAATTTCAGCTCAATTAAAAAAGTTGAAGTGAGTAAATAATAAGTATTACAGAGAATTAAAGCTTATAAAAAAATCAAGTTTTTCAATTTTGTTTCTCGACAGATAAGTATTTAATCATTTTAGCGTACTTTTTCTTTGAAGGTGTGGCAAAAGTCACAATGGAAGCATTTTTGGATATTACGTAGTAGTGGATATTAAGTAGTTGAAGAATTTCGGATACTTGTTCCAGGTTCTAGAGTGGATGTTACAGATGAGTCGAGGATATAATGAAAGACGATGTTTGCATTACACCATGATTTTCATTCTTAGTTTTCTACTACCTAGGAAAAGTTTTAAAATATTGGAGAAATAATTTTGCTGAAATAGTAGCCTTCCCATAGAAATTTCTGTAGAGGATAGACCAGAAAGATCATAGGGAAGTATCGCTAAATTTGTATTTATTTTGCTCTATTGGGTAGGACAAAATCTGTTTCTGTTAGTCATCCGCTTTGTTGTTGGTCCGGTGGAAACAATTACTGACTGAATCACCAATGAAACCATAAGCTCCTTTTCGCTTTCTGTGGTATTGAAACTTGCGAGGAAAGTTTATTTTCCCGTCTCCTTCAAAATGCTACCGTATTGATAAATTGGTGGCCGCAACTCTGTTTCTTCAGATGCATTGACTCCGCTTCCAATTAAACAAATGGCACGCAAGTTTTTACTGGAAGTTGGGAAAGCATGTACCTTTCCACAACGCTCTAAATCACATACATACATATAAGTGACACCACCAGAAAATCCTATATCCATAAGTAATGTTTGCTTTGTAATACACCTTGTACAATCTTTTTATCCTACAATCTTTGTAGGATAAAAATTTTAGTTTATTAAAGATCACATATTTTACATTGGAGGAGTTGTAAGGCAACAACTGCTTTAAATAAATAAATGTATTAAATGTAAAAAGTGCTTGTTTTAACTCAATAACTTTTGAGTCTAGCAGTGTTCTCGGCAGCGCCCACCAAACAGTTGATGAAATTTACCAAACTATTTACGAAGGGTAAGCTTAAAAAAAGAAAACAGGAAGGAAGTAGGTAGAAGATATACGCGTATGACTACATACAAAAATTCGAATGAAGGAAACGAAGGATGCGTTGGCTTATTGTGCGTCCAAAAGAATGAAAGAAAGAGCAGCGTAGGAAATAGGGAAGGAAGAGGTAAAGTAAAGCGGTGCGCATACAATTTTTCGTATTAATTCAATGTGTGCCCCACTGCGTATACGCAATCTGTGCATTGTCGTCACTCAGCTCCCCATTTGCCTTTCATTTAATGCCTTTTATGCGTGCGTAGCGCTGAATATGCGTGTATATGTCTGTCCGTGCGTGAGTCTTATGTCATTGTGTGTATGTGTTCGTGTTTCTTTTGTTTAATACAAAAAGTTTCATTTCCGCTTTTCATTAGCTCAACAGCACTATGCGTAAATATTGGCCAAGGAGTAAGAGTATCCTTCATACATACATTTATGGTATGATAGGGTAGAAGTGTACGTAGTTGCTCATTGAAGTAGCGTAAAGTAGCACATTGGCGGTAGCAATATATAGTGTGTAAAGTAGCTTTGTAGTTGTCTGCTCAAACCACGTGTTAATAATTCAGGTTTTTATTTTTCTTCATTAACATCAGCGTCACCGACTTGCTTTCACACTCAACTAAAATAATAAAGTAGAAAAAAAAAACATAGCTTCTTGAATGAAGCGTACACTGCTAGTGTAATCTCTGACAGTCAATGGGCAATGGGTATGAATGAAGTTGGGGTTGTTGCATATAGATACATATGCATATAGAAAGGGTTGGCTGTAGGTTTTTGACTGGCATAGGCACGCACCGTAATGAAGTTGCCTAAGTGGGGCTCTGTGGCGACAGCAGCGGTGTCGTTGAGTATCTATAACTGTGTGTAGGAGTGCGTGCGTGCAAGTATCTATGTGTATGTGTGCTGTATCTGTGTTGATCCTTAGTGCGCTTTGTTAATGTAGTACGAGTGCTCGCACATCATCATCATCATCATCAGTAGTAGCAGCAGCAGCAGCAGATACATCATTATATAGCGTAGCCAGACTGAAAGAGATAGCTGTGCATGAGTAAGTAGGTATAGTAGGTAGCTAGATAGCTATATGACGCAGTCAGAGGTTATTCAACTGCAGCTAAAGTTATGCGACGTATCTATGTATGTGCATGAACGTGCATGTGTGTGTGTGTACGTTTTTCCTTAATATTTCCCGAAGCGCCACATATCCGTTAACTACCGCTCAATGCCTTACCACCCCCGGCGTGCCTATGCGGCTGCTGAAGTCATTGCCGCGCGTTTCCGTTCGTGTGTGTATGTATGTGTGTGTGTGTGTGTGTATGTACTGCTCATCAACGACATCATCTCCATCATCATCATCGTCGCCAGCAACGTTTGTTTTATTGATTTTTGTCTTTTACGTATTTAATAAATGTTGTTTTCATGTACCTTTCCAGCTGTAGTATCTGTAGCTGTATGTATATTATCTGTAGTATCTGTGCGTATTTGTGTCTTTGTATGTGTCTGCTTGCGTATCAGTAACAGTCATCATCATCGACATTGGTATCATATCATCAGCATTGAATGTTTTTGTTTGTACTTGCAGCGAAGCGTATTCAATTATTTTGTTGCAAATTACACTTTTCGCTGTGTTGCACGTTGTTGTTGTTGTTGTTGTTGTTGTTGCCATACAAGCATACATTCATATTATTAACTTATTTATTTATTTTCAATTTCAATGAAATTTATATCATTAGGTATATTGTTTACAAGTACATGCACGCGTACGCTCATATTATTATATTACCTATATATTTATTTATTTATTTATTTATTTATTTTAATCATTATTAACACCTTACCACATAAACTTTCCGCCCGGCAACAATAATAACAACAACAAAGCCAACAGTAACGACAGTGACGCCTCATTTGCAAGCATATCCAATTGCGTTCAATGTACGACATTTAGAAAAATTAATAAAGTAACCGATGGCTTAATACCCTTCATAACAACTACCGACAAAAAAATTAAAGAATTTTTTATATTATTGTTTATAGTAATTGCCTATTACTCGCCTCTTAAGAGAATGTTGCCTGTTCTGTAAATTCTCAACATTCTCGAAGAATGTTGCCATTCACCCCAAAAGAATTACTTTGATTTGTTATTGATTTATTATATATAGCATATCATGTTTATTAGCATCACTACAAATAGCTGATATTTAAATATAGCGAATGTCATTTTGCCACTCACATGTTAACGAGAACGAACATTAGCTAGTGGAAAGGAGAAATATTTAGAATGTTGGGCCCATTGGAAAGGCCCTATAAATGAAATAAACCAAATAATATAATTTGTGAATGGCTTGAGTACTTAGTCAGTTTTTCAGCACTATTAGATTTATTATATATCCACCGACAGCACAGTTTATTTTACCATTGAGGTAAAGTAGTTCAAGTATATCAACATTTGGCTTTTAAAGTAAATTAAAATTCGAAACATTCATATAAAATTTAAATTTAAAGTCTGTAATGAAAAGAAATGAAGTTCCCTATACTAGAACCCCAATGTGGACTATAGTTTTGTATATGGATTTTACTATAAAAGTACAATTTGAACCAATGTTTCATATTTTATGTTCACTCATATATGAAACATCCATACAAAATGTAGGGAGATTTGTTAATGAACAAGTTTCCTATACCAGAATCTATATCTCCAAATAAATTGTATATGGAGCTATTTGCTACAACGGTTCGATTCAGTATTAGAAATATCGATATAAAATTCAGAGTTTTTAACTTGGTTAATAAAGAGGTTTTTCTATAGCAGAAGTAATATTTGAATCATAGTTTTATTTGGTAATATTTGATATAGGGCTTTACAAACATATATTTTTTACCAATCTTGAATATTTAATAATGATTTATATATGAATCATCCGTACAAAATTTAGAGTCTTACATTTGGATAATACAGATGTTGCCTGTACTAGGATACCAATCTTGACCACAGATTTTCAAACTGTCTACGACCACACCAAATATAAAATTTGTTAGCATAAATATTGAAGACTTTGACTATATCAGAATCCCTATGTTCTCAATTTTATAGGTGGTGAATGTAAGAAACGTCTGTTTCAAACTATTAGTCCATACCTTTAGTAGTAGAAATGTTTTGTTATGCAAAAACTCGTGTGCGAAGTGTGGTTGATTTGTAAATGCATATTAGTAGGCATGGCAGGTAATATTTTTGCCTGGTATAATAATCAATAGAGTTTCAAATCGAAATTTTTAGAACTGGAGATACATATAAAATGCACAGAGAGACATATAAACTAACAGATGTGGCAATCTCAATTAACATATCATAATTCGTATCGAGCGGCTTAAGTTTGTATGCTTTATAGAGTCTATGTTGCCTCTTTCAATGCGTTACAAACTTTCCAGCAAAATGAAAATACCCTTTTTCACGCCACATGAGAAGAATATAATAAGGTGTTTCTCTCACACGATATGTCTTTTTTCTCAACATCGAGTAGTTGCATACATATATATATATATACAATATATATATATATATATACATATATATACATATATATACTCGGGTACATATATCCAGTATCGTTTTACAAATCGAATTGCATTCCATTATGTCTGGCGTTCGTTCGGGCGTTCATAGCCGTTGTGTATGTGCGTGTTTGTGTGTGTGTGTGTGTGTGTGTGTGATAATGCCCGCTACCAAGTGAAGCGAAATGCAACCGAAGAAAGCGAGCGGTAGATGACAACGACGACGGTGGCCGGTGGGGGGTCACAGCAGTACGGCTGAAAATTAAATTTGCATTTAAGTTTTTCACATTATCTTGAATTTAAAACAGATGCATTTAAGCTCAAGATACAAAATATAGCAGCCAAAGATATTTGGAACAATGAATTGTTCTAACTCAATAGGCGTAAATAAAAAAAATATAAAAATTAATCAAAAATTGAAGCATATTCTCAAGATGTGTTTTTAAGACAAACGTTTTTCAGAAGTATCTGATATGTTCAAAAATCAACTTAGCTGAGTCAAAAGAATGCGACTTATCTTCGAGCATCCGAAATCTCAAAGCTAAACAAAATTTGTACATTTTCTTTTATTTGAGCAAATAGAGATTGTTTATAATATTCGTATATGTTTTTGTATGAAAATATCATTAGTCACGTACACAGTTGCATTACTCTTGAGAGAGCTCACGTTTTATAGTAGCTTGCGTATTTTGTAAAACTATAATTATTGCATTAGAAAAAATCCACTAAAAACTGGGTCCTATTAG
This sequence comes from Leucophenga montana, assembly GCA_035044765.1. Classification (NCBI taxonomy): domain Eukaryota; kingdom Metazoa; phylum Arthropoda; class Insecta; order Diptera; family Drosophilidae; genus Leucophenga; species Leucophenga montana. The sequence continues at coordinate 1,284,197 of JAWNNQ010000255.1, forward strand.
CATAATATGAGAAGAGATTATTAGCTATAACGAACAAAGTCAATTCCGCTATCCTGGTTGCACTTGATTACGGTATTACAGAAGCTGCGAAAGCCATAATGTGAAGAAATAAATTATACAATTAGTTTGAAGATCAGCGAAACACGTTTATTCCATCATTAAAGCATTAAAAATTCACAATTTATTTAACCACCTAAATTAAACCTATTCGCTTGATTTTTTTTTTTTTTGGTGAACGGGTTGTGAAGAGAAGTAAGGACGAATGTTACTTTTTTTTTCTGAAGTATTTTGTCTAAGGTAGGTAAAAACCAGGTAACGCCCTCGGCCAACCACATAGACCTAAGCTCTCTCAGTTCTCTCAATTTGTCGAAAAATTACAACAAAAAAGTCAAAGTAAGTGACGCCATCGAGCGGACTTGCCAACATGTTGGCGTGCATCAGTTGACTACGTGGCTTCATAGTGTTGGTAAAATTATAAAAGAAGAGGAATGAATATTACTTCGAGCCTGTTGTCGAGCGTGTTGAGGAAGAGCCCAACATGTTTGTCACCCTTGACGCTCTCAGCATTAAGGGAACAGACAAGAGACCGAATATGCTTATACGGGCCAGCCTTAATAAGCACCACATTTTGGTTATACTTAATGCTCTAAGAATTATCAAATGGAGTCCAATTGATATTGTCCATTAATGTCCCAGTTTAAAAACTCTTGTTCTTTTGTAGACGGCTGAACGGACATATCAATGTTAACTTGTCTTTCGATGTTGATCAAGAATATATATATACTTCATAGGGTCTCCTTCTGGTTATTACAAACTTATCATATTCTAGTACGTTTGTTGTGTACAGGGTTTAATAAGCCTATATCGATTCATTTACTTAATTAAAAATATATTCTATTTTAAATCGTCTCAGATGGCTGCTTCACAGTGTGGCAAACTTTCTAGCAAACTTCTAATACCTAATTGCACACTTTGTATAAAGAGCTTAAATAGTTCAATTTAGTACGTGTGTGTTTCAACTTACCTCTTTTCAGTGCACTTACAATTTAGCGGCTCATTACTTTACTTGGCTTTAATGATACATAGAACACTTTTGTTTCATTTTTCGCGCTCATTTGTAGTACATGGCAACGTAATCGATAGATTCTACTTATTTCCTATAAAAAGAATGCGCACATTCTGCAGGATGTCAGTAAATCATGCAGAACCCAAGATACTTAAACACAAAAACATACGAATATGTATGTATCTGTACGTGTATCTTGCTGCATACACATGCATGTATACACTTTTACATACATATATCTGACTTCATACATATCACACACTACATTAGCTAACTTCCCACACATGCTTTGAGGTTCATTGAACTGCCCTGCTGCTCATCTGTCTTTGCTCTATCTACGCTGCCTTTCCCTTGCCTGTATCTTACCCATTTCCTTTAGCAAACCACATCATTTCCTTGCAATTCGCTGCCAGACAGTGCCAAACCCAATCAAAAAAAAAAAAAAAAAGTAAATTAAAGAAGCGCAGCCAAAAAATAAAATTTCATTATTTGGCGAAATTTTCTACAGTCAATCTAAGTAATTAACTGAAAATTATTGAAGCGGTAAAAATATATTCAGCATACATACTTGTAGATACTTATATACAAAGAAAATATGATTTTTTTGTACATGTATCTGGTTGCCGGCTTTCAACGCCTTTGCTAAAATTAAATAAATTTAGAAAATGAATAATTTTCTAATGGAACGATTTTATTTATTGCTTATTAAGCGATTTGCTTTGCAATTAAATCAAACCAAAATGTCGGACATGGCAGCGCATTTTGAGGTGAAGCTAGTGTATAGATGTAAAAGTATCCTCCTATCAATGCAGCAGTCTGTCTGTTTAGATTCGTGCGACGCAATGTTTGGCACTTTGATTGCTGGCTAAATACTTTTAATACCCTTTATGCCTGTAAAAAAAAGAATTATTAGCAATTTGTCGAACGTTTTGTAGTGAACAAGTGTGAAAGAGCGATCCTATAAGTAGTATTTTTTGATAAGCTCGATGGTGTCTCCGTTGTTATGAATTTGGAAGCTAGATTTTGTATGGGTCAGACTGGAAATTCTTACAGAAGCTTTTCCATTAGGAAATCCGAAAATCTGTGTGAAAATGAAAAAGTAACGACATGGTTTGGCTTCAGGAAACCAAGAAACACTTTCGATCACATCCTCTCGATTACATCCACTCACATGTTTTTGTAAATAAGAGTTTACTAGGATATTATTTGTAAATTTGTACATCGTTTAAATCCTTCTAAATGCATTTTCTTTTTTTGTTTCCAGACTATTATTAGAAACTAGAAACTTTTATATTTGTAATTAAGGATTTACTTAAAATATAACTGTCCCAATTTAGGTGACACTAGTGTCCGAACTAAGGAGGTCGTCTGAAATCTGGAAAAAAATGTTCCCACTTCTTATTTACTTTATACGAATTACAAATCACTACAACGACCAATAAATAGTAGTCACTACTATGAGGTTCACAAATGACCAATCAATCGATCTGCATTACTAAGAACTAGTGAATTCAGTAGCTTTCAGTAATGCAGTAATTTGCGAATGACAGTCGAAGAGAACAGCTAAGACGCTTAGACTTTATGATTGCTCATGTTAGTCAGTCAGCACCAGCGAAATTACTAACTCTTTTTCACTGCTGAAGTAACTAATGAAAGGGCTAATGAATGAAAGTTCGCCAGTGTGAAACTATGTAAACGCGATATAAGTGGAACCAAGCGTCTGGTGAAGCGCCCGCCTTAAAGTCGTAAAATTTTTGTTTTTATCCTTAATGTGCATTCAAAATTTGGTTTCTACAAACTATATTACAAAGTGGGCTATGAAAATATGGTAAACAATTTTTGAAACAAGTCAAGGCATACATCAATCTGAATATGTGAACTAATTACACGCACATAGCACAACCACCAATCGAGACCAAACTTCACAGAAACACACTCTGCTCAATACCGAAGATTGCCTAAAAAAAAATTGATTAGGTGGTTTCGGAGTCCATAGCATACATACTAGGATTGTTGATATTACAACGATATATTTATATATGAACCAATATTTTAAATTTTCGATAATATCGGTGCGATATTTATAGAGCCTATTAATCCATATGATCAAAATTGACCAGGACTGGTTAAAAAAACAAAATTTTTATGCATTTTAATACAAATCTTTATTATCGCCTTCACAATAGACTATTTTTGAGTCAATAAAAGCATGCCAACGGTTCATCCAATTTTCCATACACTTATTATACGCCTCGGCCGGTATAGCCTTTAGTTTCTTCAACGAATTTTTTTTTTTATGTCCTCAATCGACTCATGAAGCGTTTCCCGGAGTTTATATTTAAGTTTCGGGAACAGATATAAGTCACAGGGTGCCAAATCTGGTGAATACGGTGGTTGTGCGATGACTTTTGTGTCATGTTTGGCCAAAAACTCCGTCACAGTCAAGCTGGACTGTGACGGTGCATTGTCGTTGTGAAAAATCCATGAATTCTGCACACAAATCCGGCCGTCTACGACGTATTTCTTCACGTACACGCTTCAAAAGGGCCAAGTAGTGTAATAAGGTGTATTGACCGTTTGACCCTCTGGAACGAACTCATGGTGAACCACAACACGACAATCGAAGAAAACGATCAGCATCACCTTAATTTTCGACCGACTGTGACGTGGTTTTTTCGGTTTCGGCTCATTTTTGGTGCGCTATTCGCTAAATTGTTGGGCAGTCTCGAGCTCATATTCATAAACCCACGTCTCGTCACCAGTAATGATGCGTTTGATGAATGTAGGAACATCAGCTACGTTGGCAAGTATCACTTTTGCGACCTCTATTCGATGTGGTTTTTGCAATGATTTCAGGTCTTTTGGCTGCGAAGGGTATTTTAAATTTGTTATATTGAAATTTGTTTTTTTTTTTTTTTTTCATTTTTCCATCACTACTAAAACGTTACTTTTTATGAACATTCTTTGGTTTTGAATCAAAAACTTTTGATCTTCGTGAAATATTTCTTCATTAATGTACTACTCGTTCATATACAAATAACCCAGAAAAAGTTGCCAAAATATATGAAGCAATCCAAGAAAACCATAGAATATAAATATACAAGAAACAAATCATGCCCAATAGCCTGTAAATTTTTCACAGAAAGTGGAAGTAGAACGCTAGACGATAAAAGAAAACGATGCGTTTTATTGAAAACAGTTAACGATGCAATTTGTAATAATTTTTTTAGAATTTTAAAATATACACTTAAATCAAATAAATTAAACATTCTTTGTTAACTAAATAAGTTTATTAGAGATATCCTAGTAATACTTGCCTTCAAAAATGGTACAAGAATTGTAAAAGTACTCAGTTATCACAGAAAAGTATCGATACGTATGGAGCAAAAACTTCTATCAGCACTTTCCTAGACATACAAACAATGGGCTTCTTTGGGCTATATAACTGCAATACGATTTGAAATTTCGTGTGAATGGTATTAGAGCTTCGGTTCTACCGAAGTTAACAATTTCGCTTGTTTTATTTTTCGTTTTAATTTAATTGATTTGTTATATCCACACTCACTCATTCATTCACTCATTCATTCATTCACTCATTCACTAACTGCTCATATAGAATTATTTGGCTTTAATGGCATTTCTTTGTTCGCATGGTCAGTGGCTACACAATTCAAAGAAGAGGCCGCGTGTTCTCCATACGAGTATCTAGACGTCGCTCTGTCTGTCTGTCTGTATGTCTGTCCAGATGCCAATTTAAAACTGCAACTCTGCTGGCACGCGTTCTCCAACAAAAAAAAATATAACAGCGAAAAGTTATTTGTTCCGAAAAGCAATTTAAACAAATTGATTTAGTATAATTTCACAAAATTAATTTTCATGATGTGCCATTAAATAATTCAAATACTTGGTTCGTTCACTTATTTATTTGGATTTTGAGTTCATAACTGGATTTGGCTTTCGCCCAAAAGGCAAATAAAGAATTTAATAAACTTTTATGAATGAATGATCGAGCGTCTAAATATATAACATATAAAAATAAAATAAAAACTAGAATTGCAATAAAAATGCCAAAAATTTTCGCATATTTTCGCCACAATTAAATCTGAGTAAATCCCATCGACCATTTTTGGCAAAAGCTCAAAAATATAAAAATATTTCCGACGAAGATTTGCTGCACGAGTTTATTTCATTTGACAGTTTTATGGATTTATTTCGGACACAAGCTGTGATTTAGTTTAGTATTTGCTCTAATATGGCAGCACGACATGACGATTTTACTCCAGAAAAAAAATAAAAATCTATATATTATCTCGCAGTGTATGCGATGTAATCGTGCATTTAACGTTGCCATTTTTTCTCAACTCATAATTAAGCGACAAAGTTGTGCAGCATCATAAATTGCGGCAGTGTGGCGCATTGACAACTCTATTTCCGCGCATGCGTAAGTGGCTCACAGTGTGAATGAATGAAAATTGTGCCGTCAGCGGTAGCGGCGAAGACGGCGGCGTGTGCGCAAAGCAAGTTGTATATCAGCGGAAGAGTAGAGCGGAGCAGTGTGGCACACCATACCACGCGGCACACCACACGCAACGTGCCGCTGCTGCTAAATGACATAATGAACTGCATTATTTATGCGACAGCAACAGCAACAACAACAGAACAGCAAAGAACCAACAATAAAATCGTTGACATTGCGCTTATGATATTACACAAACAACAGGCACACACACACACACACACTCGCACACACTCTGAGACTTCATTCTGGACTTGCTTCCTGCGTGCGCCACTTGCCACACTCGTTTCCAACAAAGAGGGTTAAACTTACACAATTCAAGTCTTATAGAAATTAAATAATTGCCTTTTGATTATGCCGCATAATCCTAGCTTAACACTGGTCAGTGTAATCCATACTGCTGGCTGCGAGGTCTGTTTAAAAAGTCATTATGTGTATTTCTGAAATTTATGATATTATAAAATCTTAAAGCTTTTGGTATGCATTTTACACAGAAATATTATCATATCTAGAGTATAGAGATGGTGGATAAAGAAGTGATACATTTACTTTCATTTGTACTTCAATGTCAAACATTTCTTTGTATCAATAATTTAGCAAGAACTTCTTTGTCGTTTGTTTGAAATCTTACAAAAAAAAAAAAAAAAATCTCAATGCAAAAGAGTTAAACTAATGGTTCGATTTCGGCACCATCCGCCTGCAAAATGTCATCCAGATTTGCTCTATTTTCGAAATCAATAAGACAATTCAGTCTGTAGAATGACTAGACGACGGAACGCCTTGTCTGTATGGCTCTTGCACTCGCCAGAATCAGACTGTCACACCTTTTCCAGAGACTTTCATAAATTCTTGTTTCGCAACCATTTTACATTAAACGATTAGAATTATATCCTCAAATTTCAAAACACTCCACCGCTTTTCTCAGACACAGCTTTCTAGACGTGTTACATTAGAATTCCATGGATATACAGAGTGCATATATATACAGGGAGTGATAGTGCAGGGATATAAAAGTGCGCTGGACCTTAATTAATGCGTTGATATTGGTTTCTGAAGTAGCTTTGCAAATAGTCGCTACAGTCACAATAAAAAGGATTAATCATATTTATCTGCGCTGAGTTCGATACTAACCGATTGTTACAATTTATTCCACATCCTTATCCATTGGTGGATCCAGGGGAAACTGGGGAACATCCCCCCAACATCATTTTTGTTCATTACAAAAATACATTTTTTTTTGCTTAATTTTATTAAAAAAAGGTGTGTGTGTTTTTTTTAGTAGAGTTCCCCCAAGCGTAGTAGAGTTTACGTCCTAACCCCACACTCCCAAAATCCCCCTCTTCCAGGAGAGGGTTCTGGATCCGCTCCTGCCTTACCTCTTTGAGTTACTAGTTCACGTCAAACACGTCAAGTCAAGTTCAAACACTAATGGTAAATAAACTCTTGTGCCTGGGTGGCAACACACAGCATAATTGCCAACAGCGTTGCCATTCAGACGAATGTATGTTGAATTTGAAAAACAATAGTGATTCAGTTGAAGAGTTCGATTTCTATAGCATTTCTTTGGAAGTGAGTACTGTGCTTGAAGGAGGCTTTTCAACTAACTTAGCTCTCATATAAGTTACTCAGTTGAGTAGTTTAATAGGCGCTTCTTCTTCTCATATGTGTATTCAAACAGATATCAGTTTAAATAGAACACAATCTATATACCATGAGCACTCAGCCCATCGATTTTGCTGTCAATTGGAAGTGTTGCCATGCTGCAATATTTTTTTTAACATTTTTAGTGCTATACACAATTAAGACTGGTAGATTATTTCTAACGCACTGCTATTTAATTTGTTTTAATTTTTCTTTTTCACATTTTTTCTGACTGACCGAACTGATGTTCGGTCATTATTTTTGTCAGCTAATTAGATGAGAACTCAGGAATATGAAAAGGTAGCTTAAGCTCAAGCCATATTGAAATGCAGAAACATTCGTGCACCTTAAATCGCATTAACTGCATAATTTTTATGTAGTTACGAAGGCGTACACACTTTAAGTCAGCTTATTTTTATATTTTCATCTCGAAAACATAAATGCAGTGGCATAAGTGACTGCAGCAGTGTCCTTTCGCCTATATTTCATGTACAAATTCTACTGCATGTTATACCTAGGACTTAAGTAAAATTGTATGCGGTAGCTTTGGCCTTAATCGTGTTGAATGTTCACAGATTTCATAAGAAGCAGAGTTAAAACATATTCCATAATTTATGCTATCCGATTATAGCTGACTTTTCATACAGCTCTCATAGCACTGGTTGTCTTCTATTGTAACTATGTCTCTCTCAGTCTTACATTATCTCTGGTTTTCTCTCTCTCACACTTGCCTCAGGTGGATTGACGCGCTTTTAATTGAGTACTTCCGCCGCAATTAACAACTTCCCCCTAGTTATAGGCGAACTAGTTGTACATAGTTTTGAAGTAGTTGTTTTCCAGGCTGCGCCGTTGGCTTAATGCAAACCATTAAACGTGTTGACTGCAACACTTAGTGGCAGCAACAACAAATTTACCATGTATCTATGTATCTGCTTTAGCAGCAGTAGCAACAGTGAAGGCGACATGCCACATTATATGAGACAGGCAAACAATGCATTGCAAGAATTAATTATCACTGGCAGCGAACGACTCCAACAGCTGCTCCTGCTGCTGCTTAAGCTGCTACCAGTTACTTGCTGCTGCGACTATATTGCTACTTTTGGCTGCTGTATCGCTTCGGTTCGTATTTGCCGCAAGGCCACAAAATGACACTTTATGCTACACTGAGCTGTGGCGTGGCGTGGTGTATCGAGCTCAGTGCCAACCACAGCCGGAGCAGTCGCCTGAAGGATAACTTTTTTAATTTCCGCCTTGCCATGATAATGTTAATGTCGAGTTTGTTTTAAATTTATTTGCAACGCCGAAAGTCATGTTGCCGCTAATTTGCTGCTGCTGCTGTTGTTGCTGTCGTAGTAGTAGTATTTGAAACTGCTGCCGACGACGTTGATTGCACTTGCAGCAATAGTAAAAAATATACACTCCCGCGTCCTCGAATTCGTCCATGTCCTTGCCCTCAGGCTCTCATGTTTGCATGTCTATGCGAAAATTCCTGCACATTTATATTCTTCATACTACAATATACGATATATGACTTGTATACAAGTATACAACATACACTTATTACTTTTCTTTGCAATTTCTTTTGCGAATATGTGCAGCACGCAAAGCATTTTCCATGTTCCTCAGAATTACTACATACGAGGGAGCTAACAAAGTTCGTTCAATTGTATTGAAAAATAAACATAAATGCAATAATAAGTTTTTCATATTCATAATCAGTTTTTACAAGTTTACAAATAGTTTGTTAATCTGTTTGTGATATTAATCTTGACATTCTTCCACCGATCGGATTGAGCTGATATTTGACATGCACGTGTGAATACGATAAAAAGAAATCTTATTGGGGATAGGCTTGCAGATTGCCACCACTACTATATATCAACATTCTAGCTGCGTCATAATCTAAACTCCGACTAACATCGACGTTAAAAGAATAGTTGTGACTTTTACAGTGTTTATTTTTTAAAAAATTGAAAATTAAAGTGTGATTTTGTCCGGTGCTCATAACTGGCACATGTTCATCGATAATTCAAGGTAAATATTTGTGCTAAGTTGCTTTTTCATGGAAGTTACTAATCTTCTCAGAATTCCAAACATATGAATTGACTTTTTTTTTCATGTATATTCCTTGAAAATGCAAGTTGGAGCCTTTGTTCGATTGCAGGTTGCCACCTCTATTTTTTGTTCTCTCTCTCTCTCTCTCTCTCTCTCTCTCTCTCTCTCTCTCTCTTTAGCTGCTTTTACTTGTGATTTTCTACATTTTCACCATATTTTCAATGGTTGCCAACCTGCAAGCCAAAAAAGCCACGGGTGCTTTTGAAAATTTGATGTATAATTTTTATTATTGAATTAATAATAAGCGCTTCACACAAGAGGCCGCCACTAGTTTATGAACAAATATTCGAGTTTCCAATTTCTTGCCGCTAAAACCTATTGTAGATAAGCGTCTTTGGCAGCTTGTGTCATTTGTTTGAAACGTAAACACCAATACTAAATATTGCCTCGAACATGTCGAATTTCGTACCAGATAATGTGTTTTTGCGGGTAGTTCTTCTTCAATACTTTAATATGATTCTCAGTGGAAGTTTACGGCGAGCATGCTCTATCTGAACAAACGTGTCGGAGTTGGTTTTGAGCTCAAAGATAAGGATCGGCCGGGTCAACATAAAAAGTTTGAAGGCGAAGAATTGGAATCATTGTTCTATGTGGACCAATGCCAAACGCTTCAGGAGTTGCCAGAATCATTGGGAGTGCATGCAGCAAACGTCTAAAAGCCATGCGATTGATTCAAAAGCAAGGTAACTAGGTGCCTGAACGCCAAGAAGGGTTTTTTTGCATCGCATTGTGACTGGTGATGAAAAGTGGATCCATTACGACAACCCCAATGGGTTTTGGCCGGACAGTCATCAAAATCCTTCGCAAAGCCGAATATTCATGGCATGAAGCTTATGCTCTGTATTTGGTGGAACCAGCGCGGCGTGATCTGATACGAGCTGCTCAAACCGATTGAAACGATCACGGGGAAACTATCGGACTCAACTTATGCGTTTGAGTCGTGAACTGAAGCAAAAACGGCCGGAATACGAAGAAAGACACGGCAATGTTATTTGCAGCATGACAACGCTCGGCCACATGTTCCAATATCGGTCAAGACCTACTTGGAAACGCTTAAATAGCAAGTCCTACCCCACCCACCGTATTTTCTAGACATCGCTCCTTTCGACTACTACTTGTTCCGGTCGTTGACACATGGCCTGTCCCAGCAGAAGTTCACTTCATATGAACAATGCAAAAAGACGATTCGTTCTTCCTAGCTGGTATCCGAAAATTGCCAGAAAGATGGGAAATAGTTGTGGCCAGTGATGGACAATGGACAAAAAAAAAAACGGTCATTATTAATTCAAGGTCCCAATATTTGAGTTACATTCCTCATAATCACATCTTCACATTTACCGATCTTACTGAAATTTGAGACGAAACATGTATAACCTTTTGATTACATCATCAACTTAGCGAACTTTTGTTAGCCCCATCATACTCTTAGTTATGTTCTTTGTTGGTCATTGCTGCAACAAGTATTATATATGAAATTTATTTCACCTGTAGCTTCTTCCATCGAATAGTTTCTGGCAACGCCATCGCGACCGTCGTCTCCGTCGTCGACATTGACTATTGAAGCTTCTTGTCGCTGCTGCTGCTGCTGTTGCTGATGTTGCCTCTTAAATAAATTATGCACATTGAATGCGATTGCGTGCAGCGAAGCGAAGTTATGTGCGAATCATGTTCGTGTATCTGTGACTTTGACATTGACAGACTGGGAAATAGTTTTACGATTATTTACTTTTATACAGTTACAAACAAGTGAACAAGCACTCGTGTATCTTTTACACGTGGAATCTACAATTGATTTTAGTTTGAGATTTTCAATTGTATGGAAGGATTTTTAATCTCTAAGGTATTTTGTTCGAAATCGAACTAGTCTGAATCAAGTGAAATTATATATAACCAAGAAAGGCTTTATTCACTCGAATGATAAAAAAAAAAAAACGTGCCCAGAGTGTAGCACTTTAAGTTAAACAAATTTCATGCTATTGCCCAGGAAGTTATTCGGACAAAACAATTACTTTTAAACTCGCCAATCCTGCACCTGATAGACTTATTCATAAAAATAATGTGAAATTGCTCAACACACTGTCTTAAATGTCGTACATGTCATATTGCTACGATAGTCTCGCCACTTCGTGTAACACATCTCGTCAGCAATGTCGTGCGACATTTTTGGAAATAGCTCCGTTTCTATTTCGTGGTCGAGATTTCCAAGTCATTTTGTTAACAGTGTTGTGAATTGATGTCAAAAGTAACAAACACTGTTTTTAAATACGCAAAGTAAAAATCAGCTGTTTTACTTCTTTCTCTGCAGTTGTTAGTCGCAGCAACCATTTCCAACACCAAATGCTGCGTGCATGACTTTTTCACATTTTATCTTCAGCTTTATGCTTTTTTATTTGATTTTTTTTTTTTTTATTAGCTACATAAATTTGCTAATGCAGCTTTAATTTTCACGATTTTATCCATTTTAGACCAGTGTTGTAAATGCTGCCACTGTTTAACACTGAAAATGTAGCTGTCAAATTTCATGTGCCTGGTTTGATCACAAAGTAATATTTTTATGTGATATTTTGCCAGTTGCATGAAACACATGACACGTAACATGCCCCGAAAATATAAGACAGTGTGACCAGGCCATTAGCAATCGTGCAGTCTGGCAGCAGACTTGAACACATCCAGCTGTTAAAATTTTCCATTATGTTTCATTCTGCTCTCAAATAGGAAAAGAAAAGCAAATCGTTCGGAAAACGAAACAATTTAATTTAAATCGGTTTCGTTTTGCGAACGAAAAAATTTTGAGAACAGGAACAGAGCAGAGAGCAGCCTTTTTGCATTTGTACATTAAAATGAAAGTTATTAACTAAATTATTTATTAGTACAAATTATACCAAAAACTAAAATAAAACCCAATTGTCAAACTGCCAAAAGGTGGGCATGGAAATAAGCCTCGTCACTTGCAAGAATGGTCGAAATTTTGTTAACAGACGAAGCTCTTTTGCAAATGCGTGCAAATGTAACAAACTTCTATTTTCAACTTCTATTCTTGCCACACCGCACCCGCAGTTGTAGCTGCCAAAGTTCCCGAAATACGTTGTGTCGAAAAATTGTGATTTGGACTGGTCTCCTCGTTCTCCGGATTTAACTTGTTTCTGTGGAGTTATTTAAAAAGTAAAGTTTATGGCAGCACGCCGAAGAGACCATTGACGAACTCAAAGTTGACATACGAGGCGAAATAGCTTATATAACGCCCGAAATGCGAAATATTTAAAAAAAAGAGATTTGAAATAAATGGTAAAAAGTATCCTACAAAAATCTTGTCTATTTGTCGAAATCGGTTGAAATATGGCAATGTTACCGACGATCTAGGATGACGCACTCTATTTATTGTAGCAGGCACGGTGCCTGCACATCCCTATTGCAGTAGAAACGGTGTTTACACATCGCTATCAGACTAATGACAGCTCCTGCATCACTAGTCTTACATAGCCTTATTCCTGTTCTACTAACATACATTTTAAGTAGAGTCTTACATAGATGTAAGTAGAGTAGAGTGCGATAAGCACAGCTAGACTAAGCGTAGTTTGTAAAGCTGCCTGCGCGCAGCACAACTGAGTCTGGAGAGAGATACGATTAAAGAAAGACATACACACGGAGTCTCGGTCGTTTTGTCCTACCACAATATGTACTATTTCAATGAACTATTTGTTTCAAATACAATTTCTTATGATGATATGGATTCCCGCCAAAAATTGAACTTAAAATTATCCACTTTTATGTTTTACAATACGATTTTCAACTTCGGTTCAACCGAACCTAACGATCTTTTTTTTTTTTAGTATCAATTTTTTCGGTTTTTTTTATCAATGTATATTGAAACAATTAAATAGAATGCGAATTATAAACTAAATTAAAATGCCATTAGATGTATAATTCGCAAACAGTTTTATCAATTTCTATACTATGCAGCGGTATACATTTGTGTTTACAATGGTTTGTTTTGTTTGGTTAATATTATTTTCAAATATTTATTTCTTATTTTTTTCTTTTTTTGATATCCCAATTTAGATCGATTATTTTGAACGGTATTGAAGTATTTTTGTCAGATATTATGTTGTAAACATCCGTTTATGATAATTGAAAGCAGCTGTATTAACTGTTAGATGGAACACACAATATTCCAAATATTTTAAATACTACAAACTTTGTAGTAAAATTAATATACGAGGGCTGCTATTTATATTTCGCGAATTGCTAACACTAATGTCAAAAGCTAAAATCTGGCAACACCATAATAAAGTTTTACATTTTTAGGCATAAACGTACTCACAAAGTTTTGATGTACAATTGCTATTTGTTTTGTTTACAGTGAGTTAAGAAAAGCAATTTGGCCAAAAAATGGAAATTTCAAGTGAAGGTTTATTTTTCACAACTTTCAAAGTGGATTATCTCAACAAGAATGTGTCAATGAACTCAGTTCTTTGTATGGAGATAAAGCACCATCAAAAAACCTTAGTATATCGCTGGTATAGTGAATTCAATCGTGGTTGTAGTTCGGTCGCCGACGAATTCCGTGAAGGTCGTCCAAAATCGGTTGTTGTGCGCAAAAACATCGATGCAGTGCGTCAACTGATAATGCAAGATCGTCATGTGACATATCGGGAGATAGAGGCATCCTTGCACATTAATTCCACTTCAATACATTCGATTTTGCATGAACACTTAGCTGTAAAAAGAATTTGCTCTCGTTGGATACCCCATAATTTATCAATCGCTCAAAAAAGGCTCGCGTCGATTGGTGTAAGGAAATGATTAAAAAGTTCGACCGTGGTGCTTCAAAAGACGTGTATAAAATCGTGTCAGGTGACGAATCATGGACATATGCGTATGAGCCGTAAACAAAACCTCAATCGACTGTATGGGTATTCCAAGACGAGCCAAATCCAACAAAAGTTGTTCGTGGAAGAAGCACAGCGAAGCAAATGATCGCCTGTTTCTTCGACCGAATGGGTCATGTGGCCACTGTTCCGCTTGAGCAACGTAGGACGGTCAATTCTGAGTGGTACACCACCATTTGTTTGCCGGAAGTCTTCGGAGAAATTCGTAAAACCAACCGTCAACGACGAATCATTCTTCATCATGACAATGCGAGCTCTCACACATCTCGTCAAACAAGTGCATTTTTGAGCAGTCCAAACATCGAATTAATGACTCATCCTCTGTACAGTCCTGATTTGGCACCCAATGACTACTTCTTGTTCCCGAGTATAAAAGGTAAACTGCGTGGTCAACGATTTACGAGCGTTGAAGAAGCAGTTAAAGCGTACAAAAACCATGTTTTGGAGGTGTCTCAAGAGGAATGGAAAAACTGGTTTGAATGCATGCAAAAGTGTATTCATCATCAAGGGGAATATTTTGAAAAACAATAAAGCCATTTTCATTTAAAAATGTTTGTTATTATTTGCAATTCCCAAAATATAAATAGTAACCCTCGTATTTCATGAAAATGACGGATGGGCTGAGAGACGAACTTTTGCAGATGATCAAGAATTCTTTATGAGTCATACCACCTTTCCTGTTAGCTGTTATTTAGATTTGTCGCCAACGTAGAGTACGAAATGGGTATAAAAACATAAATCTGTGTGTGGAATGAACGTGACAAACAATTTGATTCAAATACAAATTCTTATGATGATATGGATTTCCGCTAAAAATTTAACTTAAAATTATCTAATGTTGTACGCCTTATGTATGTGTGCTACTGAGACTGGTCACTGTGTGAACCTAAAAATCCATGACCATCTGTTTGGCTGTGTGTGAATACGGATTTGCTCTCCCAATTTAGATCGATTACCTTGAAAGATGACACTTCAGTAGGTTCTTTACTATTCTGTTGTACAGATACATTTCTTAGTTTGAAACCGCAGTTTGCGATAAATTTACATCATATAGTATATGTGAAGTATAGTAATCCATTTTGAATATAAATCGTAGTAAGTGTGATATAATAATATTCAATTCGAGAATAGCATTTTTTTTCTCTTTGCATTATTTAAAAGCATTCACATCGGGACTTAAAATGTTTGCACTTTTTTTTTTTACACTTCCCTTTGTAATTAACATTTCTTATCTGCGGTTAAATATAAATGTAAACAATACTCATATTCAACTCTTGTATAAATAATACGGATAGATACTTCTCCCAATCAGTTACACTGGCCCTGTTCTAGACAACAACAGCAAGAACAACTTAATAGTGGCAACAATGTTGCAAAATGCACTAAACTACACTTTAAAACGGGATGTGGGATAACATTCCAATTGGCACGAAACGTTTAGTGTACAACTAAAAGTAGAGAAGACCGCAATAAGACCAATAGTTATTGTACAAAAACAGAAACAACGATCGGACCGGACCGGACGCAATATAACTGCAGCGGCGCATGCGCAGCGTGTTTACTTTGTATGACACGCCGCTTATTGCTAAAGCCGCTGTATTCAAGTCTCTTCACATTTCTAGACTCCTTATCCCTACTTAAATGCCAATGGTTTCAGTTGCACTTGCAAGAAAATTAAAAAAAAAAATAAATAAAAAGAATTCCCTTTGATTTCCGTTCGAATTGCGTGCTTCTCCTTCTTTAAATTTATATGTATGCATATAGGAGTACCTACAGATATAATATCGGCTTTTGCTGTTGTTGTTGTTGTTGTTGTTGTTGGGATATCTTTTTGGATAATACTCGCGTATGTTGTTATTGTTGCTTGTTGCTATAGTATTGTAATATTACAAACATTGTTGTTATATGCGGATGTTGTTGTTGTTGCGGATGATTATACTCGAAACTATCGACAAGTTGGCAACTTATAATACACTATACGATTAGAGTGAAGGGTATTTTGTATTTGTTAAGATTTCAGAGTGTGTAGGTAATATAGAGATAGTGCATAGAGATGGATGGTCCCAAAGGTAAGAGGTCTTAAATTTTGTAATTTTGTCCTATGATTAAAGTGATGCCTTTTCTCCATCTTCCTACTGGAAATAGAATGCGACATTTACTGTTTCTTTTTTTTTTTTGTATCCTTTTATTTAGGAAATTCTCTGCAGACGCGTGGTCAGAATGCAGATTATTTTTCTTGCAATCAATCTTTTGAACTTCGTGCATACGATTGGTAGTAGGACTGTAACACTTCTGAGATCCTAAGATGGACAAAGCTGGAAAGACAAGCTATAACATTTTTTGGACAACTATATTTAGCACGTGATAATATACAAATCTTATGAATCTATATGACCGCCTAATTGTCCATCATTTCTTTGAAGATCTTACATTCTGTTAAAGGAGCCAATTAATTGGACATACTATTGCTCTTAATTTTTAAATTTTCCTTGTGCCGTTTGTAACCAATTTGGTCTAAAGAACGGCATTTGAAAGCAAGTGACATATTATCGTTACCATTTTTAAGAACTATGGCGACTTTAAATGAACTCGCATTTTGATACCACTTTCTGGAGATGATTGGATACAATAAGTACAAGAAACGGGTGACAATAGTATAAATAACTAAAGTGAGATGAGTTGAGATGAGTTTTAGTTAGCGTTACAGGCTGATCGAGTCTAATTCGCAGTGACCGCTTGCTTGTCATGCGGCTTTGGCTCATCTGAACTATATTTAACTTAATTTTCTGCTCTCATACACCTACTACATGCACGATTACATACACCATTTCTTTTATATTTATTACTGCCTCATTTCAATTATATTAAAACAGCCTACAAATTAGTACTCTTTAAATTTTATCATATGGAACCACCACCAGGTATTCACATTTTTAATAGGTGTTTTCACCATACACCACTATACTGAAAAATGAATTTTTTATTCGTTATGAGGCGCTGAAATTTTATACGCTGGACTATGATAACTTTCTCACTGAGTATTATACTGGTCTATGTGTGACCTCTATCAAAGGTTCAGCCGGCAAAACCTATGTTTACTTTTTCATATGACTCATACAACACGTGGTTCATATGGATCCGAAATACATCGCCAATTCTAACACGTCCATTAATTGTACGAAGCATATTTCTCTCGAACAATGCCAAAGACGTTGTACCCAATGTTGGGAGGCACAACATTTCTGTGCCATACAACAGGATCGAGTTTAACAGCGTCTAATAGATTTTTTAACTTCAGAGAGAGTTCTATTTTAATTTACTTCTTGAGCCCAAAATAGCAGCGGTTCGCAAGCGTAATTATTCGTCTAGTCTCTAGGCTGACGTTGTTGTTGCTGTTGTATCTCTGTTTCCAGATAGACAAAGATTTCTACAATACTGAAGTTGAAATTCTCCATCTTCACAGATCGTCCAAGAAGCAACGACTGGACACCAATCCGTTTGTTTGTGCCGATAATGTCAATGTCGTCAGCATATGCGAGTAGCATCGCTTCCCTGTGGCAGTCTAGAAGCAGCCACGGCGTAGAATGTACTCCATCAAGAGATAAAAAAATTCGTACATTAAAGCGTCACCCTGCCTGGAAACTCTCTTGGTATTTAAGGGCTCGGAGAGGTTCTTTCCTACGCTGGCTGCGCTTTGTATGTGTGATAGCGTCATCATGCAAAGACAGAGCGTTGAAAAAATTCATTCGGACCGGTGTGTCGAAAATATTCTTATAATCGGCAATCTTTGTTGTTACCACGGATCACTTGATAAGTCTATCTAGCCATGCCAGTATGTCAATCCAGCTTACCACTGGTTTCTCGAAGGCTATAGGAAATCTTCCTACTTCAAACATTTCTCAATTTAATTTCACAATACAAATGAGTATTTTTATGAGGTGTATATGAAAAGGAATTGCTTTCTGTTAAATTTTTATTAAGTATTGATTTTTTTTTTTCTATATCGATGTAAGCATAATTTCCGTTGGTTAAAAAGGGTTTGAGGGCAAGATACAAATATGTTTTTAAGTTAAGCTACTTTACTATTTTGACTCATAAATCAAATTCATTTCTAAAGAACGTGAGTACCCTTACTGTACTGTTTTCTTAGTTCGATTTAAGTTTGAACGATATTATCTGTTAATACGACTATTACCTTTTTTATTATTTTAATGAACCTCATAACTTGGAGCTAGTGTGTAGTGTATCATAAAGTCGAGCATCACGATTATAGTATGCACACTGCCGATTTCTTGCGTACACAGCAGTTTTCGTTCTTAGAGTTTTACTTTTTTTTCCAATTTATTTATTTATGCATTTTGTGTATTTATGTTTGTTTGCACGAATTGACAGTTTCCTGGAAGTATTATTGAGTCATTGGCGAAATTTTGTTTTTGTAACAGATTTTGCTGGACAAAAACTTATTTTGGCTTTATTTCTTATACGATGATTTGTTCAACTTTTTGTATATATATATATATATTTTTTTTTTGGACAAAGCGGGCGGAATATAAAAAAGGCAAACTTTAAAAAAAAAAAGGAAAAAAGTTTTCGAGTGTTATTGTGTTGAAAGTTTCCTTTGCAGCAATTACTTTTGCTTGATTTATCTAGAATGACTGCATAAGAGATAAATAGATATACAACAGATACTCGTATAGATACTATAGCTAGATACGAGTAACGATATCCTGCAGCTATTGTTGCTCGAGTTTAAGTTTGAGTTTTAAGCGTGCTTTAGTTATTTTTAATGGAGACATTTGCAAAGTTTGAATTGACTTGACGCCGGCGGAATTGAGGCGAGGGCTAAATCGAGGGCGGAGCTCCAGCGACTCCGTTGTGCGCAACATGGGCGTTGTGTTTTTCGTTAGATACTTTAAAGTTTAAACTAACTTTGACTGGTGCTGCGTCTTGAAGTTGTCACACAGTTAAAAACATTCTAAATGGTTGACTAAAGGATGAAGGGTACTGTAAGTTTTATGTGCTCATGAATAACTAAAGAAATTGAATCGAGCATGACGACGCCGGCTACGACAACGACAACGACGACGTTTTGACATTTTTTAGCTGCTAAGAGTATTTTCATTTGAAATTGTTATAAGACTAATCAATTATCTGTAGGAAACGTCTTTGTGCTTATATTGCTTCTTGGTGCCATTCATCTACTTTTGCTCCATTAGACTCCATTGCCTCACATATCACTTTAATAGCTTGCACTTAGCTATTCAAATTGAATACGCTAAAATGTCACAGCGTGCAACTGCAACATATTGCTGCTGCTGCTGCTGCTGCTGCTCCTCTAGCTGCAGCTCCGGCTAGTCGTGGGTGCTGAGACGTGCCAATAAATTTTCGTTGCCGTCATGCTGCAAGAAAAGAAATTTTTACTACAGCGAAATTATTTGAACTCGTAACCTAAATAAAAGACATCAGCAGCAGCAGCAACATAACCGCGGTCACTGCTGGAGGAGCAACAAAGAAGAAAGAAATAAAACATTGTGAACAGCAACAAAAATCAACAAGAGCAACAACAACTACAACAATGATAATGATCCTTAAAAAAAAAAACGATCGAGCAAACGATACATGGAAAGAAAAAAAGAACTGCATGTGCGGGCTCAGAACAGCCAAATGATTTAAAACTTAAAAAAAAAAAAACAAGAAAAAACACTGCAGTTAAGTTTACTCGCCTATCAGCTACCCTACCCTGCATCTGATTTGAGAGACTTTATTTGAACTATAAATTTTAATAGGACATTATAAAACAGTGATCTGCTCAGAACACATGTACTTAGTATGATTTATTAGGATTGACATATGAACCATCCACAGTACATTTGGTGTTCTTAGTTCAAGTAACAAAAGAGTTGGTTTGTTTGGGCTGTTTCTTAGTGTGGTGTTAGTCGGTTAAATTTTTCAAAATATGATTGAAGAGGTAATAGGAGATACTAAATGTCCAAGTTTGGTGACACTATCTCTTATACAGACGACTAGACGGTCCTGTTTATGTCATCTCGATTTTTAATGCTGATCAAGAATAAATATACTTTATGGTGTTTTCCACGCCTTGATTTGATTGTTAAAAACATTTGGCTAAACTAAGTATGACCTTTTACCATATGGGTAAAGGGTATAAAAATAAAAAGAACAAGTAGTCGAGTGCGCTCGACTATGAGATACTCTATATTCGGCCTAAGCGCTACGTTTTAAGGATACAGCTAGATTGACTCATCACGTCGTGCTGATCACGAATATGTATACTTTATAGGGATCTCCAATGCTTCATTTAAGGTGTTGCAAACATAGCGACTATATACAATACTATTGTCACTCTGTGTGAAAAGTATAAAAAGTTTTTCACACAAAAAAAAAAACACATTTGTATCGAAAATACTACTTGTAGTGAGGTACGCCATATGGATAGATTTTAGGAGAGTATGTCTTGAAAAATGAAGATAATGTTTCAAATGTTACTTTTGGTAAGACCACCGTAAGATACAATGCATATCTATCTTAAGATTATCTGATCTATAGTTTGGATGGTCCACAGTTTTACACAAACTAACTGGCTCAGATGCTTATTAAAATGTTACATATTTTTTTAAAAGCAATTGATTTTAAAGTAATTGATAGCAAGACTTCAAGACTTTGATGGTACCAAAACTTTTAAATATACCTATTCTTTACACATTTGTTGAAAAGTGATACGTTCACGTGGTTCTCAGATTAGTTTTGATTTTGATTCGATTAGGTATGAACACCCTAAGTATAAATTGTACACATTCATCTATGCAAATTACGAATGTTGCCAGTGTTTACAGTATATACTATAAAAAAGGAAATAGTAAATTAGATTTTAATTCTCTTTAAAACTTGTTCTTTGACAATCTCTTAAACGCATGATATACAACATTTGTAATCTGGCAAAAATATCACTGGTAAATGTTTTTTTTTTTTATCGGTGACGGGAATCAAACCAACCTTTAATTAAAGAAGTTATGTTATCACTATTTGCTGACCCCAAAACGTATGTTAAGAGGCTACACAGCAAATAAGTGACCATTCCCAAGTGAGTACCACTAATGTATACTGCAAATTGTGCAAATTATCCAATCCTCCCTTCATTTAGGATACTAATTTTGTATAATTTAAAAAAGTGAAAGTCTTTGTATAACAATTTTTACTTTACTCATTTTGGAACCTTATTTTAACCCACTTCAACACAATCGATTGAGTTGAAATTTGATGATTATTAGTAATTTATTATCATACAGTCTCTGAGGCCTATTTTCAAAACTATAAGAGTAATTTGCATATAACTGTTCAGATAGATAACCGGATACAAAGATGTTTTAACGGCATAAGCAACAAACTAATAAAATCTGTGTATAAAGGGTATATAAAAACTATAAAAAAAAAGAAAAAATCTTGCAACTTCAATGAAGCGCAGAGAGCAGCGGCAACAACAATCGAATAGCAGCAACAACAAGTATCAAAACCGATTACAGCAACAGTAAAACTTGTCTTTACAACAGAACTTGCAACTGCAACAGGGTAAAGAGTAGCAGCAGTAAGCAGCAGCGGCAGCATCGATGATATGCAATGGAATGTGCACGCAGCTCAGTGGCACAGCAAATGCGTATACGGGTAGAAGATCAAGCTAGAGAATGGATGTCCGGGGTGAACTTGCTTGCATGTGCAATACAATACCAGCGTGCACTGCTGCGCACATGCTGCAAGGCTACATTTAAGGCGAAGGCGTGGGGCAGTATTTAGTTTAGTGGGAGGTATGGGCTGGAGCGTGAAGTGTAGTCAGTTGGTATAAAATAAAATATATAAAATCGGAATACATTTGCACATTCATAAATTCTCGTTGCAAGTCCCTCGAGCGACAGCAGCATAGAAGAATGCAGCAGCAACAACATGCTATTGTTGTAGCTAATATTGTTATACCCTGTACCTATAGGGTAAAGGAGTATATTAAGTTTGTGCAAATGTATGTAACAGGCAGAAGAAGGCGTGGCAGAACTTATAAAGTATATATATTTTTATCAGCATCGATATAAACATGTCCGTACGTCTGTCTGATATAGAGATAATTTGGATATTTAGACTCTTAATTGTCCTCTTCAGATAACTAGTATAAAAAGAACATGCCAACTTCACTTTAAGCGGTAGCCCCATACAATTCTGGCTCCCATTTTTAAGTTTTTTTATGAAATTTTTTTGGTTTTGTTGTTTATTACGCTAGAAATCCAAATTTGGTGTATCTAACGTAAATCCTATTAAAATATTATGCAAAGGTCCAGAAAAGTAATTATAAGGGGTAGCCCCCATACTTACCGCACTTTGATTTTTAAGTTTTTCTATGAATTTTATGTTGTTAATTAAGCTAGATATGTCATATATTTCGGGTCTTACGTCAATCCCTAAGATTGGATCATTTTAAGGAGAAGCCCCATACAAATGACCTCCATTTTTATGGTTGCTTCCATTTTTAAGATTTCTTCTGAAATTTTTTTTGGTTTTGATGTTTGTTACGCCAAATTTGGTGTATCTTACGTAAATTCTAATAAAATTTATCGCATATGTTCAAGTCGGACCACTATAAGGGTTAGTTAGCCCCCATACAAATCTGTCCCCCGTTTTTAAGTTTCCATATGCAATTTGTTTGTATTTGTTATGAATTAGGCTAGAAATGCCAAATATTTCGTATCTTACGTTAATCCTAAAATTGCGTAGATTGGACAACTTTAAGGCGTAGCCCCGTGGAAACCTGCCCCATTTTTGAGTTTTGATATGAAATTTTGTTGTTTTTATTTTTAATAAATTCTAATTTATCATTAATTTTAATAAAATATACTGCAGATGTACAGATCGGATTATAAAAGAATATAATCTATGTTTCATATAAGGAGCCTTAAACAAGTTGCAGGGTATCTCGAAGTCGAACGCACTTGACTGAAGCGTTCTTTCTTGTTATTCGTTGTTGTTGTAGTTGTTGTTGTGAAGCTACTAGTTACCGCTGTAGGCGCAACAGCACTACAACGGATCCATGGTCTTGGTCGTGTGGCAGTTAAAACATTTGAATTTTTATAGAGCACAAGTAAAAATAAAAAATAAAATTAAATAAAATAAAATAAAGAAAATTGCATCCTGCACATAGCCTCTGTACATATATAGAACATCATTAAGCGATAAATTATCTGCGGTCCGCATATAAAATGCACCCAAAGGAGTTGTGTAAGTTGCGGCAGAAAGAAAAGTGTGCCACATACCAGCTGTGCGTGGCTACAAATGCCTCAACTCAGTATCTTTCACATACCTACTATACATACAATGAGTGTGTTTGGCTGCAATTTTCACGAAAAAATTTTAATTTGTGAAATTCCTGGCTTATCTATCTATGCGCATGCATAGCACAACTTCAGATACGCAGATACATAGATATGTTGCAATGAGATAGTAGCGACCGCAGCCAGCAGTCAACGAGCGATTTATGCATGCGCCTACGTCGTCGTCGTCGTCGTCGTCGTCGGCGTCGTCTGTCTTGCTATGCCACTTTCTTTCTTTCTTTCTAATGCTATAATGCCGCATAGCATTTTGCATTTGTGCAGTAAATGCCTCGTATCTTACGGCACCCGCGCTTCACTGACCTAAGCTACTGCATGTAGTCTTAAGATCATGTTGCTGCCTGCCACATGGCATTGGAATGCGCTGCGGCGTATGCTGCATGCAACTATGCAAATTTCTTAAATGCAACACCAGCATCCGTCGCTGTTGCCGTTGCCATTGCCGAAGCAGCAGCAACTCAATCGATGCAGCATTCAACTGAAGTTGCGACAGCAAACATTGCTGCCACCAGCAACAACGACAACAACAACACGTTACAGCATTTCAAACTTGCTACATAGTTGTTAGTTTGTTTGTATTTGTTGTCAAACAACATTCAGGCACGATTCTGGGAATTATTTTCTTACTTCTTGTAACTTTTTTGCATTCCTTTAACCAGAGAGGGAGAAAAACTTCATTCAAGTTGGCTTCTTGTGCTGCTGCAAAATCGGCTTTTATGCTATTTGTTTTCTTTAGTTTTGCGGTGGCACAAATGCACTTTCAACTATAGAATCGATTTGATTTGACTGCTATTTGATTGGTGCCTTTTAAGCTATATAAGCTATATAATTCACTTGAAAACATCATCAGCCCCATCATCAACATCATCATCATCATTGTGCGCTTTTGTGTCATGTGAGCTCGATCAATCGCTCGCTTGACTTGACTGCATTGATACGTTCATGCTCAAATTGTATGCTCTTTTGACTGCTTTCAATTGATTGCTACTGGAATTTTTTTCTTTTTCAATTTGAACGCTTAATGCATTCTGGAGTGCCAATTCTAAGTACTCGTTAATACAACCAGAGCCGCAACAAAATCTTCTGGCGCCCAAGACAAACTTGAAAATATGCGCCAAATCTGTTAAATACACAAAAATCTTACCTTTAAATCTATGTATCTTGAATCGTTATTGTCAAGAATAACTTTTAACACCAACAAGAAATTCTGCTCAATTAGTTTTTATTGTTTCATTCCCACAACAATAGCAGCTATCTTCAAAACCGTAGTATGAATGCTTCGCAAAGACTATCTTAAAAAAATACGATATCTTCAACATTTAATTACTTCTAGACAATATCAGTTCATAATGTATCAACTGAATTATAGTTATCGACGTAAAATTTCTGAATCTCTTCATTTTCGTGTAACTCCAATGTTTCTTCTTAAAATATGTTGATTTTCTGCATCCATTTTTCATTCCTAGAGTTTTAACCAAAGTGTTGTACTTGTAAAAATTATTTCATATACCGAATTCCGTACGGCGAAGTTATTGTTTCTTTTATATCTGAAGTGAAACATTTCCTTGGCAAAGTTTTGGCTATGAAAATTATAAAAAATAATGAATAAATGTTTATGAGTAAAGTTTCAGCGTAAGATGCAGTGTCAGAACTACAATAATTAGATTGGTGGTGATATTTTGATACAAACCATATCGATTTCCTTAATTTAGGTATTCAAAGTTATTATGACATTTACTTTCTGTATCAAAAACCTTCTCATTCAGAGTATTAACATCTTTATCATGATATTCCAGCAAGCTGCAATGGAAAAGCAAACTTAAACAAGCCGTGTCAAGCCCTATTTGACTCCTGTTTGCTCGGTTTAAATTCAATCCTACTAATATTATAAATTAGAAAGTTTATATGGATGTGTGTTTGTTACTCCATCACGCAAAAACAACTAAATGGATTTTAATGAAACTTTACAATAATATAGCTCATATATCAGAATAACACATAGGCTATTATGAAGATTAATTTACGCATTTATTTAATTATTTATTTTATTATTTATTCTCGATCGGTTAGCATCTTTACCCGTTCTGATCATTCTCGAACGGTTACCATCTTTACCCGTTTTGATCATTCTCGAGAACGGTTGGACCGATTTTAATGATCTCTGACAGGGTTGAAGAGGGGTATGGGGAATGGGAGGTAGGGCAAGGGATCATAGGGAAGGAGGGATAGCAGAGGAAATGGCAGCAACGCGCTGTGTAACATTTAAGATTCTTCAATTCTTCTACAAGAAGTGTAGGAGAATTGGAGCTAGAGTGAAGGAGCATTTATAAGGGGGATGGAGTGGCAGGGGAAAAGGGAGGGCCGCGTACAACGTCGCGGGTCCAACTAGTATCTTATAAATTGATACCCAAAAAATGCAGAATAATACCAAACAACACAGTCGGACATAGCAAGATCGATGTTTTGATAGTATTCCAAAAAAAAAAAACTATTTTAGCTATTTTTTTAAAATAAAACTTATAGTTTCGGTCCCCCGGTTTTAAGCTTTTTACGCTGAGTGGGCTTTAATCACTTAAACACTGGTTTTGCAAGAATAATCTTCTTTTTGGGTTAAGCGAAATTTCATCTCGAAGTTTATATCAGCAAGCAAAACTATGCGATTTGAGCCACGGAAAACCACACGTCATCGTCAAGAAATCCATGTATCCTAGTCGAGCCTCATAATTGTGTGTATTGGGCCCTTTTTCTTCGAAAATGAAGCTGGCAGTGCTGTTACGGCCAAAGCCGACCGCTATCGAGCCTGACTGTTTGTGACAAGCATTGGATAATATCAATCATCATTTAGCACACAACGTTTAACAATCGTTTAAGTAGCCGTTTCGATTTGTTTCTTTGGGCGCATTGAAGAATAAAGTTTATGCGTACACTCCAGAAGCAAGTGACATATTGAAACGAAACATTTAAGCTCAAATAGAGCTGATAACTGTTAACAAAGTTCACTAAAATGTGTGTTACAGTATGAGCTAATTCCGAGCCAGCCAAGGTGGACTTTAATGAAATAATTTTCCATACTTAGTCGGAAGAAATATTATATCAAATAAAGTAAAATTCGTTGAAAGAAATTCAATTTTTCTTGTTCTCATTGCTGGTTTATAATTCAACATATGAAATTACTAAGACATAATATGAAACGAGTTCATACACAGTCTTCACTTCTTTTTAAACGAATGACTCTGAATGAGTGGCTGCATAGTAATGACTGAGCATTCATTCTAAGTATCAAAAATTACGGAACTCTAAACAGATTCATATCTACTACAGAAAGGAAAATGCACGTGTGCGCTCACCAAGCTATAAACTACAGTAAATACCACACTGAATCACAATAATCAAACTATTTAATCATAAAATGAGTCAACTCAACTATATATCTTTGGCTCAGTATCAGAATGAGAAAGAATCATATTACATCGTACAACACTTTTTGATTCAATAGAATGATTCATGGTGAGTCATCATTTTTATACACTATAACCATAGGATAAAAGGAGTATATTACGTTTGTTTCAAATATATAGAACAGTCAAAAGAACGCTTAGCAGACTCCTTAAACTATATATATTTTCTTGATCTGCACCAAAAGTCGAGACGATGTAGGCATGCTCGTCTGACCTTCTGTATAAACGACATGATCTGTGAGACTATACGAGCTAGTGCCTGCAATGTATATTTAAACTTTTCTATTCCCTTTTCAGATAAAGTTTATTAAATAAACGTGCTAACTCTATTATAAGGGGTAGGCTCCATAAAAACCTGCCCTCCATTTTTGTGTTTTTGTATGAAAAACAATGATTCTTTCCACATAAGTTCAAACCGAAATATAGTTTCCATACAAATCTATGATCAAAGTAAAGAGCCTAACATAAGATAAAGGGTATGTCAAAATTGAGCACACTCTATTACAGCGTTCTTGCTTTTTCTTTTGGTTATTACAATATTTACCGGACATATTTATTTTCAATAATTTTTTTGGAAAATTGTTTTAAACACAAATTTTCAAATGTTGTTGAAAATTTGTTGTTCTTTTGGGATGACAACTGCCCAAAGCAATTACCTTAGTCGCCTCACCCTTACTGCGGCTCTGACTACAACTAATAGATAACTTTACAGTCAATCAGTAGTTCATTCATTCATTCATTCGTTCAATCATTCTTTAATTCAATTCATGTAATACTACCTTCGACGCAGTTGGTGTGCAAATATGCGCATGCCTTAAATTGCCTACGGTGCGTATACGTAACACGATTAATGCAATAAAAATTGCAACACGCTATAAAAATGAAACAAAGCACAAATTAAACACACTTGGGGACGTCTCCGTACTGCCCATCTGTGTCCCATCTGTGCTATTACAAATAATATTCACAAATTTAATAAGTAACTTTCAACTCCTTGACTCGAAAGATAATTATAGTTAACAATTATGCACTTTAAATATAATTAAAACAAATTTAAAATGCCGCAAGGTAGTTGTTTAAGTAATGCAAGCATCCCAATGCATACTATATTGTATCTAGATATATATATGAATAGTATCGTGTTGAGTGGTTAAGTCGCATGCGAATTTGCGTTGCTTTGGCTCGTTAACCACTCAAACGCCACTCGCCTGATCGCGCGATTTCTAAATGCTGAGTGCTTTTTTAGCCGCTGGGTGGGCAATTGCAACAAACGCAGCTAAATTGCATTGTTTGCATAAATTTCAACGCACTCTGGAGTCCAGTCGAGTCGAGCCGAGTCGAGTCCGAACTGATACGGCATGCGGCATGTGGCATGCGGTTGCGATTTGTTGCTTGTTTCGCATTTGGATTGAACGCTGCAAAATTCTCAGAATGCATGCAAAATTGTTTTTTTTTTTGTTCTTTATCATTCTTTGGGTATTTTGCCGCTTCTGTGGAAATTGTAACTAATAGCTGCTCTAATAACTAGTCGAATGGTTTTATTTCTCTACAATTTATAATCTACGCAACTGTTATTAGTTTGTCGAAATGTTTGCAACATACTGATGGCCGAGTTGAGGTTACAACAAAATCGATCTAAACAAATTTATCAGTGCAAATTGGTCTATTTATTTAAAAAAAAAAAATCATATTTGAAAAATAATATGTGTCAATTACTTCTCCACGTTGTCTTGAATCTATGCAGTTTGTATGCCGTGACACAAGCTTTTTAATGCGCTCCTCAAAAAGTTCTATAGCCTTCTCTTTCTTCCAGTCCAGCACTTCTTGTTTCAACTCCTTGTCTGTTGAATATTCTTTTTTAGCCATGTGAGTCTTCAGGCAGGTGAAATGATGAAAGTCTGGAATTGCTCTCTTGAGCTTTTTAGTGTCTCACAGTATCATGCTCCTAATTTTCAGTTGGTAGTTTTCCTTATGCAAGAAGTAACCGGATGACAGCGTGGAACTCACGCTTGTCGGGATTTTTGATCGATATAGTTCAAAGGAACCAACACTGCGAGGCGAGGCGAGGCGAGCCGCCGTTCATGCTCGTTATGTTTATCAGAACCCTACTAAGACTCAGTATTGCCAACCTTTGAAAAAAATTTCTCACAGCTCGAGAGGACAACAGTACTCTTACTGTCTGGTCGTGCCTTGTAGTTTCTTAAGTGAAAAATGGCAAGTCTGACTGTCCGTAGATCTCAGAGGCTAAAAAATAAAAAGCCGCAAAACTTGGATATTTCGATTTATCCTAAGATCTCTTTATATATTTATACAATACTAGCTGATACCTGGCGCGTTTCTGCCTCTTCAACTCCCTCTCCTTCTCTCTGCCACTCCTTCGACCTTTCCCTCCTTCCCCATGCCTCTTTACCCTACCACCCATTCTCCTACCCATCCTCCCCTACCTCCTTTCATCCCATTGCCCACCACCCTTTACCCTGCACCATTCCCTTGCCCGTTCCCCTACCTCCCCTTCTCCCTGCCTCCTTCGATTCCATTAACATGTATACAACATTTCATCCCTCTATCTTAAATGGTACCCTGCGCGTTGCTGCCCTTCCCCCTGCCTCACCTACCTTTAACCATCCTTCCCAATGCCCCCTTACCTTACCTCTCATTCCCCTACTCTTCTTTCCCCAACCTCCATTCCTACCACCCCTTCGCCTACCTCCCATTCCTTTCCCCTTCTCATATTTCTCTGCCCTCTTCCGCTGCCTCTCTTACCCCTTCCACCTTTTCCCCAATACTCCCCTTTCCCTTCCATCTTCGATCCCATTTATAACATTTCATCCTTCTATCTTAAATTTTTTGGGCCAAAAACACTCGCGTGCATTCACAGTGAATCGAATTGTGAATCTAAACCATTCTCGAATCCCCATGAACGCACACAAAACTTTTCATCAAAATTGGTCCAGCCGTTTAGGAAGAGTTCAGTCACGTACACACGTTCAGAAGATTTTTATATATAAAGATAATTGATTTTTTGTATTTTTTTTTTTTTTTTGTTACTTCAACTTGAAATAATCGAACCATTTTATGAGGGCTTTTATTATTTCAAAATATTATATCTGAATGAAGTTTGAGTAAATTATAATTGGATTATTCATATCTCATAGTAGTGCATGAATATCAACAGCATATTTTTTTTTCCATAAAACCAGCTTTTATTGTACATATATAGTCACCACACAAAATTTTTTTCACCAAGAACTTTAATTTGCCAACTAATAATGTAAAATGTAATGCATTAACACGCAGATCGAGGACTACACGAGGCGAACCATATTTTCTGTGACACAGCGCTTAACAAATACACACTTTTCTTTGGATCTTTCTTAACTGTAGATAGTCGAAGTATAAAAAATCTATTTTCACCACAGTTATTCTTCCATTTCCAAAAGCTATAATTTAGGCATGCCCTTGTGTAATTGTTTACGTCCGTGTATCTGTTAATCGTTGTTTCATAGTAAGGCTTGTTCACGTCATAATGAATTTATACTCAAGGTTACGTATTCCCCTCAGCGGCGCTCTTTTTCATTTTTAAATTTTGTCTTTGGTCTTACTCATTTTCATTTGTTACGTATTGGCCAATTCGATTTTGTTTTGCGCTCAGAGCATGCAAGAAATTCACCACAACGGATAACGTCACCTTATAGATAAATCCACCTTGTTTCACGTTCTTTTTAAAAGTTGAAAAAATTGTTGTGTGGTGAATATAAGTTTTAATAAAATTTATTTCATGAAAAACAGAAAATTACAATTAAAAATATCTTCAACTTTGCACCATTCTGTTTAAGATACAAGGGTATTATATGTTTGTGTGAATGTATGTACAATAACAAGCAGATGGACGGGTGGTATAAGTTTATATTGATCATCATTGGAAACTGAATCGATATTGACATGTCCATGCGTCTGTATGAAACAATAGATATCAGAGACTATAAGAGAGACTAAAGATACCAAATTTCGATATTTAGATTTTGTTTATCCATAACCAATTCATTTCTATAGTCTGTAGATCCGCCTGTTAAATCATTCCTGAAAATCGTGCTATTCTAGATTCTCAATATCTCCATCATTCGCATAGCTACTGAATATTTTTCCACTTAATTTTTTTTTAAATTAATGTTTGGAAAAAGCCAGAAAGATGTCAGATCCGATAAAATTCAAAATTCGTGGAACCCATCGAGCAGATTTCTTCGTATACAGCAGATAATTTGGCATTAGATCCCAAGTCCCAAGTCCGCAGCAATC
This sequence comes from Leucophenga montana, assembly GCA_035044765.1. Classification (NCBI taxonomy): domain Eukaryota; kingdom Metazoa; phylum Arthropoda; class Insecta; order Diptera; family Drosophilidae; genus Leucophenga; species Leucophenga montana. The sequence continues at coordinate 1,315,564 of JAWNNQ010000255.1, forward strand.
ATTTATTGTATCAATCATGGAACTTCGTCAACTTTACGCCTTTACCAGAGCCACATTTCTCTCGTCGGTCATAGATTTTGGCGGATATTCTCGATGCTCGTCCTCTAAAATGTCCAGTCGAAACCGCTTGGAAACAGTTTTAATAAATGATGCATTTGTTTAATATGCAGTTTGGCATTCCTTGCTTTCTTCCGACCTTGCATCAGTATATTTTTGAAATACTTAAAAACAAATGAGATTCCAGCAACTAACCGGACTTCTGCTAGTCCAATTGTAGTTCTTCTGCCATATATATATAATGCAATCAATTTAGATTCTCGTTTTTCCTCTGGAACATACTCTGTAATGCAGGGTATAAACAATTTAGTTTGGCTGCCAGTAACGAATTTTATTGTTTTAAAATTATTATTTTTGCCAAAGTTTTCTATTAGCTAAATTCATATTTCAAATAATTTTTTACTTGGCTTTGTTAATACATTTTTTTTCATAAATCGCAAAAAATACAAAGTCAAAATATATAGAAAAAAATTAATTAAAGGCCACTCCTGCAGCACGTAAATCCGTTTTTTTTTTTGTACAACGCGACAGTCTGCCCTCGTTGCTGTTGTTGTTGTTGTTGTTGTTGTTGTTGTTGTTGTTGTTGTCAAAGTACGCCACAAGGTTGTAAACTGATCCGCAAAGTTTTTTATACTTTTTTTTTAAGTATAAACTAATAAATAAATTGCAACATGCACAAATTGTGAAGTTAAGAGTACAACTTACTTTATTGATTAATGACAGTTGTGCTAAATACTTGAAAAGTCATTTATTCAGATATAGAATAGCAACTTTAAATAATATTTGCACAACTCGATTACTCGATTAATTTCAATTAAGAGCATTTATTGAAATTATTTTGCCCGTTCAACGGCAGTCCAGTAATATGCTTAATCCATAGCAGATTATAGCTAATGCTGTTGTATCTGCCAGGATGGCCGGTTTTGCAGTTGGTTTCAGCAGCCGTATAGATGCCAAATAGACTTGGTTCAGCTGTTGCTTTATGCAGAGTCAATATGCGAGCCTGCATTGCAGTGCAAGATACTTTGCTATTCGTCTTTCTACTTAGTGCGCATAGTTCAATTGAGCTATCGTAATTTTCATATAACGCCTTGCATTGTTCAGGAGATACAATTTGTAAATCGTCATAGATTAACACATTACCATCATTGCTCAGTCCACGCAGTGTAGCATTATCATTGGCAGTGGCATCTAACTCTATGGCTTAAGCCGCTCGCATTGCTGTGTAACGCGTACGCTAAATGCCTGCGGTTCTAAGGATTGGAACATCTCAAAGCTAGTTCGATTACATAGTAACGTAATATCGCAAGTGTTATCGTTGCCCACACAATTCTCAGTGGTTAGCACCCATTGGGATGAGAGTAGCACTCCACTGCAGTAGTCACGATGCGTTATGTAGATGCCAACTTGATTTGGCAGTAGTTGCGTTTCATTGGAATTTGTTGTTGCTTGATGCTAAGTTTGGTTGTCAGTGTTGTTTCCAGGAAAAGGCAGATTTGGACTACAGTTCGATTGACATTCGTCCTTAGCACAAATAAGTTTTACAATCCAAATTCCGAATAGCGTAGCCGTCAATAATCGTTGATTCAAGTGATACATTTTGAGTGTTGCTGAGTTTTCTGCTTAAATAAGTATGTACAACGCTTTATATACTCAGCAGTGCGTTTAACTAAGCCTAGCAAATTCGTTGAACATTTCTTATCAGAAAAAATTCTGTGAATTGGTATAGAAAATATGTTTTATATAACATAAGTGATTACAAATCAATATTTATAATTTATTATTATTTTTAAGAATCGATTACGTGTTTTTTTTTTCAACTAATAGTTGATTTCAATCCGTAAGATTTCTCATGAATATTAACGTATGATTGAGTTCTTGGATTTGTTATACCCAGTACACGTATGTATATATATAAGCGTTGAGTAAGCTCTGGAATAAAAAAAACTGGTTTTTATTGTTTATAAGTTTTTGACAACTTAAAAACATGCTATAGCTCCATCTCCTCTTTATTCAACCGACAAAGACTTGAGTCTGTGTAACTTTTTCGCTTTCCAAGATTGAATCATTTTCCCTCAGTGAATCATTTTGGAATGATTTTGTGGCATCTACTAGCAAAAGAATATTCTTGAAAGTTATTTATAACCTACACAAATTAAAAACCAGAAAGAACATTGCAGTCGATTATGCTTTACATTGGATACACTGTTCCATGTCTAAGGATCTCTATTCGAACCATAGATTTGTGTGGCAGCTATATTCTATTAGTAGGCCGATCTGTCTGGCATGCCAAAATTAGCTTCTCTTGCTTAATTAACAAACAAACAAAAAAAATAAAAACAAGTTTTCTTACAAAAACAACTACATTCATTCAAAAAGGCTTTCCTTTAAACTGGGCTTAGCATTTTCATTTAAAACACTAACTGAAAAGGGAATAGAAGAGTCTAAATATCTAAATTTGAAGGCTCTATCTGTTAGATGTCTATGTAGACTAGACTTTTGATGTTTGTCACGTCTCATACATATTATTTTAGCACAAAACTAATTTCACATAAATACATTTTAGCATATAAGGTTTTCCCTATATTTAAAAGTTGGTCTGCTAACATTATATTAAAGTTAGCAGGCAGTCACTTTTTTATTTAAACACGAGCAAAACAATGTTAATTAGAGCACAAAATTAGCTTTACAAAATGGGTTTTCAACATGTATGTTCGTCGTACTAGCAGAACAACCCGACGTTGCCCAGGGTAAAATCGGCGCGTTTAATAATTTTTTTTTTTTTTTTTTGTAATCGAGTTTGAAAACTGTAGGATGAAACAAAATATCTTTATATAGGAATTTTCCAAAACCGCGCGTTAGTGAACAGTTTCACCCCAAAGTGTCACAGCTCTCTAGCAATAGCGGTTTCAACTGTGCGGTGATGACGAATCAATCAGGTCAAGAAGGTCTTACACATATGCTTATATAGAAAATAATCGTTCACTTCCGTTTACCCCTTAGTGGTAAAATTTTTCCTAAATCGACGAAACACGTGCGTAATTATTTCTTATGTAAAGTATTCAAACCGAGTTTGTAAACAATCGGATGGAAAAAAAATGTACCCCATACAATTTTTGAGTCCCTTTTCCACTTGTGGTTGAAGTTTATCAAAATCCCTCCATAGTGAGTTTTTTCAACATAAAAGAAAACTAGTGTCCAGATACAAGTATAAACTTTCTAACATTAGTGGTTCCTGCTGGAAGTTAATGAATTAGTATGTCGAACAAAAAGTTGTATATATGTACATATACTTCACCTGCCACTCCTACCCCCTGTACCTCCTACCTCATGCCCCCTTCCACACATCTTCTCCTGCCCCCTTTCACCACTTCGATTACCACCCTTTACCCCACAACCATTCCCCTGCCCCTATCTCCCCTTACTTTACCTCCCCTTCTTCCTGCCCCTTTCGATTCCATTAACATGCATACAATATTTCATCCTTCTATCTTAAATGGTACCCTGCGCGTTGCTGCCTTCCCCCTGCCACAACTACTTCTACCCATATTTCCCAATGCCCCCTTACCCTACCACTGATTCCACTGCCCTCTTTGCCTACCCCCTTCCCATACTTCTCGTTCCCTTTCACCTATTTCTCTACCCCTCTTGCCCTTTCCCTTCCACATCTTCTCCAACACTCCACACTTTCTCTTCTCTCTTCGATCCCATGTTCAACATTTCATCCCTCTATCTTAAATATTTTTGGCCCGGGAACACTCACAGTGAATCGAATTGTGAATCTAAACCATTCTCGAATCCCCATGAACACACACAAATCTTTTCATCAAAATTGAGCCATTCGTTTAGGAGGAGTGCGGTCCACGTACAGAGTTGGCAGACCAAACTTTCTGTTATTTAGCACACAAATTTTAAATGGAGCCCTAAATTAGCGCAAAATGTTCACAAAATATTATCTTAATTGAAACAATATTACTGCTAAGTCGATAATAAGCTGTGACGAAGAGATGTAATATAGGTAGAGGAACTTACTTACAGATAGTGTGTGAGATGAATATCCATCAAAGTCACCACTTTCTTTCATAATCGGATGGTCTCAACAGATAGACGGTCGGACGTGATCTAGATCTACTCGTATTGTCATGCTGATTACGAATATATATATATATTTTCCGATGCTTCCTTTAACGCGGTGCAAAGATTGTGAATAAATTATAGTAATATTTACACTCTGTTTAAAGAGTATAAACAGAAGTTATCTCAATAGTTTCAATGATATTTTAAGAATAAAGCATTTTAATTAAATATTTACTAATGAAGAATTTGTATTCCTTGCTTTTTATACATATTTTCAGCTGCTGCCAATGTAAACTCATCCATATCGAAGCCATTTCTACAGATTGAAAAACACGCAATAACAAGACTGATTATAACCAAGCCACATCAGCCTCATTTTCTTACATGCAACGCAACAATAGACGAATTACACTTTTTTCAACAAAGTAACTAAATATATCTTAATATATTTATAAACAAATTGCAGTTTAGAATTTATATGAAACTAAATTTCCACTTTACGCATATCGTTCTACAGCAGATGAAACAATTTACTACTATACTTGGTTTCGGAATGAGAAGGAAATTCAACCGATATGGCGCCGCAATGAGTTCTTTGTATTTCGCAATGGGACACTACGTCTGCCGGCACACGAACGCACCAGCGGCAGTTATCGCTGCAAGATCAATGCCAATGAGACGGCAGTGATATCGGAGAGCATAATCGTTGAGTATCCAGGTAAGCATTTACATAGGGGGCATACATTTTTATTACAATATTAAAATTGTATCTTTATAGTGCTCAAACGTAATACGCCCAATGCTGGCTTCAACATAAGCGCCTTCATTGGACAACCGCTGACGCTCAATTGTCCCATGCTGAGTGTGCCACAGGCGAATATAAGCTGGCATTATGGCAATCTAACGCTGGCCAAAACGCTCAACGACAACAGGCGAGTAAAGATCAATGCCAGGGCAACAATAATCGCAGTGTGTACGTGCGTACTTTAAGCTATACACCAAAACTGAGATTGTTATGCCACACGGCTTGCTATGCGCTCTTGAAAAGCTGACTACTACTACACTCCATGCAATCACCCAATCAAATATTAATAAAATTTCCATTTGCAGATTCCTAATTCTCAATAATGGCAGTCTGGTCTTAAAGCAGCTTAGCGCCAAAGATGCAGGCAAATATAAGTAAGTATCTAAATATACCGAGGTCGCATACAATTAAGCTGCATCTAAGCATGTGCAAACTAAGGCTTTCAGGTGCAGTACGAGACGATTTAACATTTCTTTTTTTTTCTTTTGAAAAACATTTGTTATTTTTTATCAAAGACCAAAGCGACTTTTAAAATTGACTCACACCGACTCTCCTAGTGCAAACATTCGATTTAGACACGAAAGTGCCAAAGCAGTCATTGCCATTGCCACCACCGCTGCACAGTGGGGCCTCAGCGCGAAAAGAATAGCAAAAATCAAAGATTTTGTTAAAAACATTGAGCAAAATTGAAGTACGCATATGATACAGAATTAACCAAAGATTTAGAATCTAAAAGTGCTTTTTAAATTTAATTAACTTTTGTAGGCGTTAGAGCCGCTCAAAGTTAACTATTTTTTCAGTCAGCAAGAAAAATCAGAAATTAAATAACGTAAAGAGTAAACTAATGAAGAGACCTTAGCTTTGTTTACGATTGTCAAAAGAAAAAAATATTCCATTTTACGAGATTCATTAATGCGTCATAAAGTGGATGTTCTTCCTGGGTATAAAGAAATTAGAGTTGTTAAGCAGAAATCTGTATCACCACATACAATGGTTACTAATGTATCGGTTAAAGTAAAGTATCAAGACTTGATGAATCATAATGCCTGAATGGGAGTTAGAACTACTTTCTGAAAGCCTCACATTGATCAATAAGTGGGAATGTAATGTAACAGCCGAAAAGAGTGCTTACAAATGCGAAACTTTTAAATATGTAGGCTGCCTCTTCAGATCCATTAATTTTATATGTTTGAAACATGAGATCATATATGTATATACTATATTTTCAGAAAAATAAATAATTTTGTAATGCAACCTTTAACAACGTATTTCGAGGCACTCTTTTAAAGTTTGAGGAATTATTTATTTTTAAATATCTACATTTAGATATTTAGAAGATTTTTGCAACGAAACAAGTAAGAAGGCCCCACTATGCGATGCAGCCGCCGAATACAATAAATGTTCATTCGAATAATATTTAATGTACATGTTGAAGCAATTTTACGTTTCGCTGATAATGATGAACATCAACACCTTTGGCGGTTGTGTTTGTTGGTGCTGGACACAAAGCGCAAGTGTCTTCACGCCATTCTGGCTACTTTAATTAGGCGCGATTTGGCAGACGCGACTGCATATCGGTTACCATGTTGGAATGCCAGCAAAATATGCGCTTATTAACACTCTACAGCTGCAGTGGCAGTGCAGTGCGGCGGCAGTGGCAATGCACAAAGCACAAAAGCTGTGGCATGCAACAGGCTGGCTTAAATTTTGCACTCGGTTGGCAACAATAATTGCTGCAATTAGCATGTGCCCAAACTGACGGAAGACATCTAGACTTCAATTTAACTTAACTCATTTGTCGTGTTCAATTATAATACTAAACATATTTTTCTATATTGCAGATGCTCGGCGCAAAATCAGTACGCAGTGAAGACGCATCGTCAGTTTATTTGGACGCTTGCAGTGGAGGAGCCGCTGCAGAAAGATGGTCGTTGGCAGCTAACGCAACTTTTGCCCTATTTGCAGAATATTACACAATATATACCTCAGGGAGAACGATATACGGCTAGCATGCCGTGCACTCTCCGATCTGGTGCCCATTGAATGGTGGTACCAGCGTACACCGAGCGAACAGCTAATCAAGCTTAGTAATAATAGCGCCGAATATGAGATTATCGATGCACATTTGACACAGCACGATGGCTACTACATGTGTGCTACACCGCGCGATAGACAAATCTTTCGTGTGGTGGTCACAACGCCGCCCAGCATCACAGAGCAACTACGCGTCTATGAGGGTCTGATTGCTGGTCAGGTTACATTTCGCTGTCGTGCTGATGGTAATCCTCGACCGACGCTTAGCTGGTATCACAATGGTGCATCACTGCAAAGTTCCTATACACGCTACGTCAGTGGCAATGATCTGTATATACACTCATTTGATCCTGAGGAGGATGGCATTTATCAGTGCTTTGCGCGTAATATTGCTGGCGAGGCATATACCGCAGGCGAGATACGCTATAACGGCAAGGGCGATATGCAGCAGTTGATGCAAATTAATCCGCTGCAGAATATACGCTGTTATGCGCATAGTTTCAATACAATTAATATAACATTCGATAGTCGTGCCATGGAGTCGCTCTTCATAGTGTACATTGTGCAAAGTAATCCGCATCGTTGGATAACGCCATTTGCACCCTTGAAATTAAATCATACCTCATTTAGAATAATATCTACACATCTGCCAGTCTATCGTCCATTCGAACTGATAACGCGTAGTCTAATACCAACGTCCGAGACTCGTGTGGGCAACAAACCCAGTCAACACACCATATTGAGTTCGTTGCGCAGTGCACCGGTGACCTGTTGCACGCAAGGCTGTAAGTGACATGCAAATTACTAATATACTTGTATATAATTTTTATGCAATAATATTCGCTCTTTTATGCAGTGCTGCTACATCTGGTACACATAAACAATGATACCTTTGTAACATGGTCACAACCGGAGCTGGATACTATAAAGTACTTTATATTGCAATTCTCCGTTAACTATACACAGCCACATCCTCAGCAAATGCTGGAATATCCAATTGTTGGCACCGTCGAACATGTTGAACTCGAGGCGGAGGATGTGCTCAGCAAACTGATCGCTATTGATCCACTGGAACCTGCTGCAGCACAGTCAGTGCTGCGCAATGCCGAGAGCAGCATTGTGGATAACGAGGCTACGGACCAATTGGAGCTATCTAATGATATATTTAGTATTGTAGTACCCGCAAATGTTACCGGCGTTCTCATGCAAAATTTTACAAAGATCAAAATGCGGGTACTGATTATTACGTCGGAAAATGAGCATCTGCAGCAAGATTTTCGCTATGTGCAGTGGAAGATTGTGAGTAAACTGTACTGTAGTGCATATTAAGATATTTTGTATTAAGGAGTTGACGTTTTGCATTGTTGCTCGCTAGACTACTTTTCTATACTGTATATCTGTATTTAGCGTTTCGCGTTCCTACTCATATTACTTTTTATATCCTTCACACGTAGTGTAAACAAAGTAAACTCCATAAAGCATATATTTCGCGTAATACTTATCTTGATAAGTACTATGAAGTACAGCTCTTAGACAAACCCAACAAACATTTTAAATTTTCTGTATAGAACACTTTTATTTTTAAACCTTTGGGCACTTTTTCATTCGCTTCAGTTGTTTAGGCGCAGTTATAGAATAAATATAGAAAAATAGTTTTCTACCCGACTGCTCTAAGGATGGTATGGTTTTTGGGTGTATGTATGCAAGCCTGTATATTCTTTGGCACTCACTATACCCCAAAAGGCTGGATTTTTGTCTAGAATAGCCTAGTGAATGTGGAAGGTTTATCGCTACAGAGATTTATTGGTTTGCACTTCATTTATTTTTTATTTCGATTTGCGTATATAGGTCACTCAACCTATTCAGAAAAGTAGTTGCAGTTTGAGATCGAAGATATTCCTTGTTATTAACATTCTTGCACAGTATAACAAAAACACTTGATTTTTTCACAGATCGAAAACGATACCTCCGAGCTATCGAATACACCATTCCATCTGACCATTGTTGAGTCACGCATGCTTATGTTTCACTTTCTGGATGACTTTAATGAGACCTGTGTCCAGATTTGTCATTTGCAAATACAATTTCCCATTATCAAGAAAGAAGAACCAGTTTGTGAACTACGTAAAGTGGAGAATTCTATGCTAACCATACGCAATCTCAATCCGAATAAGCATTATCGTTTGCTATTCTCCAGCTGCGAATCGCAGATATTCTATGGACAGTTGGATGTACGGACTTTGCCAGATCGTAAGTCAATGCTACTGAAAATAAGATCAATTTTTAATCAATACAATAATAAAATTTACTTGCAGCACCCGGCACAATAAGTAATCAAAACATAATCCGTCAAAATGGTTTAAAGCTGATTTGGGATCCACCGTTGCAGCCGAATGGACGTGTGCATCACTACAATATACTCTGGACGCTGGGCAATGTAACACATGAGGCTAACGTTTTCGAGTGCAGCGACTGTTTTTACAAAGTTAGTTTTCTACAGCATTATATCGCAATAAAATAAAACTAAATAAGCTTTACTACAATTTACAGTTTCCTAATATCTCTGAGACTGCCAAGATCAATGTTACGGTGCGCGTTGTCGGCGAGACGGGCGTCGGAGCGCCTATCTTCATTGATCTACGTAATATTAATCATCAATCGCTCGAAATAGAACGTCCCAATACTAGTTCTGAGGTATATTCCGGCATTGCCATTGGTTCGTTGCTCTCATGCATTTGCGTCTTGTGCTTTGCGTTGCTCATAATCTTTCAGCGCAGGCGTTTTAAAGCACGACAACAAGGGCCAACACATCTCAGCACACCGACCGATATTAATTTTGGTAATTTAAGCAATATGCCAGGCATGCCATGCGACAGCGCTGGTGGACTCAGCGGCAGCACGTTGCAGCAAGATTGTCACGAGATGCAAACGCTCATACCTAGATCACGCTATAATATTGAATTGGTGCCGGAAAATACAACAGCAGCGGCATACCAGACAACACAATTGCCAAATGGTAATGGCAATGGCAATGGAAATGGTAGCGTGCTGCGACGCAACCAGGAGCCAGGCGGCAATGAGCACGATTTACAACAATGCCAACACCTGCACGACTCCTACATTGGTGTACATAACCTCTCACAGATGCCGCTCTGCAGTAGTTCACCTGAACGGCGTCCGCCAATAGATACTGACACTAAGGCATTCTTCATAGCATTTAAACATGCAGCACCACCAAATGCAGTGGTTGCACAGCCACATAAACAAAGTTCCTCAATAATTGCCAATAGCAGCAGCGGCAATGGTGCTGGCAATGAAAGCACAGTGCCACCCAACTCATTGCCGCTGGTTTCGACGGTTCCTTTTATAAGCGGTGCACGCCGCAGCGGTAGCCTGAGCAGCAGCAGCAACGGCAGCAGCAGCAATGGCAGCAACAGCAGCAAAAAACAATATCATACAAATTTTCCAAAGCATTCAAATTCAAACGATGGCATTTGTCTGCTAGCAGAAGAAGAATCAGCAGCAACCTTGACGCCAACTTCAGAGCATGAGATTTCTGCTGCTGTGCTAACAAATGGTTTTAAAGTGACTGCAGAGGTGTGCATGCCACCGCAGACGATTGAGCCCACCACAAGCAGCAAGTCCACTTCAAATAACAATAATAGCAGCGCAAGCAAACGCAAGCAGTCGCAAGCAAAGAGCACAACAAAGCTAAAGGATCGTAATGTTGCTGGTGGCAGCAGTCAACGCCAGACAGCGGCGACTTCAGCAACATTGCCAACTTATAGCAGCAATGCAACATCCATAGTTCCTGCCATTGGCCCCAGCATGGCATCTAGCACGACGACGACGAAGCATTGGTCCACAACGCCTAGCAGCAGCAGCAATCTACATCGGCGACCCAATGTAGATCCCAATGGTTGATGCAGTGCTGTAATCTAAAAAAAAAAAGTATTTATAAAAAAAAAATAGAAACGAAACATTCGCAGGGTTCATTGCATCCCATACGCCCGCCCGCCCCACGAAAGTAAACAAAAACAAAACAAAACAAACAAAAAAAAAACATTCCATAGGCACAGAGTTATGTTACGACTATATAGGTATACCTTTGTAGTATATATATATATATATATATATATATATATATATATATATATATATATATATATATATATATATATATATATATATATATATATATATATATATATATATATATATATATATATATATATATATATATATATATATATATATATATATATATATATATATATATATATATATATATATATATATATATATATATATATATATATATATATATATATATATATATATATATATATATATATATATATATATATATATATTGTAGTAGTGTTTGAAAATTATATACTATTTAAATATCTACATACATGAAGGGTTTTCAAATGGCACACAAAAATTTTGTATTCTAATACTAAATCGCACTACATTTTTTTTCATGGTGAAGTTCACGTACGAGCAAAATTTGGAAATTATTAAAAATTACAACCGAAATTCTAAGTCGTCTTCATCCACGAAGTGCATTTTTCGCTTAATGGATTTGTCAAAAGACAAAATCAGACAACAACAGACCCACGTGTCCTTCAAGAGACTCCACTGCATACACAAAACGTGAACGTGTGGTGTGAATTTCATGTCTGGGGGTGTGTGATTGCAGCATATTTTTTCGTCGATGAAAATGATAGCTATGCTACGGTCAATGGTGTTCGCTATTGTGTCATGTTGGTAGACTATTTTGAGAATTGTATGGACTTGACATCAGTGATATGTGGTTCCAGCAAGATGGTGCCACATGCCACACAGCTGGTCAAACAATTAATATACCATATGCTACAATCACAGCTCCGGCATGAAATTCACATCACACGATCACTTTTTCTGGATGCAATAGTGGGTCTCTTGAAGCATATGTGGATTTGTTGCTATACAAAAACGTTTATTTTGTTTAAGGACAAAACCTTTAAGCGAAAAATGAGCTTCATCGCTGAAGTTGATTTTTCGATGAAATTCAGGATACTCGTATTCTTCAAACTTCTGCAAAGCCCAACCGGAGAAACGTCGCCACTTCAAATAATCAAGACGCTTCAGTTCTTGAATTATTTAGTTTGATCTTGTAAGGTTTTAGGCAAAAGATCTTAATGCAAAATTCGCCACAATCATGTGGTTTTAGAGATTCCCACAGTTCTTGTAAACGTATACTTTAGTTTCGGTACTTCGTTCAGTGCACTTCGTCTTGCAGGCACGGGAACATCCAATAGTGAGTATATTGACTCGAATTTATGCACTACTTATAGCACGTACAGCCTGTCTGTTGGGATGATTATAACGAACGACAATTGGAGTAGGCGCACTTAAAGTTGCGACCACCGACTCAGAATTTCGATAGTAATTTTTAATAAATTCCAAACTTTGCTAGTTTGTGAACTTCACCATGAAAAATATGTAAACCTTGGCTGACGTTGACAGTTACTGAAAAAAATTTAAGTGTGCGTTAGTATATAAAATACAAAATTCTTATTGTAAACAAACCCTTTACATACATGCATACAAATACATACATAAATAGTTATATAGACGTAGTCTTTGATTGTACATTTTATAAATGTAAAGCTAACTGAAGTTGATCTATTTGCATAAGAAGTGTTTTAAGGAAACAGAATGATAAGTTTTTTTTTATATATACAATATATTTGCTTAGTAATTGGTTAGCTTTTTGTTTTCGTTAATTGAGGCTAATTATTTTTAAAAAAGAAACAACGCATTTAAGCTAAGATTATGAAAGAGAAAGTAAGAAGTTGATTGGAAGAGATGCATGATATGTTTTTGCTTTTTTTATGTTGTTCAGCAATTAATTTTATATAGAAGTATATGGCATCGATAAAGAAAAAAACTGCCAAAAAACAAAAAAAGAAAAATATGAAATAACAAAAATATCTCATCACACACAGCAATAGTCACAACTACATATACAAAAAATATAACAACAAAAATGCACTGCAATACACACACACACACACACAAATATATACAATAGCCCAAAGTAAAAAAATTGTTCAGTTAATTGTTCCATTTTATTATTTATTAATTTTGTATTTTATTTATTTAAATTTTTTGTTTTTATTTTATTTTATTTTTTTTTTTTGTTGTTTTTTTTTACCGAAATATCAAATGTACCTGATTATATTCATTTCGCATTTTGCACTTTCCATATTGTATAATTTTTATGTTGTTTTTCTTTTTTGTTTTTTTTTTATATAAGAAAAAGTAACACAAATGTTTGCACACAGCCGTTGATAAAAATAGATCCGTAGCATATTTGAAAAAAAAAAAACAAAAATATTAAATATCTATATAAAGTACATGTTATTTCCATAGCACATACGAACATATTGTACAATATAAATACACAACAACATCTATAGAACCTGTACCTCGATTGTACAAAAAGTAAAAACCCTTAAGCCCACACAGTAACAATTCTATACATAAACAGAAAATACGTTAATTTCCATCAAATCATATTCAAAATTTTTCATCGAATCATATTTTTCATGTGTTTTGCAGCGCTCGAAGTTGCAATTCCTGAAAATTTGCGCAAAAGTTCGTGGTGGAAAACACATATGCAAAAAATTTTGATATGTTTTCCAATAGTTTCATTTTACAGTATCCGCTCGGATTTTCTCTGATTTTCAAAGCCCTTAGCTCCAGTAATAAACAAAAGAGATTGCTGCTGTCTTAATATCTCAATTAGTATATCGAGGAGAGGCTTTTACGTTCAATATATTTAGGGTTTTTTGCCATTATTTTTCCGTACACTCAAAAAAAACCTTGATGTGAGAATTCCAGTCAAAAGAAACCTAAAACTATACATTTTTAAACCAGAAACTTTTCACCATGCATGTTAAAAACAATTTTTTCTTTTTTTTTTCAAATCGATTTTACAAATTTACAAAACCAGAAAGTAATATCTTTTAGTTATGTTCTTTAAAATTGACTAGAGTTCTCTCAGTGGTCGAAATTCGACCTTTTGTCTTAAAACAACAAAAATATCAATTATACATTGATATCAACGTTGTCCAGCCATAACCTCATGGGCATAAAAACCTTCGTGTTTTCACACATACGAACGTACGCATGCCAAAGTCGGCTGTTTGATGCTAAAGAGAAACAAAAATTTGAATTCGTTACTTTGCATTTGTGTTGTATTTTGGCACGCTGTACAAATTTTGACTCCGAAATGATTCACACTATGGGTGCTCTCCTTTTGGACAGCCCTGCTGTAAGGACCGCCCAGAAAAAGAGCGACAATATGTGAGCAATTTATTTGCAATAATGGGTTAATGCTTATTTATGCAATTAGTTAAGGCAGAGTTTTTGTTGGTATATCAATTATTTACTTTTTTAGTTTAACTAAAAGTTAAATTCCTCTTCTTTTAAAATTTTAACAACTAAAACTATCAAAATCACACTGAATTGATGCTTGCCAACATGTTCGCAGGTGCGCCCAACGTGCCTACCGTCGAGTTGCTCGACTGACATGCTCTGCAATGTGAATCGCCCTTTACAGTAAGACAGAGATAGGGAAGATTTTTCTCTATTATTCCAACTGAAAGCAAAGGAACTGAAAGAAACAAAAAAGATTGCAACTATGCTGAATACACTACATCATTAAATTTTTGGACCATTCAAGTGCATAGAAAGATGTAAATATGAAAATGGACAAATCATAATCCTTTTTTCTTTGCGTGTATACTGCTGCGCTAAAGCAAAACAATACATTATCAACTGTAGGTTATTCCTATGCCGTCGCCTACTTAGACTTTTTTGTTGTTATTTTTTAGCAAATTGAGAGAGCTGAGAGAGAGAGAGAGAGAGAGAGATTGGCGTTGGACGTTACCTGATTTTTAACTACCTTAGACGCCATACTTAAGAAAAGAAAATTACATTCGCCCCTGCTCCTCTTAACATTCTTCCCAACAAAAAAAAAAAAAAAATCAAGCGAAGAGGCTTAAAAAGGCTTATGAATGATTGCCTATTAAATATATAGATATTTCTTGAAGAAACAGTTTTAAGTAAAAAAAAAGCCTTACTTCACTCGTCTATTAAACCATGTATAACGTATCAGGTTCCATATCGAGTTTCAAGTTGATATTGATTGAAATAATGAAGTTTTTTTTTACAGAAACCTTAAAGTAGGCGTTGTATTTGTGTAGATGCCTCCCTAAAGTAGGCGTGGCATACTGAAACAATTATCAATACCAGAGTCTTCATATTGATTATTAAATCGATACAATAAAACTGAAAAACAGACGGATGAACTTAAGTACTACTACATTATTTTGTTTACTAAAGGCATTTCTCATATACACACCTGAATCTAAAGTTCAGTGTTACACTCTGAATCATGACTGACGATTTATGGCTTATTTTCAAGCATAGTACTTTCTTTAAGTCTTGTAGATTGTTCTGTCATTGTTTGCAGATCTCAATTTCAATAGTTAAGAGAATTAATAGAAGATAATTAAGATCATCGCAAAGAATGTGATTTACAGTGTGGCTAGAAAGTACCAGACAATACGCGTGCTTACAAGCAGAATGTAAAGTTCGTCTATAAATTCTCGCTGGTGGTACTCCAGTTGTCCACTGTTACTGGTGGCCCAACACAACGCAGCATTCATGAAAGTATTTTCAACTATCGTAGAATATAAACAATTTCCGGTTAGCAACTACAATTTGAGAAGGCATTTTTCTCCATACTTCTCTGTATAAAATTTTAACATCTAAATTGACTGTTGCTGGGCTAAGTAGTATTTAAATGAAGTTTTCGATGCACTTGAATGAGTTTCCGAAGCCGTTTCTAAAACATGAACAATTTTCTGATATTTTAATGGTTTGATGGATTTTAGCGACTTATTCCCTAAACTATTCTCTCTCACATACTTGTGTATGTCCACTTTAGATGTTGAAATTAAATGAATGTATTTTGTATATCGTTGTTCAATGTAAAGAAAAATAAATTAAATGAATAAATAAATAGATGAGCACATTCCATAAAAAGAAATACATAACTTACACACACACACAATATACATAGTGAGTTTATGCGAGAGAAATAATTGCAATTATGTCTCTCGCATAAACTCAGTAACAGACACTCACACACATACAAGTTCAAAAATGTTTGTATTGAATGTTTGAATGTGAAAAGTGTTTTTTTTTTTTTTTGTAACTGTAAAACGTATACGTATTTAGACCTAAGTGCAATATACCTAAAACCTAAAAGATTCTTGGAGCCGACAAATCTAATAAGAAATGAAGCGAACAAACTGAAAGACAAACATTACAATAGTACCTTTGGAGAAATACAATTTTGATGCGTGAGAAAACGAACACTCTTTCCATAATATATTCCATAAAAAATTACAAAAAAAAAAAACGAAAAAACAAAAAAAATTCTATATATAAAAATAAACCATATAAGAAATCTATATATTCTTATTCAACATTTGTGTTCATACTAATTTATAAGCAAACAACAACATTTCGAAGCATTTAAATACAAAAAAATATAACTATAAACAAAAAAAAAAAAAAGAAACAGTTTCGATGCAATGTGTTAAATTAATTTTGAAGAATTTTATTGAAATATACCAAAAGTACGCAACAAAACAAATAAATAAAGAAGAAATATTCCATAAAATGAACTTGAATTTCCTAAAAAATAAAATGAATAATGATATAAGTAAAAGCAAATTTATATGTAATATTTATGTATATGAAAAGAGCAAAAATGTATTGAATGATTAACAAACACAAAAGAAAGAAAAAACAGAAGAGTTAAGAGTTTAAAAATTAAAATTAAAAATCGAATATTATATAAGAAGAAGAAGAAGAAGCGAAAGAAAATTATATATTTAACGAAACAGCGATTGTGATCGCCGTGTAAGTGGATGTGATAAATGTTTAAATTATTTAAGTGCATATAAAAAGTAATAAATTATAAAACAATTTAAATGCTAACAACTTAAATCCGATTGAAACGAAAATTGTCAACAAGTTTTGATTTAACTAAAATTAATATCTCGGTTCAAGAAAATTATCCAAAAATAATTTTTTAATATTCACAATTGTGCTCGAGAATAGTAAAAACTCAAGAACAAAAATGAAAGCTCTGTCTCCTTCTGTCTTTGCTAAGCATTAAACAAGAAAATTCACAAAGAGAAAATTGAAGGAAAGCCTACGGTATATGAAATATTTTGTATGCAATTTATAAATTGAGGACAACATTTGGTGAGTATAGAAATTGTGTACTTTTTTGTAAGTTTATTATGTTAATGTTTCAAAATGTGGAGAACAAAAAATAACAGAGAAAGAGTCTAAATGTAGTTGAGAAAGAAGAATAAAGCAAAATTACATTGAATTGAAAACAATAAATATTGGAAAACTATAATATGTACATGGTTTTTTTTTTTTACGTTTGAATGCAAATGAAAAGACATTTTTTTGCAAGTTTAACCTTTGGAGGAAAAGGTTCCACTTTTCGAGGCTCTGAGTTATCTCCGTTGTAGCTTAAGGTTTTGGTTTTTCTTTCGCTGGCTCCTGATGTACGGTTTGAGACTCAGAACACCCGCAATCGCGGGTCGATTTACCACATTCACAGCTTACAGGCGGCTTAGACCAATTACAGCTACCAGCACAACCACAATTTCCAGAGAGCTTTCCGCACTTACAGCCACATGTTTTATTTGTCCCGTCATCAGTTGGCGGCTCAACAGGCTTTGGTTTTTCAGTTGGTTTATCACAATTGCAGGCAACAGTACAACCACAATTTCCAGAGAGTTTTCCGCACTTACAGCCACATGTTTTATTTGTCCCGTCATCAGTTGGCGGCTCAACAGGCTTTGGTTTTTCAGTTGGTTTATCACAATTGCAGCCAACAGTACAACCACAATCTCCAGAGGGCTTTCCGCATTTACAGCCACATGTTTTATTTGACCCGTCGTCAGTTGGCGGCTCATCAGGTTTTGGTTTTTCAGTTGGTTTATCACAATTACAGCCACCAGTACAACCACAATCTCCAGAGGGCTTTCCGCAATCACAGCAGCATGTTTTATTGGACCCCTCACCAGTTGGAGGTTCTTTTGGTATTGGGTTTTCAGTCGGTGGTCGTGGTTCCGTTGGTGGATCTTCAGGTTTTGGGTTTTCAGTTGGCGGTCTTGGTTTCGTTGGTGGATCTTCAGGTTTTGGTTTTTCAGTTGGCGGTCTTGGTTTCGTTGGTGGATCTTCAGGCTTTGGGTTTTCAGTCGGTGGTCGTGGTTCCTTTGGAGGGTTAGGACATCCGCAATCACAGGGCGATTTACCACATTCACAGCCTGTAGTTGGTTTAGTGCAATTACAGCCACCACCACCACATTGACCCTCTCCAGCAGGCTTTCCGCATCCACAGCCACCAGTTGTATTGGAAGTTTGGTTACTTAAGTCACAAATTACAAGGCAAGTGCTATTTGTTGAGTTTGACCAATATGAATAGCAGCTTATGTTGCTTGCATTGATCACAGATGTGAATTGATCACAGCTTAAGTTAGCAGTGTAACTGAATGCTATGCACAGGGCCACGAATGTGCCTGCTATGTAGTGCAACCTCAGCATCTTGTTGAAAGCTGCTGTTTGTTTGTACTGAATCAAATTGCTGGTAAGCAGCGAGTTTATATAGCGTTGTAAGTTGAACGGATGTGTAGTTTGATTTTCAATATTAGCTGCTTATCGTGTGCAGTTCTTGTAAGTTATTTTCTATGGAAAGTGGTTTTTACGTAGTAGCGCTCTTGCATTGCATGGCAAGTTTTAAATAAATTTCAGAATTCCAACGAAAACTATTTATCATAATTAAATTCCATTTGCGTAAACTAAAAAGTCGAATAAATGAGGATTTTATTGAATACCTTCTACAACTATTCTGTACAATTTAAATTTTTCTTCTTCTTTTTTTAAGAACTAAATTACATTTAACAAAATTCTAAACATATTTTCATCATCAAATAACACTAGATAATATCTAAACATTCAGGTTTCGTTGGTATCGTTCAAATGGATTGGTTTGTTGTACAGATTTTTTTTTTTTTATTGTATTACATTTTTGCGGGTTTTATGTCGATAAAGACAGCATCACAAACTATATATATATATATATATATATATATATATATATATATATATATATATATCTATATATTGAATTTACATATGCATTTATTTGTATGTAATTGCGAACCGATCACATTATAAGATCAAATGAGTTGCTTTCTTAAATGAATAATTGTTGTGTTTGTTGGCATAGCTTTAAATTCGAATTATCAACTACTTTTTAACTATATATAATATTTAAAATAGCTCTGATATTAATCATATTGCGCATAGCGACGACTATTATTGTAAATATAACAATCAAGAGAAAAAAATAATAATAATATATAAAAAACAATGCAATATGGGTGCAGTTTATAAGGTACGCGTTATCATCAAACAATTAATTTACAAAAAAAAAAAAATAATATGTTACTCTATGCAACATTCATACATATAACTATATAAGTATATAAAAAAAAAAAACCTCTTCAGGTGGAGTGCTGTTTTTAACTATCTATCAATAAAAATATCAACGAAGCAATGAAGTCTGTTCAACAGACTTTCTTAATCATCTTAACTAATTCTTTGTACAGAATACAATCACGACTGCGTGGCTTACAGATCTCACGATGATCAAGACGTATGCCGCAGACATCGCCAATGCCGGGATCTGAAATGAAGGAATGATATTTTTAGAGTCACTTTCTCCATTAAATAAAAAGAAAAATGTTAACTTTGGAGGAACCAAAGTTTTAATACTCTTCATATTTGCGCTTTAGGCTCGGTAACGCTGTTTAGATTTTAAAAAAAAATTATTATAATCGGTTGTTCAAGTATTACCTAACGCGAAGAGTGGAAGGTGTTCAGAATTGGTTACTAAGTGTTACAAAGGGGTTGAAGTGGTGATTCTGTTTGTTGTTACGTTACTTTTTTCAAGTTATTTTTGTAGTTATCAATATAAAAATAAACAAAACTTTGAAATCATATGATCTAAAAAGTTAGTCACATCGAAGCACAATTATTATCAACAGGATTTTTAAAATTTGTTGGTTTTATCGGGGCATCATACAAATCTATGCTGCATTATGTTTGTGAAGTGCATAAAACTTACAGATGAATAGGTAAGATTGACGGAAGAAAGCATACGCCCACGCCGTATTGTCGTGCTGGAAAACTTCTTTGAAAATAATTTTTTCTGGATACATTGTCACTGGTACACTGCATTTGCATAACATTTTTGTGTGTTCCAATACTATTAGTGGGGAGCGGGCGTAATTTGTGGCCTCTGATAGAATTTATTCACATTAGTGTTTGGCATGCATTTCCCCTTATTGACGTTTGTAGATGGGATATAGGGTTGTGTATAAATTTGTTGTGCAGGAAATTATTAGAAAGAATTATAAAGAAGTACATGAAAATTTGTAGGAATTTTAGATCAAGCGAGCGTTGAATATTTGGTAGGTCGCGTGAAAGTTGAAACTAGCAGTTACGGAAAACGTACCCTTAAACAAAGTAAAACAGATTGAAGCACGTTTTCGACCATAATTCGCCAACCATCCTCGCGATTAATATCCAGAACACTATTAATAGTGGCTTTCAAGTGGTTCCATGCAAATGTCAAAATTGCAAATTGGATTTACTTTAATTTAGCTAATTCCGCATTTCTTTGCTAGTTTCGGAGATACAGGCCAAAATGTAAAAAGTTCATGTTTTTTGAAACTTTTTTTCGAACAACCCTTGTGCCCGGCCATATGTCTCGGAAACTGTCGATGCTGCTTTGGTTCAAACATGTTCGATACAACAAAATAAACACAAAGTGTTTTTGTATGGAAGCTGTACTTTCAAATGGATAAATCGCTTGCATTTTCAAACTTGTATTGCTTCTAGTTATAAAAAGTCTGCATATCAACTTTAAAAGCTTGAGGGAATAGGATGGACAGTAACCCACAGGCAGGCAGACAGACAAACAGACGGACATGGCTAGATCAACACGTTATGTTCATCACGAATATATATATTTTATGGAGTCTCCGATGCTTCCTTTAAGGATACATACATTGTGACTAAATTAGCATACTATTCACACTCTGTGTGAAGAGTATACATAAACAAAAAAAAAAACACACACACACACACCTGCTGAATCAACACCCACAATGCGCAGATAGAGCACCGACATGAGTGTCAGCGCTGTTTCGACAAAACTAAAAACTTCAATCTTCAGATGTCCGAGATGATAGAGACCAGCAAAGCGACGATGCAAATCCAATAAATACTTATTATCTACGATTACAAATAAGCAAAGTAAGTTATTATAAACAATATCATGTATCTATAATATAATATATATAATAACTCACTCTTCTCTATATCAAGCAACTCCACGGAGCGCGTTAGCAGCGGCGCCTTGATGCTGGCTAAATGTGAGCCACGATGTGGCACTGAATAGAAGAAAACACCACGTGCTGAACGCCAGAGTGGCGTCATTGCTGGACGTCCACTTTCCCAAGCATCCACAATCATTTGCTTTATGAACAATCCGCCCTTCGAGTGTCCGACATAGACAATAGGATGTCCATAGCCGACGCGATGCTTCACTAGCAGCTCTGCCATTTCACGTGAACGCTGTACTAGATTCGAACGTGGCTCTTTGCTCTTCCACAGCGGTCGCCACAGATACTGATCGGTAGTGTAGTTTAATGCTATGACACGCACGCCAGGACAGTCAATGGGCAGCCAATCACCGGGCCAACACTTGGAATAGTTTGGATCATCGGGCGAGGGTTTTGCGGATTGTTTGTGTTTATTTTGCTGCTGCTGCCGCTGTTGTGTTTCAGTTTTCATTTTCTGCTCAAGACTTGGTTCAATTACACATTCATTTTTGTTTTCGTTGCTGCTGCTGCTGGTGTCTTGAACATCATTTGTTGTATTGGAATTATCATCATTTAGTATGGATTCAAGTTGCTCTTGCAGCTGACGACTGTGTTCGTTCATACGCAGCCGGAATGTCGGAAAGCTGTACTCGATGCCTTCACAGAATTGTATATCCTGTGGCTCACCGCAGACATAAGAGTAGCTAAAATTGTAGAGGAAAGACTGTTATTATATGACTCCAAATGCAATGCTGGATTAAATAAACTTACTCTGCATAGTTCTCACTCAGTGGAAAGTCCTGATGTTCCAGCTGTTCCGATTCATTTGTATGCTTACTGTTATGATGTGTAATTTTGGCTCGTTTCTCCTGCGGTGGCTGATGCGCAGTCGAAGGACGTGAATGTCGTGGACGCTTTGGTGGTCGCACCGGTGGACGCGGTGGCCGTTCAAATTTAACCGGCTGACGTTCATTCGCCCAGACTCCTTGTTTCCAAGTATTGGCCAAGGAACCGTGTAGCCCGTGTATGAAGACAATATCAGCACGTATAGGCATATCTGGCGCTGGTTCAGCTAATATATTCAAGCTACAACAGTTCGGCGCCAGTTCATCACTGACTGCCAAGGATTTTCGTTTGGAATTAGTCGGAAATAATGGCAAGGAGCCGCGTGGCTCACGTAAAAAAGGCGACATGGTAGGACTTGCAAGCGGTGTGGAAGGTGCTGAGGGCATAGCGTTACCGATAGCATTAAAATCCAATGTATCCGGTAAACTCTCGACTCCGTCACGTGATTTGCGCAGCTTTAATAGCTCCAGCAGCGGCCCAATGCGATTAGAAACTGTGCAAAAGTGCAAAAAGTGATAAGTGCAAAAAGGAATAAGTGAATATTAATTAAATAAGAGAAAATGTTAGCTTCGGTAGAGCCGAAACTTTAATACTCTCTACACAAGTAGAGAGTTTTACCTACAAAAGCCCCAAAGCAGTGGTTTTATATAATAGAGAAATTCTGCATACAAAAATACAAAAGAGAGTAGGTCCTTTGTATGGGGCTAATCCAAAAGGAGGGAGATTACACCCATTAATAAATCGACCATAATAAATCGTCATGTACATTTTTAAGTTGATATCGACTACAATGAAAAAACTTTTTCATACAAAAAGTCGAAAGTGGGCGTATGGTTTGTAAGTGGGCTACCTAAACAAGTGTGCGTGGCATGTCCTTATGGATACTCTATTTAACTGCAATAAAAACAAGTCTAGGTGCCAGCTTTAAAATTGATTCCTAAAAATTACGCAACAACTACCAGACGGACAGACAGACGGACGGATGTGGCTAGATAGACTCGTCTCGTCAAGCTGATCAAGGACATATACACTTAATAGACAGAAAAGCTACATCCTTGTAGCCTGGATGTAGGATGTAGCAAACTTTGTGACTGACTTAATATACTATTCGAACTGTGTGTGTAGAGCACAATAAAATAATTGAATTATTTGTATACTCACCTTGTACCGAGGACAAATTCATGGAAATTGTATTAGCTGCAAATGCCACCAGGTTGGTTAACGCCTGACGACTGGATGCTAGATTTTGCAATACACGCAGCACACGCACATCCTTTATGCCCTTGATGCCGCGAGCGACTCCATTCGCCAGTGGCAAGACAAGGCGCACCAGTATACCAAACACAAAACGCATCCGACCCTGTGTATCACTGCAAATCAGAAGGTTGGGTAATTAATGCCAAAGAAATTTTTATAAAAACAATAACAAAACTTACGCCTCCATTAGCAGCTGTCCTTCGCTACTGGCGCGCACCAGCTCCGTAATGGTCTCCTCCTCAACAATCCGATCGAGTTCAACCTCATTGAGTTCCAGCTCCAGCTTCTGTTCCATTGTGCGTGCTCGGTGGTGGTGATTATCGTCGATTTTCATCATTGATATGTCGCAGACGTAGTTTTCATCTAATAGATGCAGCGATGCTGCTGCCGTTGTTGTTGTTCCCTCTTCTACAGTTGTTGTTTCAATAGAAGATGTCGTCGTTGTGGCTGTATCTATTGACGTGTTGCTATCTGCATCTTGAATTTCTATATCGCTAATTTTTTTGTTTATTTCATTTGATTCATTATCGGGGGCTTGAATTTCATTGACATGATTTGTTGTAAACATTTTCTTGCTCGCTAAAATTGTTGTACCCCTGCTTAGTCGTTGAGGTCGTTTGTTCTTCTGGTACAAATCAGCAGCTTAAAGGCATTGTTATCCGGCGTACTTAGCGCCAGCATCGGCGATTTGTGGGAATTAGTTTTTTTGTTAACTGAAAGCAAGAGCAAAAGGTTAAGTGAGCAATTAGTTGAATCACTAAAATTGATTAGATACAATCTACATAATATGCAAATGAAATCTTTGCCAACAATGCCGCTGATGTTAAGTGCAGCATGTAATCCATCAATGTCAAGTGCTGTACACGTGCCTTCTTCAAAATGTTTTTCTGACGAAGCAAGCAACATTTCACAGTCATATGCAATGAATTTGCCTGCCAATGTATTCTTATGATTAACTATTTTTGACTACTAAGTCCGATTGTTAGTGGAAATTCGAAAATCAGTGCCGTCCGAATTTTTAATTTCGTTACAAAAGCAAATAATATGCTTATATATTTAATTTCCAAACGAAAATAATAAACAACGAAACAGCTGTGCCTCGCACTTAACAAAAAACATGTAAAAACTATTTGCGAATTATAAGTGCTATTAAGCTTTAAGTGTAATTTAATATGTACAAAGTTTTCTGCTCATTGAATAGTTTTATTCAGTTTATACTACAATAATTTGTCTTTAATGCTCTCGCATAGCATTTTCTTCACAAAAATGAAACAAATAAACAAACAAACCAGAGTCTCAAAATGCTTATTGTGCAGAGTTGCACCATTATATTTGTCACAAGTGTGCTGACGTCACCGTTTGAACTTTTTTACTGTTGCAAGACCTTGTGAATAGCTTATATACAAACATATTTTTTAAGCTATTTTTAAAATAAACTCCGGCATCTATTAGGAACGATTGCATTCTACATATATGTATCTATGCTACCGGTGCAATCCAATCTAATGTAAAAAAAAAACTTTAATAAAAGTTGAACTCCAAATTTGTCTGTAATTTACAAGCTATGGTTTCTCACTAACTGCATTTTCGTAAGTATGAGAGTTAGTTTATCGGATGGTTTAAATAATTAAATAGTAAAAGAAACTAAATTGAGCTGTCTGAATAATAAACCTGACGTGATTTGTTATGTGCTTTTTTCATATTACTATAAAACGCCCCTTTTTCACAAATTATATTCAAAATGTTATTATACTTTTTTCACTCTGTTTATTTTTTAGGTTTGTACAGGGGCAGCACGAAAATGGTGTGACACGCCTATTAGTATATGTATGTGTGACGCGTCCAAAAAGGGTTTTAAATTAGTGTGAGGGCTACACATAAAACTGTGCTTCGTGAATGAAAGCACTTGCCCAGAAAGTCTTCCCGTATTCATACACAGCCAGACAAATGGTCAAGACATTTTATCGTTCGTAGTGACCAGTCTCGGTATCACACATACTTATAAGGTGTATAATATTAGATAATTTTAAGTTAAATTTTTAGCGGGAATCCATATCATCATAAGAATTTATATTTGAGTCAAATAGTTTGTCACGTTCATTGAAATGTGTAGTTCACATACACATTTATGTTTTTATACCAATTTCATCCTCTACGTTGGGACAAATGTAAGTAACCGCTAATAGGCAACGTGGTGTAACCCATAAACAATTCTTGGTCATATGAAAAAGTTTGTCTTTCGTCCCTTCCGCCTTTGCATGTGGTACCAAACGTCGATATTTAGATTATTGTGTGTTCATTCTAACACTTAAAAGAGCTGTTGCCAATTATCATAAACGGATCTTTACAAAAGAATATGTACAAAAATTTACTTCCATGTTTATCAGATTCACCTTATGGTAATCGGTCAGAATTGGGAAACCGAAAAAATAATAACAAATATTTAGAAATAACAAATATTTTAAAATAATAAATATTTAAAAATAATATTAATCAAACAAAACAAATGAAACATGTATACCACTGCATAGCATAGAAATTGATAAAACTGTTTGCGAATTATAAATCCAATGGTAATTTAAGAACTTCGTATCCACTCGCAGACCATCAGCGCATTTTTGAGGGTCTAAGAGTATGGAGAATTTCAACTTAAGTTTTGTACAAAACTTCGTCTATCTGGGAATAAAAATTACCAGCGACAACAACGTCAACATAGAGATCAGACCAAGAATCACACTTGCTATTCGCTGCTACTTTGGGCTCAGCAAGCAAATTAGAAGTAGAGCCCTCTCTCTCAAACTACGAAAATAAAAATCTATAAGACACTGATAATCCCGGTCCTGCTGTATGGCGCAGAAGCATGCACACTGACATCAACGGATACAGCGTCTTTAAGTGTGTTCGAGAGAAAGATTCTTCGTAGGATTTTTGGTCCCCTAGTGTTGGCATTGTGTTTAGGACCCGTACGAACCACGAGCTGTATGAGCTGTATTATGAAGTTGACAAATCTGTTATGGTATTTATTATCATTTTTAAGTCTGTTTCTAATTCAGTTGGACTTCAGAATTGCACAAATCTTTGTACTTCGTATTATACTAGTAAGTCTGACGTCTGATAAAGAATTTAAAGTCATATTATTTATGCCTACTTTTCTACTGAGCAACAACAAATGCCTGCACGGGCAAGCGTTTTAAATCCAATTAAGGCCAAAAGCCTATAATGCCTGAATGTGTCAGCGACAGTGACGTTGGCTGCCAAACGAACAAAATATCTCAACACACTAAGCAACAAGAAAACATAAAAAATCATCTACATAATGTTTTATAGTTCAAGTTGAGGGACGTCGGGGTCTGTGATTCAGTTCTTTCACTCTTTCAATGCCAAATGCGCGTCATGAAAAGTCATTCCTATTTTCTCAGTTTTTTTGTTGTTCTTGTTGTAGTTGTTGTTGGCCACTATTTTGCACTATTTTTAAGCAATTCGAATGGCGCAATAGGAAGTTCTCTTGCATGCATTTTGCATTTTGCATTTCTCATTTATTTTTTTTTTCACCCCATTTTTTAATCTAGATATTGTATCTTTTTACTGTGGTTACCAAATGAACTGTCAGTTGAAGAGGCCCACACGTTATGACAAATGTAAATAACACTTTGCAATATATACTGCAATGCACAACACACAACTGGCAATGCATTGTTCAAAATATCTTTATATGCAGTATATATCTAGGAAAGTATATTATGAAATTTAAATTACATTGAATAAGAAGATTGCTGCATATCTACGAGTTTATCGATTAACTTAAATATTTTAAATTATTTCATTAAACAGAAGACAACGCGGAACGCCCTCGCTACGATCAGGCATGCGACCTCAACGTAAATCAGGGCTAAACTGAGAACGCGTGCTACAAAGAACGAACGATCGAGAGAGAGAGAGAGAGAGAGAGAGAGAGAGATAGTGAGTAATAACCGCAAAAATTGCAACCGCAAATTTTTAATGACAGATAGAATAAATACTTGTAGAGATGGGCGCACTCAGTTACTCAGACAGAGAATAAGTGCATACGAGTACAGTAAGCTTACCCCGACCCCCTCCCCCCAGCACTCGATTGCAAGCACACGGAAAACTGTGATCGTGTATCTTTGGCTCGACTCGACAAAAAAAAGTATCTTAAGCATTGCTCGGTTGCAATATATAGGTAAAAATATAAAAAGATATACGTAGTTGACTGAAAATATCTGCTTTTAACGGGTGTTTTAATAAGTGTGCATAATATAAATTGCATAGCATTTATCCAATATAAATTAAGATTACAATGGATCTCATCGAACATGATACTAATTTACATTTATATTTACTTTTTGAAATGGATTTACAAATCTTCTATCGGTTTTTTATAATGTTGTACACACACATAAGCGCCCTGAATGAATGCATTCATACCAGTTGCTTTACGACTGTACATTTGATTACATTCAATTGATGAATGCAGCACATATTAAAATATAAACAATCATTTCATTCGATGGAAGAAATGATTGTTTATATTTTAGAATGTTCACTAGCATTCATTTTGAATGAAATGATAGCTCAATGCACTATGAATGCAAGATCATTCGAAAATCATTCGAATGAATGCAGTAGGCGTGTATTTGAGACATTTACACACAGAAAGAATATAAGTGCTACTAAGTTTTAAGTAAAAGTTTGTAGTTCACAACATTTGAAACAAATACGACGAAGTTAAGTTAAATAAAAGCATGTAAAAACGATGATAATAAGAGAAATGAACAGAGACGACATATCAAAATCAGCAGCAATCAACAACAGCAGACACATGCGAGTGACATTTGCATGATACTCTTTGTTTGTCTCTTTTCTGGCATAAAAGTACACACTGGGCTGCATATAATGCAAGAGATGGCATGGCGCATGTGCCGTTGTTAGGTTAGTGGGTGGCATAATCGATGGTCAGGAGAAAAAGAGAATGAGAGGTCAGATGCATACATTTATGCTTGATTAGTGCGATTAGTTCATATTATGTACATATGTATGTAAATCAATTGTGTTGCTCTATTAACACAAAGTGAGAATGTAGATATATGTATTAGTAATAGAGATTATTTTTAAAGTTCGGGTGTTTTTATTGTTAGAGCAATTATGCAAAGACATTTGGTACATTTAGCAAATAGGTCATGTCAAATTTAAAACGTTCAAAATTGAAAAAGCATAAATTGAATAAATAGCTACGCTATTGCTAGGTGTGCAGTTACACCTAAACTTTTTTACATTGCTAGTGTGAAGAAGACTATTTTCGGAAGAGGATTGGCCTAAAATGGTACAGAAAAAACCTTGGAAGAGAATTTGGTATAGCTCAAACCATTGGGCTCCCCATTGGGTTTCGACATGAGCTGTGGCCTAATCGTCTTGTTGGACTTTGACCTATTTGGTATCATTAGGTTCGTCTTGATTGTAAAGAATCATATATATATATATATATATATATATATATATATATATATATATATATATATATATTATATATATATATATATATATATATATATATATATATATATATATATATATATGCATACGATATAGCATGCTTGGAAAATTTAACGTGTTTATCGTGCTTACGTGATACTTTAGTACATAATGTAAGCTATTTTTCGACAAAGTCACCATTCCTCTCTATGCAGGTGGTGAAGCGGGGAATCAATTTTTTTATGCCTTCCTCCAAGTAGTTTCCCGCCAATCATTTGCGACCTACCTCGCGGACAGTTTCCGATATCCGAGGATTTCTGTGAATGTTTCGTGTAGTAGAGATCTGGAGATTTGCGGAAACATCGCAGAAAGTTCATCCACAGTCAATCTGCCATTGTCACGTAGCGCCTTTTCGATTTTTTCCATAATTTCGTCAGTCACAATTGAAGCACTTCCGCTCGTCTGGTCATCATGCACAGACGTACGACCGTTTTTAAACTCGCGACAGCACTTGTACACACTCGTACGATTCATAGCTTTATCACCATATGCAGTTTTCACCTCATTATACATCTCAAACGGAGATTTTCCCTTCCAAACGAGATAACGGATGACGCCGCGTATTTCGCGCTTGGCGGTAGACTTGATTGACCTCGAACTGGTCTCGTTGCAAAGGGGGAGAAGTCAGACTACACTGCCGTGTTGCCAACATGATGAAAATATAATCTCTCCGGCTGTGAGAGCCTCAGTACACTTACTTTCTGGATATGCCTCGTACTAGGACACTCCTGCTATCAATATAAATCTAACGCTACCTACACTATCAAAATCCAACCAGCCGTTTAGGCTACAGTAATATATTGGCACACCCAACATAAAAATTGTATACCGCATAGCAATCCCATAATGACGACAAAACATATAAGTTCCATAGAGCCGTTTAGGCTATAGAGCGAGCCATAAAATACACAGGCATATATTTTTCTATTTTTTAGAAACTTCGGTTCTGACGGGCGTCACTTCGATGATTTCTTCATTTCTTATTGCAGTCTGGTTTTTTTGTTCTTTAAATAAATCCTTTTAATAACTAAGGAGGCGCTGTATGACCCATAAAGTATATACATATTCTTGATCAGCATGGGAAACTAAGTTCATTTAGCTATGTCCGTCTGTCCGTCCATCCGTCCCTCCGTCTGAATGTATGACACAACGGATATATTCAAATTCTTTAATGATGATGCGCATTTCATATTCTTCACAATAACTTCTGAATGAACTATGTTCTAATATAATATATAAAGAATTTTTGTAAATGTATATTCTTTTTGTGATATCAATTTTCAATTGAATCATTTTTCATTATTTTTGTTATCTATTGAGACATTAAATGCAATTTGTGTTGCTATATCTTTTAGTTGTAATTTGAATGTGGGTATAAAGTGCATAAAAGCTTCGATGCAGCTTGAGTTGATTTTTTTTTTTTTGTTTAATTTTTGTATAATAATTTTTTCTAACTATTTATAAGTAATTTTGATTTTGCATTTGATTATGCATTTGATATTCCATTTGGCATTTAAACAATTTTATATGCGGCGCAGATTGCAGCAGTTTCTATTTCGTACATATATATAGGTACAATACATATGAAAATATATATATATATATATATATATATATATATATACATACATGATCGTCTTCCTTTCAATTTAAAGTACTACGGGTATATATGTATACAATGTATATGCGAAATAAATAAATACAAAAGACGATGCTTCTATAGTACTACAGAACATTGTTATTCAATTTATTTTGCGCGTTCGTGCATATTATGCACAAATAGCAAAGAAAAACTTTTATGCAAATGCAGTTCGTTCTTTAAATGCGAATATCAATTGTATATTTTTTCGTTTTTCTCTTAATTAACTGCTTGCAGGCGATTTACAAGTTTGCGAAGTCTTTTTCAATGCATAATTTACAGCAGTTGTACTATAAACATAAAATATAAGCTAATCTTTGCTAGAGCTGACAAATATTGTCATAAATTATGTGTATACACTGAAGAACCATGTGAAATTTAAACCATGCTTATCTCATTTAAGGCATGGTAACTGCAGATTAAACAAAAATTGCCGCCAATTTAAACAAACAAAGCAAAACAATCAGATACAGATACAGATACAAAAGCACACTGACGCAGTTAGCTACAAGTATCTGTATAATACCTAAGTATACACATATAGGGTTATAGTACGTACTTTTAACAGCAAACTCTTATTGATAAGATTTGTTTTGTCTTTTTATTATCATTTTTTTTTTTTTTTATTATTGTTTGCCGCTGAATAGCTAATTTCCTTTTACAGACGCTTCAAATGCAACTTAAGTATTACTTTTGCTTAGCTCCGTTGTTCTTAAGTTCGAAGTGCAGTGTTGACATTTTAATTTACTCGTAAGTAACTATAAAAATTTAATAATAAAATTTCTCAAATACTTGAAATACAAGCGCATTGAGTGTTTGCAAAACAGACGCACTAAACTTTAATTGTATGTCCAATTGTTCACTCATTCACGACTGTCTGTTTAAATTCTTATCGCTAATACGCTAAATTGTTGATATACGTAATACTCAGCCCTTTCCTGCAAAAGCACATATTATACAAGAGCTGTTTTAAAAGTTAACTTGAAAAAGAAAACAAGAAACAAGAAAAAACGTATGCTTTGATATGAAACGGAATCTTTAATACTCTTCACACTTACTTTTTTCGTTCGGCAATTCTGGTGTTTTACTTCAGTTTTCAATGGTTTAATGTGCAAAAACTATTTGTGTATTATGAGTGCTATTAAGCTGCAAGTGTAAGGGAGCTATATCTTCTAAATAACGTTCGTTTTCATATGGTTATAAAAAGCCACCAATCCAAGTTTCAAATCAATATTTCAAAGATTGACGAAAAAGAGGCTCAGACGAACACACAGACATACTGACTGACTCACAGATGGACATCGCTAGCTCAACTCGTCTTGTCGTGCTGATCACGATTTTTTAAATTTGATGTGATTCTCGAAGCAGCCTTCAAGTCATTGCAAACGTTGTAACTAAATTATAATACTATTTACACTTTGTGTGATGAGTACTTTAAAAATT
The DNA here is from genome assembly GCA_035044765.1 of Leucophenga montana. Lineage (NCBI taxonomy): Eukaryota > Metazoa > Arthropoda > Insecta > Diptera > Drosophilidae > Leucophenga > Leucophenga montana. Next base: position 1,347,815 of record JAWNNQ010000255.1, read on the forward strand.
CTTTGATTTATAATTGGAAACTAAAAAGTTAGCATATATAATTCGCAAAGAGTTTTAGCCACTTTTAAGGTTAAGCTCCGTAGCAATGTAGTACTTCGTTTATGTTATATTTAACATTTCGTTTTTAAATTTTTTTTTTTATATTTTTATTCACTCTATTTATGATTTACAACATGTTGGTCAAACTTAATTATATTAAGAACCGTTGAATTCCAGTCACAGGGCGCGCATTACATAAAATAGAAACAGACTCTGTAAAATGAATCTTATCATTGATACTTGAACTTTAAGTCTGTCTCATAGCCTGCTTTGAAAGCTATAACAGCTGCTTTAAACTCTCTGTATAGTGTATAAAATACTATATCAAATATCTTTTGCCATTACTAAGTTTTCGATGATTGGAGTTAGTAGCACGGCGAGGTCAAGCCAAGCTTAAGCATATTAAAGCATAGGCGCCAGTTAAAAACTGAGAAAACAAAACCTTGTCTGAGTAGCAAGAAATATTCAAATACTTCATTTGTATGCATTAATATTACGCATACGCCAAGAGCTGGCTCGACAGAGATTTCAGATAAACCATCAACCAAACGCGGACTTTAACCTACGCTGACGTTGCTTTAGCTTTACAGATACATACAATGTGAATAGTACGAGTAGCACGTACAACAACTAAGAAACAGAGTGTCACAAATCAACGCAGAACTGCAGTATTTCATTCAATTTATCATAATGTTTTATTAAACGGCTGCGATTGGTTTAACAATGAAGCACAAAGACTGAGTTGAGCAACTAATTTAACAAAGAACGCGCTAGCAGCAACATTTATTTTAGATAAGAATGAAAATGTTATACAAATATTAAGCAATCACCACCAGCTAAACTAGTAGCATAAACATAATCGATGTTTTGAATTAAATAGCCCAACCAAATGCAGATACGTGCATATGCAAATCAACTGCAGATACATTCGGCCAAAGGCGTAGTCACCTATTCACAAATGGGGTAGGAGGGCTACTCACAATTTATTTAATCGTCTGTGCGCACTCAGCGTACATAATTCTTTAAACTGCACTGAAATGGTTATGTTTAATAGAAGTTTTAACTACAATCAGCCATGTCTTCATCCTTCTCAATCAAAATTTTTACGGACAGGAAGAAGAAGAAATGGCAGAACCCATAAAGTACATATATATTCTCGATCAGCGTTAAAAGTTGAGTCGATCTAGCCATGTGCCTCTGTCCGACCGTCCTTCTTATGTTTGAACAACGAGATCTCGGAAACTATAAAAGATAGAACCTGTAAACTTAGATTTTTTGATTCGTTTTGTTTGATTTGTCTACATCTGCGGTCTATCTATGCATTTTCACTATATCTCTACTATCGCCGTGATGCAAACACTAATTTTTCTCGAAAATAATCTGACTAATCCCTATACTTTGTATCGGAAGTAGAAAAAGCTTGAAATTATATGCTTAGAAAGAATGATTTTGACCATCAAAATTTATCAAAAATCTTCCAAACATATTTCCATTAATGTAATTTTCATTACTTCGTGTGGGATGCCTAACGAGTTTTTTACAAGTACCACTGGAAAATGTTTAATAACTGTATCAATTTGTATATCATTTTGATGAATTAAAGGTCGTTTGATTGAAAATTTAATGTTTTCTCTAAATGTTGTGCCCAATGCCCTATTTGAAAAAAATGATGCTCAAAGTTTAAAAAATGAAAAAAAGGCAACAATTTCTACTTATATAAACACATTTAACACTACTAGAATTAAAGATCTCTTCTTCTTTTTCATTAAACTGTTGGAAAATCTAAAATTGGTTGCAATTTGTCTGAAATGTTGCAAAGAAACAGAACAAGCAGCACTGTATAACAGATATGCCTTCTTTCTCGTTGAAGTAATTTCTTCTTTCGCCAATTTTGAACATTCTTTCAAATCGCTTCTGTTTACACATTTATTCAAATAGCATGTTTCAGAAACGAAGTGAAAATTGGGCACATATTGTCTTCGATTAACCGATACTTTGAGAAAATTAATGATGTCTTTGCTAGCTGAAATGGTGTTTTGGATTTCGGGCATGGTTTACAAATTTAGACTTGTGACTTGCGCACTGAGAATATAAACTTTTTCCGAATGATTTCTTTAAGATTTTACGTGAAACACAAATTTTGTTAGTTATTGTAGAACATCCGTTAAATCCTAGGCGCACACATTTTTCAAGTACACGGTTTATTTTCTTGACAGCTAAAATCTCCATGTTCTTATACTTCAGTTCTACAAATCCGATGAACTTTTCGCGAATTAGATTTGGTTTGCAAAAGAATGCTAAAGTTGTAATTAAAAGCAATGAGCGATTTTCGAAAATATATTTTATATATTCAGGCGCAACGTCCCCCTACACTCACTGGCTACGTAGTTGCATTCAACGATACACATTTAATAACAATTGGCGCTGCACCTTAATTTATTAAATTCTGTCAGATTAAATGCAACATATAGGAGTCTAATTTAATGTTAACTGAATGCTCGCATGTTGGGAACACGTGACAAACGAAATTGGCGTGCTTCATACAGCAGACGGACACGCGTACAACCCGATTTTAAAAAAATAATTGAAGTATATATGTACATATATACAATAATTTTTATTGTAGATACAAAAAAAAGTAGTCTCAACTATCACTCAACGCAATAAAGCAGAACGTGAACTATACTCGTATATTGAAATCAGAGCGCCTCCAGTTGACTACTTGCATGATTTATTGTTTCCAATTTGCGCTACAAATGCCTATATGCATATACTTTATATATAAATATATAAATAAATACATACTATCTAAATATATATATATTTTATATATATATATATATATATATATATATATATATATATATATATATATATTATATATATATATATATATATATATATATATATATATATATATATATATATATATATATATATATATATATATATATATATATATATATATATATATATATATATATATATATATATATATATATATATATATATATATATATATTGCATGCATGTTCTACACACTATAACTAGTTAAGAACACTCACTAGACTTATCTATATATAATACAAATATGTGCAATTCCATTAAAAATATGAACCTAATCGAAATCAAACGTTGCGACTCAAATTCAGAACGTATGAAGGGCTAAAGGCGCTTTTGTTGTTTAATTTGTTATTGTAAGGTTGCAAAATCGAAAAATTTTGTAAAATAAATCGAAAACCTAAAGTTTCTTCGCTTTTGTTAATTTAAAGCTTGGTACTGAGATCAAAAAGAGGGTCTGAAACTTGTATGGTTCGAAAAAATCTAAAAAAAATATTATATAGAAAAAAGAAAATTTGTATTTCAGCTGGTTTGTCTTGAAAAAAAAACATGTTTTTCAGTTGTGAACATTATATAAGTTGTGAAAATAAATTGCAGGCTCTAACTGTTATAGTCTCCGAGATCTCGTTGTTCAAAAATATAGACGGACGAAAGGACATGGTTAAATCGACTCAGCTTTCGATGCTGATCAAGAATATATATCTCTATATATATATATATATATATATATATATATATATATATATATATATATATATATATATATATATATATATATATATATATATATATATATATATATATATATATATATTATTATATATATATATATATATATATATATATATATATATATATATATATATATAACTTACGATGTCATTCATTTGCACAAAGTAGGTCTACTTTTGGTCACCAGGAGAGAATATGAAAATACCATTTCACCTACAAGTTTCAGATGTTGCGGTGATTAGGGCACAGTATATTTTTGTCCACACCTCAGTAATAATTGACAATTTCGCTCGCAAAAAATGTTAATGATCTCAGTATTATGCTTATATAAAAAAACTTGTGTTTGTCCTCTATTCAAGTGAAAAGAAATACAAACTTCACTTTGTTGGAACCAAAGCTCTAATGGTGGGTTTGTATGAAGGTTACTCCAAAAGCGGGCTTGCATGCCCTTTAGTATGGGAACTAGCTGTCCGTAAAAATGATATTGACCTAACTAAAAAAGCTTTTTCATAGGTTTGTATGAGGTATGGGGTATGGAGTAGTCCAAAAAATGGGTGTAGCATATTAATAGGCTTTATGTTGCAGCTTAAATACCGGTTTTGAGCCAGATATGTAAAAAAAATTGTTACATAAAAAATACGCAGCAACTATCAGACAGACGAACGTGTCTAGATCGCATCGTCTCGTCGAGTTGATCAAGAGTATATATACTTTATGAGGCCTACGATGCCTTCTTCAAAGCGTTACAAACTTTCAGACAAACTCAGAATAACATTTCATACTAAGCGTGAATGGTATAAAAACAAAATCGAAATAGAAATTGTGAAATGATTTATGGAATCTTCCATATGGTATTTAGATACATATGTATGCATTTATATTGATGCAAATTGTCACAGCAATTCTCAGTTTAATTTAAGTTTTAATTTATTTTATTTTTGAGAGAGAGAAAGAATGGAGTGTTAATTTCGTTAGATACGCAGATTTAATAGACCAGCTGTCCTAAAGATACTGCAATATGGTGCGTATTATATTTGAAAACATACGTTTCACTTCAAAATGAAGTTTCAAACTTATCGTAATATAAACCGCTCCTGCCTGTGAATTGAATAAAAATACTGAGATTACATAATTTCAAACTGATTAGACTGACTAGAAACTGATTATTAGAAAGATCATTTTATGCCATTAGTGTTTAAATATGATTTAGGACATGTGGGCAAAGCGTTGGCTCATATTGGCTCACTCATTCCAATTTTCGAACACTTTTTATTTATAGTAAATGTTGTGCGTAACGAGGTACGGTTATTTGAATGAACGATTATGCAGCTCGTAACATTCCCGAACTGAAGTGAACCACGATTTTCGAAAAAAATTTGCACAATTTGCAAGCGTCATTCTGGCGTTAGTATAATCATGATTAAATGGCAAACCAAACTGAATACAAATAACAATAGCGTTGCCAGATCTCATCAATTTATGACAGTTTAATCCCGGTCGGAAAATGAAACCTTTAAAAAAACACACCCTATATAACCATTAACTTAGCTAATACTGACTACATGGGATTTTGATAAAAATTTAGAACGCATCTCTTTTTAGCATACATAACTCTGTATCGCTAAAAAAACCATCATTAATATTATTGACGGATCACATGGCTCATAAAACATAAAAAAAAAAAACGATTTTTCTGATCAAATTTTTCCCATTTCATCAAATGATGTAAATTTTAAGAGTTCGAATTAAAAAAAATGAAATATTTCGAATTTTTGGCATTTATGGATGAAAAAGACGTTTTGGGAAAACGTTGGATATGAAAAAAATAGAAATAGTTAATAAAGTGATAAACGTTAACTGATATAAGTGTATAATTTATGCAATATTAGATATTGTTATTTAAACTTAATATCAAAGTTAATTTGATTCACCTTTTGTAAGTTCGAAAATATGTAATTGCTTAAATTGATTCATGTTCGATACAACAAAATAAATGAAAAATTTTTGTTTTACAGGAGGTACACTTTTTAGTGGCTACATCACGTGCATTTTATAAAAAATTTTTCAATAGCAATGTTCGAACTTTGATAGTTTATTGAACTGTTGGTAACGGATATTATGACAAAAAAAAAAATCGTCTTCAACATCTTTTTGGTTGAACGGCTTCGTGAACACACAAAATTGCCGCATTTGGGAAGAGAGTTTTGTACAGCAGTAGCAAGAGTCTCCATTGCAATCGGAAAAACTGACTATGTATTTGGTATGAATTTTAGGCAGGCAGCGTCATTGAGTCATTCTTCGGTGACTGTCAATGGCGAGCGGCATCAAGCCATGATGTTTTGTTGACCTTAATTAGATGACATGGACCTGAACGACATGTGGTACCAAAAAGATGGCGCAACGTGTCATACATGGGACGACGCATTGAAGTTGCTGCATGAAAGCTTCCCAGAACGCCTTATCTACAGAAGAGGCGATGTGCAATGGCCGCCAAGATCGTGTGATTTAAAGCCCTCCGACTTTTTTCTCTGGAGCTAATTTAAATTGCTGTAATATGTAAACAAACCAACAACAAAGTTATATAAAATTGGAATTCTCCGATCGAGTACCGCAAACGAAGGAGGACATTGCAAATGATATCATTTTCAAAACATAGTGGCATAATTTAATCCGCAATAAAAGTTTCCCTCATAAGTATCTCACACACAATTATTTTCATTTTATTTAAAAATTCAGGCACGCTTAAAGGATAATTCTTTATATTTCTTATGCATAGTATAAAAAGTTACCACACCAACATTCAAACCAATATCTCAAATATTGAGGGAATATGGCGCATTGTAACTAAATTATCATTATAACAAACATTTTATGGTGATCAGCATCAGAAGCCGAGCCGATAAAGCCATGCCCGTCGGTCCATCCGCTTGTGTGTTTACACAAAAAGATCTTAAGGCTACAAAGAGACACCAAACTTTCATATTTATTTTATTAATTTTTGGTTGCCATGATATTGGCTTATATAAATAAGTTTTTCATACAACAGCACAAAAGTGGTCAGTGTGTTTATATGGAGCTAACTCAAAAAGTTTGCGGGAGACGCCCATTAGTATATTAATGCAAAGCGTATAAACATAAAAAAAGTCACCATATCAAATTTAAAGCTGATATTGACCTAAATAAAGAAGTTTTTCATACAAAAGGTAGGTGGCTGGCTATATGGGGCTACTCCAAATGGCGATAGATTACAACCATTGTGAAGCGTGCATCCTACTCTACAGACAAACTGATAAGACCCTTGCACACTATGCGGGAATTGTGTAAAAATGATAATAAATTTTGAAACTTCTTATAAGCTTCTGATTGAGATTATTGTATTATAACTATTACAAACACATTTAGTGCAAAGTAGAAGAGACTTATCATTAATAAATAAAACATTATTTAAACAGCTTTTTCCATACATTCTCCCAAATCGGTTTCTGGTTTGCGTTCTCTAGAAGCTGATAAGATAAGAATTAGAACAAATCAGTTCAAATATTTGTCTTAAAACAGGTGGTGATGGTGTTGATGGATTGGGTCGTTGATCTTTAAATGTAGTGTTCTTCTGATATAAATATTGTATTTGAAGCATATCGCATGATAGTTAAAAACCAATCAGAATTCAGTACATCAACTGGTTGCATAGAGCGTGAGGCAGCGTTTCACTGTATATTTTAATACTACAATAAATGAGCTGTGACATAAAGATCGCGTGATTCTGCAGAAACCGGTTGCGGAAATTGCCCAAAAAATAAATAAATAAATAATAATACAAAACAAAAAAAAAAACGGAAGAATAAAACAAATTTGTATTATTGTTCTTCGTTTAAATTAAATTTAAGCAAACTTTTACGGCATATTTCCTAAACGTGCTCATCCGTTGAAAGACCTTGACGAATTGTATCTCATTTCTCGTACTCGTACTCGTATTAGTGCAGCTGTTTGACATATCCAATAACAGACAATAGTATAATCGAAAATATACCTATAATATATTATTTAGCCAAAGATCTGTTAAGCTTACTGAGTACATGTACAAATAATAAATTTAATAATAGTTTGGTTGTTTGTTTTATTTGCTTTATATGCTGGCGCGTGTCATGTTTATACTCGTATGTTGTACATGTTCATTAAATGCAATATTAAGTGTCTATACATGCTGTAATCTATGGTTAATTAGCCGGAAAATAGCGACGCTGAGGAACATTAATGCTAACGCTACTGAGCTTAGGTACATATTACAGCCTAATTAGGCGCTCCAACCAAGTATAGGACAATAGTACATCATGTACTACGTAATGTGTTCTGGGAGTATTTAGCATGCTGTCTAATTAGTGTCACATTGTGATACATTGGATTATATCTTTGTTTGCATTGCTATTAAACAAGAACTATCCGTGCATAAATCTCCAAGTTTTCTCACTCTCTCATATCAAAAAGAAAGAACGTTGCACAACTTTGAGATACCCTGTAATTTGTTTAAGGCTCCATATACGACTATATTCTTATATAGTGGTCCGATCTAGACATGTGCCGGCTATTTTATTAGAATTGATGTAAAACAGATTGGAATACATAAAACCACGCATAAATCGAGAAGTGAAGGTCCCATTTTGATGAATTTTTATACTACTCACGTATAGTGTGAAATGGTATTATCACTTTGTCTGAAAATTTGTAACGTATTAAAGGAGGCATCGTAGACTCCATAAAGTATATATGTACATATATTCTTGATCAGCTCAACGAGACGAGTCGATCTAGTCATGTCCGTCTGTCTGGATGTTATTGCGCTTTTTTTGGGCACCAATTTTTATGCTATCCAGTTGAAACTTGGCACATTGACCCGAAACGCCCTCTTTTTGGGGTAGTCCCCATACAAACCCACCGCCCATTTTCACTTTTTGTATGAAAAACTTTTTATTGTAGTCAATACCAACTTAATAATTGATGTAGTAGCTTCACTTATACATTAATGGGAGAGACCTGCCAACTGTTTTGGGGTAGCCCCCATATAAACCAACTACGCACGTTTGTGTTTTTGTATGAAAAACTTCTTTATTAAAATCAATATTAGATTAAATTACGATGTGGTGCCTTTTTTATGGACAGTTGCTTAATGTACATAGACTAATAGGCGTGCACCGCCCTTTTCTACTAATGGATCCGAATAATTTGTTCGGATTCGGTTTCGTTAAAATGGTCCGAATTTCAATTTCAAAAGAATTTCGGTCGTTGAATTTACCATTCCTTACTGCTATTTCCAAGAGAATTCAAATAGCAAAATTCAACTAAAAGTGAAATACGCACCATTTTAACGAAATCGAATTCGAACAAATTATTTGGATTCGACCACCGGACCACGGGTGAAAATTCGTTTTTCATATTTATGCATTTTGTGATTTTTTCGTTGATTGAAGTGAAAATATCACTGATTCCGGTAAGTTGATCGAAAACATTCAACGTTTCTAATAATTTTACATCTGCGAATCAGATAATATTGCTACCTTTATGGATTATTTTGAAAAAAGTTGACGAAGGTTATCCCTTATAGTGGTTCAATCTGAACCTATGTGGTATATTTTATTAGCATTTATCTAAGTTACACAAAATTAGGCGTTTGTAGCGTACTTAAAAAGAAAACCAAAAAAGTTTTCATTAAAAAAACTTAAAAAAGAGGGAAATTAAGTATGCGGGCTAATACTTAAAAAGGGTGGGGTGATTTAATACTAAGTATCTGAAGAGCGAAGAGAAAATTCTAAAACTTGATGTCTCTATATCTTATAGGTTCCAAGATATATTCGTTCAAACAAACAGACGTACGGACACACACACACAGGCAGCCATATCTATGTATATCAACTCGTCTTCATACTTCACAAGGTCCTCTATACCTGCTTCTGCCTGTTACATACATTTGCATAAAACATAATATACCGTTTCAATCTATGAGCACAAAAGAGTATAAAAACAAGAAAGAACTACGATTTATGAATAAATAAAACACATGCTGTGTTATTGAATAAAATTTTAAAAAGTTCCCATTGTAATCAGCATAGTTTGTAGCTATTTTTTTTTCTATTTATCACTCTTAATAAAATTTAAGAGTAACTAAGTATAGTTATCTTATTTTTAGCTATTTAAGAGCAAAATTGAGCACTGTCCTTCATATGAGGTGTGGAGACACGCGAGTGGAGACAAACGTGTTTTGCATAAATTGCGCAGCTCAGCTGTATAAAACCGCGCAACGGTAAGTTGATTTTTTTGTCCAGTTAATATTCTATGTATCTATTTACATATATGTATATATATGGAAAGACTTGTCCTGATTGACTGAGATAGAATTGTATTAAAAAAAGAGCAAACAGAAACCTTTATGGATTAAGAAATTCAACCCCTAAAGTGATGAAATGAGGCTGTAGCAAATTATGACAGTGCTCTGCGTAATGTGTGACAAGGTTACTTTGGTATGGTGAACCCTTAAAATCATTACGCTAACACGTAAAGAAATACAAAATTCTATATTTTAGTTTTAGTTATTGTAAAGTATAACTATTTTAAAACAATTTTGAAACAGATTAAGTAAATTTCCACCAAACTGTAAGGAGATACATACATATGTACAATATATATATGAGATTAAATTAAAATAGAAATTGCAAATTGAATTTTAGCTGATGCAAGATCATTTTTGCATTAAGAAATATTTGACATATTTATCTCAATATGAAGAGAAAACAATAGCAAAAACAACGGAATGTTTTATACGCGAAGGCGTGCAAATTTTTGCTAATTGTGTATCATGCTTCACAGAGAAAAACACCATGTGTGTCAAATGAATTTCTATATATCCAATGGCTCCCTCATATCCCCTCCAAGCATTTTATAACTGTTGCATTCTTGCAACTACGGCGCCGTTTCGCAATGTGTTCTTGTTGTATTATCCCTTTATAAACCACACCAATGGCTAGTAACACCGTTAATTCGAAATTTGCCAAACGTGAGGAGTTTTGTTGAGTTTTTGTCTATAATTGATCCGATAAGAAAAAACCAACTGATGAGAAGTCGTAACTGAGTGCGAAACTCATGTCTTGGCGGTTAAAATAATATTTGTAATAAAAATTTGTTATTGATCTTTTTGTATATTGAGAAGAATAATATATTTCTTAATGTAAATATGACCTTGATCCAGCATTTTTCCTCATAATAAAAATAAAATTTACATTAAATTCGATTTTTTTTTTTACCATTTTCTAAAGTCATTGTAGTAATCCATTAAGTTCATCGAACTTCATCTACATACCAAAATTGAATCCGATGTACTACTTTATATTCGACTACACATATATGTATGTAAATTGATCATTTTGTAGGTCACGGTTGCAACAACAACAACAACAAAATCAATTGTTGAAACATTTTAGTCGAGAATAGCAATGAATAATCGATTAACATTCGTTCATAGTAAAGGAACAATGATTTCATTCAAAAACTTAAAACAATTAACAGCTACAAAAGTAAACACTCGAATTCATAGAATTTATTCATAAAATTATTTCAAAAGCAAACGTTGCAGATTGGATAAAGTATACATACGATATGCTTAACATGTCCGTCGGCGTATTGATCCGCGGTTAGACACTCAATTTTAAGGATAACGTTTAAATTCAGTTCGTTTTTAAATTCAGTATTAAGACTTTCTGAATTCGTCAAATATTTAAAACTACCAATTCGGCATTACTTCTTCACTCTTACATACCTTCTTGCTACAATAAATATCAACTTTAACTTCGACATGCATAGAGGATAAATCTTTTACTTCTATTTGAATAGGTCAATCTGGCCCACTGAATAAGGTAAACCCACTTTAAGGCTGTGCAGCATGTAAATTTATTTTCTGCGGATTCACTGAATTTATTATTTTCTATTCTTCTCTTGCTCAACACAATTGCGGTTATTATAACCTACTACATAGTATCATAATGATAATAAGAGTGTTCCATTTTGACGTGTGGTATTTTGTTATCAACTGAAATCTGCATTATGTCAATTTGGGCCATTCCCGCCACAAACATCTAAAATATCATCGGAAATATCGAGAAAAAGAGTCAATATTTCTATGGGATAATTACGGTAAACATATCCGGGAAAGAAATTTCCATAAATTATTTTATTGTATGCCCTTTCGCACGCCATATTATATATTGGAGAAATTTATATCCGTTTGCGTTATATTGGAACACCCTTTATAATAAAATCTTAAAAGAGATTGTGAAGCAACACAATCACGGGTCGCCTAAGGTCTATGTTATGTTCCAATAGAGAAATTATATTTTTATACTATTCACACATAGTGTGAAAAGCTATTATCAGTTTGTCTGAAAATTTGTAATGCATTAGAATCCATAAAATACACATATAGATATCTGTCTGGACGTCTGTATGTTGCATTTTTTGGAGACTAATTTTTAAGATGTCCAGCTGTAAATCGGCACCTGTGCTACTTTGTACTGCAGTCAAAGTCAAATACAGTAACCATATTGACATGCCACGCCTACTTTTGACTTTTTGTATGAACAAATTTTTTATTGCAGTCAATATAAATATAAAAATTGATATGAATGGACGATTTACATATAAGTATATCAATGGGTGTGATTCTTCATTATCTGGGATAACCCCGTACAAACCACCCGCCCATTTTTGTGCGGAAAACATTTTTATTGTAGTCAATATCATATTTAAATTTGACATCGTTGCTCTCTATGCACGAGCGCTTCATATTAATAACAAGGAAGGTGCAACACCCACTTTCATGGGTAGCCACCAGAGAAACCCACTGGCCATTTTTGATTTTTTATATGACAAAATTATTTCTTACACCCAATTTCAACTATGGTTATTTCGTATGGGTTTTTCTTATTCACATATGTATATATAAATTGGTGCAATCCCCCTTTTAAAGCCTTTTAAGGGGTAACTTCGCGCCACCATTTTTGCATTTTTGATTGAAAAACGTTTTCATTACAGGCAAAATCAATTCATCAATTGATATGGTGGATTTTTATGAACGGACTGGTCACATTTTTATCAAGGTGCATGTCCTGCCCACTTTTAGGGGTAGCCACAAACAAACGTTCTAGCCATGTTTAGGTTATTAGGTTTTACAATTTTTTTCTTCTTCTTTATACCTGCTAAGTACACAATTTGACACTTCGTGTGAATGGTATTTAACTTTTTTTTATGTTATTTTATAAATAATTATGTTAAAATATGTTGTACGTACTTTACTACAAATTAACTCCGCACAAAGACGCGGCCTATGACTATTTTATTTATATACCAATATTTTGTGAACCATTAAGTTGATAGCCGTTCTATATAGTTTCTGTTCAAACAAATAAAACATAATAAATTCACATGCTACTTACTTAGGTGTTAATTTGGTAATTGATTCAATAAAATTATGTTTTGCACTTGCTCTATGCACGTCGACGTCGTGCTCACTCTTTGATGTGTTCTGAGAGCTTATCGTGCAGAATTCATTTATGAACTGCCTGGATTCGTTTATAAACAAATAAAACTTTTGCTGCTTGTTCGCAATTTCCCTGAGTTTTCGTATTTTTTTCTTTTTTATATGTATTTTGTTTGTGTATAACTTGTTATTATGACATCACACGCATGGCAACCGTTTGCGAACTATTTTTTTGCCAGCAGTAAATTGAATTTTCTTTTACTTTTTTCTCAAATTTGTGTCAATTTTAAATGTAACACAAAAAACTTTGTATTCAAAAAGCTATAGATAGATAAATAGATTTTAGTTGTTGAGCCGTAGGCGTTCAGCGACTATAAAATATAGGCGCAATTTTTTTATTGTTGTTTGTTTTTTTTAAGAACTATTTTCTATTGTTGTGTTTTTTTTTTATTTATTTGGTGTTGTTGTTGTTGTCGTTGTAGTTGGAAGCGTGCTGCCCTCGAAGTGTTTAGTTTTGTGTTTGTTTGAGTTACCTTTTTTTTAGAAATAACAAGCGCGCAAAAGTTTTTTATTTGTTTTTTTGCTTTTTGCTTTTTACATATGTATATGTAAAAGTGTGTATATATGTATGTATATACAATACAAAGTATGTACAAGCAAGCGATTTGTTATATAAATCAGCGCACAACTATTGCGTTATTGTATTATTGTTGAAGAGCACCCACCAACGCGTCCGCAACGCATTAACGCTCGCCAGCAACTATTCAACTAGCTGAGCTAGAGCGTACAAAGAAACGTCATTTGTTGAGCACATCAACAAACCAAGCCAAAAAAAAAAAATAAAATCATTACTTGAATCAAAATAGTCGATGTAAACGACTTTGTAATACGCTGCATATTTCAATGGTAGATGTGGTGTTGACTCTACACTGTAGAACGAATCAAAAGGGAGTGAGTATGCTCGGTTAATCGATTAAGATGACGTTTCACTTCCTTGAATACGATTGTTGAGATAACCTTAACTCCAGACGGTTGCAATGCTATGAATCACAAATGTATAGTAGAAAAAAGTGTACACTCTGTATTGCCTTTTGCAAAATGTAACAACGTGTGTTTTAACAAGTACGCATAATTTAAACTTTTCGATATTTTTGTAATATCAACTCTTTTAATCTTCATTATCTGATAGCTGTCTCAAGTAATTAACGAAAATAAATATAAAATAGTAAAAACAAAAAAAAAATTATTAAAATGTACAAAGTGTGATCTAAAAATAATCGAACTTTTAATTTAAATCATAGAACACGTAGCGCCATCTATTAAATGTTGGCAGTGTTAGAAAGTTACATTTTTCTTCTTTCGAAAGCAGCAGAATGTTCATGCTAATCGTTTGATAGGTTACAAAATGACACACGTTTTAATAACAGCAGTTTTTGTAGTTATGTCGTAAAAACAAAGAAACAAATAGCAATTATTAAATTTTGTTTTAAACTTAAAGAATACATGATTTAAAATCGGTCGTGATGATTTAAATGATAATCCAAGACCTGGACGACCCGAAGCATCTAATCGTTCTGAGTTAGAGGAAAAAGTGAGTTAATCGCTATCGATGCAAATTTCATTGTGAGAATGTTGGCATAAGAATTAAATTTATCTTACTGTACAATCTATAAAATATTAATTGAAGATTTGGGTAAAAGAAAGGTGTGTGCACGTGGTGCTCCACATCAGTTAAGTTATGATCACAAAAATCACTCGTGTTGAGCGTTGCAAAGACATGATTTCAAAAGCTGAAAACGATCTAGATTTTTTTTTGATTCGATAATAGCTGGTGATGAAACATGTTGTTTTAAATATAATCCTGAAACTAAGCGACAATCTGCAGAATGGAAGTCAAAAGACTAGCCAAAACATAAAAAAATTGAGTTTTCAGAAGTCAAGAATCAAGACAATGTTGATAACCACTCACCGTATTCACCTGATCTATCACCGTGCGATTATTTTCTCTTCCCAAAAATGAAAACTGCAATGAAAGTAGCTTTTTATGCTAAAATTCGTTTTTCTGAACAATTCAATTCACAAATGAAAAACTAAGCACGAGATTCTAAAATCATATGTTAAGTTTCTTCAAAATTAACACAGTGTCATATGTTCCAAGACGAATACTTGTTGTGACTCATGTTTCAAAATACTATGTCTACAGTAAAAAAAAAGTATATATAAGCTCGTTTTAAACAAATCAAACGTTTAATAAAAGTTTAAACACAATTAGATATTCATATATATTCATTTAGAAATGAGAAATTAAAAGTCATCCCACAACGCTGTGAACAGCCTATTAATGCAGCGTAATACTTAAAAAAAAAAAAAAAATACTTTCGCTTATTAGTTTGCAATTATTAAAGTACGGTTGTACAGTTTCCTGTCACATTCAGTAGAAATTTGTGAAGTATTGAGACAAGTTTCAAGTTTCCGATAGTGACTTTACTTCCGATTCCATTGTTCCGGCCAAATAAATATCAAACTGATTGTCTAATTTAGTTTAAATTGTAAGTGTTTGAAAACATTTCAAAGTAATTTTCTGAATTAAAATTTGTAACTTACTTTTCATAGTTTTTTTTGTTCTTGGAAATTACTTAGTTTATTACTTATCTCAACTCTTCTGTTAATCGACTTGGTATGAACACCTTCAATATATAAAAAAAAAGTACT
The DNA here is from genome assembly GCA_035044765.1 of Leucophenga montana. Lineage (NCBI taxonomy): Eukaryota > Metazoa > Arthropoda > Insecta > Diptera > Drosophilidae > Leucophenga > Leucophenga montana. The sequence goes on from JAWNNQ010000255.1 coordinate 1,363,656, forward strand.
TAGTTAATTGATTTTTTTAAATATTCCGCGAAGACAATGTTGAACCTTTCCAATAAATTAATGGTTGCTTTAATGGAAAGTTAGTCAATGCATAGAAATTTTCTTATGAATAAAGCAGAAAATTTTTGAAGTTGTATCAGGAAACAATCGTATCTTTTTTTAGATTTCGATCCGAATAATTTGATCGGTATCGATTTTATTAAAATGATCCGCTTTGTCGGCTTAAATAATAAGATACCACTCTGTCCAAACTGAGAGATCCTTCCGAAAGTGAAAAACGAACTAAACAAATTCCGATCAATTTATGCGGAATCGGAATTTAGAACAAGGTGGTTTGCTTGATTTGCTTACTCTTATGTCAATTCCAATTAAATATAAGGTAAAATATATGCTTAAATAAAATTTAGATTTTAGTGTCGATTTTAATTATATGGTTTATCAAATTTAAAAACCATACAAATTCACTAATCAATATACTCTTCACGTTTGCAACTGTGCAGGGTATTTAAAAAAGTGCATATACATACAATGATGAGATCAAGCACACAAAAATACAACGAAATAAGAGAACCAAGTACCAACGACGCTCTTATTGACACCAAATGCGCAGGCGCTGAGTACGCTAGAGTTGCCAACTGTCATTACAAAACTCTATGATTGGCGGTTTTCAAAATACATTTAAATTTTTATTTATTTTAAGTAATTTAGTATCTATGTACATATTTCACTTATACATAGCATAAATACAGTTATTGTATATTCATGCGATATCAATATACTTAAATTTGTTATATATTTTATGCTATAAAATCTTAAAATGTACAAAAAAGTTTCTCATGACAACAAGACAACAGGTTTCAAGACCTTTTAGCCTCAGCTGTAGCGCATAGATACACGCTAGCAGCTAACAGCCAGTACAAAAAATTTAAATTAATTGGTTGGCAATGCGGCGGCGGCGGTGGCGTGGAAGGTTCGCTTGCCGCCATTTTGCATTGCATACAAAACAAATTTTATTGCGCCAGACATCAAAATGGCGCTTTGATCCAGTTTCTACTCTGACGAAGATGTATCTGATGAATCTGTCTTTGAACTCGATGAGCTACTCGAACGCCGATGCTTGCGTCGCTTCGATTTGGCCTTTTTCTCATCGATCACCTCATAGCTGGGCAGCGTTGAGTTGCTGGAGTCGTCGGAAGAGTTGCTACTGGAACTGCTGGACTCCTCGATGACAGCTTCGATTTTGCGTGATTTTCTGTAAGTATTTTTTTTTTTTTTTTTTAATTGGTATACTAATTGTAATGTATCGTTTTAGGTGGAATTGTTTTATACTTCTTATCAGATTTCTCGCCTTTAGTATGCTTTGATTTCTTAGCATCTACAAATTCACAATCACTCGGTGAGCTGCTACAATTGCGTTTCGATTTTTTGGCTTTTTTATCCTTGCGGCGTGCTTCCTTCTCGCTGATAGCTTTGGTGGCATACAGATTTTGTGAGCTGGCCGTGGAGTAACCGGTATCCTTGCGCTTGCGCTTCTTATCTCTGTTTTATGGTGTAAGAAAAATTAGTCAGTACATGTTTAAACATAGATTTAAAGCACTTACTTGTCCTTTTTATTTTTCTTTTTCTTATAGATTACATCCGGTTCGGCATGTTCCTTGGCTCTGTTAAAGACAACAAAGAAAATTATATTGTTTGAATTATATAAAAGTACATGCATTTTCAAGCAACACCAGTTTGTATATGGTCTCTAACTTATTTTGATGTAACAATTGGCTAAATATTAGAGAAAAAATGTTAATCCATGAAAAAAATCTTCCAAAAGTTTATCCATGCCAAGACTTTAAATGTTTAAAGATTAAATACATTTTGAAAGCTTAAAAATTCATTTTTATGAAACGTATTTCTTTTGATTAGGGTGTAAGTAAACGATCCCGACGATCCGATGTTGAGGTTGTCCCTGATATTAAGCGCTACACATCATTTTGGGTGACCTCAGTAGATACTAAAGGTACCTATTTCATTTGTATTTCTTTTTCATTTTCGGCAATTTTGGACGATTTTAGGAGGAATTACCATTATAGCTTTTAAAACACTCTCAATTGTAACGAATGTCTTAAATTTTGATCCTTATTAGTAAACCAGCAGAAAAAATTAAAAATGAACGATGTCGTAAAGTAGAAACATTAAAGGAATTCTTGAAAAATGATTGGAGATGCTCAGGAGGTTTGTCGACAGAGTTGATTAAGGATTTCAAAGCCGGAAATGACAAAATTTTATGCATCATGATATCCAGTTGTAAATCGTCACCTAGACGTAGTCAAATAGAGTATCCATATTGACACGACACGCTTACTTTTTAAGGTAACCCCAATAGAATCCACCCGGTACATTTTCGTAGTTAATATCAACTAAAAAAATAACATGGTGACTTCCACACACAAACTGCAGTCAATGTCAACATAACATTTAACATGGTGGCTTTTTATGGACAGCTGCGTTTTTTTTTTATAGCTGCTCAATACACAGTTTGAATCTTCGAGTAAGTGGTATTAAAGCTTAGGTTTTACCGAAGTAAACGATTTTTCTTTATACTACTTCCAATCCTTAAACTTTTTCGTTCCGATATTTTCCTTAAAGTTTTTAAGTGTCCTGGCCTTCCGAGGCAGGGTCTTGGGTCTGTCCCAAGATTTGAGAGATTTGAGATTCGTTAGATCTGTTAGACAAATCGGTAATCAGTTGACCATGAGATACGGTTAACTTAAGCTGATATTTAAGGAAATTTGTGTACCTTCTCGGATCTCTTTCGACTACATCAATGCATTAAATGCAATACTTCTCGAATTAACGTGTGTGAAATGGATATAAAAACATTTCTATTTAATTTAGAGTTACCATTTCAAGCAACAATAAGGTCATATATTTGTAATAGGACTATAGTGACCCAATATACAAAATTAGATCCCAATTTATATATTATGTATAGGGACTTGTATTGACCTCCACCATTTAGTTGATGTGACATGCGCGTTTTAACAAAATGAAAATAGTCTCCAAGTCAAATTTAAGTTTCATATCTCAAACGTTTATTGATTAAAACTTAAAGAACAGATTATAATAGATAGAGAAATTTGACTAGCTGGATTCGGCTCGCTGAGCTAACGAGAGGTAGTTGGTTGAGGGTGTCATCTCCGGGTGTAGAGTGTTAAGGGGCCCGGATTTTTGTATATTGTCGCTTGCACATTTTGAAACTGTGCAACTTCAATAATAGTTCCCTATATACTCATCTTCGGAATCTCTATTATGCAATGTTTGAAGTGTTTTGTTACAATATAAGTTTCAATATACAAAATAATATGTTTACTCACTTCCTGCCCTTCTTTTTACTTTCCGCGCCACGTTCCGTTGAAATCATATAAATGCCATTGTTCTCCACATCGTGTACACGGCGCCTTGATGCATATTGTCTTGCTTTAGCCATTTTGCTTTCACGTCGATTCTTCCAGAATTCCGCATTCACCACATACAAACGATACAATTGCAATATAATGACCAAAGAGTTTTTGCATGTGAAAAAGACATTCATATAGTTAATAATGCGATACTGGAATATGATCAACAGGCGAAAGGTAAGAAATGGTGCATCCTGCAGTATAACGTTGAGCACAATGCCCCAGACATCAATGCCGCAGCAGCAATTGTTGCAGCAATCGGTTTGACTGTAAGCAGATGGAGAGATAGTGTGAGAATTAAAGACTTGTAAAAAAATTTGTCTGAAGAAAAACTCACTCCTCCTTGTTGTGTGTGCCGCTGCCACGTGGTCTACGTCCACGCGTTGCCGATAGCACAATGGTAAACTGCAACAGACTCCAAGACCAAATGCCGAGCGTGAGATACACCAGCAGCGGTATGGCGGCAATTGATTGGTCCTTGTACGAATCAAAAAACTCTATAATATCTGCTGCGGTGCCAATGTAGACGAGTAGCAGCTGACTTAGCTGATCACGCGTAAGATCGCCCTTAGGCAAAAGCCAGCGACCAAGAATGAGTACCTTAAAATTTAAATTTTTTGTTTAAGTTTTTAAATGGATCTGGAGCCCAGGCCGAGTCTAATATTTCTGCAATTTTTTTTTCCAAAATTTCAATCTCCTCGGTAGCATCTAATAATTCGATCAATTTGTAAACGATTTTGAACATTTCAGGCAAAGGCTTTCAGGATATATCAGGAGAATCTAAAAGCCTAACTTTGAAGGCTCTATCTCTTTTATTGTATTCAAATATCTCGTTGCTTAAACATACAGACGGACGAACGGACAATACATATAAAGACTTTATGGGTTTTACTTTACTACCTTGGCCTGCAGGACAGGGTATAAAAAAAAACAAGTAAGAATGCTGAAATCGTGAGTTCACAGCATCGAAATATGCTGCCAACTTTCTATGCATATTTTGGCAAGAAACCATTTATTAGTTCTAATGGGAACCTTCTATATGGAGTCAATTGGCGTCAGTATTGTAGGACATCAATATAGGAGACATATAGCCGTATTGTGGTCGTAGCATCCAAAATATATCAGGCAAATCTAAAATTCCAATATTGGTGGCTCTATTTTTCCTAGTCTCCGAGATTTCGGTGTTCACACACTCGTAATATAGATAGGCGGACATAACTATTACATACAATTTGCACAAAATTAGTATACCCTTGGCCTTCCAGGGCTGAATATAAAATAATGTTGAACAAATGTTAAGTGGTTCTCAAAATATATAAAAAGATAATTTCGTTTAACATGCTACTTATTTTTATTCAAAGTGACAAGACTTTTAGGGGAGATGCTTGTAGGTTTACCCAAAAATGTTCCCTATACTGAAGATATCTTAGATCTGAGAACTCCAGTCGAAAGAAGACCTAAGACTCTATAACTTTGACCCAAAATACTTTTCCGTATTCGTGTTAAACATATTTATTTTTCCATTTTCTGTGAAAACACTTGGAAATACAAGCAATCCTGGCAAATGTTTGCTTGTATAAATGTTAATATTTCAGCTGAGCAATATGCGATCATCCAATTCCTTCGAAAATCTTAACAAAACTGATACTTATCATTTTAATGACGTTGACAGTTCGAATGTTGGTGTTACTGCTGTGCCAAATACGAAATTTTGGGGTGAGAAATCTACATTGAGTTAAGAATTGACTGAGTTACTGAATGCTGGATGGAAATTTTTTAAAATTGCAGAAAGGTTTACAACCCACACTTGGTCACTTGAAAAGTCATATAAAGATTTTTTTAACAGAGTCTAATTACCAGCATAAGAAATTGTTCGATGAGCGTAGTCCATGTATCGACGGGTATATCCGGCACGGATAAGCCGGCATTTTTCAATATGCCAAGCGGTGATGTTTCCATTGTACTGTTGGTATTATTGTTGTTGTTGATGTCGCCACTGCTGGTCATACTTTGCGTGGTATTACTGTTGATCAACGCCAAGGTGCTGTTGATCACTATAGAACGTCGCCGCTCGACTTTATCCAGCTCAAGCAACCAAATGGCCGGCACAATGCTACTCAGATAGAGAAAAACCGAAGGACAAAACCTGCAAGAAAAGTACATACACACACAGATGATTACTTCAAAGGATAACAAATCAAGACTCGAACAAATCAAATTGTAAAGGCAAAGCAAAACAAACAACAAGTAAACGACGCTCCTACTCCTCTATACCAGCACTAGGCCACCCAGATAGTAAACAATATAGTACAAAGACACTGGAAGGTGTGTCTCTCGCTAAATTCCATTAATGTTCCGAGTTATTGCGTGGGTGGGTGAGTTTGCTTTTAGCTGAGATTATTATGTGGTGGTTGAACACATGATTTCACTTTTAATTGAAAATCAAAAAACCGCAGAAAATGATGTCAGCTCATTGTTTACACTGGAAAAGCTGACTACAACAGCGCACAGAGTACAACTTACGAAAGAAAATTCTGTGAATCCTGCAGAGAAATGCATGATTATACTTCACATTAAAAGACTTACCAGCGCCACTCCTGATTTTTCTTAATCATCAGTGTGAAAATACCCTCGAGCAGCAGTAAACCCAAAGGACCACATAGTGACCAGTAGATGATGCCTTCCTTGTAGGTGGTCACCTGCCAAATGGCGAGCAGACTGTGTGCACTGAATATGATGCGCGTCAGTGTCGCCTTAAACGTTGAGATAATCTTTGCCATGATCACATAATATGCCACAGCAGTTCAGGAGCAAGATGTAGCAATACGGCTATTTTCTAAAGCACCGTAAACGTATCCAATTGAACCGTACACCTTGAAGTACAAATCGCAACTGACGGCCTGCTGACTTCCATTGGATGGCCGTTGACTGACAGGAGACAGCCGACGCTGCTGCCAATGTCGTCGACGTCGTCGTCGTCGTCGCCGCAGGCAAAATGCGTTCATTTGTGAGTTTAAACGCCTTTTAAGAAATTAAGGACAACAGTGTAAATAAGTATTAAAAATCATTGCCGCTGCTGCTAGTAATTGGTTGCTCATGCACTGCCATAGACCATCATGCTTCTATCCACATTTTGTGTCGCGTGCTAAATTGGCGGCAGATATATGGATAGATAGCTTCATCATCACCTATACCAAATGGTGATGACTTTCCACAGAAAATAGTTAAATGGGTGCGGCGGCAGCGGTGGTCGAAGATTGCTGTGAAATTGCAATGATATGCGTTGCCCGCGTTAAAGTGTAAACAAACAGCGCGCAGGACTTCAGCCGCACAGACCTTGGCCATCAAAACAACGACAATTTCACAATCCCACTCACTCCTACACATTGTTAGCCATCTTGTCTTGGTCTTGTCTTTTGCAGCTGAAATTTTCAGAATTACTCATAGCTTGCACATTAGGTCAATGATTTTTATGAGCTTAAGTTGTTGAACTTACCCAACTGTTGAGTCCATTTTCATTTGTGTTAAGTACTCATAGGTGTACAAAGGAAAATTTCTGCAAAACAAAATGGTTTTCTCCACACACTAACTTCAACGAACTGAAGATTAACGTTAAATAGTTTGTTTGTGTTTAACAATCAACATGAATGCTGATTGTGCATAATAACTCGTAGAAATATTTTTCTAAAATCTTCGTCCATTCAGAACTTAGCGCACTTGATGGGCAGCGCCAAACAAATGTAATGACATCATTTATCTAACTTTCATGTGGTCCGACTGTACTTTGGATAGTACTTCCAAGTGATTGCAAATATTTTAGCAGTATCTTTGCTTCAAATTGTTTCTGATTACAAACAATATTTTTCTTCCGATATGCTTTATTCTTTCGTAATAGCTTAGAAAAGTTCAACGCGAACAGAATTATGCTAAAAAAATGTATAATAACGGGTGATCACCACAGATCACGTGTGACTTTTGTTGTGCTCTCATCTTATTTTTAATCAGTATTGTTTTACAATTTATCATGGAAAGACTCACACCACAACAACGTCTCCAAATTATTCAGCTGTATTACGAAAATAATATTCTTCGTGGACTTCGAACAACATATGGTGTACATCATCGACCTTCCGAGCCCACTATTGTCAATACCATACGTTAGTTTGAGTCTCAGTGTACGTTGTGGGATGATACAAGACCGAATAGACCACATCCAGTTCGTAGTGAGGAGAATATTACGGCTGTAGCGGAGTGTTTGGCTGAAGACCATGACTAATCTATTCGACGCCGTGCGCAGCATCTTGGCCTCTCGTACGGAACAACTTAGCGAATTTTACACCAGGATCTTTAAAAGCTTATAAAATTCAAGAATTGAAGCCGCCAGACTTGAATTTACGCTTTAATTTCAGTCGATGGGCTCTGCAACAGCTCAATGAAGATCCGCATTTTTCGCGCCGAATTTTGTTCAGTGATAAGGCAAAAGTCTTCGTCGATAAACCAGCTACGATTCAAGACTTGGAAGCCAACATTACTCGCATAATACGCGAAATGCCGGTAGCAATGCTGGGAAGAGTGATCGAAAATTGGTCCTTCCGAATGGACCACCAAAAGCGTAGTCACGGCAAACATTTGTCAAAATGTCAGATATTATTCTTTCGGGTCATATTAAAGATTCCGACATCCAAGTCTATTTGAAGTATTTTATTTAAAATTAAAAATAAACCCAAATGAAGCACGAACAATATATGCACGACAACTTTTTGGAAACTAAAGAAATTTTGAATACGTTAATGAATTGCTCAAAGTTTATGAGGAAATTCGGTCTATAAAAATTAATATTTTCTAAGCCTATTTCGATTTCCTTTCGAAAAACTGTAACCAGGTTCAGTGATGAAAAGAATTAAAACAGCTGGAGACCATTTGCTCGAAAATGATGATTTTAGAAAGTACTTTAAAACTTCCAAAGTTTACATGTATCAGTCTCTAGTTGAATTCATTAATTTGGGAATCACAGGGCATCTCAAATTAAAAGACTGTACTGATCGGAACACTGTGTTCAAAAATATATTCACAAAAGTGGATACTGGAAGAAGGAAACGTAAACTTTTCTCAAAGTAGGATACATTTACCATATTATTAGAGTGATCTTCGAGCCGTTGTCCCTGAGTTATTTAATTCAATATTTACAATTTAACATCAACTATTATTGCCATACAGAAGAAATTTTGTTTCTTTGACACTTTTCAATATTCCAACTTGATTTTCAACACGTTTTACTTTGCACCAGCCCTCACGATAAACTATCATTTGCGCAAATTGGGAAGCGCTGTTCACCTGTGTGTATTGGTATCGAAATGCTTTCGATAGTAAAAAAAATATCTAAATGGTTTCGATAACCATAATAATAATCGAAATTATTTCAAACGTACGTAAAATTATCGAGACGACTGCGATAACCGTATTTCGAAACAGAGTGATCTGTCTTCAAATATCTCTTTTTGTCTCAGTCAATCTCATATAAATAAATCAACATACATATATAAAATAGTGCAAAAAATAAAATAAAGAACAGTATTTATAACGAGTAAAATAACTAAATTTTTCTTTTAATTTTCGTACATGTGCTGACGCTTTTCAATCCATTGAATAGAGAAAAGTATCTTACGTTTTAATGTACATAGACAGTCAGTATTTACATAGTTCAGTTATTTTCTTCATTACAAACATTAAATATTTAGATCATATTATGTAGTACAATTTGCCGATTAAAGCCACCACGCTATTATTTGCCTTAAAAAATATTTAGAATTTGAATATTTTTTTCGTATTCCTACATTATAAAAGCTAAATTATTGAAATGCAAAAGTTTATTCACTATTTTATTTGACTTATTTTAGTCATCGACACTAAAATAGGTAAAAGACTTAAATGAATCGAATTAGAAGAACTAAAACTTTTTAAAAAGCAAGTTTTCATTTAGATGTACTAACTGAGCAAACATATTTGTTTGAAAATGTTTTCATTTTTATAATTATTTTTCATATTAGCCATACGTAGTTTAGATTTAATCACCAAAAGTTATATAAAATTGTATTGCTATCGAATCCACAAGTGCATTCAATCACAGACAAATTTTCGTCTGTTGATTTGAATTTCATCATGAAATTTCGTAGATGGCACAAAAATCTTGTAGATTTCATTCAAATGTGTTTACTGCACAGACGTGCTTAGTGCTATGAAGAGTTGTCGTACATAATACAATTATATTGCATAAATAAATTTGTTTCTTCAAAAATATTGTGAAGTCATACATTTGTTGTGATGGGTCTGAATTACTTTATATATTATTATTATATCGTATTTACTTAAGAAAATTTGTTGTATTTATTTCAGTAATATTTAATAAATATATTAATAAAATAAGTAATTCAGACACATCGCACAAAATATTGGAGTTCACAATGTTCACCAAGTAAATGTGCTAAAACTTTCATTTGCATAGTCTGTAATTTATTTCTGATACCTACGAAAACTTGTCTTTGAATGAAATCTACGAGATTTATGTGACACCTACAAAATTCCTCTGTGAAATTGAAATGACCAGATGAAATTTTGTATAGAGATTTCTGTGACACCCTTGATATTGTTTTAAGCAAATCAATGTAAATAAAATTTTTTTTTTTCAACTGGTTATCATTGGAAAACGTGAATTTTAAGCATTGAAACAATGTGGATTTCGTTTTTTTGGATATTGTATTTTTGGACCGTTCTCACGACTTACCGATACATAAGAAAATACGAAACGGCAAGATATGCTATAGGCGGAATAATATTGAGTATTGCATGTCACCACATCACAATTAAAATAAATTAATTTTTAGAAGCCCTGGAGAATATTTGAAGAGGTGGACAGTCCAATTGCAAAAACGTAAACACAATAAAATTATAAATTAGCAGAAAAAAAATGGTTGAGAGTGAGCACCGCCGCTGTAGAATAATACGAACCAACTTATTAATATAATGTGCACGTTTGCATTTAAAATTTTAATACAAAATTTCAATTTTGTTTGTTTTCATTTTGCTTTTGCTTTGGTTTTTTATCGATCGAGTTGGCAGGTCAACTTGCAAAAAAATTCTGATAAATTTAATGGCTCACCGAACTCGGCGTTACGGTTATAGGCGTAATAAGAGTCCTGACATTGAAAACTAGCATAACGCCTGAAAAATATGAGCGGTAAAGTTATAGGCAAGTCATGAAAACGGACCTTAGAATTGTTTGTTATTTGTAAATTTAAATCTTTTTTTTTTACATTTTTATACAAAAAAGAAAAAACAAAAAAAAACCATTTTTTTATATAAATTTTTTATCTAGGGTATTTTGTATCTAGGGTATGTACAACCCTGGTCGTCCAAAATGTAAGGCATCACATTAGATAGCTACCGTGTCCTTAAATATTTACTGATACAAATGTACAATTTAATATCAATGTTACTAATTTGATTAAGCTTTCGTACGTAGTTGACCAATTTAAAAATAATTATTATTTCAACATTAATAATTGCTTTAATTCAAACATGTTCGATACAACGGACACACAAACATACAAACGGACAGACAGACGGTCATGGCTAGATCGACCCTGCTGATCTCGAATATATATACGTTATGAGGACTCTAATGCTTCGTTTAAGGCGTTTGCAAATACTGTGACTAAATTCTAATACTATTCACACTCTGTGTGAAGAGTATAAATTTGTTGCTAAAATACACGTTGTTCAATGCGATAGTGATAAAAAATATTCGATTGTGACCAAAAAAAAACTATCGACATTACCGATAAAACTATCGATAGCTACCCACCTCTAAGTGAAACAGTAAACAGCGAAACAACGCAAGAACTTCAATTCGTACGTTTTCACGCGATTTTTTTTATTGTTGATATTTAAAACCAAACCCGAGAGAACGACAAACCACGTTTGCATTAGCTAAAGAAACCGGAAATCAAAAAGGACACCAGTGCAGTCACAAAGGCTACAATTAAAAATCAAAATAAAAACACGCCGCACTCGATTCACAACGAACACGAGTAGCAACAGCAGCAGCACAAGAGCGAGCGAGCAGGAGGAGCCAGTTGCGAATTTCGGCACTGCGAAACAACTAAAGAATCCAACAGAGGCAGAGCAGCCGCTTACAACAACAACAACAAAAACAACAACAACGAAAGTACCGCAGCAACAACAAAACAAGTGCTAACAAAAAAAAAAAAAAATAGAAATAGCAGAAGCGGCAACGTCTTTAACGCCGTCGTCGTCATCATCATCATCAACAGTAGCAGCAGCGGCAGCATTAGAGCAACGTCGTCTTCGTAGCCAATATATTAAAAATAAGCGGCAGCAGCAGCAACAGTGAAGAGCATCCGTAGCAACCGCAGTATAATAATAATCATCATCATTAGTACCAGCAGCAGCAGCAGCATCATTGTCATCGACAGCCACACTAAAAACAGCAGCAGCAACGAAATGGAAAAAGCACCAGCTAAACAACAATACGAGTCGTAAGTGGAGCACCTAGGCCGCTTCTAGTCAGTTCAGTCCCAACAGAGAGTATGCTAAACGTCCGTTCCTACGTTGCACGGCAGTTTGTTAGGTTATGTTTTGCTAAATTTTTTTATTCGGTATTTTCCTTGCTAGCATATTAGGGCCACGACATTTCGTTTAGCGTTAAAATCAGCTCATGTGCAGCGCTGCGCTGCTGCTGTCGTTTTAGCCGTGTTATGCTTGCGTTTATGCTAAGAAGCAGCAGCTGCGCCGCATGCTGCTGATAGCTCTTATCAGTCGACCAGCAGTGCGGCTCTTGCTGCGGCTCTTCTGCTTATGTATATTGTTTAGGGAGTTTTAATAAGAGGTTCCATTTTGCACCGACAATGTTTAAAGTGTATTGTCATTTGAACTCAGCTTGGTTTACCATTTTGTGATGCATAGACTAACGCCAGAAGAACGTTTGCAAATTGTGCAATTGTTTATTTCGAAAATCGTGCTTCAGTTGAGGAATGTTACCGTACGCTACGTTCAATTTTACGGTCGACATAATCGTTCATCCGAGAAACTAATTGATTGATTAACCATGAATCATTTCCGCACCATGTACACTCTTAACTTACTATTAAACTAAGGTTCATATATTGGTCTAGGTGTTACCTCAATGAAGTGGTCAGCCGGTGTAATCTAATTCTTATTATTCAGTTGCTACTTCGACTGAAGACTTTCTGTGTGCATCACATTTCGCAGTGCATCACATTAACAGTGGTAGGAAGCAACTAAAAAATCACTTTTAGCAACTGCTACTGCTACCGGTGATTTTTCAGTCACTGGGAATAATAACAAAGGTAGTTAAATATGGCTCAACAAAAATTTAAACACTAATGGCATAAAATTATCTTTCTAATAAAGCCTATTTTTCGTTTGAAATCATGTAATCTCATTATTTTAATTCAATTTAAAGTTCTTTACCTCTTGAAAAAACAGTATATATTCCGTTAAGTTAATAAATTAGAACTAGGCTTGATCCGGATGCCGTTCACAAGATACACAACTGCGGATTATTCGCAAAAAGTAAATATCACCCACGTGATCCGCATCGGTTATTTTATATTCGCCTTCGCATGCGCGAATTTCTGCAGAGCATTTCAAATCTTAAAATTTATTTTACAAACTTAACATAAACGCGTACGCAAACCGCTGTACATCGACATTTTACTGAAATTCCCATCGATTCATGTTTTTTTCACAGAAATTACTGCCAAAAATTAGTGAAAGTATTTAGTACACTGAATGATGACCTCACTAAATGCAACTTATTCTAGAAAATTACTCAAAAGAAGAACGCGGAACAAGTATCTTGCCAAATCTTTTAAAAAGACAGCTTAAATGGAGTTTTTGGCGTCTTCTTTTGAGTGTTACAAATATCGTAGCAAAAATATGTAATATACTATTCAGACTTTCTGTGAAAAGTATATATAAGAAAATCAATATTAAAACTCTATACATGCTATGATTTCTTCGTAGAAATATGCGCGGATTTTGAAATAAGAGATCCGCTTACGCCTTCTCAGAACGAAAAATATCCGCCTCCAGATTTAGACTTTCGTCCAAACCCAAATTAGAACAGCATTAGCGTGATTCAGGAACAATAGATTTGTCAACTTTTATTAATTTTTTTCTCTCTTACTAAACACAAAAGTGAATGTATGTTGGCCAAAATAAAAAAAAAATGATGTTAACTACTAGTGTGTATTGTCAGTGTCATCATCATCTTCGTCCGTTTGACGAAAAAGGAAATCTGCAGCCAGCTCTTCATTCTTATCGCATGCGAGATACACCTGCACCACTAAATCGCGCTGAAAACCTAGAGCAGTAAGACGATCCACAGCACTTGTATCGGCCTCGCTCAACTGCACCGGTGTCAGATGCTCGGCAACATCGCTCGCCTGCAATGTTTCTCCATCAGAGACCTGATTGAGCAGATTCAGAAAATCCTCTTGATTATTGCTTATGTCTTCGAACATTTCAGGGTTTGTGTCGCTTATGCGTGATAAAATTATGCCCAGTAGCTCAGGATTTTGTTGTAGTAATTGTCGCGTCTGTTCAAAGCGTGGATCAGCTCTCAATAAAGCCAATGAATTGACGCCTACTGCGTCACCTTCAGCGCCATCACTGCCGCCATCACTATCAGGATTGTTGCTATCCTCCGTCTCTGTCTCCGCCTCAGTATCAGTCTCAGTCTCTGCATGCGTTGGTATGCCCGTTATCAAATACTCAATAGCACGCTCCGGATGATTGAAGCTGGCACGCAACGCTGCGCGCACATCTTCCTCCTCATAGCCCATGCTCATTAGATCACGCACACGACTCTCGTCAGGCACAAGTGTTGGTGGCACTGTCAAAGCGTTAGTATTTTTAGACTTGAGCGTTGAATTTTTACTGCGGTCGCCGGTTTTGTTCGTAGCTGCCGTATCTGTTGCCATAGCGCCGGCAGCTTCATTGACATTTGCGCCGGGCAATGCAATCTTTGGTTTTCCCATCAGCACAATGAAACGTTTCTCATCGATATTGTACGAGCTGACCGTTTGGTCATTTTCCATAATGAGACCAGCAAAGATTAATTGCATATTATCCACCTCGATGGTAACATCGTCGCGCGCAGCTAATAGCTGCTTCAGTTCATAGACATTCTTTTTTACATCAAATTCGAGGCTAATTGTCCTTTGATCCAATGTTCTAATAGTTAGTTTCATCTTTAACTAAAAAATTAAAATATAAATTATTTTTTTTTTCCTATTTTATAGAGACTTTTGTACTTCTTGAAACACACAAACTTAATAATATGCAAAAGCAAACGATTTTTTGATGTATCGTTGACAGTTAATGCTAGACTGACTATTATATGTTTTCAAATTTATATAAATTGTTCTTTTAATTATGTTTATTTCAAATGTTCCGTGGCCTGACCTTCAAAATATGAATTTCATATACGGATCATTTTAAACAAACCGAATCCGAACCGTTCATATTTTTAAGCAAATTTTCAAGTTGGTCTATTAAATAGTTTATTGTTAGCCAGCCATTTAATCAATCAATTTTTGTTGTTTTTCAGGCCTTTTGGTACAGATAGAGCTACAGATACAATTAATTCTTTTAATATGCAAGCTAAGGACTACAAATTTGTTACGGTTGTCAAGTTGATAGTATTTAACCATAAACAATATTGAACATTGACGCAAATCGGACCACTACAACGTATGTTATACAGCGATTGAGCTCAAACTTTTAGCCAACCTTCGGTATTCGCAGCACCGCCAATTTTTCCAAATGTCTTGTACCTAGAACGCTTCTGCTTAGCGATAGTAACACATTCTGTGAATTTTATAACGAACGGTCAAATAATTATTTAGATATGACGAATTTGGACCTACTTTTGTTTCAAACGTCATATAGCCAGAAATCTTCATAAATTTCATAATGTTCGGTCTAACAGTAGCTGAAATTTTTTTTTTTTAGGATTTATTATAGAAACATGATCTATGAATTTCATAACGATTGGTTAAATAGTTGCTGAGATATATCGAATTTGTGTGTTTTTCTTTAAAATAGTGCTCATGCTGCAGCCACACTGAGGTGGTCTGTCGTCACTTCCGTCGACTACCGTCCACAATGATATGGAGTGGCGTGACTCACACTCTTTTCCATGGAATACATGTGTTATTAGCGGCAAAGGTAACCATCAAAATGAATCACACATTCGACAAGTCAGAATTAAAGTTTCTGAAACGCCCAGCAAGCATGAATTACGTAAGAGAGGAGTTTGGTTCGCTACGGCTTAGAAGGGCAACCAAAGTTTATTTGATATTTTATGCTTAATATTTATGTATAACTAGATGTTTGTTTATTTTTTTCTCTTCATTTTCACCTGCTGTTATTCTTCCAGAACCATATGTTTATTTGCTTTAAAAATGTTCTTTTTTTTTTTTGCTACTCACTTTGGTTTTAGGGACCCCTTCTTCTTTTCTTTCAAATAGTTTCTATTTTTTTTTTTGTTCGTTTTATAAGAATTGAAGGCCCAGAGAAAAGTCCGGCCCCGTCGCCGAAAGGTCTTGCTACGCCACTGGATGCATAAATTTGAATAGTGAAGCTTACACTTCGTGGGTTGAAACTGTGAGGAGTATTTGAGCAGTATTAACCTTTGGTACCATGCAAAATTAGAGTTCTTTACTTGTTTTCTATTTCATTAATATTTAATTTTATTAAATTACTTTTCAGATAGAATGGATGCTAAACTTCAGAGAAAATTGTTTGATGCACTATTTTAGTAAAAGAATGTATGACTGTTTGTGGAACAACTTGAATCTAATATATTTTACTTCAAAATATTCTGGGGTGACACATAAATCTATTCCGTCTCGAAATCTGTTTTATGAATGAAGTTTGGATATGTTGGATTGAAAGATATGTGCCACCCCCGAATGCAATTCTTTATACAAATTCAAAATATTTTAGATATGATATTATTTTAATATATAATTCTGTTGCGTTAGGAACCATTTTCCATTCGATCCACTTTCTCTGCCAATTGTATTTTAATTATTATTATTTTATTATATTAATTTAGTATTTGATTTTCTTGTCTTACAGCAAAGCCTGGCCAGAGATTGTCGACAGTGACGACAGTGATGTCGAAAACGAGATAGATGTTGATAAATTACCGCCATTAGAAGTTGGGCCCAATGAGAATCGTCTGCAGCACACATACTGCCTTTGGTTCTCGCGCAAGGGTACACAGCGTGCCAGCGATTATAGTAAATCGCTGCACGTCGTAGGACGCTGCGCAAGTGTGCAGCAATGGTGGTCACTGTATTCGCATCTAATACGACCGACGGCATTAAAACCCTATCGGGAACTGAGTCTCTTTAAACAGGGCATTAAACCGATGTGGGAGGACCCGGCCAACAGTAAAGGCGGCCAGTGGGTCATACGTTTGCGCAAGAATAAAATCGATCGTGCGTGGGAAAATGTTTGTATGGCCATGTTGGGCGAACAATTTCTGGTGGGTGACGAAATCTGTGGCATAGTGCTGCAGACAAAATATCCGGTAAGTAGAATATTTCAAATAATTTTTTATTGTATTGTTGGAATCCATTGAAAAAGTGAAAGCAACCAATTGCAAACAAATCCAATTTGAAATGTATGGTGTTTAATAAGTGTTTTTCAAAGAAATCATTATTAAGAAAAATGCAATCTAATAATCCAATTAAAAAAAAATGGAACAGCAGTGAAACAATCTATCCGACCGCCACAATATCTGTAAAATTCATTCATAAAACTAAATTTAAGAATGAAATTTTGAGAATTTGGGGCGAAACAGTTTTCTGTATGTTTTTAACAGTATACTTCGAAATTCTAATTAGTATTCTAACGGAGATCCAATTTGAAATTTAAAAGAAAATTGAAAAGTGTTAAATTTTGAATTAAATTAATAAGTAATTTAAACCGCGAATTAAGCAAACGTTGCAACATAAAAGTGTTAAACTGAAATACAAAATCAAAAATGGCATGCGAAATTTTTAACATATAATAAAAGTGCTTTTAAAAATATAAATTTAAATTTTAAAACGTTTTACGCGCGCCTAGCTGTCCACTTGCTATGACAGTTCACAGAGTAGTTTGTTTAGCGAGTGGACAGCGCTGTATTATTTTCTTTGTGCATATAGCGGTGCTGCTTACACACATGCAACTCTGTATAAGCATTGTGCAAAAGAGCGCAATTTATGCATTAAAATATGCGCACAAGCAGTGCAACAAACGAAGAAGCAGTGCAGCGTTTTTATTGAGTAAAAAATTACTTGCAAGTAAATTACTATACACTGATAGACATCAGCGCAGCAGCAGCGGCAGCACAAAAGTGAAAACAAAAAGCAGCAGTAATAAAAAACCAGAAATACATTATAATTTTCGGTTGGTTAATTGTGCAATCAATGTAACGAATAATAATAATAACAACATAATAAGACCTTCTTAAGCGGTTTATGCAATATAAAGAGTGCTGCCGGAACGTACTAGCTGCAAGAGTGTTGGTGGCGGCGCAAGAAGAAGCAGCATCGTGTGAGTTTGCGTTTGCTGCGAAAGTGGCAAATAGCAAAAGCAAAAACAAAGAAAAGGCGGCGTGCGGCAAAACGAAACGCTAACAAAAAAAAAATGCTCCCTTGGAGCCGCTGCGCCGAGAAAACGTTGAGAGCGCAAGCGAACTAAATAATAATAAAAAAAAAAACAACGCAGACGCACTCGCAACTCGCTGCTGCCGCCGCCTCAGCCGTTTAGCAAAACGCAACGCATGTCTCAATTTGACGAGAGCCAGCAACAGCAGCGGTCGTGTCTGTTTTCATAGCGAGCGCGTAGCTAACGTAATAATATAAATACTCACTGTAGTATTTGAGCGCCAGTAAAAGACGCCGCACGCCCCTCATCCGGCACGTTTTTAATAAACGCTGCCACCAACCACCGAAGAAACGTAGTCGTCGTCGTCGTCGTGCGCGCCGCAAAACGAGCGTTTGAGCAAAACACAAAAATTTAGTACATAGTATTAAAAAAAAAAAAAAAACGAAAACCTACGCCCACCGTACGCCTCCCCCACGCGCGCGCGTGTATGCTCTTACAAATAACAAATCGTCACGAGCGTTAAACGTCACAAAAAACGGAATAGCGGAAAAAGTGGCAGCGCCAGCAAGAAGAAGCAGCAGCAGTAACAAGCGAAAAAGCAGCAGCAGCAGCAGCAGAACAAGTGTATTTGGAGCCTTGTGCGGAAAATCGATTTTTTCATTTTAGATTTTCCTGCCAACAACGTGCACAACTCTTCGTTTGTGTGTGTGTAGGAAAACTGCTACTACACGCGCGTGTATGCGTGAGTGTGTGTGTGTTTGTCTGAATGAAAAGCAGCGTGCAAAAAAAAAAAAAAATATAACAAAAAAACAAATTGAAAAACCACCTAAAAAATACTAAAATAAATTGCTAAACAAAGTTACCGCGTCGCCCCCTGCACAGAAAGCAAGTGCAAAAAATAAAAAAAAAAATTCTTTACTGTGCAAATAAATAAATAAAAAGCACAAGTGCAAACAAAAGCAAACAAAAACAACAAAAAATTCCCTAAAGAAAAAAAAGATTTAAAAAAAAAAACGTGTGAATTTTTTTCCAAAACTTACTCATTGTTAAATTTTACAGTGAGTCACACACTCCGGCCGCAAAGCAGTGGCATTGAGTTGCACGGAAAATAATATGCTTTGAAGTGCGATAAATTAAATAAAATAAAAATTTGTTTAAATCAATTGCAAAATCAAAAAAAAGTGCGCGAAAATTCATGAAAAATCAATAATAGTAGCAAAGTCAATGTGCGTGCGTTAAACGTGCTAACTGATAAAAGATCATAGCAAAAGCAGTTAAGAATACTATATAAATATATATATGTATAGCATATAGTTAAACGTTAAACATAGTCAAAAAATAAATAAAGAATTGCAATATTTACGTAAATAATAGCTGCCATTAAAAACCTAGAAAAACAAATACAAAAACAACAACGCGTGGATGCGCACAGTGCAACAATTATTGTAAAACAACAACGAAAATAAATATATATATATATGTATGTATAAATATCATAAATAAATAAATAATAAAAAGCATTTAAGTTATATATGTTTTAAAAAAGTAAAACCACTGTGAAACCTCCCTCCATTAAAAAAAACAAAAAGAAGTAAAAACATCAACACAAATCAAAAAAGGAGTCACTCTGCTACTTAAAAAAAAAAAAAATATTTAATCAATTAATAAAAAAAAAAACCCACTACAGCAAAAACACAAACAAAAAAAAAAACTCCACAAAATGACGAAAGACAGATTAGCCGCACTGCATGCTGCACAATCCGACGATGAAGAATCCGAAGATGTTGCAGTCAATGTTGATGGACATGATTCCTATATGGATGATTTCTTTGCACAAGTCGAAGAGATACGTGGCATGATCGATAAAGTACAAGATAATGTTGAAGAGGTTAAAAAGAAACATTCGGCCATACTCTCAGCGCCACAATCGGATGAGAAAACTAAACAAGAACTGGAGGATCTAATGGCTGATATTAAGAAAAATGCAAATCGTGTACGTGGTAAACTTAAGAGCATCGAACATAATATCGAACAAGAGGAACAACAAAATAAGTCCTCTGCCGATTTACGTATACGTAAAACGCAACATTCAACATTATCGCGTAAATTTGTCGAAGTAATGACCGAATATAATCGTACACAAACCGATTATCGAGAACGTTGCAAGGGTAGAATACAACGTCAACTTGAGATTACGGGACGTGCAACAACCAGCGAAGAATTGGAGGATATGTTGGAACAAGGTAATCCAGCCGTTTTTACGCAGGGCATCATTATGGAAACGCAGCAAGCAAAGCAAACGCTGGCCGATATTGAGGCTCGACATGCGGATATTATGAAATTGGAGACATCGATAAAGGAACTGCACGATATGTTTATGGATATGGCCATGCTGGTGGAGTCGCAAGGCGAAATGATCGATCGCATTGAATATCATGTGGAGCACGCTATGGACTATGTGCAGACAGCAACTCAGGATACGAAGAAGGCGCTTAAGTATCAGAGCAAGGCACGTCGAAAGAAGATTATGATTCTGATATGTTTGACTGTGTTGGGTATCATAGCCGCTGCATATGTTAGCAGTTATTTCATGTAAATGACAAATTACTATTTTTTGATCATCAGCAAAGCATTACACACTGGCTTCACTATTAAACATTTAACATTATATACATAGAAGCGTATCATTTTAATTACATATACATACATATATATAAAATACAATATTGAAATCCCAAATTGTGCTGCCGTATACATTTTAGTAGTTATATATGCTAAATATTTGTACTTGCTCTTTCACACTTCTGCTATACCTAAGCTATATGTATATATACTTGTTCCAGTTCCAGTTTTCACTTTCGGCAAGATTATGCGAAAGTGAATTCGATAAAATGTTACATTTTTCACGTTGGAAACGATTTTTTTTTTTTTTTTTTTTGGATTGAGCAATCTTAAATCGTAAAATTCTCCAAAACATGAAAGAGTTAATATTTTATTAAATTCAGTTTTGTAAAATGTTACCGAATATGACACTGAAATAGACCAGTTAGTAGTTCTCATCAAAATTTTTATTATATATTCCCTTGTTCCGGTTTTCGAAGTCGTTTAAATTTATCAGATTTGATTTTATCAGATCTTGAGCGTATGAATTTCCGAATTTGAAAACCGAAGCACGGTTTGTATAGTTCAAATATTGGCGAGTCTAGCAAGCAATGTATAAAGGCAACAATTTAACAACGGTCGCAAATGATGCTTTTAAATGCATTCAATGTTACAAAACAGCAACTATCATCACAGCCACATAGATACATACATACATACATGCATACATACATCATAGATACTTTTTTTCCTTCAATCAAAGAAGAACACATTTACTTAACTACTTAACATGTATTTGATGCCATTTGAGGCCGTTTTTCGACATTGATTGTTTAAAAATTAACTACTTAATTACGATTAATGTTTAATTATGCTAAATCTAACTACTAAAAAGCAAACAATAATGATAATTCAAGTATTTGCTATTAAAGTTGAATATTTATATATATATATATACATCTTAAAAAAGAAAAAAAATTTAAAAACAATTGATGAGAAACATGAAATTTTATTGATTATTGTTATAATGCGAAGCAACAACAACAAAAAAAAAAAACAAAATATGCAGTAAAAAAAAAAATCATAAAATGCAGATACAAGATACACTACACGACAAAAAAAAAAAAAAATTTAAAATCTAAAACGTTAGACAACATTTGTATCTGAAAGTTTAACCGAGAGAAAGCCAAGAAGTTTTGATATGTTTTCGACTTTTTGCAATTTTGATAAGTCAATGACTTTTTTTTTTTTTGAATTTCCGGCGTATTAACTTTATTTGCAACTGTCAACTACCAACTGTTAATAGACTACAGACTAATTTTAAGCAAGCTCCAACATTAAATTTGTATGTGTTTGACAGCCATTGAGCACGGACATTAAAGGCAGACAAACGAACACAAAACCGAGGATTGTCGCGCCGTTCCTAGCAAAGAAAATCACTGTTTTAGCTACTGCTTGGTCACTGATGTGCACTGATTAAACGATGCAAAGACTTGGCAATTTACCAAGTTCAAAAACTAATTTGAAGTTATCACACGACTGCGTTTTTGGTTAATTTCGGCACTGACCTGCTTTCTGTTCGTCTGTCTGCATTTCAATGGCTGTCAAAGTTAAACTTAATGATGCAGATTGTCTACTTCAAAGACTACACTCGAATCAATACTATAATTCGAAATTCAAATACTTATTACTGACTTATCAAATTTTGTTCTCGTATATATTTGTTGTTCATCGTTAAACGCTTGGTTAAAAAGCTAAGTGCGTATTTTATTTATTATACATATATTAAAAAAAAAAACACTATTAATTAATAATACATTTGCAAAAAACACAGTTGATAAAACAGTTGAATTATTTGTTAACTTAATTTATTTAACTAATATTTTTTACTGTTGATTTTGTAACTAAAGTTTGCGTTTTTATTTGGTTTTTTTTTTTTTTTGTTAAGACTTTTGTATAATGCTCGCGTAATTGTAGTTATGAATCACTCGAATACACAGACGGATACATAGATACATAATACACACATATAGATACAAATGAATCTCATAGACACATGCTATGTATTTACTCTAGTTAACTTTTTAATAATAATATTTATACATATACATATATATATTGACTATTTACTAAAAACAAAACAATTATTATTATTCAAAAAAAAAAAAAAAGAATATGCATATAAAACTTCTTCAAGAAAAACGAAAAAAATAAAACATATATACAACAAAAACAAAAATTCTTTATATACAAAAAAAAAAACCATTTGCAAAAAATTATTTAAAAAAAAATAACAAAAATTGAAATGATGACGATCGACTGTAGTATAATTAATAACAAACCACCCAGATACAATACATAAATACAAACAGAAATACACAGACATAGAGATACATACATACAAGCAAACGCAGAGCGTAGATAATTATTTGTAGTTTTACACAACAAAAACAAAAAAAAAAAAGCAAAAAAAAACAATTGTTAAACATTAAAACTTGTTTCAAGTTTGTTTTCTTATATACTTGTATCTTTTTGTTGTTGTTTTTGTTTCTACTCTTTTTCTTCTTACATTCGTTTCGCATCGTTTTATAGCGTACGATTAAAAAAAAAGTATCTGTGAAGTTGCTTTTAGTTTTATTTATATTTTTTTTCGTTTCCGCTTGAAACATATTTTGTATTTTTTTTGTTGAAACTTTAAAATTAAATTTGTTTATATAAACTATTTATTTATGCATTGAAATACAGTATCTCTAACAAACGATAATAGTTTTTTATATAGTATTTTTGATTTGATATATGTATCTACAGTTAAATTGAATCTATATGCAAGAGTATAGCACTGAAAGTTTGTATTATGTCATGTAACAAGTTTAGCGTAGATAAAAATTTGGCAAATGGTTTGACATTTTTATATTGTTTAATAATTGCAAATCATACAACTCGAAAGTTTTTTGCGCTTAATCAAACTATAAAGTAGCCCAATATTTTATGCGTCTCTAAAAATAACATGGTTTTTCGTCTGAGAAACCGTTTACTTGAATTCCACATGGTTGCGAATTTTTCTTTCAGTGGCTTTCAGTGTTACTACCGAGATTTTTCTTAATATTTTAAATACTATTAGCAGAAATTCTACTTGTCTAAACTATTTGACGTAGAAGCAATCAATTCTTGCAAGGTAGTGTTACACTAAAATTTGGCATTTTAGACACCTTGACATAAACTAACATTTTTCCTAACAATTTGGCAGAAAAATCTCTAAAGCGTTAGAAAAGTACATACTCGTGAAAACATAATATATGAAGTTTTTGCTCTGGCAAACCACTTTCTTGAATACAGCATGGTCAGAAATTTGTCGCTCAACGTGTACTTTTAATGACAAAAAGGTTTGTCTGCATATTTAAAATATTATAATTGCTGCAATGCTATTTTTTTTTTTTTGTATTTGGGTCAGAAGTTGTCAGTAGTACTTGTAAAATGTAAAGAAAAACTGTTTACTTTTCTAGCTTAAGTTATTTAAAGAAGGACTTGCCTCTGAACGCCGTCTTAAAGTAAAATTTTATAATTTTTAACACACACTTTTGCCAAAAGAGTAAAACAGAAAGTACCTAGATTATAATTTTCTTAAGTTTCTTAAACAAAATAAAAGTAGATTTTCTCAAAATTTATGCCATACATTTTGGTTGTTTTAAATTAAACAGCGCCAGTGAGAATACAAGCTTTCAGTGTTCAAATAATTACTACAATTTTTTGTTTAATTTTTTTGTTTAGTTTAGTTTTACGCTGCTGCACCAAATACAAACATATACAGATTCACACAAACCTGCCACACTTATCGCCTACATGGCATCACAAATTCATTCACAATATTGAACGCTGGCACACATCTATGCTAACAATCATATATATGATTTATTATGTAATTAATTATATTATTTCTCTTCTTTTTTTTCTTTGGATTTATTTTTTATATATAACCAACTCCACAACAATGCTCCTACTAATCCTCATCTCCTATTATGTATTTGGATACCTAACTCAATTTGGATATATATACACCTCGTTTTGCATGCTGTTTTTCTTTTTAAAAAACTTGTTATTATTTTGTAATCAACGAATAAAAAACCAATTAAACCACAAACAAAAACAAAAAAACTGCTCACAAATTGAAAATTTAATTAATTTGCTGCTCGCTGTAATTGAAATGAAAATGAATTAATTAATTTATAACTATAAAAAAAAAACAAAAAAGTATAAAAAGCAAAAATTAGCATGGAAAAATTTTGTAGAACTTTTATTTTTGCTACTCGTTTACGCTGCTTGCTTACATCAAATAATAATAACAATAATAATACGCATACTACAACAAAGAACAATCACATCAGAGCTAACTTCTTAAGAGAACAACCATTAAGTTAGAAGGCACTTGCGCCCAAAATTTGTTTTTTTTTTGAGGCGCGGCACTTAAAAAAAAAGATAATGCAACATTTATGAATCGCTTATGTACCTCTCACATGCAACAAACAAACAAACAAACAAGTAGCGCCTGAAATATGCTTTACTTGCAACAACAACAACAACAACAACAAAGCCACCTTTAACACCAAGTCACCAAACCACCACCCAGCCAATAATATTAAGTACCAGAACAACTGCAAGAATAATAGCTCAATTAACGCTAGCCTGCATTCTTCTACACTGCACGTTTCTTTTTTTTTTTGTATCTTAAAATTAAAAAAAAAAATATATTAAAAAAAAATTTCAATAAACACACCGCAAGAAATTTCGTTAAATAAATTTATTTGAAATGTGCGCTGAGTTCGGTACGACAACAACTAAACAACACCCTACAAAAATAACAACAACAACAACAACAACAAACAACTGAAAAATCGACGTCTTCGTATTATGTCAATCAATCAAACTGCGATTTATGCGTGTATCAATGCGTAACGTCTACGATGTAAAAACCAACAACCTTAAATAAAAAAATATAAAATATTTAAAAAATTTAAATTCGAAAACGCCGCGACTCCGCCCATCAATTCATGCCAATAACAATAAAAGTTTTCACAACGCCTCTTAAACTGTGCTCCGGAAGCCTTCAGCGCAGCTTAAAAATGCGCTACATTATATGCGTCTGCGCTGCCGCGGCTACTGTAATAAATATACACAAAAGGTGAGTAATTAAATTAATTACAAAACATAAATACATATGTATAAAAATATATGCAAACATATATAGGGTGTTTCAATAGGGACATAACAATATTGTATTTTAATATTCTACTACTTTTTTTTCAAGATCTGTCAACGTTAAAACGCCAGTCAAGGTTTACATTTTTATCATGTTGAAGTTCATAAAGCACGCGCAACGTTTGGTAATTATCAAAAATTACTACCGAAAGTCTAAAGCTTGGTGGTCGCTACTTCAATTTTCGCTGGTAATATTCGTCCTAGTAGACATACCAAGTTGCGCTAATGTTATTGGCTTGTTGGCATACACCAACGACTTAACGCAACCAAAGGCGCTAAATCGCATGAGCGTGGTGTCCATTCGACCGGAGCATTTCTCAAGATTACATGGTTACCGAACTTCCGCTTCAATAGATCAATTGTCTGACCAGCTGTGTGGCATGTGGCAACATTTTGCATGAACCCCACATATCACTGATGTCAAGTCCAACCAATTTTGGCCAAAAATAGTAGTCTTCTAACATGGCACGATAGCTAACTCTATTGACCGTAATATGGTGATCATATTCATCGATGAAAAAATGTAATCCAATTGCACCTCTGGCAAGAAATCCACAGCACCCCTTCACTTTTCGTAGATGCAATGGAAACAATGTTGCTGTCCAATAAAGCCAATAAGCGAAAAATGAACTTCATAGCTGAAAGTTGCGCTCTTAAAGCTGTGATCACTAACTCGGATTTTCGGTATTAATTTTAAATTTTTTTTGAACTTCGCCATCATAAAAATGGTAAACCTTGTCTGACGTTTTGACGTTGACAGATTCTGAAAAAATGTAAGAGTGTTTTTGTATTAAAATACAAAATTGTTACGGCTCCATTGATAAACCCTGTACATGTAGTACTAATAATTTTTTTATTATTAGTTAATAGTGGGAATTGAGTCTTTTGAACAAACTATTTATTGCAGTTGATTAAGAATTTTTTTTATTCTATTTAGATGAAAATAATGCATATACTTACAATAGATTGTTTTATCCTAAATATAACTGAGAATTTTGTATAATCTTTTAGCAATTAGTACAGCGACACAGGGAAACCACATATCGACGTATCAAGCTTTGTGTTAATTATAATTTAAATGCGAATAATCTCACGTAAATAAACAGAATGCGGTAATAATGCATTCGAGATCCTATTAAGAGTAATGTTATTTTATAATTAGTGCTTAATATTTTGAATTGTGCATTATATTCTCTATAGTTTATCGTTTATACACATAAACTGAGTTACTCTCAAGTTTCTAAACAAACACAATTGAATGAATTAGCCAAGGCATACTCGTTGCCATTAAGCTTTAATCATATTTCTACTTTAATAAGAGATCAAAACTTAGTTTTATATAATAGTCTTAATGAATGTTATTGATAAATATAGTATTTTCTGGGCTTTAAACTCTGTGCTCTAATGCCAAGTTTAGACGCTTGTAATTGGTTGTAATAGCGCTAATTGGTTGACGTTCAATTGATAGAATCAAATAAACCAATTTAATTCATTTGTTTATTGTTTTGTGCAACTCGCACAAGCACAGCTGTTCACAACATCAGTATAGTAATTTGAGCAGAGACGGAGTTGTTCAGTTTGAGTACAAGAAATATTATACAGTGTCTATGCCGAGAGTTTGCTATAGAAAAAAAAAATATTGACGGTGGTTGCTGATCAAGTTGTCAATCAGTGGTTGACGCAAGTGAGCCATTGGTTGACGTTTTCTATTGATGCATTTTCAAATAAGGTACAATAATTTACACCATTAATATAAAATGGTCAAATTTTGTAATGTTAATGAACGTCAAAATAAAGATCAATTAAATTTATATAAAAATATTGAACGCTTACACAATTGAAGTCGATTGATATTCCAAATGCGACAAATTTTGATGCTTTTTGTCAAAAGAACTTTGATGGTCATTCTAAAAAGTTTCGCATCCCTGTAGAAACATCTTTAGATAACGCGTAAGATTAGTATAGCAGGGCTTATCTAGAAGGTAAGGAAAAAATCATGCATATTCTAAAATACCTCTGCTTTTGAGAGGGAAAGAAAAGATTTATTCGATCCCATTGCGAATCCAGATCTGAGCCAGCTGCAACAAAAACACAAAACACAAAAATCCTTTTTATTTGACAATCTGCCATTCTTTCTATTGTTTTTTATCAACCGTCGCAGAGATATGTCGTATAGTTGTATTGAAGAGCATCCCAATATGTCAGTTTAACATCGTGCACAACAGTTGGAGCTGTGTTCATTCACTTGACGATTTTACAGAAAGTTCAGTTTGTGGAAAAATTGAAGCCAGTTGACCATCGTAATTTCGGTGAATATACTGAAAACAAAATTACTCTTTAGCCTCATTTTCAAAACAAAATTTTGTAATGAGCAATGAGTCTAATTCTTAATTTACTATGCTAAATTCCGAGTCACAAAAAAGCCACAGTTTTGTGTGCTTTAAAGGCTAAAGGAATCATTGATTCATATTTCTTCAAGAACGCATTTAGAGATGCACAGCATTAATAAGGAAGAGCTTTGATTTAAACAATACAATTCAACACTTCACACAGCTCTCTAGGTACATGTAAATTTGCTAGTTTTAGCAACAGCTACATGAATAATAGTTAAAATAATTTTCCAGATTACAATTCATTCTGTTCACCACATTACAACTGTTTTTATCTGTTTTTTTTTATTATTTAATTTTAAAGTTCTATAGCTCTTAAAAAACAACTTTTACATAAACTATTTATAGATAGTTCGCTTAGACTTGTTATTCTACAAAAATCTTTCACTGTTTCGGTTTAAAACCAGTTTAAAACTTGCACATCGATTTGTAATTAATTGAACATTGATTGATTACTCATTCACAGTTAATCAGTTAGACAGTCAGTCATTCAGTTAGTCAGTCATTCAGTCAGTCAGTCAAACATGATATACACTGTTTTATAATTACAAGCTGATTGTCTAATTGTGTTAAATCAAGCGAACTTTTCTCGTTTCCGTCTAAATTTCTTGAGTTGTAGTATATGAAACCACAAGTTATTGAAACCACAGCAGCAGCAGCACAGTATTCTGAATCAAAACGGAAACCAACCATTGTTCTACGCTTGTACTAATTTCGATAACAATTGTACATATAACTAGCTACTATACGCATATGAGCAATCTCCGCTTTATAATTTCGTACTCAAAGTAATCAAAATGGTAAATACCAATCAAATAATACATACATATATAGAAACTCTCTCTCACTCAGAGTCAGTTGGCAAGAAGCATATGTTTGATTAGATACATATAGTACATAGCTGTAGATACAGATACAACACGGCAGGGAGAGAGTATCGGTCAGATAGATAAGCAAATATTTACTTTAGCTATAATTGCCCATTTATATAGGCTTTAGATGTGTTTATATTTTCACATATATACATACATACATACATATTTGTGTTATTTGCAAAATTTTCGTATGTATATCGTATATAAATGTGGATGAATCATGGCGCTACGCTGCAGAATGTGATAAACAATCTTAAATATAGGCAGATAACGCACAGCTGATTATTAATTTCAGATTGTTTAATTTAGCTTAATGCTTATATGTATATACAATATACAACATATAGAAATGTAATAAAAATGTATGTTTTATATATTGCGTGTTTATATTATACTCATAAATGAATGCTTTTATTATACAATATAGAAAATTATTGCGTGATTTAGCATTGTTGTTTTCACCAAAAGGCGTCGGCGAGTCATCAACAGCAACAACCTGCACTCAACCAAACAATTCAATTCAACTAAACCAACCAACCACCTTCACTTCTCCAACGCCCGCCTACACGGCATCGAAACCATCTCACGTACATATAAAAAGCGCCGGGAAAAAATAAAAAATTAAATTATTATCTCAATGATGAACGCGAAACTATTTTTAGCGAAATTATTTTTCTTGCTTTTGATGAATTTTAAAGGGTGTTTTTCAAGAGAAAGACGCGGTCAGACGTGCAAATGATTTGATTAAAAACAGTCAAATACGTTTGCTAGATGTGTGACCACGAAATGCAAACGTTTGCCACCCTGAGTTTGGGCATATTTGCAAATGCACTCTTTATGTCAAATTATTTGCCATGTATGACCAGTCATGTGCCAATTTTTATCGCCTTGGGCGTTTGTGCTTGCAAGCAAATATCGTCAGCGCAACTTAAATTTGCACCAAATCCGAGTGCTAAATGATCTGTTGTATGTCTGACCATCAAAATTTGATTTGGCGAAAAACAAATGATTTCGCACAAATGTTGTGCAAATACGTGCGCGTCTGACCTTAGCTTAAGTCAGTTCAATTGTAGTCAATGAATATTAAAATGCCTTAAAAATGTTTCAAAATGCATTCAAAGTTATCGCATGTCTATTGAATTACCCATTGTTTGTTCCCCTGTTTGAGCAGTTTTTTTTTTATTCGCGCATTTTATTCGTGCAGTTTTGATGCAATTTTTTTTATTATTGTTGTTTAAAAAAAGTTCAAGTGGAGAAAACATTAAATAATTACTATTTTTATAAAAGAAATCCCATTTTGGTAAAGCCACACAATGCTCTGTGTTGCAATCTGAACATAAAACCAAGTAGATACATTTATTTTAAACACAAAGAGTTTGTTGGGGTTTTGATTTTATTTTTTTTCATTACATATTGCTATTTTTCAACTGGCCCCTTTGGCACTTCACTGTCTGTCTTTAGCCTGTCTATAACGATGCTTAAAGCGCAAGTCATGAAATCAATTTATTTGTTTAGCTTCCATTTTGTTGCGTTTTAGAAGCATGTTTATTGCGAATTTGTTTGACATGCAGTGTTATCCTTCCCTTCATTTCGTGTCCTTCTCTATTTTCATTCATACCCTTTAGCTAAAATGTGACATAGAGTACTGACAGTTTATCGACAGTTATGTAACGCATTGAAGGATATGTATTCTACATTTAAAAGGTTGTTCGAAGGGTGCTCGAAAGCACATGGAACACACATGGAAATCAAGCTTGTAAAAGTAACATTACACGACTGTTGTTGAAAATTAGCATCGAATAGAGCACACAGTATCACATTACATCTGCTTTATCCCACTTCAACTCGTATTAGTTGCAGTATAGAGCATTGTATAGACGACATTATATTATACTCTTCACACATAGTGTTAATACATAAACAGTGACAAGTCTCTTGGACGGACACTCACCATAGTCAACTTATACAGTTAGCATACACAAACTGTTTAATTTTTGGTGATAAAAGCTTCCGTTAACTCGTTATTACTCAGACTAGAGATGCTTTTTTTTGCCAAACAGACAAACTGTACAAATCTGTTTTGGAAGCAGCTACAGATACATTTACATCTACATTTTTTTTCATATATATCATAAATTTTCTAACATTTGCTTTGCTTTTCCATTACATATTATTATAAACCAACTGTGTATCATAATGTACATCGATTCATAAAATGCGAAGAAATTGTTTTTCTTGCAGAACTTTTATTAGTTTTTATTTCGGTCGTAGTTAGTTTCGTATATTTCTTTTTCAGGTCGAGTATTATATGCCTTTCATACAAACCAGACTGAAAATACTATATATTGAATAATGTGGAGGCGTCAAATACAAACAGCTACTATTTTTGAAGCGTATAAAAGCTTTGCTTTTATCGAAATTTAAAAATTTGACTTGTTTTCGATTACATTTTTCTTGCCATTTCGTTCATTTAACTCCTCTTGTTCAGTTTGTTTGCCATTTTTGGGGTTATTCGATTTGCAAGCAATAATTTTTTTATTTGTCTGATTGTCTCTCGGTGTGTCTATGATTCATAGCATGTTACTTGTTTTTCATTTTGTGCAAACTTTTTGGTTGGCTCTTTTTGAAGCGCAGTCATTTATATAGACAGACAGGCAGTCAGATAGATAGATAGTTATATAGACATACACACACACACACACTTCATATCTATCGCTTCAAATTTGTGATTTGACTTGACTCGCTGGCTTTATGAATATACAAACACGAAAAATACACAATTGATTTATTAGTTTGGCACATGCTGATGACTGTCTTGCTTCAATATTTTTGTTTTTGTTAAATTTGTGTAAAGTGTTTTAGATACTTGGTTTTTATTTTGTTTGTTATTTTTGTTGTTTTCTCTTATTGACTTTTTCGAACAAAATTTTGCAAACAAATGAAGTCATCTTCAGCTCATTGGAGATACTTCGTTTACACTTCCATTCCATTTGATGCTTTTCTTGGCAGTATAAAATTTTGTTATAAAATTGCAAAAATTCAATTTTGCACTAGCAACTTGCTCTTTCTCTTCTTCTACATACCTATGAGTGTTTCTACAAACTAGTGTATTTCTGAGTGTGCTATTCAAATTTTATCTATCCATTTGAGTAAACGAATTTTATGAAACTTTTTCACTTTTGCACTTGCTGTGCAGCTCTTTCGGAATACTTGTTTTTTTTTGTTTTTTTGTTATTATTCTCTTCACACGTAGTATATTAATTTTCTTATAAAGTTTACTCAAAAGTTAGCGACCACGATCCTATAAATTATATATGAGTATATTCTTAAACAGCTCGACAAGGCGAGTTAATCTGTACACGACCTACCATGTCAATATTAGTTCCAAAAAATTATATTGAATCGCTCTTTGAACGGTAGCTGTCCAAAAATTTGTATTTGATTTGTCACACCCAACTGAACTTCCAGATATAGATTTTTGTATGAAAAACATTTTATATTACAGCCAATAACAACTTAAAATGCACAGTGGAGGTTTTATTTATTGAAGTCTTAGAATTCATTAGCGCATTCAAACTAGTTCGAAATATTCCATTTAATTAATTATACTACATTGATACGGGACCCCACGTTGGGTGCCAATTAAAAAAAATGTATTGTACAAACTGTTTTAACTTTGAAACACTTAATTATTTTTACTTAGTCTATTTTTAGGTTAATATGCAGAGTATTGAAGCTTCGACTTCACCGAAGTTAACTTTATTTTTAACTTTTTATCAGTTTCTTTGAATTGACTTGCTTTGTAAATTGCATGCAAAAGTTTTTCAAGTACTTTTTTTTATATAAACTCGTGTTATTATTGTAAAGCGAGTAAAAATAAAATTGCTGTTAAAAATAAAGTTCAGTTTATGTATAGTATAAGATTTTTCACTGATCTTATTTACAATAACATTTTGCCAAGAGCTAATTTAGCTATAAATTGCAAAAGTTGCAAAATACGCTGAATGAATAACAACTTGATTTACTTTGAAATGTTTAACACTGTTTTGCTAATAGATTTTTTTTTATTATTGTGTGTTAATAGCTCGACAGTCTGTTGTCGTTGATGACCTTTTTTGTTTTTTTTTTTTTTTTTGAGAAGATTGTACGAATATCTAGCTTTAAATGGCTTTCTACGTACGAGTATATACCACCCTATCTGCGTATAACATCTGTATATAATATCGATTTTCAGATAAAGCTAACAATTTTGTTAATTGAAAACCAATTTCAAAGAGTAAAGTGCTTGAACGGATGTGAATGAACAGAATATTGTACAGCCCAAAGGAGGCCATAGTTATTTGGGTTTGCCTCTTAGAAATTAATTTAAAATTTTGTACAAATTTGTTATTTTAAAGTGTATAAATATAAATATGTTGTGCGCAAGCTTTTAAATCGAACCCAAAGTATGCCCTATAGCCGCATTGAAATGTGTATGCCAAAATGAAACTAGACGACAGGCAACGGCATTCAGTAGGCGTCCTTTTGACTGCTGGCAGCACATGTGCCATCATGCAGACAAAAAAAAAAAAAAAACTAAAAGGATGAAGACGACGTCGACGGCTTTGCATGACGACATGTTTGACCTTTTTTCTACATACTATATATATAGAAACAAAAGTTCATTCGCCTAGCATTTTTTTTTTTTTTTATTCAGATGCCGATGTATATATATAAATATAGGGCGCATCTGAGCTACTTACAGCTGTCGTTGTTGCTACATTTTTCGGACTGGAATTGTATTCAATGCGCCAACCAAATAGTTTAAAAATTATAGTCAAGCGCTTATTTTTTCTCCCATGGCTTTTGTACAGGCTGACGATGGGTCGCACAAAAGTTGCCTCTTCAACAGGCCATGTCAGGCATGCTACAATATCTTCTTCTTGTTCGTTAACTCAGTAGTCCATTATGACTTCCGGCCTAAATAAATTAAAACGTTGAGTTTGTCTACTTAGTTATGCGTTGTTGTAGTAGCCTCCTTTTGTTATAAAATCGTCCTGGTTGGTTAAGTGCCTGGCAGGAAGGATATGGCATGAACCCATTTCATTGAAGCGAATAAATACAAAATTAAACATTTAAATTTCATTACAACATTTAAATTAAAGCAGCAGCCTGTTTGTGTATCTGTGGGTTACGTTGGGCGCCAAAGATTTTGTTAATTTTGTAGAGAAAATTGCGCTGAAAAGTGAAAAGTGTTTGCACTGTTGCTGCGTAGAGTTTAGTTTTTAAAAAAAAATATAGCACACTGCTCTATGTTGCCCTTCACTTCAAACAAAAGCAACTCGTCGAACACTTTCACTTAATGAATGAAAGCAATAGAGCTGCTCGAGATACTTTCGTTAAGATGCTGTTGCCAAAGGTCGCTCGTTCGTTCGCTCGCTTGTGCTATTTGTTGGACGTGTCACAAACACTGTTTCTCTTCTATCTCAAACGCAGCTAAAATAAAATTTAGTTAATTTTATTTGCAGCAATTTTAGAGAAACGTGTAAGAACGTTGTGTGTGTGTGTGTGTGTGTGTTAGTCTCTGCTTTCATTAAGCTAGGTACTTACAACAAGACATCAATGACACTCATTGCTGTTGCTGCACGCGTTGAGCTTAGCTCATGGTGTTATTTGCCAGAGAAATTAAACTTTGTCACTTCGTCTACTAATTGCTAAAAGAAAGAATGTATGTACGTACAGAAAATCGCTGCGTTGTAATTAAAATCGTTGCAAAAAACAGAAAATCTCATTTGAAAACTTGCAACTGCGGCTGCAACATAGTTGTCCTTTCCTCTATGCGTCTTGTGCATCGTGTTGCTATAGCATGCAGCAGCAGTAGTTGTGGCTCTTTGTAAGCATGCATCACACGGGGAAAAAGATTGGAAAAAAACCTCCACAT
Source organism: Leucophenga montana (assembly GCA_035044765.1). Taxonomy (NCBI): domain Eukaryota; kingdom Metazoa; phylum Arthropoda; class Insecta; order Diptera; family Drosophilidae; genus Leucophenga; species Leucophenga montana. The sequence goes on from JAWNNQ010000255.1 coordinate 1,398,853, forward strand.
TTGGTTAAACCGATACTTTTATACCGTTCACAAGCTTAACGTTACAGTTTGTAGGAGGATTAAGATAGGTATGGGTACTATTCTGATCCGATCTAAAGTTCAATAGTTAATAAAATCGAGCAGTAAAAGAAGGTGTGTTGGTTTAACATGTTTCCTCGCATACACTTTTATCTGATCTGGATTTAAAAAATTGAGATTTGGCTATTTCGCCTTTTCTCTTCGAAACTTTATGAAATGTGAGTCATATAATAATTTCTCACTCCTGATACTTTTCACTTCATTGTTAAAGAATAAAAATAAAGATGTTTCACATAAAAAATATACGAGAAAAACAGTGTTTCAGTTACTCCTATATTCGTGTTTACAATCTTCGAGAAAACGTTTTAGTTTCAATACAAGTTTGAAAAGACAGTCAAATTTCGTTCAAATTTTATGGAATCGTCTGCCCTATAGCTGTATCAATGCGTTCCAAACATTTCGACAAATTGCCAATACTCACTTCTACACTGCATCTGAAGCGTATACGAAAGAAAACTTTTCAATGGTGCGCCGCGCGCGTATAGTAATTAATGTTCGACAGGACTTCCACTGCCTGGAGCACATTACTCTTTTGCACACTTGGCGGCTCCTGTAGCCGGCTATACAAGAACTTGTAGCAAAAGTTTTTTTTCGTTTCTATTTTTTTGCGTCTAGTCAGCAGAGCGTCTTCCCAAAAAAAAGGGCAACAGTTTTCTCTGCTTTTGCTGGCGCATTTAATCAAGCCAGAAAGAAAAAAAAATTCAAATGAAATGCTGAGGACATAAGTTTTGCATGAGCCGTGCATGGAACATGTGCCGACAGCAGGAGCGGCCGCAAAGCAAATCCGGAATTTTATTTAATATATGCTGCTTATGAGGAGGAAAAACTTTTGTCAGCTGCATTTGTCATTTGAGTGTCAGCTATATAAAGAGTTTTTTTTTTTTTTTTAGAGGTTTAGAACTTTGAATTAATTTAAATACTAAGATTTCACAATTTCAAACTGAAAATTGACTTTATTAGAAATATAATTTTATGCCATTTGTGTTTGAATATAATTTCGGATGTGGCGCATTCTGGAAGTTAAATTTTTCGAACAATGTTGTCCATGTCTCGCCAATGGTTTCCACAATGTTGTCTTAGTCGTCCAAATGACACGGAACACCAGAGAAATTAATCCAAAAGCGCTAAATCGCACGATCTCGGTGGTCAATTCGAGAAATAACGCGTTCGCCCAATATTTCCCTCAGTAAGTCGATTATTTGATGCGTAGTTAGACTGTAACGTGGTTCTGTTGGAAACAAATGTATTCAATAGATCCCGGAAACATTCATGAAATAAATTGCAATCGTTGTGCTTAAGCCCGGTTCAAAAATGGAACGCTTAAAAAAAAAAAACCCTGTATATAGTGGGTATATATAATATTTTCTTTCAGTTTGAATTATCATTTTTGCTTTGTTTTTCTTGCAAATCATTTTGCTAATGGGAAAACTAAATAAGAAGAGACAAAGCTCTGAAATTACGTGGCAAATTTAAGTGCAGAAAAGCAGCAAGTTGTGGTCTGAATTATTGTTGAATTATTGTTGAAATTCTAATTTGCAACACGAGAAGCAATTTTCTTTCAAGAAGATTTCCCCATAGAAGAAACTGTTGCATACGCACAGGCGTGACGCTTTTGTTAGTTTCGATGTGTGTGTATGTGTGCAATCCTGTTGTCGTTTGCTCATAAAATAATTTCCACACTATACAAAAACTGCAAGGATGCATGTCGCAGCCGCCATTGTCTGCATGTGCATGCAAGAAAGTGTTACACGTAGCCATATGCAGTTTTTGCACTGTGTATGCGAATGAATTTATATAGAGTCGCTGTCAGCACAACACACATATGCAGATACATTTATATATATATATATATATATATATATATATATATATATATATATATGCATAAATCGATAACTATGACCACAGCAGGCAGGCAGCAGCATCTCTGTGTTCTGTTGTGCAACATCATTTTCATGTTTTACTCGTTGATTGTTTATCATTTCGCCGACATTGGCGTGTGTTGTTGACATAAGCGTACACGTGGGCGTGTTCCTCCGTGTACATGCAATATGTATCAACGATCTCCCCGCTTGATTTTTTTTGTTTTTTTTTTTTATTTCATCAATACGCACCTTTCCTTCGCCAAATTGTGGCAAGCAACCCATTTAGTCAGGCATACCACTTCAAGGCAATTCATTCGGTATGCACCCGCATTTGCATGCAATTGACTGCAAAAAGCATCGTTGAGGTTTTTTTGCGTTTAATTTTTTTTTTGTTTTTCATTTTGTTTGTATTCATTCGTTTGCCTTGTCGACAATGTACTTTTCTTTGAAAAAAAAAGCTCTTGTTGTGCATTTTTTACTACCTTTCATTACAATATAACCCTGTATAAATTGTTTGTAAGGTATACTCATTTTGAAAGTGTCTTACAATGCAGTGAGTAAGACATTCTATATCAGCGGTGCCCAACACTTTCAAATGGTACGAAATTTTTAGTGCTTTCGAATTCGACATACGTAGTACGATAACACAGACCAAGAATATTGTTTGCTTAAAACTCATTTGTTGATGCAGAGAGCTGCGTGTGTGCATGAGAAACCAATTCTCAATTTTTATAATAGTTTGAACATGTCACGCTCTCTATAAAACATAACATCTAAATACACTCAACTTTATATCTAAATTGTACGAAATATCTCTGTAGATCACAGCCCCCTTTTGTGCTGGTATTCAATTAGAGTTCTACATGAATTAATTCATTAAAGCTGATTGACGAATATTCATACATTCGAATTAAATTGATGAATGCAAGACATTCTGCATATAATGTAGTATGAATTCAATGGCGGCTGAATGAAATATTGTTGTAATTCATTTCACTATGTATAGATATCTAGATATTCGAAACATTCATTCAAGTGTTTCAAATAAATTCAGTTGTTGGTATTTTGCGATATAAACACGAAGATTTTATGCAGCCGAACGGATACTGGCTATATGACAAAGCGCATTGCGTTCTTGCTATGTCAACTGTTCGCTTACAATTTCGCTTTAACATGTATATTCACACTTTGTTTTGTTCTCTTTTTGAGTGTCACTATTCTAATGTTAGCGTCGACTCGTAGTAAGGGCGACTGTAAAGTTAATGTGAACTTTAAATATGAAGACATTTCTTTTAAGCTTTGTAGGTAACACCAAAGTTAAAGATGACTTAAAATAATTCATTTAAAGTTGACTACTATTAAAATATAATTATTAGAGGTCTTATCAAAATTAACCTATAGTCCGTTTCCTTAGTAAATATGAAACATGAGGTTTTGTATTTCGACTACTCTTTTACTGCACATATTTGAAGTGTACTATAAATGCGTTGTTACCATTGCTTGTTCATATTGTAATCCTTTCTAGAGAAGAGTGTACGAACAGAAAAGGAAGAAACTACGTTAATTGTTCCTTGTAATGTAAACTGTGCAGCTTCGCTACAAGCTTTTTATTACATTTTATTCCCTTATACCACTTGTATATGGTATATTGTACACTGTTTTTTATTTTTCGCTACGCTGCAATGAAATTGCCACAATGTCCTTCATTTAGTTTTTATTAACATTTTTGCTGCAATTGTTTGGAGATGTCAGCCGCAAGTGTTTTATTAAGCAACAGCAGCGCACAACAAGTAATCAGAACCACCAACACTTTTGGCTTAAAGTTAAGTGTATTTCCGTTTTCACTGGCATAGACGGATGCAACTTCCGTTTCCGTTGTCCTTTTAGTTGCATTAAATATTTTTACACACGCATTTCCGTTTCAACTTGCTTGTAAATGTGCCTTTAGCACATTATTTGCGCGTTTGCTGTCGTTCGTTCATATAAAAATGCTACAAATGACGGGATTATCTTGTGTACTATATGATACTATCGTATATATGTATATGTCGCTCATTTGCTTTGTAGCGCATTTACTGAAGCTTTTAAGCTGTCAAATGATATGAGAAATATGGAAAAAGGATTTGCTATTATGAGCAACAAAAACAGCAAAGGATGAAAGAAATCAAGTGTGTCATAAGGAGACGTATACGCAATATTTGAAATTACTATTACTCATACGACGCGCTCAATTACCGCTGACAGTTTTGCTCATGTATCGTACATCATATTTTGTGGTTTATTTGTATACCCTTTAAGCATACTGTAAACGGATATATTAATTTTATGCCAATGTTTGTAACAGGAAGAAATGGACGTGTCGGCGGACCCTTTAAAGTGTTTAAATTCATGATCAGCATTACAAGACTAGTCGATGTAGACATGTACGTCCAACCTTCTGTTTAGATAAACAAATCTCGGAGACTATAAGTGATAGAAACTTCAAGTTTTTATATATAGACTCTGCTTTTCCCTCTTCAGTTAACTAGAACTTTAAGGTGCAGCCCCCACACAAAAATGGTGCCCATTGTTAAGATTTTGTGTGAAATGTTTTTATTTTTAAATATTATTTTTCATCAATTCTAATAAAATATTCTGCATATGTTCAGATCGAAGCATTAAATAAGGTACAGGGTATCATGAAGTCAAGTATTATTTTTTATTTTTATGTTTCAAAGAATAGATGACATTGACTTTGTTTTGCAGCAGAGATCAGCAGCAACATCATAGTTTCCATTGAGTAGTAGTTCCCTCTAGCTTTCATGCATGCTATTTATAAAAAGAGAAGTCTGGAAGCATACATAATAAAAACCATTCTTTAACAATTTGTCCAGTAAAATTGACAGCATGCGAGCGACTCCCTGATGCCTGATGACTGACTGACTGTCTGCCTGTCCTTCCTTCCTTCCTTCCGTTCATGTGTTGTGAACCAAATTTACTTTTATTTAAAAAAAAAAAATAGAAAAAGTATGTAAAAAGGACGACAACGACAATGGGGAAAAGTCACATGGCCAAACAATGAGCACTGAGTGTGGGAAAGTAGCGCAAAGTTGTAGTGCTGCCATGACATGTTTAGCTATATTTTTGTAACTATTTGCTGCGTATGTGTGTCCTCATGTATGCATGTAATAAAGGAATATGGCGCATATAAAGCATACATTTGCGAAACATACACACTCGAAGTATACACTTGACATGTTTCGGATTTTTTTTCCTCCATTTTGTTACACGCATTTTGACATCAACGCGAACGCGCTAAATAAAACTATGTGTATATCTGTAACTGTAAACATATATATTTGTAAGAGGGTGGAGTGATGAATAATCGAGCTATAATATATACACATAAACCAGAGCAATTCTCGAAGTACGACACGTCAAGGCCTTCAAAGTATGTAGCTATGTCAGCTGTGCCTTCATTTCAAACCAGAATCGATAAGTTCCAAAGACTGAATAATACACGCCAGAGGTAATTCTACCCTTCTCAAGACAAACGATATGCATTCTTAAAATACAGTCGTCAATACTTTTTTGACTGACATAACTACGCTGATTTTTTTTTTTAGTTTTTAATACTACTACGACTACGAAACATTTATGGTGTGCTGACCTCGTAGATATTCTGATCTTTCATGCATTTGAATACAGATTTCCAATAATTTGTTGTTGATATTGTTGGAAGAACAGTCAACAAAATAGTAGCGAACGCATACATAGTAAAACAAACAATAAACTTTCTCTTTCGCGCGTGCACAGTCTTGCCAACTTGTAACTGGTTGTTGCGCTCGTTTAGTCATGTCATTTTAGTTTCGTTGTGTGAGTAACAAATGTTTGAGTATTTTACGCCAAATATAGACCAAGGTTCAAACTAGTGGCTGCTCAACTCTGAAAGCAGAAAAGTCATGCCGATTTGTGGCTGTAAAATGGCACACTGTTAAAATATTCACTCTGATACTTTTATACCTGATGCGATTGTTGCTTTTAACTTCGTGCAGTGTTGTCCTTGTTCTTGCCACATCCGCACTTAGTTCATATACTCAGATTATAGTATTGACTTTCATATTTTCCAAGAAATTCATGTCACGGTCACTCTGCGAATTGACAGTAAAATTGGCGGGATGGGTGTCTAAATCGAATTGATTGAAATATGAACGGTACCACGCCACCATATAAGAAATAAAAAAAAAGTGGAGCTTAGCAGCGAACGCCGGCTAAGCCCGTGTTTTATAATTATTATTGTTAATTTATTGTCCAGTCCGATTACTTGTCAGCCCGCTCTCATACGTACGCGTGTAGTATTTGTGAGTAGTATTTTTTTTTTGTGTTCTTATAAGTGTACTATAAACTGCAGCATGGTGCCCACAGCAAAAACAACATTAACCACAATGGTCACAAGAGCAACTAGCCAGCTATAAAATCAACTGTCCGTTGCCATGCGATTTTTTGCGCTTTAACTTTGTCAACTTTTGGTTTTTACGTCTACTTCATTTGATACTTTTGTTGCGAGGACAACTGACATGAACTTAATTTATCTAGTTGCATGTTGTTGCTGTTGTGATATTTATAACGAAGGACATTTTATTAATATTTTTTTTTTAGCATCTAGCAAAATCTTTTTTAAATGTGCGCAATGTGGTATTTAAAACGAAACGACAAATGCATTTACTCACAGGATACGCCTGAGCGGACTGTCATAACTATATGACAGTCCGTATTCATACGTGCCTGCCTGCCTTGGTTTTTCATTCATTCATTCATAAGCATGCTGCTACAGTGAGTTTCATGAAATGTGCAAATAGTTAACTTAAAAGCTTTGAGCTGGGTAAAGGCTGCCACGACACAGCCAGACGCAGGACAGTGAAGTGCAAATGTAGTAATAATATTTATATATAGTATATAGTAGGGTAAAAAGGAATAAAACGTGTAACGAGCATTGGCAAAACAAAAGCGACAGCGGATTTTTAGTCCCATATGACGGCGAGTCGAATATATAGAATAACAGCGGCAGAATTATAAGTGCATAAAAAATCGGAGCTGTAGGGTGATTTGATAAGAGTTGAATGGTTAAGATTTTATTTTTTTAAACTGAAAAATAATGTCATTTAGTGTGTTCCTTTAGTTTTATTTATCAAAACTGATTTCATTTGTCTGTTTTATACTTTTTTTTTATGAAAACGATAAAGTTTAAAAAAACTGTCCAACTGTAATATATCCTTCGAAGTTTTGGAGTCTAGTCTATCTTTTCCCATTAACAGCAGTTTCTATTATCAAAACTCACATTTAATTTTTCCTTAAAACAAGCTAATAAACAAATTGTGAATTATTATATTTGCACGAAGCAAAATCACAAGAGAGAATTATTGCAAATGCCGTTTTAGCACAATTTACAAAAAGAATTCAAAACTACAAGAATAACGCTAGCCAAGAATAGAAAGACAAAACTCTGCAATAACAATATCAACTGTGATTTTCATACATGTTACAGTATGCACAATTATAATACATAAATAGTTCGTGCTGAAATATTTTGTAAAGCCAATGAGGCAGCAAACAAAAAATGCTATATGCCTTACTATTCTGTAAGTCGTCGTCTTCTTCTAGTACTTAAAGTCGTCTTATATGCTGCATATTGAATTTCTGAAAAATTAGTTACCAAATAAATTTCATCCATTTTTCCAACACAGAAGTATGTGGTTTTGATGGAACAGTTGAATAGGCTTGTTCTATAGCTATGCATTTCATCTGAAGACTATATTCGACGCGGTTATACAGATTAAACAATATTTTTTACTAAAAACTCGTAAGATTTTTCACACAACCCATGAATACATTAAACGCACACACACACACATACACGCTATATCTCTCATGTTAAAGGCTAGTTCTATAGCCGCTACCTCTCTCACGCTCTCGCAGTCCCTTTATATTTCGCTATATTGATAAATCCCGTGCGCCTAAGTAACTAATCCATTTGAAAGCCAGCAATTTTTAACAATGGCAGCGACCAGGCGAGAATTCCCGAAAGACAAAATGTGAGTTTTTTGCTGCTGTACGCGCATTCGCAGAATCTCTCTGTCGCTACTCGCATACTCTAATGCTCTTTCACTCGGCCATTGTCTGTCTCACTTACACTTTCTTGTTGCTTTTTGGCGTATATATTTCGTTGAATTGTCATTGTGCCTGTCGGCGCGCCATTTTGTTGTTTGTTTTTTCTTTTTTTTTGTAACACTGCGCCTCGTTCTTTCAACAACAAAATTCTTGTATTCGTGTGCGTTTTCGGTATTATGAAGTCTTCGTAGATGTCGCTTTGTCCTCGTTTGTCCTTTGGCTGCCTTATATATATATATATATATATATATATATATATATATATATATATATATATATATATATATATATATATATATATATATATATATATATATATATATATATATATATATATATATATATATGGGGGGGGGCGGGGGGGGGGGGGGGGGAGAGAGAGAGAGAGAGATATATATATATATATATATATATATATAGCTCTCTCTCTCTCTCTCTCTCTCTCTCTCATACTCTATCTCTCTCTCTCTCTCTCTCTCTCTCTCTCTCTCTCTCTCTCTCTCTCTCTCTCTCTCTCTCTCTCTCTCTCTCTCTCTCTCTCTCTCTCTCTCTCTCTCTCTCTCTCTCTCTCTCTCTATATATATATATATATATATATATATATATATATATATATATATATATATATATATATATATATATATATATATATATATATATATATATATATATATATATATATATATATATATATATATATATATATATATATATATATATATATATAAAGTATTTGTGTATGTACACTTTTGTTACAGTTAAATTTTAACGTTGTATATATATAAATATTTATACTCATACATACATAGATACTACATACAACTATAGGCCTCAAGGAGCATGGAGAATTATGTCGAATACAAGCCCACAAAACGAACAAATAAACAAATAAAACAGACCAATAGACAAAAAAAAAAACAAAAATAAACAAATAACATTAGTGTTGCCGCACCTCTTTGTCCAAATACCGCACTTTGCTCCCCTAACTTCCCCCTGCCCCTATCTTAAGGCGTTTTTCATAATGGAATGTGCTCGATTTAGCGTCATATAATTCCTTTTTTTTTGTTTATTTTTTTTTGGCTGTACTTTTTCCCAACAGGGTTTTTCTTGTGGCGGCTTTTCTTTTGTGGATTTTTTTGCGTTTCTATTTATTTGGCCTTCTACATTTTTTTTTTGGTTAATATTTTCCAGCTTAGTTTGGCAATTTATTTGTTAATTTTTGGCATTTTAATTGTGTGTGAAATTTATTTTTATTGCCGCTTTAATTATCTCGAAACAATTGCTTTAAAAAAGCGAAACCTGCACGCGTGTGTCTGTTTTTCCCTTTGCCATTTTCCATGTCGTACACGAGTGTTTTTCATTTTTTTTTTGTTTTTTTTGTATCTTATCCATTTGAAATAAACAATAGCAAATCTTGCGCTACAAATCTATTGTTGCCTTTGAATAGGAGGAATCGTGGCGGTATCTGTGTAAACCTTTTTGCTTTGCTGTCTCGGCGACGACGAAGGAAAAGAATATAACTACTATTAAGTATATTCTACCGCTATTACACTCGTTCGTTCTAGCATGTAGTACCCTTTCAAGCAGTAGTACTTAAAGGATGTCTTTTTAGAGACGTATAACTTTGAATTGAATTAAAATACAGAGATTACATAATTTTAAGCAGACAATTGGCTTTATTAGTATTTGTATATGCCTTTAGTATTTAAATATGGTATCGGGCATGTGTTGTATTCTGGAAGTCCAATTTTTGACCACTTCAAGCAATGGTTCGCACAATGTTATCTTCCAAGTCGTCCAATCAAACTGGTTTGTTCGCAGAAACCAATAACTTCAACTAAGAACAGGGTAAATACTGCAAAGGCGTTAAATCGCACGTTCTCGGTGGCCAATTGACTGGTCCATTTTGAGAAGTAACGCGTTCGCCAAATGTTTTCTTCAGTAAGTCGATTGTTTGACGCGCTGTATTGCATGTGGCGCTGTCCTGTTGGAAAAACATGTCTTCAATAAAGATCGCATTCAATTGGGACACAATATAATAGCAGTGATTCTTTGAGAATCTATCGGTGCCTCGAGAATCTCTTGTTTGATTTTCTTCACTCCAAATGCGGCAAATGACATAAAACAATGGGTTGACTTCCAGTTGAATTTTTAACACGTTGACCGTACTTACTGTTCAAACGATGGTCATTCGGTTTTAATTCTTGCACCAGCTATATCTTATAAGGTCGTAGGACGAGTTATTTATGTAAAATTTAACATAAAGTGGATGCGCAGAATCTCCTCAATACTACGCTCTACATCAGCGATTGTTTCTTTGGTGCGTTATGATTCCTTTGCGACGTATTTGCAGATGCGTATTGTCATTTAGAGCAAACTTGATGCGAAAACGATCCATGGTTAATTGAGTTAGTTACTCGGATGGACATTTATGTCGACTGTAAAATGGACGTAGTGCACGGTAACATTCCTGAACTGAACTATGAATTTCGGAATAAATTTGCACAATTTTCAAGCTTTGTTCTATTCATGATATAATGGCAAACCAAACTGTGCAGAAATGACAATAGCGTTCACAGAACTGACCAATTTATAACAGTTTAATTACTGTCTAAAAAGAGCACTCTGTAAAATTTCCAAAATACTTCTGGTGTGTTGAGGCAACGCGGACGGGCATCTTGTTTGTGTACGAGTATATTGCTGCGAGGGTTTAAGCTTGATAGCTGCTGTACAATGTTCCCATTTTCTTGCTCGTTTGTATGCTTCTCGTGCTTGGCTGTGTTATTTGCGCCAAGTGTTATTAGCTTGTACTATTAACTTTTGCACAAATACATATAGGAATACATACAGTCATGTCGTGACACTGAATTTTGCTGACGACTCCGCCATTTGGCTTAAGCAGCTTTTATACCCAACCTCCTGTTTTCAACCATATCGCTGATATCGCACCAACATTGCAGATAATGGCACACAATCGAATTAATAGAATCGCGTACATACTGCTCCCTTGACGCATGAACAGCGCTTGGAAACTATCATTCTATAAACGCATTTGAACTTTGGCTATGACAAGCAGCCAGCTAACTGGCGCACAGTGGGTCGGCATCCAAGAAAGCTGGCCAAAAGTACAAAAAAATAAAAATATGTCAATAGAAAATTAATAAATTAGATTCGTTTAATAAATGTTCTGCGATTAATTTTCCGCCGCAAAAAAGTGGCTAGGACGAACTTGAAACTGAATATGAAATATGACTGCTTATATATCTAATTTACTGCTTAAGCGATTGTAAAAAAATAACTTGAATAAAAAGATGCTATAAAAAAGATTTTGAAATGTGAGCTCTATCAACAAAAAAATACTTTTAGCTTCTCCAAATTGCTATGGTAATCTTTTTTTAAATGCTACCGAAAGCAAAACTATTGACTAAAACTTAAATAGCGTATACAAATTTTGTTTAAGCTAGAAAGGTTAGCAATTTAAAATTGCTATTTATGTGCTATGAAATATTTGAAATGCCTTTTTTCACTGTTTGCAACTTGTGAAATATGCTTTAAAGTGGTTCATTTTTGTAATGATTGCTAAGTCGGTATTAATGAGTATGGCTAATAGTCTAATCAAACGTCCAATTCGCATCTTTCCAACTGTAGATCTAATGTCGTCGCACGTCCACCAACAGGCAGATATGACTACGTTGAAACGTAGGAAAATAAACCTAGTAATATGCAACTAGTAATATGAATTTGTAGGACTTTGTGGCCTTTATTAGGGCGATGGAGTTAAATGAGGTGGTTACTGTGGTTACGTTTTACCTTTCATGATGTACGGTGTTCCCTGAAAAAAAATTCAAGCGAAGGATAAGTTTTATAGTAGTTTTGTATAAAAATTTACCCATCTAAGTTCGTTTTTTACATCACAGACGATAAAAACATTACTTGATTTCATGAATTTACTTGGGCAATTTTCATCTTGAAAAATATTTTTAATTGTAGTAGCATCATTTTCACATGCCAAAAAACGCCCAAGAGTTTGAACAATATACCCATTTGTGTTAACAATGGTGAAATACTTGCAGAGAGATTTGGGTTTCTTCACTGGCATTCACTATTCGAACCATTTTCGCGATGTCAAAAATAAGCACCAACTTGTCGCCAAACTTAAATGGTTTTTCCTACGATTTTCAAGGAACATTTCACATTTTTTTATGATTACTCTTAATTAGTTGCTATTCGAGAAATTTTAGAGAATTGGCATAGATTGGCCATTTTGGTTTTGATATTTCTTATATCAGTTTCGTAATGAAAATATAATTTTTAGACCAACATTTTTTAATTCTACTCCACCGTAGAGCACCCTACTTCTTCTTCATTTTAATGGTTGCCTTCTTACAACTTGTACTTGCTGCTGCTCATCTGCACATCTATCTATCTATCTATAGCTGCATGTGGGTGTCTTGCCGACCAACTAACTATATATTTGTGTAAAGCTGTGTCAAAGATTGAATTAAGAGTTTACCCATCCTCTTCTTGCATTGCACCTGACTAAATGGCAGTTGACTTAACTAGTCTATTCGCTGTACTTTACTTTGCAGCTAGACAGATTATACAAAGTAAGTAGGTAATGTTGTGCTTTGATCAAAGTGGAGTCAGAGTCAGTGCTTGCTTGTTTATCTATTTACAGCTTTCATGTTTACTCTTCAACAAGCAAACAACAAATTTATGTACCTACGAATGAACGTGGGCGATATGGCTCTATGGCATCTAAGCAAAGGCGGATTTATTAATATCCTTGCTGACGCGCTTCATGACGCTTGCGGCGTAGGTGGTTTTCTCATAAATACTCGTATCCATACCATGAACTGCGCTTGTTGCTTATCAGTGTTGGTAATTGGTAATGGTAGCGTATTATATAATTTGAACATAATTTGTCATACGTACAGATACAGATACGTTCGATACTCGCCCACATACAAAATAGTCGTAAAATTTACCATTAATTAGTTTTTTTGCTGTTTCTGCTATTTTTGTCCGTTTTCTACTTTTTATTTCTTCAGTGTGTGATAACAAGCGAAAACTTTTCCAAACTGCTGCACAAAAGTTTTCTCTGTGTTTTTTTCCCGTGTTTCCCTAGCTACTAGTGATGCACAGATTTGTGGATCTGAATTCGCGGATCCGAATCGTTCAAAGATTCGAATTCAAAATAAGAGAACGGTTCCGAATTTGCGCATCCGCATTTAGACTCTAATCCACATCCGAATGGAATTTTAACTCGAATCCACGAATCAAACAAACAATGCAATGAAAAACAAGATATGTGTGTGTGTGTAAAAACTTTCTTGTCCGAAATGGAATAATATTGAGGTGGCACGTTGGCGCATTTAGTTGATAGGTGAATAAATACATTCATAAGCGAACACAATTACTCACCACATACCTCATCAGTTAAGATCCGGATGGAGCGTTATGCTCGAGTGCTACAGGGAAAGAATTGGGATAAGCAATACTAATTGCTGCCCTGATTGCGGTCAATCACCGCACGATACAATTCATTTGTTCAATTGCCCGTCCCACGTTACGACCTGAGGATGTTGCTTTTTTCCTAGACCTTGACATCTGAGGTTGCATTTCGGTCTGTCTTTCTCTTACTTTCACAAATTGCTTTGCACTACTACATTCATTTCATATATAATAAATTGTGTATATATAATTTCCTGATGCAGCTCACACGAAGCTGTTACAACAACAACTCACCACATAATATTCACCAAGCAACTGATCAAATTTAGAAAGATTAGTTACACTTTTTAAGCCCAATTTTTTATTAAATATTTATTAAATTGAACTCTAAAAAACAATGAACAATGAAAGGAAGTGAAGCATAATGGAAGTGGTGCATATTTTGGTGAAATATATATTAGGTAGGTTTTTTTTTGCTCTATATACATTTTCATAATATTTGCTCTTCGGATACGCCTTTCTGCTAAAATGCTCGAATCCTTTTAGATTCGCAACCGCATTTAGATCTCAAAAAATGTGGATTCGCACATCACTAGTAGCTAGAAGTACGAGAAGCAGCAGCAGCAGCAGCATCATTAACAGCTTGCTACTTGGCGGTGGCACTGTTAAGATAAAGTAGCTATACATGTAATTACATTGTTGTCCTTTACGCGTGTCCTGTGGGCGCAATTTGTGACGAACTTTGTTTTTTTTTTTGCTCTTGATTAGTAAATTATTGCTGCCGCTTTTGTGTCGTGTTAACTGCTTTCAAAGTTCATAATGTAACAAAATGTATCTATGAGATACTATAATTGTATTTCAAGCGAAATTTGTTCCATTTTTCTCGGAATTTTATTGCATTTAAAGTTACTATACATTGCCATTAAAAAGTTTGCATAATAATGTATAATACTAAATAATTTTTTATTTAAATTGAAGCGAGTGTTGGCCTCTTTGTTGCCTGTTTGTCTGTTGTTGTTCTTGGTTTTGATGTCGACAATGTCAGAATTATGATTGATAGATTGCTGCAATAAAAGAGTTGCATGTGACAGGCAACTGAGACTCTTACACTATGAAGAGTACGACGACATTGTAAGGACGAAGGACACACAGTGCTGCTCATTGTTGTAGTTCATTTGTGCCATTCATCCCCGTAGTTTGTTGAACTCTTTTGTTCACGTCAAGTATGGCGATTTGTTTTTTCTGTGCTACCCGGCTTTTGATGACGATACCTGGCTATTATATTTGATCCAACGTATATATACGGGACGTGGTGTAGCGCGCATTTAGACAGCTCCATTTCATAGATGACACTTTGAAGTGTCCGTTTTTTTTTCTTTGGCAATGCTATTCTTTCATTTCAAGTGACACTCTTCATTTGGCTTCGAGCCATTTCTAAATGGGTGCAATTTATTTGGGCAAAATTTTTGTGCTTATCTCTTTGTAGCTACTGCTGTGAGTTGGTTTAAAGTTCTTTTTTTTGTCTGGTATATAGACAATATTCATTTAAATATAAAACTCACGTCATACTTTTTATAAAAACCAGTTTTTTGCTTTTTGAGGCCGTCATTGTTATTTTTTATTTGACTCGTTTCATATCAGTTTCTCTGTATTTTATTTGCGGCTTTGGATTTCTAAAGTAAACCAGCTTTAACTTTTAAATATATGTAAATGAAAAGGGAGAAGCCCCTCAGCTATCGAGCGAGTGATTTTCATTTGATTTTTGAAGTTGAAGTGTTTTATTTAGATTCTTTTTTATCTACGATACTTATGCATATTGTTTCAAGGGCGTCATGTGCTGCTATTAACCTTTATTTTTTATGTACATATTTTATGTATGTATTTTACATTGTATATTGTAGTATTTCGGTTGTTGATAATTTGCGACATTGCATAACATTTGCCGGTTAATTTCGTAGCCATGAACTTCTTTTTATGTTAGTTTTTTTATTATATTATCAGACAGCGCAGCATTGAAATATTTTAAAATAGAAATTCCGGTATAGATTACAACAAAAAGCATATTACGTGGTGGCAACAGTGGCGAGAAAATAAATCCGAGCACATTTTTATTATTTTTACATAACTCAATATGCTATGAAAGTGCGACATGAAATTAACAGTCAGCTATTTGTATATATTTATATTTCCTATGTTTTCTAGGTACTTCTTTTTTTAGACTTCAAATAGCCAAAACATAAACGCCACTTCTTCAAGATGACAACAAAGAGTAAATTTCCTCATTTCCAGGAGCAACTTGTATGTGTCAAATTGTTTGCACAACAAATTTATAATGACTTTTCGTGGTTAAACGATCCATTATCGTAAAATTCGGACAATAAATTGATTGAAATGACACTCGGAATGACAGATATATTCAAAAGATTATTGATGGTGGCGAATAAGGATAGTGCCCAACTATTCATTACTAAACTATTAGCAAAGCGCATGCAAAGTAAAACACGCTATCTTCAAATCTCTTTCACGCTCACCAAACTAAATCACAAAGTCAAACAAACAATCCCGCCAATCTGTATCGCGATCACAGTTTCTTATCAACTGGTAACTGGCTGTTCGCATGCTACGACATCTACTATTATTATGACATGTCATGCGTACAGGCACGCAGTTATATGCTTTATCAATATGAATCACACAATGAAATTCATAGTTCTTCGCACTGTCTCCCAGTATAACGGTACAGTGCGCTTTGGTTCCATACGCACCACCTGTCCGAATATTATTGCACGCCACTGTCTGAATTATATAATCATGAGAATAGCGCATTTCAGCCCTTCTTACAGAGCTCAATGCTCGTTTTTCGTTGTCAGCCAGCTGTTTTAACAAATTGCTCGTTGAGGCGTATTCAGTTTTTTGCATTTGCATACGAAATTTTCTGTTGAAATCTAAAAGCAGCTAAGCAGCAGACATTTACATGAACACAAAGACAAATACATACATAAGATAATGAATTCTTCGTGCTGTTTCTTCCTTGACTATAAGACTGCAGTATGGTTGTCTGCGCTGCAAGGACACGACAAGCCAAAGACATTTTCGTACAATTTTCCTTTAGCCTTTGGCTGTCAGCGTAGATTTTCCACTCGGCGCAGCAATTTAACTTCGGAAGGTTTTGTTTTTCCTTTTGTCATTATCGTTAGTTTGGTTTTTGTCAGGATAATGGAATGGTTAATGTTAAGCTTTGACTCGTTTAACGCTTTTATAAGTTTTACTTAGTACAAACTGGCTGTCTTGCTGCATTTATTATTTTCTTTGTCGTTTAAGCGGCTTGTTCTATTTTGTAACTGCGTCGCTTGCAAATTCAAGTTCATCATTCAATATTATTTTGCCATGCCTGCCTTGCCTGCTCACTCACTGATGATCTCTGTGGAGTCTCTGATTCATTCATGCCGCACTTAATCAATGTCGCGCGCATTCGATCCACTTTGTAATAGCTTTTCCACAGCATTCACAGATTCTTAAGTAAGCGTTTGCCTCATTTACAATAATCGTCGTCGTCATCATTATAATAACTGAGATTCCTAATAGGAAGCAATGCTGGCCGGGGCCGGGGCCCGTGCATGTGCAAAGGCATTTCGATATACGTATACAGAACTGCTGAGCCAGCTGCGGGCGTGCTACATGTTGATGATGATTAGGCATCATTGAATATATATATATATATATATATATATATATATATATATATATATATATATATATATGAGTATATAATATATCGTATAATATTTCTTCTAACTCGCATTCGCTTTTGAAATGTATCTTTTATGCGTTTCTAATCATGAATTGCATTTCATATTATATATTATTTAGCGAAATAAAAGCAGCATTTGTATGCTTTTATTTTTGTTTTAATATGCGCTTTAAATTAATAAATCAAATCATTTAAAGTAATAATAAATTGTGTACGCTTTTATTATATTAAATTGCGGCGGCGTCTGAGAATTGTATTTCCTTGCAGCGTCGTATTTTTTCGCTCGCTTTTCCATGTTTTATCTCTAATCTGATGAGCGGCTTAGCCAACATTAGACTGACGTCAATCATCATTGCCAAGAACAAAAACGAGCACGGCGCCGTCTTCATTCAATGAGTAAAGAGGGGAGGGGGCGGTATTGCTTGGTTAGGAGGTAGGATGGCTGTTGAGGACAGCGACGCGATTGCGACGTCTCGCACTTGCTGGTGGCGGTTTGCTTTGAGGCAATTTATTTTACCGAATTTATTTTAATTTAACATAAACATTTTGCGAAAATGAAACCGTACTCGAGTTTGCTTAGTTATTATTATTATTATTTTTTTTTTGTACACTTTGAACGTAGTATAGATGTAATAAGAGTATTTGCAATTTTACGACAAGTTTATAACGCTATGGAGTAGAATTTGTAGAATGAATCCATGTTTAACAAGTGTCCGAGTATTTCCATGAAATATGAAATATACATGAGTTCTCAAATGATATTAAAATAATATCTGTTCAAATAGTAGAACACAATTTCATTCAGCAAAGCACACAGCTCGCAAATTTTTCTGTCAGTTGGAAGTGTTGATTGGCTATAAATTTTAAGCACATCGTATTTTTGTGTTTTTTTTTTTACCAAAATTTATGTCTGTTTGAAAAACTGTATATTGAAAATAACTACAGGAGGCTGAAAATCCTTTCAAAATGTAAGAGATGGGTTTAAATTAGATTACACAGGTCAACATGGTTTAGTTGTTGGAAAGCTAAGGGTCATTTCCTCATCCGTCATCCGTCAGAATTGGCCCATCACGTCAGGATTTTGAGATAATGCTAATGACGTCGAAGCTTTCCAACAACTGACATTATCCCGGTATTTATAGACCTAGACCTGTGTTATTACTGGCTTCTATCATTATACATACTGCTACAATAAATATAGTGGTATTACTCTCAGCTAAGTTGGATGAAGTTCATGGCATATACGCATATGGCGCAAATCGTTCACAATGGGTACTGTTGATTTCGTCACAGTATCTAGAAGAAATGTCTCGATGAGAATACCAATAATGCAGCAAGCTTTCTAATAATCGTATTTCATTTAATATAATTTTGGAGCGGCAGCTACAGCGAGAAAGAGATAGACGAGAAAAGCACTGTTGAATTTAAAGATTTTTCTGTTTGTTTTGCTCATTTGCGTTGTTTATTTCATGTCGGGTTTCTAGTTAATCTTACGTGTCTTATCAAGCGACTGCCGCGTATCAGCAAAGTATATATAAATAATTTTTTTTCTTAATAGTCCTTTGAGAGCTTAAACTGACCAGTACCGTACCAGCATGCCAGAAGCATGTTTCGTACATACATATATGCCTGTCAGATACAAATTCAACGTCATAGCTTAAACTTTAGATACACTCGCTTCTTCGCTCTCTGTACATACTTGCTTTTCTCGTTATTGTCTGCTTCAATTTTTCTATGCGTTTCGTTGTTCTTGTTTGTGCTACTTTCAAAACGTGTCCTTCCTGTCCTTGTTGTTATTTGTTGGCAATTTTCTTTGCTTTTGCTGACAGCGGCACTTTCGGTAATAAGGTAATAAAACCTTGTTGGCCGTGAAAGACTTTTCGGTTTTTATGTACTTAATCGCAAATATGGCTTAACGAAACTTCAGTTTATTGCGCTTACTTTATCTTTTCTTAGCATTTCTTGAATGCTTTCACAATTGTGTTGGCTTGGTCGGCAAGGAGGCGGCGTATACGCATTCCTAGGAAATATTCCGCGCTCGATTTGCATCATCTTTCAGCAATTTTTCTTAGCATTTTTAATAGTTGTTGCATATATGCACAAACATTTTTATAGCCTGATATGCGCGCGCGTCTATATACATGCAGAAATATTCAATTTATAAACGCCAAAGTATTTATAACGTTCAAAAAGGCTTAGTCATTCGACTTGCATACGCCGCACAGTGGTCAAAAATCCAAAAATAAGTTGGACAAAATTCGAAAAACAGAAGTTGGCCAATGGAAATTTGGCAGACGAACTTGTTAAATGATTTTTATTATTTCCAACAACGAATTTGACATATTTTATATATATATTTATAGGTATATAATTATATTTTTAATGGTTTCTCTTGAGATTGCTGAATACGAATCTGACGTCAAAATTTTCAAAACAAAATGACGGTCTCAAAATGTCAAACAATTGTTGGAAAAAATATTTCAATCGGTCTAAAATTCGGTTTTTAGAGTTTTTAAGTTCGCCGATTATGTTACTTAATTCAGATTTAACGATTCTGGGTATAATTTTGTACTCTGCAACATCAAAAAATATTACTGAGTAATTATTAATCAGCATGAATATTTCTGTAATATCCTTAAATTTATCTACTATATTGGATTTTGCATTTTGATTTGGTAGTAAGCTCCAAATTACCGAGTTTGGAAGAAATTTTATGACTTTCCAAAATTTTGGGTCGGTCATTTGGTCAATTTCGAATTCCATCTCGAAAAAAATGTAACGTCTTCAGAGGCGATCCAAGTTAGGATCCTCGTAGGATGCGTCATTTTGAATTTTGAAAATCTGTATTCAGTATCGTAATCAGCGATGCAAGATGAAAAATTGAACACAATTTTGGGTCCGCCATTTTCTTTTTGAAAAATTTTACAACAAATTCATAATCAGCGGCCTCAAAAACCACTTGATATTAGACTTCAATAACTTAAAAAGAAGTCCGCCACTTTGTTTTCGAAGTTTTTGGACCACAGTGCGCCGCACCATTAGTCAGCCACATTTTTTCTCATAATGCCAACACGCACGCACGCAGCGCGAATAAATAAATATACGAGTGGCGTCGTCGCCGTCGGCGCCCATAACGAAAATCCTTTGGTTTTTCTTCCATGTGCTGCGCACAAATTTTATTAGCTCATCAAATTCAAACGAAAAGCAAAAAAATAAAAAAAATAAAATAAAATAGAAACCAAATGTTGTCAGAATTATCTTTTTTTCTTACTCTCCAAGATATGTTCTCCCTTAACATTTCCAATTCGATATATATATGTGTTGATTTTCGTTCTTCGATTTACGTTAAACTCTTAACTATAGAACAGTCTGCTGATCCTACTGACTGACACGGACGTATAAACTGTTCGACATCGTAAATCAGCAAAATGAGTCACATACATTTCCGTTTCCGTTTAATGCTTCGTTGGCGCCGCCACTGACTTGAAGCTCCAAGCATACTTTTAGGCGGACGTGTATACTTTTCTTCCTTATTTTTCATTTTTAATAGCCACGAGCGTTGTTTTGTTGTTTGTATATATGTATGTGAAATAGTTGAGCATTTTGGTTCATTGTGTGTTAAATTCTTTTTTTTATTTTTCTCTCTGTTGACCTTTGACTTCTTGTTTCTGGGCGTAGGCCTCTGTCAATCTGTTTCCTGCTTGCATGTTTGCTTGTCACCCTGAAGCGCGACAACTTTGAAAAAGAAGAAGAAGAAGAAAAAAAATAGGAATCTGCTGCTTACTCATAAATTATACTTCGAATGCGAAAATAAGTAAAAATTTTAAGAATTTTTTAGTAACTTTGTCTTGTAATTATATTTTTTTTTTTTTTGAATTTTATTCATGGCGCTGTAATTAAAACAACAATTAATCAAAAATTTAAAAGTTTTTGCAGTATAACGTAGAAGCAAAGGAAAGGCTACGCTGCGCTGCGCTGTGTGAATTTCAAAATTCTGACAGAAATTACACGCCAAAAGTTGCGCTAACTTTGCTGAATGTGTTTAAAGTTGTTGCTGTTGCTGGTATTAACCTTTCATACTATGCCATCACACATACTATGTAGCACAACGTTGTAGAACTTTTAACAAGCTGTTTTGTTTCTGCTGTGCTGATTTTGTTGCTGCCATCCATGTACAAATTAAAATAAAATCACACCGAATCAAATTTATTTGCTTCAGCAATATTTATGACTTAAATTCGATTACAATTCGTTCGTACTATGTAAATATATGCGCAAAAACGTAATTTAATTGAGTTAGTTTGCAAGCAATTTGCGTAACGAAAATGGCTGTCGGCAGCCATTTTGCAAAAATAATTTCACCAACGTCCGTTCGTTCGATCGATCCATCGTTCGTTTTGTGAGGTCCTTTGGTTTGTTCTTGTTTCACGCTAAAAATCAGTAAATCAAATGTACTATAATAAATGTACGTTTATAAATCATATTGATTTGCTTGTATTACATTCCACAATATATTATATTGCGTTGCCACAGTAGTTAAGCCTATTAACTCTATATGTATGGCAATACGAATACTATATAGAAAAATCGTTTCTTGTGCAAAAAATTCCCCAGACAAGCATTGTATAAAACTTGAGTAAAATCATAAACACGCTTTCAAATACAACTAATATATATCGCATATAAGAGTATAGCAGCTAACTACGGCAATGAGCAACAACAACGAGATTGTAAGAGGAAAATAAGGCAAGAAAATTGTTTACGACTTTGTTGTGTAGATAAACGCAAACTGAAGACTCCCCAGGAAGAAAAAGATAAGAAAAATTAAGGTTGTATAGCAAAAAGAGCAAAGAAATAAAGGAAATAAAGCTGATTTCGCAGACATAAGCATAATATTTGAAAATTACCACAAATGTAAATGAATTTGCTGGTAAACAGACCAACAAAAAAATAAAAACCGTAAGAAAACAAATACAAAAAGAAATATTAAATGCGGCCAAATCGAAGCTGTCATACACTCTACACACATTTAAAAAGTTCCTAAATTTCTTTGTTATTTATGAATGTAATCAGACCTTCACTTGCTGATTGGTGTCTTTCATTTCTTCAGTTTCTCGTCGTTAGATCGTTCGAGCCGCACACTTACAAATGTCTGCTGCACTTTGCTTGTGAGAAACAGAAATTCGAATTAGTGGCTGCTCAGCTCTGAGAGAAGAAGAGTCATGCCGTTTTGTCATCGTGAAATTTTTGACTCAAACATTGCTAAGCTCAACGCTATGGTGCTATGACAATGGCCTGCTTAAAATTTCGTGCAATGCAAACCATTTGCATTTAAGTTTTTTCTTTTCTCTTATCTGCTTTAAAAAGAACCTACAGTGATTGTTCAGAAAGTAATGTGAAAGACACGAAAAAAAATGTATTGATCAGATCGGTACAAATCATTGTAAGGCTTCGAAGTGATGTTCTCCTGCGTCGATACAACGTCATCAGCGAGATTTTATGGCCTCGAATGTGTCACGTTAGTCCTTCCCTTTGGTGCAACCCTCTTTGATGTTGTCGACCGTCCCTAAATGTTGCCTGTCATGTGAGTTTTCAAGTGCGGAAACAAAAAGAATGTCTAGGGGAGCGATGTCAGATCAACAAGATAAACATTAACTACGGCTTTTTTAATCAAATTAATTTTTTTATGATATGAGAAAGCGAGCTTTAGTTATCCAATCCGAACCAAATCGTGATAAAGGGTAATTAATAAATAACTGAAGTTAGAATCGAACCACGACCAACTGTGCTGAGTGCAAACTTTCATCATCTTAGTTACTTCAGCTAACATGCACTCAACTCATAGACTTGTCAAATAATAGGCATTTGGCTTTTATCCTTGACTCTCGTCGCAAAGTTAAAACTAATTTTTTGCTTTTTTAAACTTTTCCACTGCGTTACTAACTATCCGATGAACTAAGAATATGTTTTCTTTATACATGTGTGGAGAGTATAAGTTCAACGGGAAAAAGGGTTTTAAGCAGCAAAAAAGAATCGAAACAAAACTGAGAAACTGAATAGAAAAAAAAACATATTAAATAAATACAAATATAACGAATCCGTACAGAAAAAGGCTGTGAACAGAGTAGTATTCGAAATGAACGAATAAAATTTTAGCCAAAATATTTTGTTAACCTTTTGGGTAGAAAAAAAAAACCGAAATGAGTAAACATACAAAAACACACATATAAGGAAAAAATCGAGAGCGCGCGCTAAGTATCTCACACCAAAAACAATTACAATTGCTATGCATAAATTCATAAAATGTCAGAAAGCACACACAAGCATTAATACTCAGTGGCAGGAACTGAAAACAGAAGGATAAAAGACTTTGGACGACTATGAGATTCCCTGTATCCTGTTCAAAGACTCCTTATTTGAACCAGGATTTAAAGTTTGGTATTGAATGAAGAGGAATACTTCTGTAGTCAAGAAATGGTAACCCAGTTCTCTATAAAGATAAGGGTTTTTATTTGAAACATAAATTCTGTACTGGTGCAATATGTCTGATCCCTGAACAGTTAGTTGTCTTGGTGTTGTTAGCTGTCTGCATTGTAGTTTACGAAATCTGTGCTTTTAAACAGATGTACATGGCTTTACGAGTAGCGACTCGACTTTTGATGCTGATGGATCCTTCTGTATATTACATACATTTGCACAATTTCAATATAGCCGTTAACTGTGTGTGGGTAAAGTGTATAATAAAAGACAGCCTTAGCGGCTATTGAAGCGAACTGACACACATGCGAAAAATTTGCGCTGCCCTATATAAATTTGTCAGACAGGAGGGAGATGACATAAAATAAAAGAGGATAACATTTTCAGCTTTATTTCGGCTCGTTATTTTGGGTACTTCTACAGCATTTTGATTTATTTAGAAATTCTGTAAACGATGCTGGACAACAAACGTCGGAATGTCGAAAATTTCTGTATGTATATGAGTTGCTGCCTATATCCTTGACTGACTGAGGCGGTGGCGGCATCCATTGCAAATTAAACATTGTGAAAGCGGCGGCGTATAACATTTGTATAGAAATAACTATAGTATATGTAAATGTGTAAGCTCAACATTTTAATACGCCTTTCACTGATGGTCGCTTTGTGGTTTTTGGTGTGTGTGTGTGTGTGTGTGTGTGTAATCCTACGAGAATGCCAACGATGCCACCGCCTGTGCCTGAGGTTATTTCTGATTACACAATTATGTACCGAATCGCATTAGCATATGATAGCAAACAAACAGAGAGACAAATAGAACAGCGTCTGCCCACTCATTGTCGTTGGTTGGTCACATATACAAATGTTTGTCCTACTTCATTTCTATTTTATAAGTTCATTTCAGCAGCTATCATATACCTCAGCGTCCCACTTTGTTGCTGCAGTTCCATTTCATTCGAGGACAGATACTCTGCACCTTACCCCATCCAATCGCGCTAAGCTTAAACTGACCATTAGCGGATTTGAAGCTTAGTCTGCTATAATGCATACTGAAGCAGATCTTCCTGCCGCCCATCGTTCGCTTCGAAGCAGCTTTATTTGATGAGTTTTTGGCTCGTGCTTTGTTTTGCGGTTAGTATCTTTTTTTCTATTTAAAAGTATCTACGAATCAGTTGAAATGAAAATGTAAAATGAAAGGTATGCTTTGTTTATTGGTTTTTGCTGCACGATTAGTTTTAAAGCTAATGAAAAAATAGAGCTACGTTGTTGGATTCATGTCAAATCTCTATTACAATACTATTTTATATAAGAAATATCTACCTGTATGTTTATATGGCAAGATTTGAGTTATGTGTCTGCTGTCAGTTGTCAGTTTGAGCTGATTTGTTACAATTTTTGTTGTTTTTCTTTGTGACTGGCACATTTTGCACACATTGTTGTTGTTGTTGTTGATTTAATTTATTTGTAACCCTTACTCAAAGTGCAAAAAAGAAGGGGTATGAATACAGTCGTATTTATAGTCTTGACACGATTATATCTTGCTATGACCTTTACATATTTGACTATTAAACTAAAATTCGATATATAGGAATATATAGTTTTTTTACTCTAAGAGTTTTGTATGTTAAAATTTATGTGGCAGGTCTATTGCAATTTATCTCCATAAAGCAAATGTGTTGCCCATTTTGGACTTGTTACGTTGAAAAATGATGTTAAAATGGGGTAATTCATATTAAATTTTTCTGCCAACATAATTGCATACTACTTTCTTAAGAATAATAAAAAAAAAACATCAAAATTAGCATATTAATTTTTGGAGTACTCTAAATTCTATCAAATAATTAGCGAGTATTGATCATTTTCAAAGCCCGTTTTGTTAAAATTCTTTTTGTCACTGATGCTAAGTTCCAGATCCATCTGTCATTTAATTTGTTTCGTCAGTTCACCTCAATGGTTTTTTGCAATTTTTACGAATTTTTGTTGCAATTTTTCATCAAAAACTCAATCGCTAAAGTCGCTGAAGACATGGTAGAACGAGTTCATACCGACTTCACATTCATAAAACGCATTGTAGCTGGAAATGAGAGGTGGTTTTACGAGTTTGACATGCAAATCAGTCAACAAGCTTCGGAATGGCGCCTTCCAACTGAGTCGACACCGAAAAAACCACGCCAAAGTCGATCAAAAGTCAAGGTAAATGTTAATGACATTTTTCTTTAATTATCGCAGTGTTGTGCGCTCGGAGTTCTTGTCAGAAGGTCGGACGGTAAATAAAGAATATTGTATATAGAAATAATTCAGTTATACTGGATGTGTAAAAGTAGAAACAATTCAACTTTGCTATTAAAAATTTATTTATAAAAACACCCAGAAGATGTTCTCTTTATAAAGTAGACTCACACATACTACACCATACAGTGTATGTATATTTTTTTTCACGCATGCCTAATGCTAGATACATCATTTTTGCTGAAAATATTATGAACACACAGTTTTGATGTTGCAGAACTTAAACTGAGGTCAGTCGCGCATATGTGAAATATTTTGTTTGCGAATGAACTCTATATGCTAAATTGTTTGGCGTGTGTGACCAGCCAACTCAAATTTTTATCGCACTTTGCACACAAATTGTAAGAACAAACGCGGCCAAATTGTGTATGTGTCCGATCAAGATCAATGACATACCGTTATAAAGGAAAATTACGTGTCCAAATTGAATTACCAAATATCCAACCATAAATCAGAAAGTATTTAAGTCCAACCATACCCAATCGAAGCTTTTCTGCAATAAGTTAGTACTTTTTGAATCGATGCTCATCCCCGATAAATATTGAAAATATCAATGCTCTTATGCAATGTATAAAATATTCATTTAAATAACGAAAATTATATATTCTGCTAATACACAGACAGGCAGCAATCAGTTAAACCTTAACATACGAATATTCTAAATCGTTCAAGATTTACGTCACGCAATTTTTGCCAATTGTGATCCACATCACCCTTGTAACACTTTTTCTCTTACTTATGCAAGCATACTTGCTTTATGAGTATAAATATCGATGCCTTTTAGGTATCAGCGCATCTCTATACGTGGTGCAGGGTCTTAATACAAATTGAGCAGAGTTCATATGGTATCATAATAGGCCACCTGTGTACTTCTGGAACCATGTACTCCAAATGTGTATTTCTTAATTGTTTTCACACAATCAGAACACATACGATGACGTGTAGATATATGTATGTTTTGGTTCAACAGTTTGTTTATTTATTTTTACTCTGCCAATCAGTAGTAATGCACTGACTCACTTTGATATATGGGCTCATTCATTTGCACATTGCTAATGAGACAAAGTATCTGTAGATACAAGTATATGTATTTATACTATATACATATATCTTTAGGCAAAGCAACGACAAAATGTTTCTTTCAAAAATATTGTTGATGCGTAAATAAATGTTTTCGAAAATTACATTTAAACATACTCTTGTCGATTGCTTGTTTGCACTTAATGAATTCACATAAATCTGTCATGTTTCTTTGAAGCTTCACACTGTGTTGAACTGCTTTTCAAACGTTTCGTCGTCGTCGTCATCGACTATACTTCATTTTGTGTGCGTGCTCTAATGGCTACTTAATTTATTGGCAATTTTGCAAAAATAAAAAAAATAAAAAATACACTTATTGCTTTTCGTTTCCAGAACAACACTTTATCTTTTAGCTGAGAATACAGCTGCTACCTGATATACGAGTATGTATCTCAACGTCATCAACGCCTCGCGCTTTGTTTCAAAGTATATAAGAGTGCCAAAAGTTTCTCGCTTCTTCGGGTATGACAATTTATTGCCGGATTTGGTTTTTTGGCCAATTTTTTTTAGAATTTGTCATATCAGTGCGACAAAAGTTAGATTGGCTTTTGTTTGCTTTGTATCAGGCGGGTAAATTTTCTTCATATCTTTTCTACTTATCTTACGAGTCTTGCTACACTTGTATATGTTGATAAGCTTTAAGTGCGCCTATTTTGATTAAATTTAGTTACTATTAGATAATACTAGAAGTATTTAGTGCACTTACTCATAGCTCTAACTCTTTACATACACATATGAAATAAGTTTCAAGTGCAAAAAGTTAGTCCACATATAAAATACTAAAATCCGTACTATATATAAACCACCATACACATTGGATCGAGTTGCGGATTGCAATTCCGTGAACTCTGAGCAATAATCAAATATGATGCTGTTTAAGTGAAACTTGTATTATTTACGACAAACTCAAAATCATCGCATTGCAAATTGAAAGTTTTGTTGCCAAATTTTATGTTGTTGTGCCCGAGAGTTTGGCAAAAGTTTTCAGTCATGTCGGAAAGTGCACATCCATCGCCAACAAACAACAGCAGAAGCATCAGCAACAGTTTTGAGTTGAGTTTGTAAAATCCTTTTTTCAATTGAATTTTTAGAAACTGGTTTTGCCATGTTTTGTATTTGTGCGCTGGTGTGTGTGTGTGTGTATCTGTGTCACAACTTTGGCAGCTGCAAATTACTCGACGACATTTTCAACAGCCAGCCAGCCAGTCAGCCAGCCAGTCAACCATCCAGAGGTTGCCTGATGCTTCACTAAGTTTATTGTCGCTGGGTCTCATTAATTTTATGCTTCCTACTAGACTAGGCGAGCAGCGCAACAGCGACTTTGTTAGTAATTTTATCGCAATCGAAATGTTAAACGTTCTTGTCGACTTCATCATCATCTTCATCTTGGTTGGCAGCTAAATCAATTAATAATCTGGTACTTCGTACATGTGCAACATGTGACACGTGTGACTTCCGTTTTCTACTCTAAAGATTTTAAATTATTTCCGTTTTTATGAAACATGCGACGCTTTTGTGTGATTGTCATTAAAATTTCATAAATTTTCATTTGCGCTAGCTTTGTGAATTTTTGTCATGTTGCCAAACGTGCAAACAAAATGTTTGCTCAAATACATATATGTATACTCGTATATAAACCAACGAATATTAAATCAAATAGTTATTTTTGCTAGTGAAAATATAGTTAACTTAGTACATTCCTTGTACGTCACGTAGTCCAATGCGACATTGCCGCCAATGCCGCTGCTGCACTAATGTTTTTTTTTTTATACCCTGTAAACAATGTTTGCAAGGATACATTAAGTTTGTGCTAATGTATTGTATGTAACAGAAAAAGAATCATGTGTGGCAGACTTTCGTATCAGCCTTAAAAATCAAGTCCGTATGTCCGTCGGTTCGAAATCGGATATATCCGAGACTATAGAGAGAAGAAAGGTTTATCCAAATTTTTTTTAGCTTTCTGCTACGAAGGGCTGGTCACGAGCAGAGAATACCGTTTCCTTCTCGTCCTCATTCCAGCAGTTTATGAAAAATTCGAGAAGAAAAAAGAGATTCCTTTTAAGCTCTGTGGAATGAGAGCAAGAATGTTGTGTTTCCTAGTAAAAAGTTTTAAATGGGCATACTTCCAAATCAAATTTTTCTGCGCATAAGGATAGTTTGTTCAAAGTGGTTGGCATAATATATCATACAAAGTTTTTGAGGAATTTTTCCTCGAAATGGATATCAAAATCGTTAGCAAAGGCCACCAAGTTGACTGCCTCCATAGACTTTAGCACTATGTTTATTACTATGTTCCATAGCAGTGGTGAGAGTACTGTCGGACGAATCTATAAAGCGTTGAGACGCGAACTGAGATTTTAATAAGTGCAAGCAATGATCATCTGATTTATGGAGGGCACCATCCGGCTATAAACTTCCGGATCCGTTAATACTTCACAACTTTGTTGAAAGCTCCTTCATGTCAAGAAAAGGCACCAAAGTGTAGTCTTTAACTAGCAGAGATTTTTCTATGGTGGAGACAATGGAATGGAAGGCAGTTTCTGTTGATTTGATTCTGTTGATAGGAATGAAGTATTTGTGAAATATGAGATGAGCTTATGGTAGCCCTTAAGTGGAAACCTAGTAATCGTTTCATCGTCTTTAGGCATTTATTACAAACTAGTTTCAGTTTGTTGCCGATTTGAACGAGAGCGTATCTCACAGTCCAGCAAACTCGACTGCAGCACACTTTCCTGTTAAAGTTAAATTTCATCTACTACGCTTGCACGTTGCCCAAAATGTAATGCGCGCTTATTAAATTTATATTTGACGCTATTACAAGTTGGTGGTATACCACAACCAATCCACCCACGCCACTTCACTTCCGGTGGCGATATGTGTGTGTCTGTGTCGAAGGCATCCTTGAGCTGTAAAATCAATAGTTACAATTTTTGTTGGCAATAACTTTACACTTTTGTTGCAAGCAAGCTAGCAGTAAGCGAATATCTGTCGCTGTTGTAGCTGCCGCTGCTGCTGCTGCTTCTGCTTGCTCTATGTTTGTGCGTTGTGCATTTCCTGCTTGACGTTGCGGAAATGGCAGCAAGCATGCAACCCACGCTGTTTCTTTTTCTTCTTGCTCCCCATTGTCATTGATTGCTGTTCACGTGCTCCTTACAATCCTGATCTGCCACATTAACTATTGCAATCTTTTGCGCGTTTACCGTCGCTAGTAGTTTTTGTAGCAGTAAAAAAAAGGCTGCTTCGTCCTGCTACTCCATGCGCTGCGCTATGCTTTCATGCTGCTATCTTCTACAAGTATTTGATGCCGTGTTGCGCTCTTGCGCTCATTGCATTCCTTGCGGTATTGTTTGCTACATGCTCTGTGCAACATTACCTCAACACCGTTGCGCTGCTGCACTTCCGTTTACTGCTGCTCCTGCTCCTGCTCCATGCAACAGCTGCGCAAATTTCCGCTGTTAGCCATGTTCGTTGTCGCAATAGTCGTCGTCGTTTCTTTTTTTTTTACGAGGGTTGTTGAGTAAAATTGATAAGTAATCTCACAATGAATGAAAATATATGTTTTTTGGTTACAATTTAAGTTGCTTTTCGACAAAAACTTTTTTTTTCTGAATACTTTTTAATCAGTGACTTAAATACTTTTTTAAGTTATTCGAATAATATATCAATGATATCATTTTGACATCTGTCTGTCTGAACTATGACATCTTCATTTAATTTTTTTGCAGTCCATCTGAAACAATTACGTAGAATACACCATTTATCCACCATTTTGCTCTAGTCCAACTGTGAATCGTAACATCGTTTCGGGCAGCCATCGTTTACATAAATATATCTGTAATTTCAAATAGTTTTAACCATTAGTTCGGAGGGGACACGCCAAACAATCTTTCTATTGTGCGGTACTCCGCAGTGCCAATGCTCTTCTCCAAAAATTTGTATCTGCTTTTCTCAATTTCTGCAAATGATTCACAAGCTCCTTGAAATTTCACCTCTTGACATGGAAGCTCTCACTAAAAAAGCAATCTGTGTTTTCGTGTAGATTCAGCTCCCAAAACGCCGTCGTCAGCGAATTCCGCAATCAATTCATTGAATTCTTGGTCGAACTCGTGAGTCTTCAGTTGGTCTTGCCGATTTGGCTTCCTAATCATCAATAAAAAAAGCTGGTTCATTTTAAATTTTTTGACTTTCTGCGAATTTAATTTTCCTGGACTCCTGATGCTGGGTGCTGGAACTATGTTCCGTCCACAGTTACGAAAGTATCTTAATCACCGTATTGCATTTAATTAATTTATGTAAAAAATAAGCTTACATACATGGCTGAGAATTTAGCATATTACTTTCTACTCAAAAATCGATTACTTAACAAACCGCCCATGTATCGCATTCATTGCTTTTTATATGCTGCTGTGTTGCACTGACATTTTACGAGCTAGTTCCTAGTTTGCTGTTCGTCGTAGTCGTTGTCTTGTAGTTACTGCATTTAATTTCTAGCTGCAAAG
Source organism: Leucophenga montana (assembly GCA_035044765.1). Taxonomy (NCBI): domain Eukaryota; kingdom Metazoa; phylum Arthropoda; class Insecta; order Diptera; family Drosophilidae; genus Leucophenga; species Leucophenga montana. The sequence continues at coordinate 1,430,490 of JAWNNQ010000255.1, forward strand.
GACTCTTGGCATATTACTTGCCTTACCCTGTCGCCGCTTTATGTTCACTTTACTTGGTGCTGCTGTTGCTGTTTTATTATCGCCATTGACAACATCGTCTTCAACTGTGCACTGTAAGCGAAATATCGCTGCCACAGACAATTGCTATAAAACTTTTTTTTTTTTGTCTGGAAGCAAGCAATAGCCAAGAGCAGCAGTATCTATAGTATTTAGTAGTTGAAAAGCTACTGCACCATGTCACACAATGCTGCAGTCTGTCCGATCTGTCTGTCTGTCTGTCGGTGGTATGCAACGTTCTCGTCGTCGTCATTCACACTGCATGCTGTCTGTCAGTTTATCTGCACATCTATATATTGTGTCTGTCTGTCCGTCTGTCTGTGCTGTTGTCCTGCGGCTATTCACAGCGCTTAGCTGTCGCCGTCTTCCTTTTCTTTACTGCGTTCAAAATAGCTGAGCTTAGTTTTATTATGCTTAATTATTATTTCTATATTAAATCAAGTGGCTTAATTAGTGTATCTCTTGTGTCAGCAACAATAAACGTAAATAAAAGTTTTTCATTATATAGTTTTAGTTATCCTTTTTGTTAAAGCAGAAATAATTATAGTTGGCTTAAAATATTAAAATATTACGCATACGACATAATTCCAATTAACATATTCCATATAAATAAATAAATTTTCATTAAATGTTTTGTCACAAAAGAATGAAAATAAATTAGAATATGATTAAAATTCATTAAATATTATAATATTAATTGCACTAATAATTTTTTTTTATAACAATACATGGCGCGCACTTGCCAGCTGGTGCTGCATGCTTTTAGGCGTTTAAGCTTGAAAAGGGTGTTTTTTTTAGAGGTGTAGTACTTTGAATTGAATTAAAGTACTGAGCTTACATAATTGCAAACAGAAAATTGGCTTCATTAGATAGATAATTTTATGCAATTAGTGTTTAAATATGATTTGGGTCTGGCTCGCATGTGGCGGCTTCTGGAAGTCCAATAACTTTTTCAGACAATGGCGGCTGTATCTCAATAATGGTTCGCGCAATTTGTTTCCAAGTTCTTCAAAGTTGCAGGTTTGTTCGCATAAAGCAATGATTTCATGTAAAGAGAAAATATACCAAACGTGATCTCGGTGGTCAATTGACTGCTCCATTTATAGAAATAATGCGTACGCCAAATTGCCACATCTGTGCAATTTATAGCAGTTTAATTCCTGTTTGAAAATGGAACCTTTTAAAAAAACATACCCTATATGAAAAAGAAAAAAAAAAGTAAATAAATGAGCGCAACACATGTGCCAGGATATTTAGTACATCCGCTGCCATCAACGCTGCTCTTGACTGTTTCCTTTATTTTCACAAATGTGCCTGCCTGTCATTGTAAATTAGGCACGCCGTAGCAAAAAAACATCATTTGCTACATACTTCCATAGAATAATAGCACCGTCTCTTTTAGATCGTTTTTACGTAATTTTCATAAATATTTCAATGCGCCCAAAAAAACACATTTTCAGCTTAAAATTGCTTGCTTGCGCCTTCTTCTTATTCTACTTCTTCTTCTTCTGCTAAGTATATTACATTAACTAAAAATATATTCGATTTTGCTTAAAGTAGCGTTATGCGAAAAGGTTTTGGTACGATTTTACATGAATATAATTTGGCCTTTTGGGCGTTTGTCGTCAATTGGTTTCCAATGGATCTGTGTGTGTGTTCTGTTTAGAATTATAAAATGGTTATGGTATACGTTTGTACGTTCTCTTTTTAACTATTTTGAGAATTTGCCTTGACAGTAATACATTAGATGCTTATTATGAAGCTATTGAAGCTTCGTCTCTACCTAAGTTAACGTTTACTGTTTCATTACAAGCTTTTCTAATTGCTTAATTTCAGTGATTGTTGTTTACTTCAGCGTTTTATTTTTGTATTGTGAATGGCAAATTTGTGTGTCGGTAAAAACTAGTCACAACAAATAATTGTCTAAGTGGCGCTTAATGTTGCTCAGTTAAATGCTAACCACTTTTGAAAAAAAGAACCTCAATATCGAATTTATTGAGCTATTAGCAATTTCAAAATTAAAAATAGAATGTGTAATCGTTAAAACTTCAAAAAATTCCGTACAACGACGATTATTTCTGTCAGTATTTATGCAAAGTTCAAAAGCATTGACTTTCAGTTACAAATATCCTGTCGTTTAAAAAAAAAATGGCGCGTTTTTTCTGTAATTTTGTTTGCTTGCGCCCCTTTTTTGGTGTCCTTTTTTTGCTGTGTGTATTAGTGTATTTGCTCTATGCTCTTCTTGAAATGATGCAAATATGGGTTAATGCGATTTTTATGTCATTTATGCGCGCTGCAGACATCGATGGGTGAAATGGTGGTGAACTCAATGGCTTTCTGCCACATGCAAATAGCACTTTTCTGTTAGCAATTTCGTTATTTTGCCTTACTCTGTGAGTGTTTGTGTGTGTATCTCAATGCCACAATGAAATAAAATGAAAATGTGCCGGAAATATTTTAGCACGTTGCCTGCCTGCCTGCCTCTGCCTGCTATTGAGTTGAGTTGAATTGGTGAAAATGAAGTTGGTCTTGGCCATATAATATACTCGTATACGTACCACATTGTCATTTATTATATTATACGCTTGCCTTAATTCGCTCTCGACTCAATATCTTATTTTATCTTTTTGTGCAATGAAGAGTGTTTTTTGATGTTGTTGTGCTGAATCAATCAATGCCTGCCAACTCTCTGGACTGTCTTTTGCTACAGATTAAGTTAATCGTTGAACAATTTATTCATTGTTGTACTACTACGTGTATCTTCATTGGCTTTATTTAAATTGAGTGTGGCAGCAACGCTCTTTTATTTAATGCAGCTTTAAATTGTTTTGTATTTTGCATAATAATTGTGTAAATTCCTTCCTCCATCGAGTGATGTACTCACTCCGTACATAATTAACATTGTTCGTCATTAAAATTTTATGAAATGTATAAAATTTAATGGAAAAACAGTAATAGTACTAAAAATATATGAGAAATCAATACTCAAACTCATAAATTTAGACATATTAATTAAAAAATATACATTCTGATCGAAAAATAGCCAGAATTTCTCATATAAGCGAACCACGCTTGAGATTTTGACAACATTTTAAAGAAACACCTACCGAAAGTTCAAGCAACACAGTCATACGTGACTGATGATTTGCCTCGTTCTGAGTGTCTATATTCACCTGTTCCACCGAAACGGCTAAAAATTAAAAGAAATTATGCTTGAAAATAGGGAAACAGGGAGATAGCAGCAGACTTTTTGGTATCGTTTGGATCGATGTGCATAGCATTATGCATGATCTCTTGGGCAGTAGACGAATTTTAACCGAGATTGCTTAATATTTTGCAGACATCTTCTTGTATTTGACCAAAAACAACATTAGTTGGCCATTCTGCAAGCTCCGTATTGATCTGACATGGTCTCGTGTTATAATGCAATAATGCGCAATTGAAAGCTACTACGGCTCAAGTTATCACTCGGCGGAAAGCAATTTGACCCGATTGGGTCTACCCAATAAAAAATAGCGTAGGACTCTAAATGTTATTCCAAATATCGGCCTGTGTATAGTGACTCGAAGTTTGGAAGAAACGTTGGTATTTCATCTAAAGGGAATAACTTTGAAGGAGACAAAGTAAATATCAAAGAATAATTAAACCGTTTACGTTGTATTGCCAATTTCCTGGTACTTTTCGATCAGTTGGTATAGTATATAGTACATTGAAATGAGAAAAACCCCCAACCATGCTGTGCAATAATACACTTCCGCACTTTAATAAGTATAGTCAAACATATCCGTAAAGCTTTATCAATAATGCACAATTGAATGCACATAATGTGGATGTGCGAGTATGTATGGCTGAGTGATTTGCATGCAACCGTCTGGGCGTGAAATAATAATAAGCATATCCTTTTGTATGTGCAAACCACTGTAATTGAAATTGTAGTTGTCACGCCTCAGACTTAATGCTGTCGTTTTCACCGTCATTTAACTAGTACGAATAGCAATTTCAATGCAAAATATCTGAATCATAATCCCAGTAGTTGGCATTTAAAAAATAAAATTGTTTTTCTCACCCACACGACGCTGTTGTCTGACCTTGCACAGCTCAAAGGGCAAGCTGATGTTTTATACGTTTTTTTTCCCCCAACTTCTAGTGAAAATTATTCAGCGCACTGGAATTTTAATTGTTCCCGGTATCGTGTGGTTATTCGGTCTTTAATGTGTCATTCATTCATGTGTGCTGCATGTGGTTGCGCATCCCCTGCCATTATAGCATGTTCTACTGTTGATGAATTGCTGCTCGTTTCACCTTTCAATTGAACTCTATTTAGATATTTTGTACGCCTTCGCGTGAAGCATACATTTGGCTTTTTATTTGATTTAATTTACGCAGTATAGTATATATATAGTATAGTCGCTTCGTTCTCACATAAATTCTATTAGATTAAATTTACCTACAAATATTAAATTACAACATGCAAATGCGTTTGTGTTGGTTATTGTCGCCTATCGAACATATTTTATATGTGGGATAGTCTCCTACGTTTATTTGATACCAGTCACACATGGTGTGAAATGGTATTGCCAGTTTGTTTGAAAGTTTGTAACGCATTAAAGGAGGCATCGTAGACTCCATATATATAATAAGTATATTCTTGATCTTATAACCCGGCGTCTAGACTTATTTATATTGCAGTCTAATAGAGTATCCATATTTAAATACCACGCCTAATTTTTGAATACATACAAACCACCCGCCCACTTTTGACTTTTTGTATGAAAAAACAAAATTTATTACACGCAATATCATCTTTAAATTTTATATGGTGGCTTTTTTAAAGACAGATGCTTCATATGAATATATAAATAGATGTGATCCCCTTTTTAAGGAGTAGTGCCCACAACCGTTTTTGGTATTTTGCATGAAAATTTTTATCATTGCAGACAAAATCAATTTAATATTTGATATGGTGGCGTTTTTATAGAGGGACGTTTCATATAATTATCAAGAGCCGTATCCCTATTACTTTTATAGCATCCAACAAACTTTCCACCCACTTTTAGCTTGTGAATGGTATTAAATATTAGTTCCACCAGCGGTAAGGTTTCTTCTTGTTTTTATGCCTGTTTTGCTAATTCTTTACCACAAGAACCGATTTCGAAAGAAAGAACCTTATGGTGGACAAATATAAATTTGGTCAAGTTCTGATGGTGGGATCCATGAGAATATCATCAAACTCTTAAATTTGACTTTGGAGTCTATTTTTTTTTCGCTTTACAATAGTATTAGACCAAGTTGGCAGCGCCACACTTTATTCAAATCCAAATGCTCCAGAATTACTTGGATGCATTACCTTTATAGGCAATTGAGAAAACGAAAATTCATTTGTCAGCCAGATAAAGTGATTTGAAAAGATATATACAGGTTCGTAGACCCGCAGACTATGTACAGGGCATCTCGTAGTCGAATGCGGCGTTGTTTATTTATTACAGAAACATTTTTTTTTTCTTTTTGCGACACGAATTTATTTATTTATTTGACTACTTTTCGTTGACAGTTGTATCGCATTACAGCAAATTGCTGCTGCTGTACTTGTATTTTTGGTACTGTCCATCCCTCCGTTGCTGCTTTTACTTGTCAGTAGAGTAGGGGGCGTATGTTTGTTTTTAGCTGTCAGTGTCGTCATCGCTTAAACTAAACAAGTGAGAAAACAAACAACGGTGACAATAATCACGCTGTATCTGCTTGCCTCATTTTCATCGTATCTTATTGTTATTGTATCTGCTGTTGATGAGTCAACATTTGTGCCCATTAGTATGAGGCGAAACTTTGAATTGTGGCACTCGGTTTTTATTGCTAGGTTGCATGTTGCATGGTAAAATTTTTCGTCGGTCACTCGACAGTAATTTGACATAGTTTACACAATCGTCGCCATCACTCTCTCACTCACTCGCTCACTCGCATTTCAATTGCTATTCATAATGACGCTTTTTGCATAAAACGGAAAAAAATTTCCGAAAAAAAATGTCTATTCCTTATTTATAGCTAAATATTTTTGCGCTTTTTTGACCTTGTCATTGGAAAGTTTTCACATTGAATTTATAATGAATTGTTATAAGGCTATTTATAAATCTCACTCGTTCTCCACACATACATATATCGTACTTATTATGCCCGTCTGCCAGCTGACGTCTGTGATGCTCTGAGTTTAGTGCTTAAAAATCAATTAAGAACGCATAAAAGTGGCAAAAAAGCAATTCCACTTGACTTTGACTATACCCTGCTGCACAGATTATGAATATTATGTAGCAACTTGTCTTTAATTTAGTTACGCTGTAAATAGGTCATACAATTTATGCTTCGATTTTATCAGTTAGTTTTAAGGGGCCGACCCAGTATTACGTAAAGTAATTTTGTAGCCATTTTGAACCCCCTCCCCCTGCTCCTGGTAATGCTTTGTCACAGATTCTGTTTCATCTCCTCCTCCCCCATTGAAACTCTGTAACGAATCGGTGATCAACACATGGGGCATGTATGTATATAGTAGACTATAAGCTAGGCCCTATGGAACGTTCCAAAAATACCAAGTATTGCACAAATGCAGCATTTCTTGATCATTTTTATATAAATAATCTATATAGTATATAAAAATGGAAGTATGCATGTATATTCCCTATAGACTCCGAAAACGCTCAACCGATTTTGATCAAATTTTGTGGCAATATTCAAAACAGTTCCATGGGTAATCCTGTTTTTGGATTTTTCAGGTTTTTGCTTCCATTTGTTTCTGTTTAAATAAGAAGTAACATGTGGAAGGTGGGGAAGGGGGAAGGAGTGGCAGGGACAAGGGAAGGGCCGCGTACAACATCGCGGGGACCTACTAGTATAATATAGAGACGATATTTAAACTGAAATTACTGTTTCAAATCATATCATGTAGGGTATTCAAATTCTGCATCCATTAAACTAAATATTTCCTTTTGTTTAACGTATCACTTCATAGCTTACAACATACGTCATGCGTTGTTTGGCGCCAAAAGCGTGCATAAAATTTTCAAATTTTCTTTAAATACAATAATTTTCCCACATGCTCGTATGTACACACGTGTATGCGTTCCGGCGCAAGCAAATATTAAAAATATTTAACATGCCAAACCATTTTCCATCGTTCATAAACTAATTGAAGGAAATGTTTCGCATGCAAATGCGCTCCATCTCTGACCCAATCAGTGTGTGTCTGCTCGTAATATAATTATTTTTGTATATGTGTAAATATTTATTAATGCCAGAGCGTGCTGCATATATTGTATACTATAGTACGATTACCAGATCATATACGCAATGTCTGGCAACATATTTGCACGGAATGCCATGCCACGCGCCTACTTCATCGATTTTTCCGACAATATTTGGCAAATTGCCAAGCGTAATTTGCCATTTCCTGCTTATCAGTTAGTCGTTTGTTCGTTTCATTCATTCGTTGATTTTCCGCCAATCCAACACATGGTATGGTGGTTCATGTTGGCCAAAACGCATTTTTCTGGCTGGCTGGGTGGGTTGGGGATTCGGGGTCAATTTCGATTAACACGCCGCACACATCGCGCATAATAAAAATACATATAAAAGCATTATTTATGCATGCATGTACATATGTTATAATTCAAAATAATAATGAAAACAACAAACAGTTTGCATATATCTGCTGCATCAGTTGGGGTAGTTCGAATGATGAAGATGATTGTGATTTTGTATACTGCTACATAAATTTTTGAATCAGTTTAAACTACGTACTCTCGACTCGTAGATGCTGCAAATCCGAAAGCCCTAAAAACTGCACAATAGTCTTCCTGCACAAATTTGCATTTGTTTTGTTTTGTTGCTGACGTTGTGCATTATTTTTGATCTAGTGCGATTGCATCGATTTTTCTGCTGGCACTACTATATATAGGTTAGCCACGCCCACTTTAGGCAGTAGCAAAAGCAAAACCAAAAAAAAAAAAAAAACAGCTCTGCATTTTAATGTGCACGTTTTTGCTGATTTTTAGCACTATTTTTACACAATTCTTTTGCTCTGTCCTACGATGCTTTCTCGGTAAATTGTAAAATATTATTCTGTATATAGGTATGTATATATGTATATAGTAATTTATAGATGCAAATATATGTTTGTTGTTCTGGATTTGTGATATATATTTTATGTAGTTTTATAGTCAACATTAAGACGTTATGTATCAAATGGTATTATGTGTTAGTTTGTCACATAGTTTGTCAGAAGTTGAACATCGCAAATTACACTGTTTATTTTTAGCCGAACCAGCTACTTGTCTGTCAGTTGTTGCTATCTCAACTGTTCTCAACGTTTTGAAGATAAAGCATTTGAAATTCGTTTCGATGTGAAATCCTCTTTTGTTACCAAAGAAAATGGTTATTGTTCTACAATACACTACAATGTATAATTATGCATTTTTTTTCTAGGTTTGGTTTGTTTTTAAGTATTTTTTTACTTATTTTGTCTTCTTATCTGTAGACCAGCAATAATTCTTAAATCTAATTACAACATACAAGTTCTTCGGATGGAAACATTTGTAGTTACAGGAACTCCAAAATACTTAAAATCATTTGGCTGGAACATCATTCCTCCTGAGTCGTGTTCTGCATTTTTGTTGGGTGGGAGCTCTTGCGTGCGGGTTTGGGTGAAAACATTGTGAATACACTCGTTTCCAAGATATTATGATGCACCAGTGATTGTTGTTAAAATTTTTAATTCAGATTTTTCCATGATTTACACAATACTGGGGCTTACCCTACTCCACAACTGAAAGCCATGTGTCCAAAAAGGCTTTATTATTGAGTTGTGAAGGATCTTGTAGTTCAGCCAGTGTAGGGAGTTGGCCTTTAGATTTTTTTTTGTGTTTTCTTGCCACCGATGATGTACAAGATGTGCCAAGATGCATGACCTCACTGGCCTGAAAGGGTATGTCAAGTAGAACTGTTGAACGTATCTATATATTCATAAGATGGCGAAGCAGTATTCACGGTGTTCAAACGCGGTTCTTATTTCAGATATGATATAAGTCATATAAAAGTCCAAATTCATGAGAGGGAATGGTATTTCATGACTATGAAGTTGATAAGAAATATCTTTTCTCAGAGCTTGGATATGAGAAGTTTAACATCAATGTCTCTACCTTTTTTTTTTTTTTGAAATATTGAGAGTTCATTTTTATCTCGAGAAACACCATTGGCATTTTAGAGCTAAATTGTTAGAATGCTTTTGGTTTGTTTTGTTGGGCATCAAGCATCTGGCTTAAAGTGTTTTGATTCCACATAAGTCAAGATATGAAACTTGAGTTAGTTAGTTATGGATATCCATGCGAGTTAGTGCAATTAATTGTTGTTGTTACTACTATACAATAGTTTCAGCTTTTTGTAACTATTGCATTATATAGCGCGTAGACACATCGTTGAAATTTTTCCTCATTCATTTTTAACAAAATATTTACATAACCCAAATGTATCTGCACACCAGCGCTGCTTACTACCACGCCCACCCCGCCCAATTGCTGTCATATACGCGTGAGTAAGTCGGATACGACGTTATTTGCATGATAAACAGCAACGCCAAATACAACAAATGAGTATGATGAACATCAGTGAAAAAAGTGTACGTGTACATAACACTAGCATGTTGAACAAGTGTAGATTTTCGCAATAAATTGCAACAAATATAATAAAATTTTTACAAAACAAATATATAGAGTGAAAAAATGCAGTGGCGCGTAGTTGGTTAGATAGTATCTGGTTTTTAATGTATCTGATAGATACATTAAAAAGCGAGTGATAGATGATGATGTGTTGTGGCATGGAAAATTGCATTAAAGCGAACAACGAAGTTTGTCACTTTAAATAGCTTACGTAAGCTGATATTCGATTGGTTTTTTTTTTTTTTGGTTTTTTACCTAAGCGTTGGCTAATAAATGGCTCATGTCGCGTTCTAAACACATAAATGTAGCTATAAATACTATAAACGTAAAGAAAGCAAATTTTATTACACTCTCCATTTAAATTTAGTGATTTACGAGGTACGTTGCGTCATCAGCAGCAGCAGTAAGCAGTAAGACTGCCGCCATCATCAACATTAACATTAAGTAGAACAAAGCATATAGCAGCAGTCGGCACACGGGCGGCGGTATTGTCGTGCAACGGCCGCTGACAACGCGGCGTCCCTGTTGCCACTTGAATTGCTTTCCTATTTCTAGTCATCATCATCAACGTACTATATACTAAAATGAAGGTCGCCTGAACGACTTATCAAAGCCTAAACATAAAATGTACGCTAGCGCAAAAATAAAAGTTGTAAATAAACCATGCGGCGGCAGCAAGGTGCAAGAAGGATTCCAAACTGAACTGCTAACTGAATGAAATAAAATGTTGTGTCGTCGCAGCTGTGTATGAGATTTTCAAGTTTCGTATTATCGAAAACTTGCATTAAACACGCACATGACAACACAGTAGCAAGTAAGCACAGTGACGAGGAGAGAACTTCTATATACACTGTGGTGCTTCCAACTCGATTATCAAGATATACATACATAGGTACGAGCGAGCGAGCGAGCGAGTCACGCGCCGCAATTCTTTTGTTTCGCTAAAACTTTGTTACTCTAGATGTTGCAGAAGCCACTTGATGAGCAGTTTGCTTGATAGGGTAGGGTGAATGAAGCACAGAAGAGGGAAGACTGGCCCGGCCGTATGTGTTGGTGTTGGTAGAGGCTAAACTCCAACATTGAAACGTGCTAAATTTGGAAATGAAAATTAAGTTACAGCAGACAGTAGCAGCAAGTAGAGTCAAGTAGCAAGAGCAACAGAGGCAAAATTGTTCGAGCGCGAATTCAGAGTTTGCCTAAAGCTCAATGTGTATATGTGTGTATTGTTTGTTTGCACGCAGTAGGCGTGGCAGCGCTGGTGACGCAAAATAAAAAGCGAAAGTAAAGTAAACGAAAAGCCATGCGAACAACTCATTTTCCTCGGAAATGCGACAACGTTAAGTGGAAATCTTGGTCTCAGTGAAAACGAAACTTTGAAACTCTTCGTATAATTTTGTAAAGATTGAATTTTAATGCCATAGACGATATTTAGTATCGCTAAGGACGGATTAGATTAGATATGGTAGAATTTTAAATAAAGAACCTTGCAATTCTTTACGGCGCTTATGTTCGGCTTGAACATAATTTTGTCAAAGAGGAATTTAAATTTTGTAAGTGTCATAAAACTATAAAAAAAAAAAAATCACCACTAAAATTTTTTTTCACCATGATTTTTTTTTTAAACTACAGCCTCGTGTAGCGTATATATTGGACGCACAAAATAAGTTTTGAGTGATTTTTTTGTTGTCAATTTTAAAGCTTTATTGTGGAGCAATGGTTACAAATGAATTACTCACAATATTGTCCATCACTAGCCACAACTTTCAGTCGGAACATGAATTATCGATCGGAATAGGTGGTAATTAGAAGGAGTAAAGTCTGGAGAACATGAGACTGAGCATTGTCGTGTTGCAAAATTACTCTATCGTGCCTCTACTCGAATAGTGGGCGTTTATTCATAAATGCTCGGCTCAAACGTATAAATTGTAGTCGGTAGCAGCGATCCCCTGTGATTGTTTCGTTAGATTGAAGCAGCTCATATTTCTTGAGTTTGTCTTGAATCTTCGTGAATACCTTCAATACCTTAAATTTCTTCAATCTTCAAACTTTTTCGATGGACAAGAAAGTTCAATGTCTGACGTATTGCAATCGTCACTTTTGAATCGTCTAAACCAAAACTGACACGTTTGAATCGATGGAGTATAGTCAGTATAGTCGATGGAGTATATTCCAGTAGCTATTGATTACTTTTAGCTACAAATTAAACATAAGAAGGTAAAACTTTCCGCATATGCTGTTTTGTTAGAACGAAACTTATATTTTGAGTTAAAATGTTTAAAGGCATGCATAATCGGAATAGTCATTATATCCAGTTTGGAGATTATTTGTTGTACAAGTAATTTTTTTTTGCGCTGACATTGGTAGGAATTCGTAAGAATACAAATATAGTAAATTTTTTTTCTAAATGCGTGTTTAAAGTTTGAGAGAGAAAATTCACCACAGAAAAAAATTGTTCACCATTAATAACTGCAGTTTAATTTTTAACTTGTAAACCAAAAAAAAAAAAAAGATAACATCAGAACAACTTTTCACCTCGATTTGTAATAATTAAATATCAGAGCAAATGTTGATTGAGAAAATTCGATATAAAAAAAGTTATACACCTCAAAAAAAAAAAAAACTTATCACCATTCATTTCTCGACCGACTTATGGGGCGTCCGACAACCATGGACTTTCTTTTTCAACTGTAAACGAAAACAAAATTCACATTTGTCTAATTTGCCTTGGTGCACATCTCTCTTAAAAAATGTACATTGAATACTGCATTATTTCACAGTTTAATTGACGCCCGGTTCAATAATTAGCTCTCCTATTTTAGGAAGAACATTATATGCTTTTTTAAAAACTGATATTACCTTTTTACATTTAATGAGTGTAGTGTATAAAAATGAAAAACGAAAAACAATCGAAAAACATAAATTAATGTCGACTTCACAACGTGTTGTTGGTTTTGGTGTTGTAGTCGTTGTGTCGTTCTGAGTTTTGTTTGTATTTTTTCGTTGCGTGTTAAATACACAAACTCATGCACACACACACACACACACACACACACACACACACACACACACACACACACACACACACACACACACACACACACACATCTTGTAATGCCTGTATTAAGTTTGCTCTGTTAATACGTGCATAAACAGTAAATTTACATTTAGTGCTGCATATCTTTAGGGGCGACACTGGAGTGTAGGCGAGTGTGCCTGTGTGTGTGCGTTGTTGCGCACCAAGAAAATCGATTAAAAATATTTTTGCCCTGCTTAAAAGTCAATTTAAAATACAAGGAGTAGACAGAATTATAAGAATTGGTGTGAGTACGTTTTTTTTTTTTTTTGGGCAATTGTAGAAATTGATTTATTAGGCGTCGTAAGACTGTCGTCTTTGTCTTAACTGTAGCGTAACGTTTTAAAGCGAACAAAAATGAAATGAATAACATTAAGATAGCTTTATCAAGTAGGCAGGCAGTTAAAGCTTTCAGTTAAGCCTTAATGTTCAAATCTCTAGTATCCAGTTTAATCCCAAAATGTTGCCAAGATAGAACGTTGAAATTGCAAAGAATGACAACAAAGAATGGTGATGCCATTGGTAACAACCTCCCAACAAAATGAAAGACAACGTCATGCTTCAGTAGATGATGATGAGAAGCCATGAATGAATGAATGAATGCGAGATTTTGTCAAACGACGTGTGCGCTTGAATTTCGTTCTCGAGCTTTGAAACTTTATTTTTTGTTTGGTTTTTCGTATGCCCTAAACATGTAATGTATGAAATATATTAACAGTTTGTTGAAAACTTTGTAACATATTGGAGCATGCAGCATAGAACAAAAAAGTACATGTGATTGATTATCGAAACTCGGCCAGCACACATCTGCTTTTAGTTCTTCTAATAAGTGTCAAAAGTTAATGATGCAAATTGCTCAAAATTTGACATTATTCTATTGACAGATGGTAGCTAATTGGAGCAGTGTTACATTTGAAGTTACAACGCTGGAATTTCAAAAATCACTCACGGTGCTCTAATTTTTGTATGAAAACTTTTTTATTTCTAGACTGTTATACATATAGATAAATGCAAGTTAGAAACTCCACCTTTTGTAATATGAATCGTCGAAAAATATCCACCTGAATCTCTACAGCATAAAACCTCAAAAAACTGTATGGTACAGATAAATATCAGAGCCAGTGCTCGGATGTCGTAAATTTTTATCAAAACTTATTCCAAAAAATATGTATACTCTGCCACTAGCACTAGACACAGCTTACCTGTTCCAGGTCCACTTTTCTGCCTTTTCGAAATACCATTATTTCTGACTTTAATTGATTGACTTTAATTTTTTCTAAACGCTCGGAAGAATTCAACGAGCTTAAGATCAAGCAAATCGGATCATACATTCAAAAGTTATGATTCGTTTTTTCATTGAATTAATGCAAACCTTTGACAATTTATTCAAGAATCTAAAAATCTTTTGTTCGACGGCTTTCGTTCGTGTGTAGGATATTTAAGTTTCAATTCCAACTAAGCTAATTTTTTCGCATTTATTTTTGCATGGCAGCTAAGAAAGAAAGTAGATAAGCTTAATATAGAGACAGTGTGTACGGGCAATTTCAAGCGAAATAGATCCACTAGATGAATGTGCTATTTTTAAGGTTAAGTTGCGCATACTTAACATGGCAAAGATATATGCTTGTAGAGCAATTCAAAATGGCTGCGGTACTGCGGAAACGGAAGTGAAAAGCGGCGTCGCATTGCTGCACACAGCGAGTGAAACCGACAATTCAAAGTTGCCGACCTCAGTCATAAATTGGGCACAGTGGCTGGCAGCAGCAGCTTAACAATAAGTCAGAACAAAAAAGAAATGATATAGACTGCGTAAGTGGAAAGCACAATAGTAGCAGCAGCTACATAGATAGATAGCAGTTCAACTAAGTCAAACAATGTCGCCGCCGCCACAGTCGAGACATTCAACCGTACTAACCAACGTACCAACAGATGAGCAAACACAAAAGCAGCATTATAAACAAACATGGCGGCATGTGCAGAAGAAAATTCTGAATTCACAGAGAGACACACGCATAGATAGACACGCGCTCATACAAAGTAAAACCGTTCAAATTGGTTTACGTGAGCGGAAGTCAAAGCGTTGAGTGTTGAGCAGCAGCAGCAGCATCAGCATCATTGCGCCGGAAGTGGAGTGGCATATAGTGTTGAGCAGAAGATGGCGGATGTAGGGTTGCCACACAGTTTTCGCTGCGACTATAAACGTTTACACTTCTCTTGTATCCATACATCTGTGTATTATATTGCTACATCTTTTGCTTAGTAGCGTTGCTTTAATCCTAGTTCTGTTTGCTTTACGCTTCAGCGCAAAAGTTTGAGACAAATGCTGCTTGCAACACTACTCACACACGCGCTATGCTACGAGGGTTGTATTTTATAGTGTGCGCATAATAATCGGGGAAAATAGTAATTTAGAATTCATTATTCAGTTGCGAGAGAGAGAGAGAGAGTGTGAGAGATAAAAAAGGAGTGCGTCATATCGATTGCTCATTAGTGTCCAAGTATGTCCAAATCTCATGGTATGTCACATGTTGGTTACATCTTAACCGTACACGCACAGCATTGATGTTTTCTTAAACAATAGCTTTATTTTGGACGACCTTCTCTAGATTAGTCTCTAAGGGAACGGCGATCAAATGTGAATTCAGGATACCAGTCATAAACAGTGGTTTTTCATGATGCTTCGCCAAAAGACGAAGTAGATTGATTGATGCAATCTTGTTGAGATAATCAAGACGATTTTTCACGTATTAATTGCCGAATTGAATATTTCAAATCACTGTAAATAACACATATTGAGCTCGTACATCAAAACGTTCTGTGTACATTTATGCTAAAAAAAAAATGCCAACTCTTCAACGGAAATGTCAGCTGACAACACTTAGGGTTGCCAAGGCGCACAATATATTACGCAACCCTCGTTAAAGATAGCTAAGTATCAATTTGCTTGTTTTACTACACGGTTTGAACCACTTGCTCAAACTTCGTTCGTTAGTTCCTTTGTTTATTTGTTTGTTTCAGCTTGTAGTTTAATATTATGTACTATATTACTTGTTTGCTAAGCGCTTCAACGCTATAACTCATTTTCATTTGTGTTATCTTTGCTAGATTATGGTTTTTTAATTTGATTTCACTTGATTTGGTTCTACTATGTGGGTGGAGAACTTCAAAAAGCATATTGATTAGAGACGATTGACCGCAAAAATTAAAAGCATTGTAATTACAAAATATCATATGGTACAGCTGCAATAAATGCAACAAAGTTGTACGTACGCAAGGACACATGTATCTGTCAACAGTGAAGCCAATCAGCATTAAGTTGCCGCACCCTTACTTAACTACTGCCAACATTCAGCGTGCATAGCTACATATTTGTACCACCTGTGTGCTAATTTCCGTACAGAAACGTTTTTGGTTTGCAATTTATGACAGACTATATATATTGGCATGCATATCCAACAACCAGATACCTACATATCGGCACGCACTAGTGCCTCATTCGATTGTCAATTTGCCAGTGGTCGATACGGGTTGCGGGTGTACATTCGATTGCCTCAATGGCTAAAAGTCCTTGATAGCTCAATTTTATGCAATGCACACAAATACATTGCAATGTACACTTTGTCGCCGTCAGCACCATTCATTGTATGTTGCATGTGTGGGCGTGTTTGTTGTTGCTGTTGGTCCGCTTTTGGCTTTTAGAAAGCATTAGCACCAACAACAACAAAAGGGTGCGAGTGAGCGAGGTCGCTTTCTAATTGAGTTACATGCTAAATTAGTAAAACAGAAAGCATTTGTTGTATCGTCCTGTATGGATGTATCTGGTCTTTGTGGTTTCGTTTATGCTACTCGCTTTATATGACAACGCAACTGATTCGCTTGATTAAATGTCAAGTTTAAAATTTATACAATTTAAGCATAAATTTCTACGGAAATACTAAATCGATGTATTACTCGCGTAAAGGAGAAGATGCTGAAAAATGCTACAATGTCGCCACAGTGCATAAATCCCAAGTCTTTCACCACAAAATCCTCAAATGTACACGTGCCAAACACATCCACAGTTTAACTACTACTACGCCTGGTGGTTAAATTTAGCAACACCTTAAAAAGTAAAAAAAAAAACATTTTTTTTTTTTTTACTTTGGTTAAACCGAAGCTTTCTGACACTTTACAACGTGTTTTTCTTGGGTATTCGTTTTTATGTGCTCTTTATGTTGTAGTGGTTACAATTCTTTCAAACACTTTGTTAGAAAATATAACTAAAGTAACTTCGGTTTGCTATGAATAAAGCTTAAATGTTTTTAAATTAAAATATAAAACCATTATAATTTCATTAGTTGTTATATTTTATGTGATTTATGAGATTAAACTAATATATCATTCAAATTAACACCAGAACTTTTCTTTATGTTCACTACAAATTCTTTACGGATGCAAACGAGCCCCACGCTAATGTAGAGTGTGAGATACAGCCCTCAAATCTCAATTTTTCAAATGTATTTAATCAAAAATATACAGGGAAGATTTTTGGATATATATATATTAGGATTAGTTTTCATCGCCGCTGGAATTCAAATGAATTCAGTTCGGAATGTTGTACGCTCTTTAAAAGAATAAATCTTCTTGAATTTGTGTTGAATATTTGAATAACTTTTCATAACGAAATGGCAGGCTTATTAATGACAACTGAAAGCAGATAAACAATATTACATTTCGAATATTACCGCCATGAATATATTACCTCTTCTCAAGTGTGCTAAACTGGGTGACTAACATTTTCGTTCAGTTTGAAACAATGACATGTACATGGTTTTGCTGCGAAAAAATAAAAGTGTGGTGGATTATTATTTGCGTGTGCAACTGTTCAAAGTTTTTCACCTCAATGTGGTGGGTTTCTAAAACTTTCTTTTAACAAGCTACCCAGAACAAGTTATTTTTGAGACTTCTTAAGCACTAAGAACGAGCTCGATAAGTAATTATATGTATTTGTTTTGTATTTTGAAACATTTATTTGTGTTACAAGTTCTCTAAAAAACTTATAATACCTATAAGCGTATGCTGTATATGCAGGGTATAGTGAAAAATGGAAACTGAAATATGACAACAGCTTCCGCTACTGTTGCTTGCTGTGCATTACATTTAATCTGTTGAATATATATACTACTGGATCTATACTATATAAAGCACAAACGTCGTCGTAGCTTTTAACGAAGCAGGCAGCAGCGCACACAGTTCACCTGTCTGACATGTTGCCTGTCTACCGCTTCCGCCGTTGCTATAGCTAAACCAATCAAACCCGGTCATTATTTTACCATTGGGAATTTGCTTTCCTTCCGTTCGTTGAATGGTTCGTTCGTTCGTTCGTTCTCTCGTACGATGTATCCTTGTTTGGTTGTTAGCAGCCTGCGGTGCCACTTCACTGCCTCGACTTTTTCATCTTGTTCATTGCGTTTCCGTTTTAATTTGATTTGCAAAAGTTTTCGGGTTGAACTTTGATTTGCGTTTTATCGTTGGAAACTTTTTGTATGTCTATCTCTGTGTGTGAGGCGTAATCCCTTCTACTTGGGTGATTGACCATTAGCAGTTATTTTAATATTGCATAATACTTTTCAACTGTGGCTTGTTTGTTTAGAAATTGGGCTCACAGACAATGCCAGAAGAAGTAGAAGCAACAAAACATAAATCCCAAATGCTTAACCCTTTAAGCTTGTCAGCCCTTAACTCAGGCTCAGCTACTACTATGAGTATTGCACGCACATGTCATAAATTTTAAATTTAGCCACTGACTCCCTAAATAATACAGAGCCAGCTATAGTAGCTAGCTATTTTGTGTTGTCTGTCTGTCTCTATGTACAATACACAACCCAGCGACCGATCATTTGTCCTTTTGCCTGTTTTTGTTCTTCCTCACTCTCTAACCAACTAATTTGCATATTTCAGCCCATTTTCGTTTTGCTATATTGTAGCTCGACGCCTTTTGTGGGTGTTACAGAGTCACCAGAGCAACATCCCAACGCAGCGCCTCAATTAAACTGTCATGTCAAAGTCAATGTCGTGAAGCGTTTTCCACTCTCGCTCGTCTTTGCGTATAGTTGTTGAACGTTGAAAACGTGGCGGCGGTTCAGCATCAGCAGCACATTCATCGTCGTCGTCATCGTAGCTCAGAAAAATCAATTTGATATGCGCTATTTTTATTAGCGATTTGATGCTGTAGCTTTTGACATTTCAAATTGATTTTCTTTTATTTTTGTTTTTTTTTTCTCGGTTTAGATTTTCTACACACATAGAGACAAACATCATATACGAGTATATACATATATTTATTTTGCAACATTTTTATGTTGATGATGGCATTATTGTACAACATTTGACGCTCGCACGCACAACGCAATCCCAAAATTGTCATTTTGTTTTCACACAGATACTACTTATATGTACGCAAGGATAACTGCTGCTACTGCTACTGCTTTCGCCATTTTGTTTATTCTTTTGTTTTATGAATTTTCCATTCCCGCCGCCATACTAAATATTTTCAAGTTTTTACATGACTTTTGCTCATAGTCACTCACACGCTTGACTGTCGCTTCTACTTAATGCATATCAAGAGAATTATAACAGAAAAATGCTTTAACAAGTTGAAGTCTATTTCTGTCAAGGACACGTTTATTCGCTTACCTCTTGGCTGGCAACCTAGATCTATGCTTCAACTCAACTACTCATGGGATTTATTTTTATTGGTAAATCCTTTTGCTGCCTTGCCTGACTTCTGCAAGTGCGCAAACTCTTTGCGTTTGCATCACAAATATACACTCCACAATTTATTATGTTAATTTTCAAAAATATTTACTACTTGCAGAACCCCGCGCACTTAATGCTTCTTGAGCTGTTGTAAAATTAGTGTGCAAGAGCGCAAAAGTTTTGCTTGCCAAAGGCGCCGCAGAACTTTTTGAAATGTGTTACTTCAAATTGGTTTGTGTACAAAACTTATACATATTTGCTTCTTGCACGAGAGTTGCCTTTAAAGTACCAATTTTACATACTCATATATGCAGTTGAACACCTGCTGCCGTGCTGATTTTGTTAAAAAAAAAAATTATAAACAGTGTTTAACAGATATGAAAAGTTATCCCTTTGAAATCGTCTATTTGTGCTGCACATGCTTTTGCAAATTTGTTCTTGAATTCCATCATCAGAAGTTGTCCAAATTTATATGGAACTATACCCTTCTAATAAAAAAATTTATCATCGAAATGAATCTAGTACGTAAATAATTAGCGCTAAACAAAGGTTCCGACGAATTGAGAAACTCCTCTTTTTTTGAAGTCGATTGAAAAAATAAATTTGATACTGAATTACATAATTTATCTTAAATGAAATCTGTTGCTCATACTCAAACTATTGTACAATAACAAGTAGTTTCAATAAACAACCAATAAAAACTGCTGCAAGTACATAAACGGATGATGATTCAATCAATGAAGATTAACTATTTGCATTTCAACGGAATGAACCATTTTGTTGGATTTTTTTGCGCAATATATAATCTTTACGAAGAAGGGCAAATTAGATATAGCATTTGGACAGGGGAACCTAATACCTATGCTGATAATATATATATCTCAAATTAAGAACGGCCGTTGTACTAATACTCCTAAAATTATGCCTTAATACAAGTAGCTTTTCCAATAAGACTGCATTATGATTTGATTGGTCAACGGCTTGATGATTGGTTCGTAGCAGAACTCGAAACTATTTTCACCATAGCTATGTTTAATATCTGCAAATACATATTGTTATTGTTCTTTCACATAGAAATATCGAAAATATTCAATGAAATATATTGAGTCAGCTAAACGCTTTCATATCTATTAAACCTCCATAATAATGTTACTATAGTTGGGGAAACAATGACTTCAAGTCTTATGAATGTGCTGCGAGCTTCAGAAAAATGTTGCTAGAAGACCTTCTAGAATGCTTCCAAATACTACTTGAGCACACATTGCTCATATCTCAAGGGATAAATAATATTTTGCAATTTAACATGTCAAACAATAAAAAATGAAACAAACATCCAACACTTGTGGCACATAGTAGGTATATGTAAGTCTACATTTCTAAGTTTTCTTTTTTACTAACCTTCAACTATGCCAAAAGATGTGTGTTTTTTAAATCTGCCACTAGCACTTTACAGCAACCTTTATTTAAGCATATGTAATAGAACAGAACTCGATGCAGAATAATGTAACTAATAATACTTTAGGAGTGGTTTTTGGTGAACGCAGAAACGAAGGCACAAACTGACATAACGGGATCTACACGTTATTTGCATAACAAGCTGTAATTAAAACTATTATAAAATATATAAGAAAATCAAGTATTCATGTCTTGTTAATGTGTTTCTAACATCAAAAAAATGTTTATAAGATTGTGAAAATTTACTTTAAAACCTGAAAGCGTTTATATTTCGTATTTGGTTTTAACAACAGTCACTACTTTTGAAACAGCTCTCGTACAACGCTGCATTTTCACATCTTACTTTACATTCATGTAAAGCTACTTGTTGTGGTTGTTGCAGCAAACAAATTAGCATGGAATTGGTTATGATTTTCTTCAGTGTAGGTAGTTGGTAATGGTGACTTTGCCGCCCTCTGAAAATTACAATGACTTTTGACGTAATGTAATGTGAGCGCTCACGTTGAACACTGGCTTCGATCAAGTTGCAATATGTATGAGCAAAAAAAAAAATTCTTTGCTATTTATTTAATGAGAGCAAAAAAATAATATGTATTTCAAATTGTGGAAGATATTTTTAGCGCTAACGCGTTTTTCTCGGAATTTTTCTATTGACTTTTGCACAGTGTTTAATTTAATGCTTCTCGGAAACGTGGCGAAAAAAAGTTAAAAGTCAAAAGATGACGTAAACCGATGTCAGCTCGTGTGCTCGAAAGATTATTTAATGTGATATAGACGCAAGAACTTAAAAAACCAATAAACAAATACAATAGCAAGACATAAGGCATTGGTGCATCTATATATGTGTGTGTATCTGTGTGTGTGTGTGTGTGTGTCTGACCTTCATTTGAGTTGAGCGCAGGACATTGCAGTGGCACACATACATACTTGTAGTATCCTTGCACATATAGCTTGTGCGGCGTGGGCGGGTTAAAGTAGAAACACGTGTTACAACTAGTAACCCAATAATCGCTGAGTCGTCATTCCTGCAGTGATATATACATTGGCATCCTTCCTGTGGCCTGCTGCTAGAATTCCATTAGAATTTAATATGTATTGTGTGGTTACTTATATCGTATCGTATGTATATGTAGCTGCTGCTGCTGCTCTACTCTATCTGTAATTCATTCATTTGTGCACTCATTCATGCCTAAAACTGTGCAGCTATATAGCTAACACTCATTTACACAAAATTGACCGGATATAATTTCGTTTCCTCGCTGGCAACCGAGCAAAAAGCTCTTCTTCTCAATCTGTATACGAGTATGTTGCAGTAGCACCAACGCAGGACTATAAATTGTTTATACAAACGAGCCGTATATATTCTTATAATGTCGTCGTCTGTTTGTTTATTTGCATTAACAGTAGTATGTAGGGTGGTTGTGTTGCATACTTAAAAGCATATCGCGCACAATGAGTAAATTTTGTGTGCTACGCATAAAAATGTAAATTAAATTTTCTACAGAACATTTGCAATAACCAATAACAACAACAACAACAACAACGTAGACTTCGCACAGTGTTCCAAAATTTAAAGAAAAACTGGCCAAAAATTCAAACTATCATCATATCATGGGTTATACAATATATTTTTGATATCGCGGATTACGAATCTGTTATCAGAATTTACGAAAACGAAGTAGCGGATTCATTTTTTTAAAAGTTATTTTTCTATAGAGAGGTTTTTGAATTCGCTGATTACGAATCTGTTTTCATTTTTTCCGAAAAGAAAATGGTTAACAAAAAATGGTGTTTAAATTCTGGAAAAAAGTCATTCAATCTCTTTAAAATTCGGTATTTAGAAGTTTTTGGACTCGCTGGTTACAAGAAAACCCCATAATACTAAATTATTGGTTTCAATAATTTTGTGCAAAATATATTCTTGCACGTCAATGCATTTTATTTACTTATTGTGCTGTGCACACGTACAAGTTGTTAATAAGTACCAAGGGTATACCCAACATATGTTCGGTCAACCTCTCAGACAACTTAACATCTGTAAACTGGCATCTCGTAAACTTTTATGACAATCGGACCACTACAAGCGAAGTTATTGCGCTAAAAGTGACAGTACCTTTTGGGCATCAGTCGAAAAATGAATCTTCCACATAATCCTTCCTCAATGTCCTTATAGCGGTGTCCTTTCATCGTAATCGTTCCTGATGCAGCTCAAACGAAGCTGTTACAAGAAAAACAACCAATAGGTGCCGCACCAGAAAAAGCTGTTTTTAAAATGTCCTATTTCTTTTGCGACACACCTTGTAGAAATACACGTACTTTTTTTTAAACTACTTTGCTGTACGCAGTTATAGTAACATTTTGGCTATGGAATAGTACTTGCAGGACTTTTTTTTTAATTAATCTTATTCAATTTATCGAATTTTACCTTGCCTTTTTTTGGATTTCGCACCACTGTGCGGCTTCGACAGCAATAACGTTTGTTCAAAGGACGACTCATCCACAACGACAACGACCACAAGAGTGTCGTAAAGTTTGCTTTGCATATTTTAAAATATTTTATTTTATTAGATTTCCTTTTTATAAAAGTCTAATTTTTTTTTTCATTTTTTTAGCAAACTTTCTACTTGGCTTTACATTTGAGCGAATGCATTGCATACAAATGAGCGCAAAAACGGACTCTACGATGGCAACAGCAGGACGAGTGAGTTGCCGGCAGACTGCAGTGACTAATTTAGACGACGTAGCGCAATGAATTAGAGCAAAAGGATAAGCAAATAAAAGCAGCGCTAAGCAGCAAACAAAACTAGCATTCAAAAAAACAAAACAAAAAATACAAAAAAAAGGACAGTTTAATTGAAACATATATATATATTTGTATATTCCCAATTTCAATGTGCGTTTAAATGTGAATTTACTTAATTTTTTTTTTAATTTTTTATTTTAATTCTTTTTTATTAAAAAAAAAAGAAAATAAAAACTTGGGTGCGATTTTGTTGTTCCAGTTACCTAAACTAAATCTATAACCATCTAACTATATAATTTATATGTAATTACATGAAAATATATTTATATATATATACATACATAACTACGTTTGACTTTTGTAAATAGTAAATTTATTAATTAAATTAACATATAAAATGCAAAAAAATTAAAAACATTAAAATAGTTTTCAAAATATTAAACACTTAAAAAAATTATGATAATTAAAAAAAAATTAAAAAAAAATTATTTATTAATTAATTTAGTATTTGCGCATATGAAGAAAATAAAAAAAAGTAAATAAGGAAACTAATTATTAGTAATAATTATTATAATGTGATGTTATATATAAAAAATTAATAAACTAAATAAAAAATGTTTAAAAAAAAGATATAGCAAAAAATTAAAAAAAACAAACATTGTTAAACAAAAATAAATTTCATTATTAAGTAGATTTTTCGAATTAAATAAAAATTATATTTGAAATAGTATTTTGCTGTTTTTCACAAAAAAAAAAAAAAAATAAATTAAAAATAAAAATAAAAAATTAAATAAAATTTAAAAAAAAAAACAAAAAATATTTCAAACAAAATCTAAAACTTTTTCTACTTTAAGATTACTTAAAAACATATATAAAAACAACAGAATATGTACTGTAAAATGATTTTTAAATTTAGCTTTCTATAAATGTAAATGTTGTGGAAAAAAAAATTAAAAAAAAAAAATAAAGAAAATGGAAAGAAAAATCTAGCAAGACAAAATTTAAGCTTACATTTTTTCATGTTTTTGTGTAAAATTAAAAACAAATGAAAAATGGAATGATATACTTATATCAATAAAAATCTACTTTTCATTTTGTTCTTCCTACTTTTATTTTCACTAAAACTGTAATATGTACTATTAAAAAGAAAAAACAAAAGAAAAACCTAAACAAATTATATGACGGCCTTAGCATTAAAATAAAAACTAAAAAAACAAAAATAAAAAACAAAAAAATGCAGCAGAAATTTTGCTGCGCTCTCTGGCGGCGCGCTGTGAATGTGTAGCAAAATCTCAATTAGAAACGCCCTGTGTCAGCAGCGTTGCCATGATCAGTGCTGCTGCAGCGTTGCCACGCCCAACAAATAAAGAAATGCAGCATGCAACTCATGGGCGTGATATTTAAGCCATTTGTAAACTAAAGAATTAAAAACATAAATTAAAAAATATATAAACTTAGCAAAAATAAAAAGAAGTAAAAAAAAAATCAATGTGTTCGATTGAGCAGCAGTCTACAACAATAAAAACAAAATAATGAAATAAAAAATAATTAAATTTTGTCTTGACAAGAAAACAAAAAAAAAAAAGTTTAAATTAAAACTATTATGCCGTGTTTACACCAAAAGCATTTCTAGCCGCTTTCATTTCACATAAACAAAAGGTGTTTCCAACAAAAATTTGCCAAATGTGCAAGATTTTTGGATAAAATCTTAAAAAGTTCGACGGCTGTATTTGGCGATTTCACTGCTTGATCAAATGTGTGAAGAAAATTAAAAAGTTTTGATTTTCGTCACATCTTTTCTTCTTCCTCGATGTGATTTTTATATGGTATTATCAGTTTGTCTGAAAGTTTGTAACGCATTAAAGGAGGCATCGTAGACCCCATAAAGTATGTATATTCTTGATCAGCTCGACAAGATGAGTCAATCTAGCCATGTCCGTCTGTCCGCCTGTTTGTAAGTTGTTGCGCATTTTTTAGGCACCAATTTTTACGCTATCCAGTTGAAAATTTACACACACACACTTCTAATTATTGCATTTTAATAGATTGACCCGCCACGCCCACTGTTTGAGGTAGCCCCCTTTTGAGTTTTTGTATGAAAAACTTTTTTATTGTAGTCAACTTAATATTTGATATGGTAGCTTATAGTAGACGGACACTTCACATATACATTAATGCGTTTGACCCGCCCACTGTTTGGGGTAGCCCCCATACAAACCTACTGCCCAATTTTGTGTTTTTGTATGAGAAACTTCTTTGTTAAAGTTAAAGTCAAGGTTAAATTGCGACGTGGTGCCTTTTAATGCATAGTCGCTTAACATACATAGACTAATGGGCGTGACCCGCCTACTTTTTGGGGTAGCCCCCATACATACTCACCTCCCACTTTTATTTTTTTTATAAAGAAATTCTTTATATTTAAATTAATATTTGCTTGAATTTCGATTTAGTGGATTTTAATGGACAACTGCTTCACATATATGTATATACAAATGGGCGTGTCCCGCCCACTTTTTGAGGAAGTCCCATACAAATCCACAGCTCACTTTTATGCATTTGTATAGAAAAGTTAACGTTTTTTCTTGTCTGAGCAGTGTGGTATGTGATTTGGGCGCGAAATTTCAAATCCAGATTTGACGACATTACAACGTCACACATTTGATCAAATGTGTGAATGGTGTATTTTTGACCCTTTATTCACTCAATACGTGTAAACACTAGCAACTAAAGTATGCCAACATACTACTTCCAAAGAATTGAGAAATTCTGCATTTTTTTTTCTCATCTTTCTATGATGCCAGAAATGCTGAGCTGAGCTGTGTTTGCCAATAACAGATGCTATGTCTAAAAAAAGCGAAAATAATTAGCATCAGACGTGAAAGTTGCTAGAAATGCCTTCGTGAGAACACGACTCTAAAATAACACTTTAATTTTGCTATGTGAATCGCATTTCTTCCACACACACACACACACTAAAAACCAAATGAAGCAACACTCTTAATTTGATTTAAAATTATTTATGCCTAAACGAGTGAAGTAGTAAGAAAGACAGACGTAGCACACACAGATATGTATAAATATTTTTTTATGTGCTTGCTGCTGCAGCGGCGCCTCATTTGTAAATTTTTTTAGTAGTGAAGACTACGTTTATACAAGTACGGCACAACTTATTTACAAATAAAAACTTGGGGAAATCGGTAAAATATGTAGCTGCATAAACGCTGAGTTAATAAGAGTCACTAAACAGTAATTCGTATCGTGACTTAACTAGCGTTTATACCCTAAATAAGACGTCAGTATCAACGTAGTCGAAGCATGTTTATATAATTTTTTCTTTCCCAACTGCTATGTAAAAAAAAAAAAACAAAACGCTGCAAATTGGAAAGCTTATTTTTAAGTTAATTTAGATTTTTAGCTTTTTGTTAAATGTAAATTTTTTATATACATAAATATATTAAATTGTTTTTTTTTTGTTTGTTTTGTTTTGTTTGTAGTCTACAAATTGAAATAAAAATATTGAATTAAAAAAAGTTTATTAACATTTTTTGTTTTATTTTTATTTAGTTTTCATAAATTGTATAAAAAAGTAAAAAAAAAAGCAAACAAAATTTAATGCAACAATATAAAAAATAAGCGCAAAAGTTCAATTAATTAAAATTAGATTTTTAATATATATAAAAAAATTAAATTAAAATAATATTAAAATTATTAAAAATACAAAAAAAAAACAAACTATTAAATGCAATGGTTAAAAGTTATAAAACAAAAATACTACAAATTGAATATAATTCAAAGTGAACCAATAAACCATATATATATATATATATATATATATATATATATATATATATATATATATATATATATATATATATATATATATATATATATATATATATATATATATATATATATATATATATATATATATATATATATATATATATATATATATATATATATATATATATATATACTATAAAAAAAATAAATAGAAAATCTGTTAACAATGACGTTTGCCGTTTTCCAAACTTCAATATTTTTCAAATGATTTTCGTTAAAGAAGTATGCTGCATATCAAGTAGATTTCCATGTTCCATTCTCTCTACAGCATACTCGCTTTCAGTTTATTTTGTCTGTGATTCAAATTATTACTGCTGTCATAGTAAGCAAATCTTGAATCCTTCTTCAGTTTCAAAACTAGTATTCAATAAAAAAAAAGAACAACAACATCAACGGCTTTAATTGC
The DNA here is from genome assembly GCA_035044765.1 of Leucophenga montana. Classification (NCBI taxonomy): domain Eukaryota; kingdom Metazoa; phylum Arthropoda; class Insecta; order Diptera; family Drosophilidae; genus Leucophenga; species Leucophenga montana. Next base: position 1,458,503 of record JAWNNQ010000255.1, read on the forward strand.
AAACAAATAAGTTAACTCAAATGAAGAAAGAAAAAACGAAATAAATTCAAACAAAATATATTAACTTCGTGCTATACGAAGTTTATTATACCTTTTGCACAACTGGTTGAAGTGTCTTAACTAAGTTATGGACACACACATAGTCAATACTAGTTTATGGCTGCTCAGCTCTGAAAGCAGAAAAGTCACACTGATTTGTTGTCGCAAATAAGCGTATTATACATTTTTTTTTTGCGGAAGTGGAACTAATGTGCAAGGATGCCTCTATCTCACGATATGTCACATGACGATCTTGCATTATCATTATCTTCTCTTGAAATTTTAATTTTTTGGCCAAATTCCTTTTCTTAACTCACTGTAAACAAAACAAATAGCAACTGTACATCAAAACTTTGTGAGTACGTTTATGCCAAAAACTGTCCAACTTTATTATGGTGTTGCTAGATTTTAGCTTTTGACATTAGTGTTGCCAGTTCTCGAAATATAAATAGCAGCCCTCGTAGTAATCATTGGTTTTTTCAGTGTGTCATTTCTAACTCAAACTCAGAAGTTTATGATTTTTACAACCGGTTTTCAGAAAACGAGGCACTGTGAGTCAGCGAAGGGGGGGGGGCTTCAGGGTAGCGTTTGTGTCGCTAAAAAAGAAAAACCTGTAGTTAACGTAGGACCATATTAATATAAAGCTGCAGTAAATGTCATGTGGCATATTAAAACTTGTTGCGAATTATAAACGACTTTAAATGAAAGTATATTGAAGATTTTCAGATTTTTCATTTTGTAATGACTAAATCGGCTTTAATGTTTCAATTATACAAGTTAAAACATATGTATAATTAATTATTTCTTTCACAATATGTGCAAAGCGTATAAAAGTACGAACATAACCTAACGATTAACATGCAAAAATACAATATATATACACAAAAATATATATAAATATATATATATACGAGATATATTCAAACAAGCAATAAAAATATTCGAAATAAATAAGTTATATATATAATATATATATATATATATATATATATATATATATATATATATATATATATATATATATATATATATATATATATATATATATATATATATATATATATATATATATATATATATATATATATATATATATATAAAATAATTAAACGATTAACAACAACAAAAAATAATTGCATATTTATACATACCTAAAAATATATATTTTAATTATAGTTACTTTTAGCATATATTAGAAAACAAAATTAAATTAGCAAAAAAAAAACCAAAAAAAAAACAAAAACAGAATAGTCTAAAAACTGAAATACAAATTTAATATTTCAGAAATATTAAACAAAAAAATATCAATGTGCAATTTAAAATCGTTATAAACAAATAAATTGAATAATAAATTAAACATACAGAAAAAAGAACCTTTACATACATATATATATATATATATATATATATATATATATATATATATATATATATATATATATATATATATATATATATACACTTAAAACATATAAACAAAACAAAAAAAAAAACAAATAAATAAATAATAATAAATTTATATTCAATTTAAAAGTGAGCATTTAGAGAGAACGAAAACCAGTGAAAATTAAAAAAAAGAAAAATGCAATTCAGTCATAAAATTAATTAAAAACAAAACAAAACAAGTTAAATATAAAAATAAAACAAATTTTGTGTGCACAAAACCACAAAAAAAAAAACAAAAGAAAAAACAAAAATTAATAAAAAGTAAAAATAAAAAATAGTACACACAGTAAAATTTGAATCAAAATATAAAAAATAAAAAACCAAAAAAAAAAAAAAATTACTCATAATTGTTAATAATGTTTAAATAAAAAAAAAAAGAAACAAAAAAACAAATACAGACAGCATAACTTAACAACAAAATGATAAACCGATATAACAAATTGGAAAGACGTATTATAAAAGTCGCATCTATATAAATAAATATATATTATATATTTTTTCTCTCTTTAGAAAATTTAGTTATTGATTATATTATAATTAAGTGTTAGTCTTATATATATACAAAATACACAAAACAAAAATAATAAATTAATTTAAAACAAACAAAAAAACAAGCAAAGAAGAAAATCATAATAAATAAATTTAAAAAAAAAACCAAAAAAAAAAAAAAATTTATATTAAGACAAAAGCTAATGCTAATGATCAAGTTGCATATGTCGATGATGATGATTTGATGATAATGTTGATGAAATAGTTTTTCCTTTTTTTCTTTGTTTTCGGTTTTTTGTTTTTAGTTTTGGATTGTTTGATTTGATTGATAATACTTTGGTCAATAAAATGATTTCCATATTGATTGAGAAATAAAAATTATTAAACAAAAAAAAAAACAAAAAAGTTCTGAATTTTATCCATGTATAAGAAAAAGGACATAAAAGAAAACTTGACCTGGCTTATGCATTCAGTCATAACACTATGCAACAAAAAATTTCTAAGGAACTTGATGTCTTTGTTGGAGGTGTAAGGGTTCCTACTGTTCAGTACCCAATAATATTGGGAACTACATTTGACCCATTGCTTAGATTCTCGGCTCATGCCACCAAGACAAATAATGGTCTTAAGTCGAGAAACAAATTGCTGAAAGTGCTTGCTGGATCTTCTTGGGGTAAGGACAAGGAGACTATAATAACAACTTATAAAGCTATTGGACGTTCTGTCCTAAATTACGCTGCTCCTGTATGGACCCCTTTCCTAAGTAAGACTCAATGACAATGCCTGCAAAGAAGTCAGAATAGTGCGCTGAGGACTGCCACTGGTTGTCTGCAAATGACACATGAGGATCATTTGCACAATGAAGCGATGATACTGCCTGTTTATCAACATAATGAGTTGCTTTTGAAGCAGTTCTTGTTGGGTGCGTACAGAAATGAGCATTCGAACCATGGCACCCTCACTATATTATATTAGGTGGAAGACCTCCACCTATTAATGAGAGCGAAAAACATCTCCATCGTAGCACCAGGATTAAACTTGCACACTTAAGATCCGGATGGAGCATTATGCTCGAGTGCTACTGGGAAAGAATTGGGATAAGCAATACTAATTGCTGCCCTGAATGCGGTCAATCACCGCACGATACAATTCATTTGTTCAATTGCCCGTCCCATCCGAGTCAATTGAGCCTTTTAGACCTCTGGTAACGATCAGTTGATGTTGCTTTTTTTCCTAGACCTTGAGGTTGCATTTCGGTCTATCTTTCTCTTACATTCATAAATCGCTTTGCACTATTACATTCATTCATATATAATAAATTGTATATATATATATATATATATATATATATATATATATATATATATATATATATATATATATATATATATATATATATATATATATATATATATATATATATATATATATTTGTTCATCTCGATTTTTGCACAACCGCTTTATAGACATAAACAATTGGGCGCGTCACGCCCACTTTTTGAGGTAGTCGCATACAAACCCAAAGCTCTCTTTTATGCATTTTGTATGAAAAACGTCAATATCAACATGAAATTCGTGAAATGGTCGCTTCATACACATCTACTAGTTTGCTCTATGGGGAAACTTTATTTTGATTCAATCGTTTTCAAACTCCGTTCGTAATATACATAAAAAATAATGAAATATGTATTTCAACGACCTTAAAAAATATAATGCGCAAGGGCGAAGCGGAGGTGAAAGGTTACGAAAGGAATTTTACAAAAGGTGGCAAACTGCGAGCAATAAGCAACCGATTTTATATATGTATTATACTTTTGAAAATTAGCTGTATTACTTTTTTGCTAATTCAAATGATTTCTCGCTCAGTATTGTGGCTTCTTACTCTATCTTTGCAACGTTTGTTATATATCAACATATGATCAAAAAAGCTATGGGATGGCAACTCTGCAAGCCAATGCCCTACAGTGTTTTTAATATTTATTATGATACGGGCGACGCCGGTTGTAACTGCTAGTTTTAACAAAAATAAATTAAATAATTGGTTGCTACTTAAAGCAGGATTCCAAATTAAATTTTAAAAACTAATTTATAAATAAATGAAATTAATTATTTTCTATATAAACACGATTTATAATTAATGCAGGAGGATAGTTTATCAGTATGGAACCGAACTGCCACTGATTTGACCAGTACAACACGTATCCGAGATACGTTGCGTAGGATATTAAATATACCTCTAACAACGGCAATGGAGTATAAGACACACTGTGATAGCCTTAAATATGTTTCAATGTAAGTAGTACACTTTTTTAATTTAATAATAAGTTTACCATGAATAAACTAATGTTTTATTTCTTTATTACAGTAATAAAGGGCCATTGAAAAGCTGAAATTCAGTTAACAACTTCAAACAGAAAGCAAAAACAATAAACACAACAACAACAGTAACAGATGACACAACCTTGCGTTAGCCATTAAAAAACAACAACAACAACAACAACCACAGCAAAAAGTCTCAAACAACAACAGCAACAACATTGTATTTAATTTACTTTACACACAGATGAAACAAACAACGTTTTAATTTCTAATTTTTAGCGTTTATATAAACGCACGAAAAGCGTTTAGATTTATTTCAGATATTTGTTTATACATTATGATGTATCATTTATAGATATTTTTGTGTACTTATAGTTTTCAATTGTATATAAAAACTCTAAACAACATGCGCCATAAAAAACTTAAACTTTAGTAGCAATGTCAGCAAGATGTGCTCAAGCCATTCCTAAGTGCATATATATTATCATGAATAGCCATGAATCTATATCTATTACTAGCCACAAATCGGGCACAACTGTTTTTGCTACAAAAACTTAATTTGTAGCTACACACAGTTCTACCTTGAGACTTTATTCCCGACTTTCTTAAAAGCCAAAACTTCCCAAAAGTTACACGTGTGCTACGTTCACTAGCCTAAAACAAAGTTAAAGATTTGAGATATTTATTGTCTGTCGTATAATTATATAGCTACGCGCACATCTGTCATCGTACACTGTTTTTATTTAATTTGATTTGTTTAATTATTTATTTATACAAGGATGCAAAATATACAGGTGTGTGTGTTGCCACAGAAAACGCTTTCGCCTCAAAATCTCGAAATTTCATGCATAAAACTAAAGCTTATGTAAGAAATTTGCAGATTTTGTGCGAATGAGTTTTCTGTGCCAACACCCATTGAGATTGAGACAAGTTGAGGCAAACAAAGTATACATCTATAGTAATATTAATATAATCAAATGAAATGTTTTTGTTTTTTGATGAAAAAAAATACAATTTTTTACAAAACTGAAAAAAAAAATGCAAATCGTTTTTAAATTAAGTTAGCAACAACAAACGATACAAAGTGTTCTTAATGAATGCGCGTATGTGAATAAAAACAAACAAAATCTGTGAAACTGTGCCACAATAAATTCTACATACATAAAATAACAAAAAAAAAAAAAAAAACACCACAAAACAACAACAAAATATTCAGTACAGTGCAACTACAACACACAACAATAGTTAAATCATACACCAGAGTAAAACATGATTAACGAAACAAACATTATTAAAGTTATAGAAAAAGAAAAATTATTACTGAAAAAAAAAGAACTAGTCCTTTGTTTTATTCTATTTTTGTTGTGTTCCATAACAAAAATCTTTAATCTTATGCTCACTTGGTATACAATACGTCTTAAAATAGTTTTCTCTTATTATTATACTAAACTACTACTACTACTTGTCCTCAAAGCACGTCAGATTGAAAAGATATACATTGGAAATGAGACATTCGCCCTCCTGCAAAACAAAAATAATTAATTAATTTATTATACATATATACAATATGCACAGCATATTATAGTATATTTTATACGCACCGCAGGTGTTATGCCCACAAGCGCATCTGCATGTCCATAGAATTCTTCTTTCAACGATATAACAATGGTCTGCAAATTTGTCGTATGATCGCGTATATACGAAGCAACTTTGCCAATATTTGTATTATCCAACGCAGCATCGATTTCATCAAGTACAAAGAATGGTGCAGGTTGATAACTATTATTGATAGAAGAAGTATTTAGAATTAATTAAAACAAGCGACGAAGTTTTAACTTTACTTTCTCTTCACACGTTTTTAAAAAATAAAAAAAAAAAATATATATAAATCCGATGGTCTGATTTGCGGCATGATATATAGCTAAGATCATAATGGCGACGATTCAAGGATCTAAACATATGTATGAGCCCGAAATTAACGCAAACATAAGTCAACTGTATGAATATTTCAAGCAGTGTCAGTAAAAAAAAAAGCAAAAGAAGTTGATCGCAAACGGAAATCCGGCAACTGTATCATTGTAAAAGTCGTAGGAGTTCTATTCTGAATGGTACACAGCCATTTGTTTGTCAGAAGACTTCCAAGAAATAAGGAAATAAATAAACCCCTATATTATCCATCGAAGCATTGTATTAATGGGATCATCCATTGTACAGCCATGATTTGATTGATGATGATTCATAAATAACGTTTTTTCCCAAATTAATAGGCAATCTACGCTTTTTAATCTATGCTTTTTAAATGCATATTTTGGACGTACGCTAATCAGAGTGGAAAAAGAAAAAGTGTTCGCATTAATTATCATGGAGAATATTATGAATGGTCAATTAAGCCATTTTTTGTTTGTCGCAAAGCTTGAAAGTCAGCACTAATTCATAGCTATATATTTAATTTTTAGTAGAGATGGATCAAATTTTTTGTAAAAAATGGGATCTTACACCGAAAATAGTATTTTAGCTTTACACAACAGTGATCCGCCTAATATTTTATTATACGGTACCGCTGCCTATGTCACCAGCATTATAAATTAGATGGAATATTGAGAAGACGGGGACTTCGGGCACAGCGCCATTCTCTCGAAAATCACATGCGTGCGAACTAATGGCACTTCGGACTTCTTATCTATGGATACAGATTTTGGTAAATATTACAAACCGACGGCAGAGTTGACTCTACACTGACTGTTTGGATGATCTGAAAGTTAAAAAACAAAAAAATTTCATCTTCAAAATTTCTTCAGCATAATTCATGAAGTGGTACATGATATTCTACACTCCAGCAAGCTTATATTAGAGAAAATCTGTTAAACTCATCACACAAAACCATACATGTCTATGATGGGACAAAGACATTACAAGAAATCGACGTGTTACTAAACTTATCAGGTGGAATTATCATAATTATCATATCATGACATAAAAATTCCACCTAAAGCTGTTGAGACCCATTTTGTGCTTTAATTGTCCTTATCCGCTCTCACACTTCGTGAACATAGGCACAGCAAGATGACAGAAACTGAATACATGCGGGAAAGCAAAAATTATCTGGCTTAAATTAGACCCGCGACAAAATTGGAAAACTCGTGGCAGTCGTTACCGGCCAGTGGCCCTCCGGGGAGCATGCAGCCAGACTCGGAGTACACACCGGAAACGGTAGATCAGTTCTTTTGCAAGTGTTCCGGACTCATATGAAACTGATGTAGGTATATTGTATGTACATACTATTAATTGATGAAGCCAGTTCAATTCTCTAATAGAAAACTACGAGAAAGCCTGTCTAAATACTCTAACCAAACTAGTCAGCAGGTTTTATCTTAGGAGCACTGTGTCATCAAAACGCCACAGCCATCTGCTTCCTTTCTAGCCTGGATATTGTATCGGTAATCAATCGAAATCGAACGCTTGCGAGCTGCGGTAACAGTTCTACGCTATATGGTATGGATACAAGGTTTGTGCGATGTTATGGCTGGCCTACGCAACAAGTTGTTAATCCAAGCGCACTTACACTTCTTAATTTCAATGCTTAGTGGAGTTCCATAGGTCAAGATTGGATATGTGGCTTGAACTATGAGCTATTCACTGTATTTTCAGTACCATTTCCGTTTAAAAATCTTAAAGTGCCGGACAATTTGAATATCTTCCTATTTTAGAGAGTGTCCAAACCGATATTAAGACCATTGAGAGAATATTAGCTTAACTAAAACCCGGGCAAACTGGACTGAATCGACTCGCCAAGATGATCAATGAACCTGCGTTTAACAATTAATATACTCTACACACTATGGGTGTATAGTGTAAAAAAAAAAATATTAAAACCAACGCACCTGTGTATCGAGAATAGCAATGCTAAGGCTGCAATTGTCTTTTCACCACCGCTCAAATTGCTCATCGGCTGAAAACGTTTGCCAGGCGCTACACAATTATAATTAATGCCATCCAGGTATGGTTCTTCGGGATTATCGGGTCCAATGTATGCCTGCGCTGCCTCATTACGCGCCAGCTTCTTATAGATGCCATCAATGACATCCGAAATATGCTGACAACACTGTACAAAACGTGAGGAGCGTTCGTTCTTCACCTTCTCAAAGGCAGCTTTGGCCTTCTTCGCTTTACGTCGCGCATTCTCGAATTCTTCGTTGGTCGATTGCACTTTTTCCGTAACGCGATCGAGTTTCTGCATTGCTTTCATATTCGGCGTTTGTATACGTTCCAGCACATCTAATTTGCCTTGCAATTCTTTTTGTAGCTGGTCATTGGTCTTCTTAAACGCTGAGTCGTCTTTTAGTTTGCACAATTCACGTGGTAGCGAATTATAATTAACTTCGATACTAAATAAAATAGAAATTTATATACATTTAAGTGTTCCCAGTAGAAATATATGCAAGACGACTTACAGATTTTCTTTTTCTAATATTAACGAAGTTGAGGTGGTGTTGGTCTCCGAGTCACCTTGGCGCACTGCATCATCCAAAGAGCCACGCAGCAACGGCACCGCAATACAATCCATCTGCGTAAGTATAATTCACGAAATAAGGAAGCTATTTTATAAGCTCTGAAGTACGCACCTTAGCCTGCATCAGTATATTGTGTCGTTCGTTCTTCTTTGCCTCCACTTTTGCTTCAATTGATGACATTTGACTGCCGAAGTTGTGTATCTCCTTTGCTAGATTTGCAACATCTTTCCGTGCCTTAGAGATATCCTCTTCCATATCGTCCACCGCTTGTTTTTTGGCTTGCTTCTCCTGTTTGTATTTCTCCATTTTATCCTTATCTTCATCGATTTCCTTGAGATAACGTATCTCAGCTGTCTTCAAACCTTCCAAAGCATCCTCTTCATCCTGCACACTGCGTTCCCAGCGCTCAACGTTTTCTGGAGTGCAATAAAATTAAATATATGGATTAAATAAAAACTCAAAGCTCTAGATTCTCTATGCTCTACTTAAAATAGTACATACTCTTTGTGTTCTTTTGCTTTTCAAAGTCCAGCTGTGTATTAATTGCATCCATCTGCTGCTCAAATTCAGCGCGTTTTCGTGCACGTTCCTGCTGCATAACCAGCTCACGTTCCTCATACGAACGTATATTTTTAACGCCCAAGCGGCGACAGAAGGCAGCGAATACTTTATCCTCGACATTGTTCATGTTCTCCTTGATCTCCTGTATATGTTCCTCACGGTTTTGCATGCGACGCTCAATTTCAGCAATTTTTGGCTGCATTTACGTAAACAATTATAATTATAAATAAAACAAGATGAGTTTTATATAAATACTTACACCAATATCATCTAATTGACTCTGCACGCCTTTTAATTGATTGTCAAATTGCTGTATTGACTTCTTTGAAGAATCTAAATCGACCATGCTGTATTTTAGGCGATTTTCCAAACCCTGTCGTTAAATATTTTTATACAATTAATTAATGTTCTAGAATAATTTATACAACACTCTACTACCTTAATCTGCGATTCAACTGTTGCCAGCTCACTTTGCTTGCGTGATTTCTTAACCAGCTCTTTGAGCTCCTCAGTCAAGCGTTCCTTTTGCATTTTCAGTTGCGCCATGTGTTTCTCATCCCAACGCTTTGCTTTGCGTGCCAAATCATGACTACCACCAGAGATTAAACCGGACTTCTGATAGAATGTACCATCCAAAGCTAAAGCATCATAACGTGAACGATCGATTTCATATGCGACTTTCATTGCATCCTCAGGTGTCTCGCAGACAAGTGCATTGCCGGTAGCGAAGAGCACAGCGCGTTCAATTTCCGCCGGTTCAAATTTGAGTACATCAAAGACCAGTTTAACATTGCGCGGTTCATTGATGTTACGCAGACGTTCTTTCAGCGGTTTTACTTGCAGATAATCCAGTGGTAGAAATGTCTCCACTTCAAGCATTTGATCTTTTAGTATCTAAAATAAAAAGAATAACTAAATAAATAGCGGAAAAAAAGATTTAATACTCTTGACACGGTGAATCATCAAATGGTTAAGTAAGAGATGGTCATTGAAATCAAAGATCGGATAGTGAATGATCTGAGATTAAGGTGCGTGACATTGCTGAGACTTTGGGATATCTTGTTAACGAGTATAAAATAAATTGTATGAATATTTGAGAATGGAGATGGTTGTAAGATGTATGTGTGCGTGTTAAAACTGCACATGAATTGATATATAAATTAGTATTCCATTAATTATATTGTACAAATTGGTTTGGTGGTAAAAGATTTGGGTCCAATAAAGAGGTCATAGCTGACCTTATTGCTTATGGGTCATCGAAATATAACAATTGGACTAAGTTTATCGAGCTAAAAGAAGATTATGTAGCAAAATAAAGTAAACATGTTTTTTTCCCAATTAGCCCAATTAAATTTCAAGGAGGTCACGTAGATTGAGTTTCCCGTAAAAGTAAAATTTGATATCTGCAATGTAAAACCTGTATCTGAAATTATGCAATATTATATGTAAGGGATATGTGCTGTAATGTTCTGGATGAAAATTTTAAATTGTAAGCATTTATACGGATCACAGGTATGTATGTGACTACTCTGCTATTGGAATCTGATATGATGTGTATATTTTAAAGAGAATATATGTATATAAGCATCTGTACTACATGACAAATTTAGAACTTAAGATATTAGCGGGGTTTCAAAAAAAACTTAAAAAGAAAGAACGCTGCCGTCGAATGTACTCGACATTAAAGTGGTCCGATCTGAGCCTATAATAGAGGTCTGCATGCATTAACTCAAAAAGGCATATGACGCATTTACGCTTTAATTGAATGAGTGAATTCGGCCGCACAACCCAATGAATTTGAGTGAATACCAAAGTATAATACCAAAGAACTAAAATGAATTTCGCAAATGCACTTTGCTCACTCTGAATCTGTACTCTAAATGTTGTCTGTTTCCTTATTTCGTTTTAAACATTCATTCCTTTTGAGTGTCGATCGTGTCACACTCAATTAAACTCAAACATTCGAAATTCGAAACAGCCTGTGTGTTGCACTCGATAAAGACTGTAACATTCAACGGTACTCTACTTAATAAATAAAAATTTGCGTATAGTGTTTGTATGCTTCGTAGAACATATGACACGACAAATTGTATACTCTGCCTGCTTGCAATTCTCGAGTTTCAGCTTGTATTCTATTGAACTGAACGAATAAAAGCCACATAAACAAGCAGAAAGATGTACATGGCTAGGAACAATACTGTCGAGCTGTTTAAGATTATAATCAGCCGGATGTCAGCAAGAGGTATGCGGTTTAATAAACAGAGTTATCATATCTAAAATAGACTATATAAATTGTATCAGGTGAAATAACATTACGCTACGCTCACCTGTATGCATTGTCTCGCAGTTTTCTCGGTGTCCACAATAATGGCCTCCATGAATTTTCCCAGAACTTTTGTTACAGCGACATTGTAGCGTTTATGCGTTGGCTGACACATATTAATCATACGATCATAGACGCCGGGTACTTGTTTCTTAAACAACTCCACTACTTCCTGTTTCTTTTTGCGTCGTGCATCCTCATGCTTATCACTCTTTGCATCGCCAAGCTGATCGCGCACATCCTCCAGCTCACGTTGCATTTCAGCAATTTTTTCCTTAGAGCTGCCCACATCACGACGTAATTGATCCTTAATACGATTCTGTTCTTCGAGTTGCGCTTGTGAGGTTTTAATGTGATCCATGAGTTTATCGCGACGCTTCACCGCCTCTTCCCGTTGCAGCGACAGTTTCTTAAATGATTCATCAATGGACGCCTTGCGATTGGTTTCGCCATCGAGCATATCCTGTTCGGACTTTTGTTCACGATTCACCGAATCCAATTGTGAACGATACTGTGTAGCGGTTGCCTCTGCCTCCTGTTTGAGTCGATCATATTCCTGCACCAGTCCCTCTTCCATATTGACACTCTTGCCGCGACGCTGCGAATCATTCTCGATTTCATCCTCGAAACGTTTCTTTAGCGCCTCAACATCGCTAAGTTGCTTTTCAAGCTTGCGTATGTCCAGTTGATGTGCATTATCCGCTTCGCGTGCAGTCTCCAGCGTTTTTTGCAATGAGCCCAGCTTTTTTTGACAATGTGCCACCTTCTCCTTGGCTTTTATGTACAATGGACGTTTCTTATTCATTTGTGTTTCGAACTCACGTATTTCCTGATCGATTTTAGCCAAATCGCGCGTTATTTTACCAGCATCCTTTTTCTTCTCGCGCAATACCTCATCGGCTTGTTCCTTGCGTTGTTCAACCGTCTTAACTTCCTGCTGCTTGTATTCCATATCGTTATTTAGTTTCTGTATATCCTTCTCAACGTGATACAAGCGGAATAGCTGATATTCAACTTGTTTCTCGTTCTGCAAGTGAAAAGTGTTTAAAGTATTGTGCATATATTATGGGGTGTTAAATACAAACATATTCATTCTTCAGACGCGCATAGCGTTCGGCTTCCATTTTTTCATGCTTGGCTTCCTTACGCTCTGCTGCAATGCCTTTCTTCTTTTGATATGTGAATTGCGTTTCCTCCTCGGCCAATATCATTTCCTGTTTCAGACGATTGTAGTCATCCTTTAGCAAGCCGGAACCACTGATTTCCTCAAAAAGCACCGTGCGTTCCTTGGGCGTTTTCATGGCAATATTCTCCACAGCGCCCTGAAAGACGAGAAAGTTTTTGGCCTTCACATTGATGCCAATCTTTTCGAGACGGCTTAAATAGGTATTACTGGAAACGCTCTGTAAATGTAAATTATAGTTTATTACTATACATATATAAATTATTATATTTCTATAAATTGCACAAACTTCGTTATTTATGCGATACTCCGAGGAGCCACTGATGACAGCGCGATGAAAGTCCAGCTGCCGTTCGCCGTTGATTATAAACTTTGCGGTGACGTAGCAACTGCGCGCGACTGGTTTGCCAATGGAGGAGCCGTGTATGAGATCGTTCAGGCGTTTCACACGCAAACTGGTGGTCTTCTCACCCATAACGAAACTGATGGCGTCCATGAAATTCGACTTGCCTGAGCCGTTAGGCCCTATAACTGCTGTGAACTGTTTTAGCGGGCCGACGACTACATGTCCACGATACGATTTAAAGTTTTCCATTTCAATGTATTGCAGAAAGGCGACATCCTCTTTGAAGGCAGTTGTCGTTGCTGCTGATGTGTGTAGTTGTTGTTGCTGCTGTTGTTGTTGTTGTTGCTGTTGTTGTTGTTGTGGTGGCGGCGGCGGTGGCGGCAACATTTGATGTTGCACCACATCAGCTTCTTCGTCTGCCATGCTGTTGCAGCAACTTGCTATGCTGGAATTTTATACAATATTTGTTTATAAATAAAGTGGAAAATATGCGCAAGAACAGAAAGACGCGCTCTTTTTCTTCCTCTTATATTTTACTGATATCTTCTATTTCATTCAACGTAGGGTTGTCAGGTTCATATGTATAACTATATTCTTCTCTCTTCCACAAGTGTATTTGGGATATAGTAATATGGTATGCAATACATGATTGGTGTAAGTGAATAAGGGCAACAGAAACAGAATAGGGTGATTAACTAGTTAGGTATTCCAGGTATACCAGAATTCTATTATTTGTTAACGGTTCAACGAAAGTATTCCAAATGCATCCGTTATAACACAGGGTGTACTTTTCAACTAAAATTTTTTTTTGAATTTGAATCAAAAATTAAAAAAAATTCGATTTACAACTTAATAACGAATTTTATGCTATTTCAACGTTTATAATACTACCACTTTATAAAGTGTTCATCATATTAGTGTACAATAAATTATACAATTGCATACATATAAAGCAAGAAGGACTTTTATTAAAAAATTCTACGAAAAAATACATATTTAAGTTAATAAGACAAGTCAGTTCTTTAGCTTGCAGAAAAATGTATCTTTCTCGTGGCATCTTCATTATTTTTTAAAAGTTGCGTACACATTGAAATATTAAATAAACAAATAATGGATTCTGATTTAGACACACGTATTCGTTGAAACAATAATCTGAGCTGACAAATACATTTGGTAAATAAGTACTATTTCTAAATACAATAAAAATCATGTAAAAATATTTCTTTTTTTTTTATATATTATAAATAAACTTTTGTTTGAATGAAAAATAATTTCAAAAACAACCATTTATAATGGACTAAAGTTAGAAAATTTAAAATTCCTTTTGTTTTCGAGAATTTAGAACAAATGTTCGTAGTTATGAATCTACAAATAAAAAAGTGAGTACTATTAATTTGATCTAAATATTTAAAGTTTAATTACTACACTGTAATTAATTGCGAATAAAAAGAATTACTCTTTTTTCTTATAGATTTGATGGCTACATACAAATATTAATTCAATTTGTATTTTGGTTAAATGAATGCATTCAAATTTTGCTAATTCAATAACTGAATGATTCACAGTTTTATTCGAAAATGAATCATTCATTTACAGCTATGGTATAGTGTAAGATATTATTGTTTGAGGAAGGGACTAACGCTAAAAATAAGCACAGACGATTTTTTTTTTTTTTGTAGAAATATGTTTACGAAAATTTGTGAACGAAAATTTGCGACTTTAGCAATCATAAGAGACCAACTTTCTTATCCCTCAGAAGAATCGCATTCTCATTTTGATTGCATGGCATAGTAAGACAATAAGTTAAAAATAGAGCTTAAAGAATATAATAGGTGATTAAATTTAGAGCACGCGACACAAATACTTTAGCAGTAATCAGCTGCCTACTCCGTCTAGACAGAGCAGTCGAAGTCGTATCGAGAACACTAAAATTTGTTGATCAAATATATATGTATACATAAAGCGAACGGTGTGTAATAGAAGTGTATAAATGTTTTTGTTGACAACAAATTTTGTTGACGACGAATTAGTTGCCAACTATGCATATTAATTTAAAACTTAGAAACTGTTATAATTCACAGCTAGTTTTAACATGCTGCATCGAAAGTATTGCAAAAATATTTTTATATAGTTTAAAAATAAAAGATCGAAATAAAGATCAAAAAGATATAAATCGTACGGAGCCCAATTAGGAAAAAATCAGAAACAACTACATACACAAACTTTGACTTTTTTCTGCGTGCACATCAATTGAAACGTTTCGGTAAAAGTTAACTTTGGAGCAGATCTTGCACGGGTAAGTACCAGATGTCATCCATCTACGTCAAATCGATGCTGATATATGATGAATACTTTTCTCTAAACCGTCTCCAATGATTTCTAAAGCATATTGTAGCTTCCCGGTAGGTCGCAAGAGGTAAATGCATTAGTTCACTAGTAACTCTGCATTAGTAAGAACTGGTGAATTTATTAGCCCTCGGTAATGCAGCAGGTAGCCAGTTTAAAAATAAAAAAGCACAAAAAATTATTTTTGTCGTAGCTGCGATAGTCAAAAGCTTCTGCCTGTGTGATTGAGTAAATCAATAAGTTGGGTTCCTGTAAGCTGATGTAGTTAAGAAAACTGGTTCCGTGTTCTAATCATTAAAATCCATTTTTTTTTCTCCAAATTTTTAAGTCAAATTTTTTTTGCTGAACACTGATTTAAATAAGTAAAAAATATAAAGCAATGAATCAAAGCGTAAAATGCAGAAGTTATAACAAAAAAACTGAATGATTTTTAATTAAAGACAGTAGCTTTTTCATCGATATCGCCACTAATTACCGCCAACGGCTTAGCAGCGCTTTGCAAATTTGTCGCACAGATAAAAGCGTTATTAATTGGCGAAGTGAAGCAGTCTCTGGCGATACATTCGCGTTGATAAGCCGACACCGAAGCTACAGAATTTGAGCAGCTTTTCGTCTCCATCAACAGTAAAAGCATCAGTAACTTCATCATCGACGACGAATCTCAGCGAGCGAATGAACGCGAAAAATGATTTATTGCCGATCGTGATAAGTCTTGAACAAGCAACGCCTTTAAGCTCCACAATTAAGCCAGCTTGGCGAGCGAGAGTTAAGGACACGATTTATGGCTTTATTCAATAAATTGCGAGCGACTAAGCGAGCAAGCGCAAGGAGACAAGATTTTGGCTTAGCTCAGACTCTGTTGTGAACTGGAAACCAAGATCACTTCCACTTCAGGTTCAGTTCAGGCCTCGAGTCCACTCAACTCAACTCAACTCAACTCGATGACTGCGGCGCGGCATTATCTCTGTGCGAGATCTACGCTTACAAAACTGTATCATGTTAATTATCAATCAATCGCTAATTACCGATAGTAACGCGATTGTCATCGAGGCCTCGCGGACAGCGACAAGGCGGCTGCTCCCATGCTGTCGTCCTTTTTTGCTTGCTTGCTAGCTTGCTAGCTTGCTTTCTGGCATTCTGTTATTTGAAAACGACGCAGACAAGGAGACAAATGAGACCTACCTACACGCGGCTGCGGCCAAAGATGCCTCCACTGTCTCCAATGCTGATGCAGCCTACGTACGTACAGAGTACAAATCGAAAATAATGAGCGCCCATGCTTCTGAAGCAAGAAGATGGCGTACTCATTGTACTACTATGCAACGAGCGACAGGCGACAAAGTCGTGTTGCAATATATCCCTGTGAAATATCCGCCATGGAGCGTTCATTTATTTACTTTTTCCTTCTTTTTTTTTTTTTTTTGACTGGTTTGGAGCGCTTGTTGCAGGCCTTAATTAGCATGATGTTGGTGCCTAAAGTGCGGCATAGGCTTTTGGTAAAAAAAAATTGAAGTGTAGCTGCTGCATCTTTGGTGTTTCTATGCGGCTGCATAGAATGTTTTTCCGAAAGGAAGGTGAGTAATACTGGATAAAAACAAGCAAACGCTATAGACGAGATCCTGACAAAAACTATACACTGAGCGATAAGATGTGGTGTCTTCATTGAAAGTGACTTTTTGATTCGCCCTCGATTTTCAATCTCTTTATTTTTTAATGTTGATCTTCCTGCTGCTAAAAACCGTCTAAATTTTGTACTTATTGTGCTCGTAAGATGCGAAGGATTGATGGATTATGTCGAAAATTTAAACCCGAACCTGTTCTAGATTTCAATTCCGAATAAGTCGAATCGGAATCGGTTTCGTTAAAACGGTCCGTTTTTCACTTTCAGCAGAATTTAGCGATTTTTTTCACTTGACAATTTATTCGAAATCGATATCTAGAACAGGGGGTATATATTTCCGACTTCAATCATTAGTTTGTACTCATTCGCATCCCTCGAGCACAATAAGTAGGCATTTGAGAAGGTTTAATAGCAGCAGGGAGATTATGCGGTCAGTATTGGAAAATAAGATAATTCAAATTCGAGAGCTGATCAAAATTCAGTAATTTGCGAATTTCCTGCATTATTACTGCCAATTTGGATGCATTATGGAGATAGAACAAAAATAAATTTATTGAAACATTCCGACAGACAGACTCGTCAAGCTGAACAATACTAAATATATTCAAATTTGTGGGGTCTCCGAAGTCTCCATCACTGGCTTAAAAACTTTCAGACAAACTGATATCCTTTTCACACTAAGTGTGAAGTGCATATAGATATCAGAACTAACACTATTAACAAGTAAGAATGCTTCGCTTGTGTATTCACGACTTCGAAACACCTTGCACTCTTCACCATTGTCCTGTAAGACTTTAAAATTAAATTATGTATTTCTTCAATTTTTTTTTTGCTAGTTCAAGACCATTTTAACATTCAGAAATTTTTTGTATATTTTTCTAAATGTGAAGAGAGAAAACCACAGCAATAAGTTTTTGTTACAGCCACAGAGACACGCGTTTCAAAATCAACTACGAGTTATCATCATACAATTCAAAAGGCTTTATAGTAAAACAAAAACAAAATGAATATCCTTGAGCGGGTATTAAAAAAGAAAAGCACTAAACATGGTAATGGTGGTTGGGATTCTATTTAATATCCTCTACGGTCAACTTTCAACCAAATTTTAGGCATGAAATGCTCGCAAGAAAAGTTATTGATCGAATTATAAGATCTTGAAAAAATATATATATATGTGAAGCTCAATACTGAGATCGATGCAAATTTTTAGCTGCTGAAGAGACTTCGTTAAAAACGCTCTCAAACAGTTGCTGTCTTGCTTCGACAAAAATCGAAGAATTAGCCTGATCAGTGACATTGAAAATAAAACACTGCTATGATCGATCAGATTACTTGGGTAAGTGTATCATTTCTTTTATCACAATTCTTTTTTTCCACGCAAATATAGGTTCACTCAACCATCGTTGAGTCATTCAGAACAATCTTAGCTGCTCTCCATCAGTTTTCTATCTTCAGTTAACTGAAGACGCAACCTTTTCCTCTTAAGATAACTAGTATTACATGAGCATGTCAAACTTACTCTAAGGGCTAGGCTTCATACAAATTTGGACCCCATTTTTAAGTTTTGTTCCGAAAATTTGTTTTTGGCCCAATTGTTTATTACGCTACAAACGCCAAATTTGATGTATCTAATTGATATCTTAATAAAATATTCCACATAGGTATCAAAACAACTATAAGGGTTAGCCCCCATACAAACTTGAATTCCATTTTTTAGTTTTTATACGAATATTGTTTTAAGAGGTACTCCTAGTAGCTAGCACACTACATAAATCCAATTGAATTTATATATCAAAATAAAAAAAACCGGCCAAGTGCGAGTCGGAGTCGCGCACGAAGGGTTCCGTACCATTATCTATAAAAAAAATAATGTTTGTTGTATGGGAGCCCGCTTAAATATTTATTTTATTCTATTTTTTAGTATTTGTAGAAATACATCATCTGTGAAAATTTCAACTGTCTAACTATCACGGTTCATGAGATACAGCCTGGTGACAGGCGGACAGACAGACGGACGGACAGCGGAGTCTTAGTAATAGGGTCCTGTTGTACCCTTTGTTACGGATCCCTAAAAAAGATCTCTTTACACGAAAGTGTTTGAGGTATAATACTATTTTTAGCGTTATTTAGCAGCTTTTTTGAACTTCGTAGGAAAGTATTTTATTCTCATAGCTATCAAGATAGTAGATGCATCTAGCATGGTGCAGTGTTCGAGATAAATCGCTTGATGCAGCATAATGATATAATTAATGCCATTACTCCTGTACAGAAACAACCCCAACAACAACAACAAAAAGAACAACAACAGGAGTATCACCAATGATCACTAGATGCAGCTTCAAAGCTATAATGCCGCTATAGCCAATCATGCAACTTTACGGCTGTACAACTGTCGCTCTGTACACTCTGCTGTCGCCAAGGCGGCTTACATGATTTTTGTCACAGTAACGAGCACCCAAGCAGTACAGGAGACTTGTTGCACCTGATTGAAGCAAGAAGTTTCAATGGGAGGAGGTAAAAGTGGCAGCAACAGCAGCAGCAGCAGAAGCACTGAAGACGATTTGGCTACTGTTGAATGTGTGCAGCTCCCACTCCCGAATGAGATCGAGTTGGACAAATGTCTGGTAAGAATGGCAGGCTGGCAGGCAGCAATAGCAGCAGGAGAAGCTACTCCTTCTCTACTTGGCTACTGCTGATGACAAAGCCAATGTCCACAACGGCGACGACGTTGAGCAATCGCCGCCGCTGGCAGACAAACAAAGCTCGTCCGCCTGAATTATCTGATTAAACAGCGCAAAGGACCTTTGTATGTTTTAGCTTTTGTGAAGTTTTTTTTGTTTGTTTGTTTTTTTTTTTTTTGGCAGCGGCGGCTTCGTTACCCCAGAAATATAATAAAAACCAAGCCAAAAAATGTTGTAGGAAGCTGCACTTGAGGAATTTAAACTGATTTTCGTTCGAACGAGAACAATGGCCTAGCCCCAAAATAAGAGAGCAAAATAAACTGCAACGGATCAACTTTTGGCGATAAGTAAATATTTAATTATATAGTATATTTTTTTGTTTTTGTTTTGGTTACGAAAAGAAGAACGTGCACAACATTTCTCAATTCTTTGGTTGTGATGCAACTAACGAGTTTATTAGTGGGTTGGTTACTTGTGATCGAATGGTTCCTCAAAGTTCTTCGCGTTAGAACCTTTGAAGGAATTAGTGGTGTTCAATGCTTATCACTTCATATCAATATATGATATATCGGCTTGTATATTGTTTTAAAAAGGGCAGCCAAACTGATCAAATTTATAGCAGCAGCTCCTGATTTTCATAAATTCTCATATGCATATAAGATACAAACAGAGCGCCTATATTGATCTTCAATACAACAACTCAACGAGCTACTTTATCTTTTCGCGGCAGATCGGCTCATTGCATCTTTTTAGCTACCACTGCCGCTGTTACTTTTGTTGTTGTTGTTGTTGCTGTTGTTATTTTTGTATTGTTGATTTCCTTTCAGGGTTCAAAAAGCTAAAGACCTCTTTTCAGACAATAACATTTCTTGCATCAGTTTGTCTTGTTACCTTTAAATCTTACTTCAAAACTGAATAATGAAATCTAAAAAATCTGAGTACCTAACGCGGTAAATTTCATAGTCTGAATAGGCCTTTAAGAATTTTTTAAGTATTGAAGATGGTTTCTAAGGAAACTTCTACTAGTCTAAGTATCTTTTGAGACCTTCTATATGAATTCTTCAAACAATTTTCAGTTCTCTGATCAATATGAACTTATTTTTAGACAAATACCAAGTAGATATTGATTAAAAGTAAACAATTTCTGTACAAAAACTAGCGTGGCTGTTTATGGATGCACGCTTTACATTATGATGGACTAGGGACAGTCACATCTACAGCGTTATCTGCTCGATTCAGATATATCTTAAACACTGCTGTTTCATATATGTTGTAGTAAGTGTGCTAAGCTTATTTTGCACACTTTTCATTGTGCAGTCCTGCTAAGGAAGAATCTGTAGACAGTGCTCTTGATGCTCCTTGTCAACTAAGTCCGCCTATATTACCAATTAAACTTACTGAAGTTCAAGCTGAAATAAATTCAATTGATGCAAAGAAGTGTAATGGATACGATTTACCAACAATAAAAGCGTTTCCAATTAAAGTCCAACTTCTGTTGGTGCTCATATACAACGTCTGCTTTAGGCTCAGACATTTCCCTAGGCAATGGAAATGTGCGGATATAATACTTATCTCAAAGCCTGGCAAGCCTGAAAATGAACTTTCATCACATCGATCAATGAATCTTTTGGGAATGTTCTCGAAAAATATTTGCTTAAAGATTGCTTCCACTACTTGACGGTGTTATACTTTGTAGTCATTAGTTCGTATTTAGGCGAAGACATGGTACACCTGTATAAATTCATCGTATTGTAGACGAGATACTCTAAACAGCATTTAAGAAAAAATAGTATTGCGCAGCAGTATTTCTCGATGTTAAACAAGCCTTCGATCGTGTTTGGCACAAGGGACTTCTCTATAAGATTAAGGAGACAAACAATCTGGCTTCTAATCTTCTTATTAATTCCAATGCACAGCGCAGACTCAAACGACTTCATCATTTTGATCTGCCAAACCGTCAACCGTAACCCATTTCGCATCTTAAATGCTTTTCATGTTGATTATTATTAATTTATAATGTATTTTAGTTACTATCGAATCTGATTATAGTTCTAAATCAGACTGATTGCAAATAAATGGGATAGTAAATAAATTTCTTTTTCCAACGACAACATAATTCTGATTTGGTTTATGTATAAAACATTTACTATGTATCACTCTAGTTTACAAATTCTGCTCATAACTTATATATTCTATTAAAAATATTTGTTTAGATTAGTTTAGGAGAGTGGTAGAAAGGATAATGTGCTGCACAGCTACATTTTGACCCACTTCTTCTTGGCTGATATAAGTTTACTCGGCTTAAGTTCTTAATGTCCTTCATGGCATTAAACTGGACAGCAGCGAGTATTATTTGGCGAAGTTAAATAAGAACTGGACAGCAGCAATGTAGATGTTCATGCATAAGTCTACTGCACCACCTCTTCTCAACTTCTACAAAGTGTACTGTAGCGATAACTAGTCACCTAGTCAGGAGCTTATTTGCCCAAAGTCTAATTTACTTTGGTCAGATGCTTTTGGTAGTTTTGTAGCTGACTGTTGGTAGGTTCCTGGAACATATTAGAGGTGATATAATCTTTATTAAGGACTGTAAGTTCGACCTTATACGTATCAGTTCGTCGTCCTTCGCATTCCAGCCAATGTTTCTGTTCAGATAGACCCGTGTCTGAAATATGTGATATCGATTGTTTGCATACTAAGCTTATGGTTACAATTCGCGACTACCATCGATCTTAGATCGATATGCTAGTTTTCTAAGGCCATACTTTAATATAACTCTGCATTATGCATATACATCAAACTGGCGTAAGGTCGCACATTTCGGCAAAAGAAAAGTTGTTCTAATTTTTATCTCTTCATATGAATAGAGGGTTAGACCTTTGTCCATAGTCACAGTCTTGTATAGTGGGGAAAAGCGTCAATACATTTTTCTCTAAGTTAAGTTTTAAAATGGTTTACTCGCAGTCTGGTACTTCATGGTCTTAATTTTGAAAACTCTCAAGCATGCTACAATGCTCTGTATCGTATCTGGTTGACCAGCAATTGATTTCTCGCAGTCTGAGAGCAGTTTGTGGTGCTATCATCTTGGTATAAACGTAAACTTGGAACATATTGAGGATGACATGTAGATCGCCGGATGGGCAGGATCTATTTCACTTCTGCACTTGCCGTTCGTTGCCGTCTTTGGATTAGATAAAGGTTTTTTAAAATGTGTAGAAGCAGTTTTAAACAGGATTGCATTTATATCACTTTATCAATAATATAAATCCTCAAATATTAATGAATTCGTTACAATTTGTCACATTTGGGAGGTTAAAATTCAAACCGCAAAATTATTCTCAAAATTAAAAAATTTCCCATTTTTTTTTTTGCAGAAATCGAGGTCAGATTTTGAATTTTAAAACATCACACAATTTCGCTGCAGCACTTGGAACCCTGCATTATTTGCATGTGATTGAAATGTGACTTTGAATACTTGCGCCGTCGTCATTGTCGGAGCGGCAGCCATAAATTTTCTGCATTTTGCATAATTTTCCAAAAGTCAAAGGCAAAATTGAGCGCTGCTGATATGCAAATCCTTTGCAGGAGTCGAAGATTGTTGTATGTGGCATGCAAAGAGTTTCTGCAGAAATAGACAAAGCCAAGCCGATCGATCCATCGATCGAACGAACGATGGATCCGTTGGATCCGCAGCAGCAGCCCAAGCATCAATAGCCACATTATCAACTCAGATGCGCCGCCGCGCTGGGAAATTGTATTCGACTCTGTCGTCGGAACTCCGTAAACCCCGCATCCAAATTGGTTTAGTTATAATTTATTTGGCTAATTTGTGGCAATCGACATGAGAATCTTGTTTATTAAACGCTGCGCAAATACAACACGAAAATGCGTTCGTTGCAGTCGTTGCTTGAAAGTTGGCTTGGTAATGGCTCGGGGCCATTTTAATATGTCGCACTTGTAGGCTGGCAAAGGCGCAGACGTCGTCGATTTGCTCGGCTGTAAGATTTATGAGCTTGTTTAATGTGACGTCCGACAGTGGTTAAGGTAACGCGCTCGGCTTGGGCTCCTCTCAATGAAATTGTTAATGGAAATGTTGGGAGAATGCTTTGAGTTTTAAGCGATTTTAATTACTCGAGTGAATTGTCGGTTTAAATTGGGTGAAGAAAAAAGCAAAAATTATTTAAGAAAAGAAATCCTTGCTGGCATTTTACTTTTGAATGCAAAATCTGGCCAAGATTGACATTGGCAACGAACGCACGCGTATGCTGCCAATAAAGCCTGTCAAAGTGTCGCAGCAAATCCAAATGCAATTGATTTTGAAAGCGTTGACAGAACGCGTTACTCTAACCGCTATACATACATAGGACCGCCTTTGGCCTCCTTCCTTCTTCACCGGTACATCTTTCATTTCAATTGGTGTCCATTGGCGATAAAGGCGAAAGACATCAAAGCAACGACGCTGTCAATGTCACTGACGATTTATGTCACCTGTCGGCGTCGTCGTCGTCGTCGTATTCGTTGTCCATATCCTCGTCCTTGCAGCCTTTGCGACATATTCAAATTCCTGGTATTCGCATCACTCACGCGGCAAGCTTCTTCATTCTCTTCCGATGCTGAGCTACTGCCAGGCCAGGATTGAATTAAGGTCAGCGAATCTGCAGCCTCTCGGTTCATTGTTGTCGTCGTCGCCGTTGCCGCAGCATTTTCGATAATTTAATAAGCCTCTCCTCAAGCAGTGCTAAAATATTTTTTCAACTTGTACAACGGCCTGCTTCTGCCCCTTCCGCCATGGCTGCCATCTAAGTACTGAAAAAGTAAATTGAATTAGGCAGCATTATCATGGGTGCTAACAAAAGTTTAGTAAGTTTTTGATATTTGATAAGGATTTCACAAATAATTTCAAAACGATTTTGTGCAACAAAGATGAGCATCAACAGTGACTACATCTGCGTGAAGATAACAGTCTTCGTTGTTAACAAACTTACACCACTTATATGTTACCATTCTCCGGCGTTACTATTAATCACTTCTGCTTTATGTGTTGCTTCCGATTAGTGCAACTTAACCTTAGATATTTTATGTCGAATTTCTGGAAGATGCAGTGTCATAAGAGCCAATAAATACTCGTATAATGTCACAATAAGTATGGGGTGAATGTGCTAACCCTACAGAATGTTTTTTCTTTGGAAGACTAACCTCGTGAAGTACGCAAACTATAAAAAGAAACATATCATCTTCGGACACATAGTCAGGTACTTTTGGACAGTCCTCGATAATATTTGCGTAGTTTTACATTTTTCTATTGCTAGTGGTGGTATATGAAGGATATTAAAATGATAAAAATTACAAATTAGTTATTTGCTATTTTTTATACGCTGCCATAAAGTACGAAATATATATGTATTCTTGAACAGAAGACGAGCCATGGGTCGAGTTGACATACTCGTAGCTATGTCCATTCGTCCATCCATCAATCGTGTGTTTGACGAACGAGATCTCTCGGAGACTATAAAAGATACAACCGCCCAACTTGTATTTTTAGATTCCCTAATACATGAAATTATTTCGAAAAGTTTTTTTTAATATTAAAATTTTGAAAACAAAATACTTTTGAAATCAAAATACTAAACATTCGTTAGCTCCCTTGAAGCTGGAATTTTCAAGCTGAATGCGCTTTGAAATTTCACATTCGAATGCCTTTTTGGCTTTTTGAATTGAATCGATTCGAATTGAATCTCGCGCTGCAGCGCATTGTTCTTCTTCTCCAGCGCGTCTCTGGCAATGATGGCGATGCCAATGCGTATTGACAGTTTAAATGCGTCCATCACTTGCCTTGTGCCGTCGCTGTGCCGCCGTTGTCGCCGCCGTTGTCGCCGCCGCAGCGGAATTCATTTAAATATATTTTGCCCCTTGGGACATTCTTGGGCGGTCGCTTCAACGTCTTTCACCATTGCCGTCCTCGTCGTCGTCGTCATACAATTCGCCCATAAAGTGGGCTACTAAATGGAATTTATAAGCCACGTTTAGTGCAAGTGTCCATTCTGCGTGATGCTTTGATTGACTCGTGTCACTTTGTCTCATTTGTCAGTTAAATTGCTTAGCTCAACTCGGATCACAAGCGACTTGACTCGCGCGCGCACTCCAAATTCATTTGGATGCTGTCAGTTTTATTATCTTCAGCAGCAGCAACCAGTCGATCTGTCCGTCCGTCAGTCCAACCGTTTGTCGTCCTTCGTTTCATGTTACCGTTGACATTTTTATTTTCTGCTCAGGTGACACTTTGTGGCTACCCGTGTACATCAATTTTTGGATGACTTAATGGCGACTAAGTGCGAAGCTGCTTGTCACCTGAAGAAATTGCATTTAAATCAGTCGAAACGAATATTGCGAGC
Organism: Leucophenga montana; assembly: GCA_035044765.1. Lineage (NCBI taxonomy): Eukaryota > Metazoa > Arthropoda > Insecta > Diptera > Drosophilidae > Leucophenga > Leucophenga montana. The sequence continues at coordinate 1,484,760 of JAWNNQ010000255.1, forward strand.
AGAAGTCAACATTATAGACTAAACACGCCCACGCTCCCACGCCCACACCTAGACCTACAAGCACAACAAGCGAATACGCCTTCATACATGCCACATAACTGACACTGACAGTTGATTGCTATATACATATACATCCACATTTGCTATTGTTCAAATCACACACGTGAATGGCTTATCCTGATAATATCCGTTACGTAATGTTACGTTACATTGCATTCCGTTCCGTTCCGTTCCGTGCCTGAGTTGAGTATACTATCCTATACTATCCATCAGATCAGTTTCGTTTTTATATTATGCTTCATTTAACGGAAATCATACAAACACTCAACCGCAATCCTTACAATCCTTATTTTCTCCCCTTTCATTGGTTGTTTCATTCATTCACATGTCAGTTGTCGTCGCCATCGCCATCGCCATCGCCATCGCAATCGTCGTCGATGTCCGTGTGCCCGGAAATATCCGCCTGCTAACCGGAGATGTGTTCTATATCCGCCGTATAAGCTGAAATGGACTTAATTTTTGTGTGCGAAATTGAATCGTGGGATTCGTATTTGATATAAATGACATGCAAAGGATTTGAGGATTTCTTGTGAAGGAGTTGTGGTTAAAAAGGGTTGGCAAAATTGATTGAATTTGTTTCATTTTTAGTTCAATGCTGTTCGAAAACATAGACGTGTTAAAATGTTGCGTTATATTCGCTCTATAATATTGTAATATAGAAAAAAAAATCTCTGTAATAATAAAACAGATGCCCTACAAAGACTTCTAACTGAATGTTCTAATTATGTTGTTGCTATATGCCAATGGTAGACAAAGACGATTATTTGTTGGATTAAAAGCGCCTATAATTGAAATCAATTCAGTGTCGAATGTTTTTACTAAATATAAATTTTATATTTTTGGGGCGTGAAAGTCCCACAAGAGTATCTCCATGTCATACAGTATAAAAAGTTGAAGCAAAACTTCAGCAAGAGCGTCACGCTTATATGTAACTGCATTGGAGCTCTTCTGTATAATGTAAAATTTATATACAAGTAAAAAATGGTGTTATAATTAGTTTAATAAACAAAAAGTGTGGTGGTGCATTGTACCTACATAATATCTCAAATGCGAATCTCATTGACATCATGCGTGCGTACCTCAAAGTTACCAACAATAATATCTTTCTAATAAAGCCAATAATATAGCCATTACCATATTCCATTTCACTTTAAACTTACATATATACTTCTAATAGAAAATACCTGTAATTTCGTCATTGTTTAGAATGCCGGAAACGTTTTCTGCCATAGAATCAATTAACGATAATATATGATACCTAATCATATGATACCTAATTCACCATATTCTGGTTACTTGTCTCCTTCTGACTTTTTTCTTTTTCCTAACTTAAAAAATGGCTGCTGAGAAGATTTGCTTATCAAATGAAAAGATCGTAGATCATCGCTGATTCATGTTAATGTGAATTGTATCATAAAGGATCCGAATTCGAATCCCGGGCTAGGACATTGATTCTTTCCGTATTGTATTGTTCTACTTTCAAAAATAACTAATTGTCCAAACGTGATGTCATACTATTAAATTTCATATTAAATTTATTTCGACTGGACGCATTGCCTTTTGTCAATATGCTCTGTGCCCAATTGCCAATATTACAAAGGCTAATGATTATTGAAAGGCTAATGATAGATGTGAATATGACACAAATAAAAGATGAACCTTTTTGAACACGAGTCCTTTAAAATTCAAAGAGATGGCTCTCGTAGTTTTTAAACAATATTGTTTAAAACAAAAACCATCTAAAATTTTTCCATGGCACGGTAAAATTTGGAGAAATCTGTACCATTCAGTTTGTGTTTGATAGCCATTGGAAGCAGATATGAAAAGCGAACAGATGCAGAAAAAGCAAGCAACATAGGTTCATATATTGACTTCAAACGCAATCGTGTGTTAGCTTACAGTTTCGCGTTGGCCAACCTCAATCCGGGCCGTGATCAAAACATGTATCCATTGCGGCAGATTAGAGGCCAATCAGTAGTTGAAACAGTTGACTTCTCTGGCTAATGGACGCGGCAAGCTTCTGATTTCTGCCTGCCTTTCATGTCTGCTTTTAATGAGAGCCAAACATAAACTTAATGATGTAGGTTGCTCAAAATTTGAGAATGGACTAATAAAACAAAAGATAGTACTTACCAGAACCAAAAGTTTTACAAAATACGAGCACCATTTCTTAGAATTTGAAATGGTTTTTTAGTCTTTATATTTAATTTAAGCCGTAAACAAGTTCACAGTGATATTATAAACGTCTTTGTATCTTTGTTTGCGATCGACCGAGTTTGTATTTTGCAGTAATTTGCAACAAATTTAGTTTTAAATATGTTAAACTTTATAGAGTGTTAGTGCCGTCGCGGAGTATTAAGATATGCCAGCAAGGAAGTATAACTACGCCTGCGTATGCGGTGAGTCGGTCTAGCTGTGGCCATGGGGACAGCGAGACGGGTTTTGTGAGCAAACAGTCGATCGTTGTAGCGGCTGCTGTGAAATGAGATCTGCTCCTCAACTTGCATTACATGCAGTTCTCTATGAAGTACTGAAATTCGGACTTCACGGATGCTTAGCTTCATTCGTCTTTAAACATAGTTTTGCAGGACTTCCATGTTTTTCAGTTTGAGTATGAGGCCATTGCCCATATCTGCATGTCATACTGACACATGGGAGTTATGACATGGGAGTTATATAGATCGCTTAAAATAAAACGGAAGCTTGCTACGGCTGTTCAGCATCCAGTTAAGACGCCTCATCCTTGCTTTACAGGCGTGAACTTTGCTCCTTACGGAGTAAGTCTGGCTTAAGGACAAAGGCGTTCAGCATCAATGCTGGGGGATGTCCTCGTCTCAAAGTGAAGCGTACGATTACTGATTTTGCCGGATTGAGCTTAACGATGCAGCGTAATCGCCCATATTTTGCATGAGGTTATTTGTCGCTAACACAATATCTTATAATTAAGGTCTTAACAGTAACAACAACTATTGAAAGCAGGCGGATGTACTAGATCAGCACCTCGTACTTTTGGCTTCCAGACATGCACTCCTGATGGTTCAAAGTATACCGCTCTAACTTGTTTTAACGCAAGCTGTAGTAAGCATATCTTTAAGTTTGTTATCTTCACATCTAATAAACTCTGGAAAACAAATAATGGTCCCAGAGTTTTCAGAAGATTCCTTTGGATTAATTTCCAAAGTTTCTAGGTTAACAGATTAACAGATCGATAATTCTTGCAGCACTTCAACGTCAAATCAGTTGAAAAAATGCTCAACACTTACTATCACACAGCGTCTGTAGCGCATCCAAAATTCCATTGCAATCAAATGTACTCCACCTTCAATTTAAGCTGGAAGCAAGCGTGCGGAAGTTAATTCGCCTGCGCGCAGACCAGACCAGTTCAGGGCAGCTTCAATTTCGAAAGCTAAATTGTTGCAAGGCGAGTGTATCACGTTGCAGATTTTAAAGTTGCAGCAGCATGTCTGGGCGCCTGATCGGCACCTGAGCAGCGGCAATTGAAATGACTAGGCAGCCACAGCAACAGCAACAGTTGCCAGCTGCATTGCTGTCCGTCCGTACGTCTGTCTGACTGTCTGTCTGTCTGTCTGTCCGTGCGATGCAGTTCAGTTCATGTCCATGGTGATTCGAGTGCATTGTTATTTTAAATGTGATGCTGCTGCTGCCAGCTATTAAGTTGTTTAAGCTGCTGCTGTTGCAGTTGTTGCCAACTTTGTTGCTTTTTTTTGTTTTTTATTTTTGTTGCATTTAATTTATCGGTACTATCGCTTTTCACTTGCAACCAGATACACTCACTTGTCGTTCACTGGCAAGACGTGCTCTTGATTGTCGCTGTCTGTGCAATTAGTTGAAGTTGCAGCGGGCGGTAACTGAAAAGTTTTACAAAAGGTGGTATACAATGGTACAACCTTAACCCAAAAATGATGTCAGTTAGTTAATTTCGGTTTGGCGAAAGGATTGCAGGGCGCGCGCTCTTATTCATTTACTGCAATTCAAGCATTCACTTTGCAATGTGGTCACTTGATATCAATTGATGCATTTCCTTGAAAGTAATTGCATAAAAATCAAATGACTTTCTATTTCAATGTTATGCGATTACTTCATCATCTTTGGCCGAATATTGTCTTAACTTTCTTGTAAAATATCTTTCACTTTTCACTTGTTTCTGTTACGCTTGCCCAAGCCCATTCATTGTCTTGTTTAGTATAAAAGTCTTTGGATCTGTGAAAATGCGGTAATAGTCTAAGTTAGTTGCACAAAGTGTTAAGATATACGGACTAAACAAAAATCCAAACACAAAAAAGCAAAGGATGTTACATAGCTATGTAGTAAATGCAGCAAGGATGCGAGAGTTGGTAAGTTCTATAATTTAGAACTTTTTTTTTTAGTGTCATTTGGGTGTGTTGAACACGAAATAATATACAGACTTTTTTTTTCATATTTGCCATTCACTTAGATAACGGTATATTTGTGTGTTTTGATGTATGATTTAACTTAAACCAGCGTCCAGTGTGAATTGCAAGCCTGAAATCTGATTAACTTACGCGTCTAATCCAATTCGTTTCAATTGAATGAAACATTACTGAGTTACAGCTGATGAAAGTAAAAGTTTCAAACAGTTTTTGGCGAATTTCATACATTTTTTTTTCCATTTCAACAACAAATAATACCAATATTCCAATTTTCGCATTTTTAGGCAATAGTTTAATCAATTCCAAATTCTGTATGCATACCAAGATTGGATCAGCTTTGCCATTCACACTAAATGCTAGTTTAAGTATAATCCTACATTGAAAGACACAAATATGTATACCGTTATCTAGTTGATTGTTAGAAATGAAAACAAAATCAGTGTTCACCGCACCCAAATTACTCAAAAAAAAAAAGTTTGACTAGTGCTATAAATATACACTGAATGCACTAAAAGCATTTTTTTTTTCACATTTCAGCTGCTACTTACACTCTGCTGCCTATATCTACTACCAACAATTACTGCTTCGGAACTCACAGCACATGGTGCACATTCAGTACCTCCGTCAGCTTCAGCTTCTGCACACTTTTCCTCACCCTCGGCTGCAGGTGCAGCACATCAAACGCATACCACCTATTCGGAAATTTCTAAACCAGTGCCAGTGCATGTCATCGAAAAGGTGCCGCTACCCATACCACATCCGGTTGCTGTACAGGTGCCAAATATCATTAAGATACAAATACCAGAGCCTTATGCGGTACATGTGCCAGTACAGCAGGAGATACAGGTGCCTATGTATCGCATTGTGCCAGAAATTACAGAGCGTCGCATACCGTTTACGGTAGAACGTCCTTATCCGGTGGAAGTGGAGCGTCCATATCCCGTGGAGGTTGTTAAACAAATCCGAATTCCAGTACCCAAACCGTATCCGGTGCCTGTGACAATATATAAACATGTGCTGCAGCGTGATCATGGCTGGGATTAAAAAAAAAAAAAACTAATTTAAATTTAGTATTAAATTAAAGATCTTCCGGCTAGCAATAAAAAATTATAATGCTTATGCAAAGTTTAGCTTATTTAACAGCAGCACCAACAGCGTGCGGAAATGAGTGAATTGCCTCCGGGATGGTATGGGACGGGACGGGACGCGCAACTATTGCTGCCGCTGCGCATTGATTGCAATTCAATGTGCCATTCTTTTGCTTTGCTGATTTTGACAAAGTAATTCTTTGGCTTGGAGTGCTACTTGTTTGTTGCATGCAGCATGCAGCATGCAGCATGCAGCATTTAAGTTTGCCGCCGCCGCCTTCTGGTAGCGCCAAACGACATCTTAACTCGCACGCCGCGCACTACGCGATGCTGAAAATGGCTTTTGGTATTTTTGCACAATTGCTTGGCACTTTGTAACTGTCAGCGTCTATTAAGCCAAAGAGAGCTAGAGCGGTAAGCAGTAAGGCGGTAGCAATGTGGTTGTTGTTGCTGCTGCTGCTGTTGTTGTTGTTGTTCTTGCGGCTTGGCATCCAATTGAAACTCGTGCGCTATGTGGCATGCAAATACTGCTCCTGCTGTTGCTGCTCAAAATGCAAATGCAATTGTTTCGTTTGGCCAATAACAACTGCAACAACACGAATAAGCTTAACAACTGCTGCTGCTGCTGCTGTTGCTGTTACTGATATTGCTATAGCCTTTACTATATAACAATCATAACCGTTTGTGGGTTACGTAATTTGCAAAAATGCGCCACGCGAAATCCTTATTCAAATTAGCCGCACTTGCAACCACAAACGGCGCAGCAAGCAGCAACAAAGCTAACCCAAGCGAAGCCATGCCATACCATACCAAGCCAAGTATTGTAGTGGGCTGGAAAAATAAACAAGAAAAAACAAGTAGACAAACCAAATTCAAAAGAAATAATTTGAATTGAATTCGTTTTCAATGTAATTTTACACACTCGCCAGCTTAGCTCGACTCCTTCGGTTTGATGATGAGAATGAAACAACTGGATGGCTTTGATCTGCCGCCGCCGAAACCGCCGCCGCAGCTTGAAAAGACACCAGCGCACTTGGCTTGAAGTTGAGTTGCTTGTAACTTGGGGGGGGGGGGGTGTCTGGCGCATATGCATAAGCGTACCTATGATAGTGGGTTCAGAGGGTTTAGTAGTTACATGTTTTCTTTGTAAAAGTTTGAGCTGTATAGACGAGGATAGAAATAAATTCTGTTTTTACGTACCTTAATTCTATAAATTTGGATTGGTAATTCGCCTATAATTTATAGTCAAATGAACCTCAGATCTATTTGCTTTAGAGGTACTGATCGCCGCGATATATTTATGTGTAAAGAAAATTTGTTGGTAATTAAATTTTGTATTTTGAATTACATGATCCTTGCAAGTAGCTATAAGATGTTTTTCAATTCTCAATTCTTTCTTCCAATTCAATTCTTTGGTTTCAAAGTTCATATGCTGCCTATGAACTTGGAAACTATTTTACCGATTTTGATGAAATTTTCTTGTATGAGTGCGTCAGGATCCTATGGGTAACAATTGTATACAAAAAAGGGATGTTGAATAAGCACTGAGATCAAGAAAAGTTTAATTTTTCTCAACGAATTTGCCTTTATTTGATACAATGTTTCTTCCGATTAAGTAGGAAAAATGATTTCACCTCGGTTAGCCCATCCTGGAACATCAGTTTTCGAGCACTTTGCCAACCGAATGGTTTTAAATCGCAGCATCTAGTTGGTCAATCGACATCTCCGAAATAGCTAATTACACGGTTGTTAAACTTTGTCTTCTTGAAACCAGACCTCATTGAGATTAATTTCAGCTACTTCCTGTCTCATGTCTCGATAACGATCGCCATTGACTGTCTAGTGTAGGCTAGCCTCACTTTCGAAGTGGAGAGCACTCCAAAATCCACACAACACAGTGCCTCGAGCAGGATCCATAGGATTCTCTATGAAGACGTGTGGATTTTCGATGCAACAAATCATACAGTTTTGTTTGCAGACATAAGCTCCGTGGTGAAATGTCCGAAGAGATGATTTGAAAAATCAAGGTTATCGTTCAACTTGATCAAACGGTCACTCAGTAAAGCGAAAACGTTGTGGATGGTCAGTTTGCTTCAACTCTTAAACGACCTGTACTTTGTACTCAAACATTCCGAGGACTTTGTGCAGAGTACTTCTCAGAGTGGTACTGGTTAGAACGAGTTGTTGACTTCGGCACCGAGTTGATGTTGATGCGTTAAGGCGTTCGGCGTTCGACTACAGCATCGATTGCTTCAGGTGTAGCTGAATATGAGCATAAGGAACATGATGTACGTCCACCAGCATTCCAGTTCTGCGCGCTTTATCGAAAAATTCTTAATTCCTTAGTTTGAAGGCGCCTCATATCAATGATATCTTCTCCAGAGTCGCTACCTTCAAGCTTTATTGCATGATGGTAACATTTGGACTGATTGTATTATAATTTTTACTTACTGCATTCGGAAACTATGCTGGGCTTAGAATGCATTAAGTTGACACAAAACAAAACAGCTGACATGATCATGATCACTTCAAAGGTATCAACCCTGTACAAAGTAACGACCCTGTACAAAGGACGAGAATATAATAAGTTTATGCAACTGTATGTATGTATGTAACAGGCAGAAGCAGACGCGGTAGACTCCATAAAGTACATCTAAATATTCTTGATCAGCATCGGAAGACGAGTAGATATACACATGTCCGTCCGTCTACATGTATGAGCCAAATGCTCCCAGGAACTATATGAATTAAAGGCTTCAAACTTGGACAGTTAGATTCTGTTTGACCATATTCATATGTCTTATATTATACTTTGTAGATGCCATTCCGAGAACCTCCATCACTCCCATAACGCGTTAATTTTTCCCGTATATGCATACTTTTCAACGCCGCACAGGCTGAAAAAAGTAGGTCTACACTAGCAAGGCAAGTATAGGGTATTTCGTAGTCCTACTTGTTTTTAAATTGTCATGATAAATAAATATTAATCAAATTTTGAACACGGAACAGGGTGTTACGGAAGAAGTGATCTCTGAATAGTGAACAAAGTGCATTGGTCAACTCACCCATTATGTCAGCCAGGAATAAATGCAATATATAATGCCATGTAATAATATTCCTAAAATGCAAAAATCATAAATATCCTTCTGGTATTTTTTACTAAGTACGCCAGTGTGACATTATTGTGGAAAGCAGCAAAACAGGAGCAGAAGAGCACTGTAAGCTAAACTGATGGCGGCCATTTTTCTTTGCAGTTTAAGCTTTTCTTGTTGTTGTTATTTGTTGCTGCACTTATGTATGTACGTCTGTGTGTATATGTAGTTTGTTGTTTAGTTTAGTTTAGTTTAGCTGCAACTGTATTACGCAGTTGTCGGCCAAGTTGCTGCATGGAATAACGAAAATCGAACCGAGGAGGAGGACATCTTCCCGCAGCTGAGAATCGCATCGAATCGAATCAAGACGAGGACGACATGGACAACAACGTCACCATCACTCGTTGCAGGGTTGAATTGTCCTCTTCTTCTTTTTGTTTTTTTTTTTTGATTTCGTGGAATCACAAAATTGACATTTCGTACAACATTTGCGACATGTCGTCGTCGAAAACGTTGAAATCGTAGTACTTTGGATGGGATTCTTTTTTTCATTTTATTTGCTTTTCTTAGGCTTGATTTTTGTCTTTTGATTGTTAGCTTCAATCCAGAACAATGCACAATGTTTAAAGCGTATGTGAGCGAGTGAGAGCGAATCAGATTTCGGCATTGTCATTGTTCAGCACTGCAGGAAGGCAGGCAGGCTGGCAGGCAGCCCCATTGAAGGATGGGATGCCTTTCTGTGACAAAAAATGCTCAGCGAAAAGAGTTAAAAAAGAATGAAGACTGCCGCCGACAAACGAGATGCGACTGTGCCGCCATGCAATAAGCGATCGATTCGAATTTTTTTTTTTTGGTTTTTTGTTGCAAGTTTAAACCTTTGCCTGCCCACCTAACAGACTGCTGACAACTTTTGCCATTGAATTATTTTCGAAAGTACATAATTAGTCCACAAAATGGCAGCTGGCTGACTAAATCTATCAAAGTTATTTGTTTTTTTTTTCTTCTTTCGGCTGGAAGAAGATTCAAACTAATTTGTTCAATTTGAGCTGAGATTTGCGTGTTGTGATTGTCGTTTGTTTTGTTTGAATGAAATGTCTATAATTGGAGCAGCAATCTCTGACCCTACTCAAGATATATATCGAATGGGAAGCGTTGTCTAACAGATTTTCGAAATTCTAATGAGTTTTTTTCTTTTTTTTTTATGTTGGGGGGATGTGCGCTGATAAACAGCTGTCAAACGCTGTCAAATCAGCTTCCGAAATTTTAGCTCAAATCGTAAATCGTTTAACAGTTTAACACGACTCAAGGAAGCACAATTTTTATTACAGTCAAAGCGATAAATAATTGTACGTATTGAAGAAAGGCAGCAGTAGCATGAGCTGCGGTAGGTTAATGGCTTTCTCAAGTACTTTCACTGATGTACGAGTAGTATGTATGGGACCACACGCATGCACAGACGTCTGTTCTTCCGTTTTCTAAATGTATGCCTACAAAATATGTATCTGTATGTATATGCGTCTGTGTCACAAACAATGTCGATCTAATCAAAATATTTATAGTAGTCAAACTCTGCCAGACAAGTGAGAGAAAGCAATCATAACTGACAAGTTCGAAAACGCAGAGACTAGACCATGACTAAATATAAGTAGAGAACACAGTCATAGTGCGGCATATTCTTTTTATAATATTTTAATACTCTGCAACATATGTCAATGATTGTATTACTTTGTTCCACTTGCGGCGCGCATTTATGGTAACATGATGAAGGATGTGTTGGAGATACTATAAATGCGGAAATGTTCCTGACATCGCCTAGGCCTTGCGCTTAGGAAACGTTTAGCTATTACAATTTGCCAATAATTTGTGTGGAGAAAAGACAACATCGGTGCTTAAGACATCCTTAGGCAGTAGTATAACAAACATCAACAAAAATTGCATGAAAATTTGACCGTTAATGCTGAATACCACATAGTTTTACAAAAGTTATGAGAAAGAGCTAAGAAAATTGGTTGAAGCGGATGGAAAGTGCATTAGTCTTAATGGAAAATATTTTGAATGGGCTATCATGTCCGAGCTAGTCAGACGATCATTGATCTACTTCCGCTGCACACTTTCACTTAATCCTCAGCAGCAATGGAGGCTATGAGAATTCAGGCAGTAACAAGACTGACGCTAGGAGATTCGGGTCTAGTATTCTCAGACATATTCCTTGCAATCGAAATCTGTGATGTATCAGATTGTTTGACCATGGAATTACGTTTTGACAGTCGCTTCTCAGTTCTCTTTTTCAGTTGCTCAGATTGGGAGGAGTGCATCCCTGGTAGTGGATCATAAACGATTCAGTGGTTCACTCACCAGATACAAATACAGGTGCAGGTGCAGGTCCATATGTCTTCATATGTCGACCCAGGACCAGCATCTCCATTGCCATGCGTACCTGGCCCACGATATTTCAATCTAAGATGTCCGCTATCTTTTGGATAAGCGTCGCAAGGGGACCAATATTACCATCTTTTCAGATATACAAGCGCCTATTAAAGCAGTTTTTTCTCCAAACTTGTTCTACGATGCTACGACACTCTCCAAGAACTTTCAATCAACTGCAAAGTCGCGATCGTTTGGGTTAATGGTCATAAGAGTCTTGAGGGAAATGAATTTGCTGATGAGTTGGTCAGAACTGGATCGGTAACTTCTTATTAGGCCCAGGAATTTTATTTTTGTGGACAAATCCTTCATTGCAGACTTCTTTAGAAATTCTGCCACTTATCAATGAAGCTCTCTGGTCAAAGTCCGGAGCATGTGGGTTAACCTTGTACAATTTGATGTGACGAAACAATCTAGTCATGTTTTTCTGTCAAATTGTTCGCCTCATCTCATTAATTTCCCCTTCGTTTCGTCGTTTCTTTACTTTTATCATAACTTCCTAGCAAAAACCAACTTGAAAACCAAATTCTAGTTTTCACAAATTATTTTACAAAATATGCTTATAAACTTTTAGGCAAATCAAGGGTTACTATAAAATTATAGCAAATATTTCGAATAAACTGAATTAGATGTTTTACCACGACGCTAAATTTATGGGATATCCGATGCTTCCTTTGCTATGTTACATACATTTTGACAGTTCAACTACTGGGCCTGTTAAAAATATGTTTTGTGCACGGTATAAAAAAAGCATATTTTATTTATCCCTAGATTAGGATCGATTGTGTCGACCGCTTCCTAGCTTCCTAGTTTAAAGAGAACACAATGCAACTATATATTTAACATTTAGTATATAAAAAAAGTTGAGACCAATGAGCCTCTTGGGTTTTATTGAAAAACTTAAGTTCAAATACGGAACATGTCGGATCAACTTGATGGGACGACACAATCTAGTAATATCTATCTGTCAAATTGTCTGACCGTTCCGAGCGCCTAGATCTCAGCGACTCTGAGAACAAGAGATACATAATCCTTTGTTCTAGACTCAGCTTATTATGAGCTTGGTAAAGATTTGTCATAAATTTCTCTTTCTTGCAAAACAGTCTATCATAACTTCTACAAAAGCTACTTCTATCAATCACTCAAAAAGTTAATTTTTTTCGGTTAACTCGGAACAAATATGTATATAGACAACCAAAGTATAAATACGTGTTGGGTGAGAACTTGTGTAGTTTAAAAAAACTGATATTCAGACAATAAAAATAAGTTAGAACATTACAACTGATGAATCCAGAGATGCAATATCCAAATACTCAATAATTGTATCTAGTACACATTTTCGCCATAGCATGCTCATGTTGTGCACTCTGTAGTGTACAATATAGTCGGCCAACACGACTGTAGCAGTTTTACATATTTTGTTTAGATTTAGTTAAATCGTTTTCCTTCGAAACGAAAAGATAAAAGATAAAAGAAAGCAGTGAAAGCAGCGCTTCACAGCATGAGCGATGAATTTAAAACGCTTTACGCAAAATGTCCTCAAGTGCTAATCCTCAACTCAAAATTGGACACGGATCACCAGCAGCAGCAGCAGCGGCGGTGACGGCGACGGCGACATTAGCCAGATCGGATGCGTTTTTGTGGTGGACAGGCGCTGTCGCACAATTGACTTTTTGGGCATGAGTGTTTTTGAATGTGTGTATCTGTATCTCTGTGTGTATCTCTGTGTATTATTTGCGGCTTTTTTCCTCAATAGTAGGTATGTACAGGCGCTTTCAAATATACCGCAGCGAGTCAAAGTCAACGCTGTCGATTGAACTAGCAACGATCGAACGACAAACCGAGCGCATTATTTTGCCTTTTCTTCGAGACATTTGCATATCACATCCACAGGCAGCAAAAACTGAGCACAGCATGCGACGACTTGAAGGTAGCAGTGGATCTTTTTATTTGAATTTTTGTTTTCTCATTTTTATTTTTTTTCTGTTCCTCGATTCAAATTCTCAGACATTGTGTCCAAATCGAAATCCGCTTTCATTTCGTCATGCTTGATTGTCGCTTGCGTTTTATGATGCTCACTGCCGCATACCGAATTCGTAGAAATATGCCAGGCCATTTGTGTACATTTTGGCTGAGATGTGTATGTCGGTGTGTGTGTGTGTGTGTGTGTGTGCACTGACCATCTACTGTCTCCATTTGCTGCTGCTGCCCAAATAAGGTGCAACAATTGAGGCACCGCCATGGCTGGCTACTGCTCCAGCTTCAGCTTCAGCTTCAGTTGCGCAGCATTTAGCTACCATTTCAGCTACTCGTTCTTATATAAGTATATATATATATTTTTTTTTAGGTATATTTCAGATGCAACTACAATTCCAATGCAGCAGTTGACTGCGCTTTGCTTGATGGATGATTGCAATTTATTTGTATTGTTGCATTTCTTGCATTTTGAATGCGCTTGAATCGACTCAAGTCGACTTGACTGGAGCTTATATGCATATGTGAATGCATGCAGCATCAAAGGCGCCGCATGCAACAACAACAACAACAACAACAACAACAACAACAACAACAACAACGAGGACGACGACGACGATGACTCCTTTTGGACAGCATAAATTGCGCTTCAACTATAAAGAAGAGAGCCAAGTGAAATACATACAGCCTAGGGCATGGCATGCAAAATGGTTAATAATTTCAAAAGGGACCAAATGCGTACAGCTTTCTGTTGATTGAAGAGACTGCTAGACACATGCGATCGTCTAGTATTTCTATATCAAATTAAAGAAACAACCTATTGATGTGGTAAAAACCAAGTGCCGAAAACCTTATTGCAACTCACAAAACTTCTGATATCAAATTTGTGATGAAACATTTTTGTTTGTCAGAATTGATTGTAATATGTATTAAATAGGCTTTTGTCACTTGTTTTTTATCTCATTAAGCGTTTATTTATTTGATGTCAGTCATTTTGTAGCCTCAATTTTATTACTTCAAAGTGCGTTACTCGCACTCGTTTTTATTATTTGTGTTTTGATTGCTTAAAAGGCAATGGTTCTGCTTTAAAGCGAATTTTAAACTTTTCATAATATGTGTATCAGTGAAACACAAATTTTATTCTAGCCTCTTCACTATTTACCGTTAAATGTATATATTATCTACACAGCAGATGACCATTAACTCATGGCCACATGAAAACATTTTTGTTAATGAACGTTATTTCCGCATGAAAAAGTTACTTCCGTTATGAAAAGATCTAAGTTACCCGTCATATCGTGCCTAAAAAAGTTTTACTTAAAAAAGTTACAAGATTCAATGAATAGAAGGTTGCCATACCGGGAATTGAACCCAACTAGAACTTGTATATTGTACACATTACTAACAAATATATAACAACAAATATATTAGATTCACCATACGCAATATGGTGAGTACTACTGCATGTGGTGAATTTAATATATTTGTTGAAATTTGGTTGGCAATAAACACAATAGTAACCGAATTATGCGCCTGTCTTTTGAATACAGGGTATAATAAAATACAATATTAAAAGTCCACAAACAAAAGTTCGTCCCCCAAAAGATGTCAGACTAGTTCGAACTTATATATGTATATGTATATACTTTATAGGATCTGCCACGCCCCCTTCTGCCTGTTACATAACACGCCTCGCACGAACTTATCAGTAAAAACTTCGTTGCTGCAGCCACACTGCGGTGGACTTTCGCCACTTGCATGGACTACCGTCCACAGTGGTAATCTATGCTTTCAAAGATACACCATTCCACACTCAATCGCCACAATACTTTGTTGTATTTGATTATTTGGCAATTGATTCGTTGTTAATTGTTGCCAACAATTTTGTATACTGCATTCTTACTGCGCAGCATTTGCAGTCGCCTCATTTTGTTTATTTACACAAGACGCCCAGAGAAAAAAAGCACAAACTTCAAGCGCCTCGTATGCAACCCATGCCTGTTCACGTTGTTGTTGTTGATGATGTTGTTTTTGTTAAGTGGTGGCGCCAACGACTTCACACATAACACGCTCGCGCGCGCCAATGCAACAGCAGACATTCAAGTCCAACAGATCAGGCACGGCCCGACCACCAAATTGGTTTGGGCTTGTGGTTCCTATTAAAACTTCCCGTGCCCGAATCGTCCAACCAACACATTTGCGCTTTTGTTTAAACATAAATTTTTCATTTTTCAAAATCAATAAAATAATCTGTTGCAAGGCAACCAATGTACCAGTACCAGTTCCATAGCGCCCTATGCGCTCGTTTCTAATTTCTTCGATTAGACAATAAATATACAAATCCCTATATGCGAGTTTGTATCTCAAATCGCACATTGCTGAAATGTTGACTGCTGCTGCTGCTTCATGGTAATCGATTAATTTTGGCTTTTTCTTCGATTTAGTGTTTTGTAAATATATTAGCTGTACAGCTGGCTGGCTGGCTGGGTGACTGGCTAGCAGACTTTTAGAGCTATTTGGAATTTCAACGAAACGATTATCTGCAACTTTGTTGTTGAATAAATTAAGAGTGATTTGACTCTTGTTACTAGCTGATGAGAAAATGTGTAAACTGAAACTTTAATTCATCTTTTCAAAATTGACATTCTTCTTTCATCACACACGTTGGGGAACGAAAAAGCTTATTTTTCTTCATAGCGAACTATCTGCATATTTGGTACTGTAGATATTTAATTGGGGGATGGGGTCCAGTGATGGCTGCCACAGACGAAGCCCCCCGCAAACGACTTAAAGACGATTATTTATGGATATGCACCTGGAATCTCCTGACCCTCTGCAGTAACGGTGCAACTAATACAACGTTGACATCTCCGAAATAGACGAAATGCGATGGGTAGGACAGGATTGCGCCAAAAAAGCATCATCATACTATAGTGTGGCCATGTGAGGAAGCATGAATTTGGATGCGGTTTTGTGTTTGGTAGGAAACTACGCGGTCTTATCTCCAGTTTCTTACCTGTTAACGAGTTCCTGGTTGCGATACGTATCAGGGCATAGTTCACGCCGCACCTTCCAATACTCAACAAAAACTGGACGTCGGAAAGATGCGTACACAACGAAACCTTTTCAGTCAGACTCTCCTAACTGTTCCGGGAATCGTCTCTGTTTTTTAAAGATATATGTGAGCTGTGGAGACATATCTACCGCTCCATGGATACGGCTGCTTAGGAGGTCATTGGATACACCAGACCTTTGACGAACTCTTGGTATGATGAGGAGTGTCCCCAAAGAAGGTTGTTAGAGACCGATATAGTGGGAAAATGCCTTTTCAGACGCAAAAAATGGGAGCACGAGAGGAGTGATGTAATGTAATAAAAATGAACCTCGAAAATTTTATCACAAGGTCAAGCGTCTTACCGAAGGTTTTCATCCCGAAGTTTCTTTTTGCAAGGACTAAAATGGAAGCTACGTTACAAATACATAGGAATCAATAAGAATTTAGAGAAATCCTACCTACTTTAGGCGATGAAGGGAACAATGCCGCCGTTAGTTAATGAAGGTTTTTCTTCGAGATCGACTCAGTAATTAAAAAGCTGAAGAATAACAAAGCGGCAGCAATCACGACTAATGGGTCTAGCGGTGATCGGAGACAAGACGAAAAACATGGTGTCCATATCGTCATGCTTTGGACGGTCTGTAAGGATGAAGACTTTTAACTTCAGTGTTGCAGAAAACTTTGTCTAATTGGTAACAGCCACACTCAACAACAACAACAACAACAAGTTTGCTAATCGATGCTACTTTATGAAAATTAGAAGTAGAGACCTCTCTTAAAGTACGTAGGTAAAATTCTTTAAGACGTTGATCCCGGTCCTGCTATATGGCGCTAAAGCGTGCATCCTGACATCGGATACAACATTTTTGGGAACGTTCCTTAACCTAATTCGTGGGTAGCACTAGAGAGGGCATGTGTTGACAAGAGAGCATGCGTTGGAAAGAAAAAATCTGGGAAGGCTTTAGCAAACTTGGTATTAACAACAAATGCTACTAGAGCCCACTAGACTATAGCGGTTGTTGCGCCTTTCTATGTGCGGCCATGATGCACAAACGGTTGTAGCGCCAGATGCCAATGAAATAAAGCTAAGAATTTATTTAAGTAACTTGGCGCTGAGTGCTGGAGTGAGCCAGACAGTCAGTAACAACCTGCAAACAAAGGCTTAAAATTTTATTACCATAAATCGGGCATTACCCTTCGTGAAATATAGAATTTAACAAGACAATGTCACCATTTCGTTGAGGCGCTATACTTTTTTTTGGAAGCGACAATTTCGATAATTAAAGATAGTGTGAAAAAATTAATGCTAGCATTATGAATAGTCGAGTATTTGTAATAATCGAGCAACCATATGAATATTAAGCTAGGTCTGGCACCTTTGGTAATATCGATTCATCAAACTTTTAGTTTTATGATATGTTTCGACCATCAGGAAGTTTTCACTTATGAATTACTTCAGGTGTAACCTCAAATTACACTTGACATTATGTGTTACACTATAAAACTATTATTGAAGCTGTGGATTAAAAATATGTTTGTCAATCTGCTGTAGAAAATATAGATGCATCCATAGTAAATTTCAACTCTCTATCTCAAAATTTGAGACAGACATAGGTTGATTTTACAAATTAAACCTTTTATACACAAGGATCAAGCTGATTAACAAATTTTGCGCCACGATCAGCAGCATTTTGCTACTCGCTTTTTATTTATTTATTTGATTTGAACAACATTATGCGCTTATTCACATAACTCGGCGGTACATTTCCAATAAACGTCATAAAAAGTTTCAATAAAAAATCACCCGCAGCGAAATTTAATTGCCAATGTGTTATAAATTTTGTACTCAAGGCAAATAACGAGCTCCTTGCTGGCGTTATAATGAAGTCTAAAATGTAAAATATCAGACATCAGAAGGGGAGAGAGAGAGAGAGAGAGAGAGAGAGAGAACGAAGTAGAGCAAGGAAGTGAGTGCTGACATAAAGTTTTCAAACCAACTCAACTACAAGTAGCCATAACAACTTGAGAAACAAACATGCCACACCAAACGCCTGACACACTATCTGTCCATCTATCCGTCGTTAGTAATAGCAAATTAACAAATTGCCACGGCGAAAAATTATTGCTTGAATACGAATGTATTTTGTATAAGTTGTAATTACAATTTATGCGATTAGGACAACCGCATATCATCATCATCAACCGCAAATTTTATTGTATAGATACATTTATTTGTAGTTACTCTCGTGCTTGAGCTTTAATTGGTTGAGCTGAGAATAGTTGACAGCTAAATTGAGCGCCATTAATGCTTGAAGTGTACATATATTTATACAATATATACAACTGAACAGATCGGTTACTCAATTGCGGTTAAACGCTTCAATGCAAAATACATACACGAATGAAGTGGAGTGTGGTCGAGTGGAGTGGAGTGCAACAAGTGTTTAGCTCAAATTATATACGCTAATATTTCATTGTTATTTTGCCAGCACGAATTGACTTTGATTTGTAAAATGTAAAAATTTGCACAATTAGTACACAACAACAAAAGCAATCACAAAGAATGCTGTAGTCGAGTGTGCTCGACTATGAAAAACGCTGTACTTAGACTAAAGCTTTTCATTTGGAGCATTTATTTGTTCCAGCATCAATGGGATTTTCGGATGAATTCTCCAATACAAATTTAAAGCTATTTTCAGTCGACCATATCTGACATATGTATTTATCATATTCTATTGGAAATAGTTTCAAATGCCTGGAAAGGTGAACGTGTTTATCATTGGATATACTACGAAAACATATAGAAGTGCATATGATACACAGCGCGTTTATCCTTAGCAGCATTATCCTTAGAAGCATGATAAAAGTTTGCAATGTGCTACCAGCATACTGAGGAGAGTTTGTGATTACGTTCGAATCACGTGTATATGCGGCTAAACATTTTTCTGTATAATTGTTATCATTCCTTTTTCGCATAGAGCATAAAATATTTACCAATGCAAAATGTCCTTGATCCAGTTCACAAATTCAAAAAATATAATTTCAAATATCTACAAATTTCAACTATAAGTGACAGCAAACTAAACGAATATTGCTTAAAACCGATTCTTGGCAGATATCTGGCGAATCTGTCTTTATAACAAAAAGTGACAGATTTTTTTATATGGACTCTAGACCTTATAGTGAGGTTGCCCTTTTATTTTATCCATTTACAGTTCTTAGGTGAGTCTTATTATTTTATATTGTAAGCTCCATCTTTGATAATTTCTGAGATCTTGAAGTTTATACGGACGTCCTGTTACGCCTTTTTTTATTAGATTTAATGGTTCTATATTATATAGTCTCCGAGATCTAGATGTTCATATAGACAGACAGACAGTCATAACAAACCGCCTTGACTTTTGTTTCAATGTAGCCCATATGTGTACGATTGGATTTAGATCGATGGAGCCAGCCACTCCATCGTTTTATGCTAATTGTGCTAATTCCAATATTTGCTTCGAGTCGTTATCTTGTTGAATACAACTTCCGACGAAGTTATGCTGCAAATTTTCAACTGGCATTTTCCCAATTCATTGTCTTCCATCTGATCCTAAGTTATTGATTTCAGTCGTGCAAAAATTCATTTCATATGTTGATTTTTCATGTAATTTTTTGAGTTGAATACAATTTTGCGAACCTGTTCCTGGGATAAAAATTTCGTTATACAATATTAACTTAACTTAATTAATTGACTTAGGCTTTCTTATGGACCCTATATATGAGCTATAACAATTATATTGTTTCTATGGTAATGTATGGGACAATAATGGAAGTCTGGTTACAGATGCACAGGAATCACTGAGACGATGGAAAAGTCACTTCTCTAATCTACTTGGGGGCGATGAAGAGAATAATACCGCCGATAGAGAAGCGTACATAGAACCACCAATTGATGATGGCTCTTTTGTAGAGCCACAGGATTATAACGAGGTAGACTCAGTAATTAAAAATCTGTAGAATAACAAAGCAGCAGACTCCGATGAGTTGCCAGCTGAGTTATTCAAGACCGTTGGCGAAGAGTTGGTAAGGCGTATGCACCGATTCTTATGCAAAATATGGTCCGATGAATGCATGCCCAACGATTGGAATCTCAGTGTTCTTTGTCCTATCTTCAAGAAAGGAGATCCCGTCTCCTTTCAATAGGATACAAAATTCTGTCCCGCGTACTGTGTAAACAGCTGGATCCATACACGAATGCACTGATAGGCCAGTATCAGTGCGGCTTCAGACCAAAGAGATCGACCAGTGACCAAATTTTCACATTACGCCAAGTCCTGGAGAAGACCCACGAGTACAATAAAGACACACACCACCTATATGTCGATTATAAGGCAGCTTTCGACACGCCGATAAGAAGGAAGTTCTTCAATGCCCTATCTGAACTTGGTATCCCAGCAAAGATCGTTCGGCTTTGCATGATGACGCTATCACACACCCAAAGCGTCGTCAGAGTAGGAAAGAACCTCTCCGAAACCTTTGATACCAAGAGAGGATTCAGACAGGGTGATGCCTTATCGTGCGACTTTTTTAATCTACTGATGGAGTACATTTCACGCCATTGTCCATACATAGAACGATCGGGCACGATCTTCCATAAGGAAGTGATGCTACTCGCATATGCTGATGACATAGACATCATAGGCATCAACGAACGGTGAGTAAGCAGGGCGTTCTCGGAGATTGAGAAACAGTCACGTCTCTTGGGCCTAGCGATGAGCGAGGACAAGACGAGGTACTTGGTGTCCACTCGCAGACCATCAGCGCGTCTTGGACGGTCTGTGAGTATGAAGAATTTCAACTTCAATGTTGTTGAAAACTTCGTCTATCTGGGAACACAAATTACCAGCGACAACAACGTTAGCCGAGAGATCAGACGAAGAATAACGCTTGCTAATCGCTGCTACCCTGGGCTCAGCAAGCAAATTAGAAGTAGAGCCCTCTCTCGAACTACGAAGATAAAAATCTATAAAACACTGATAATCCCGGTTCTGCTGTATGGCGCACAAGCATGGACACTGACATCAACGGATACAGCGTCTTTAGCAGTGTTCGAGAGAAAGATTCTTCGTAGGATTTTTGGTCCCCTTGGAGTTGGCATCGAGTTTAGGACCCGTATGAACCATGAGCTGTATGAGCTGTATGATGAGGTTGACATAGTCCAGCGCATTAAATTCCAGCTGCTGCACTGGGCTGCTCACCTCATCCGGATGAACCCCGAAGCTCCAGCACTAAAGGTTTACGACGGAAACCTGAACTTGATTGGTGGACGGCATCATAGAGGATGTCCGAGCTTAAGATGGCAAGATCAGGTCTATCATGACCTGAAGAAGCTCCGGATTGCCAGCGAATGACGCCGGCGCGCACTAAATTACACCGAATGGTACGCTTTCCTACATGCGGCCTTGACCGATAGACGGTTGTAGAGACACCTAAGTAAGTTCGTCCGATCTTAGAATTTGCAACTCGTGTTTTGAATTCACAATATTGAATTAGTCAAGATCACATCGAGACTGTTCAAAAATAGTTTCTGATGTTTGCAACCAGAAACATCAATTGATCTTTTGATATATATATATATATATATATATATATATATATATATATATATATATATATATATATATAATATATATATATATATATATATATATATATATATATATATATATATATATATATATATATATATATATATATATATATATATATATATATATATATATATATATATATATATATATATATATATATATATATCTCCCGTCATATTTCGAATCTCTTCATTATTTTGATTCGTAATTACGAATGCTTGGACCAGTGAGTCAAAGCACAGTAGTTAACTTGATGATCAAACCAAAATCCTTCAAAGGGTCTAGGTGATCGTAACTTTTCATTATTAGTGATAAGTAGTTAGTGATAAAGTATTATGCTTAATTAATGTAGTTGCAATAAATAAATAAATAAATAGTATACGGCCTGTATATACAAATCTATGGCTCAAATAAAGAACCTTAGATTCTTCCTGGTTTTTATCAAATGTTTGTCAATATTTACCTTATATTGAAAATAGCTACTAAGGGAGCACCAGTGGAAACTGGAATTTGACGATGTCTCTTAATTGTAATACCCAACAACTTTCGCCATTTTTCTATATTAAACTTGAAAAATCTTAAGTTCAAAAAGAATGATCAGTCTTGAGAGTTACTGCTTATAATTTATGCAGTCTGTCACACCTTCGTACAGCTGTTACATACATCTGACAAACATAATATACCCATTGACTCTATGACTGCAGGGTATTCAAATAAAACTAATTGCGCGGCATGCAATTACAATATAAAACAATCGAAGAGGCATGATGCCTCACCTCATACGACGATGATTATTATAATGATAATGTTGATGCATGCAATCGAACACGAAAAAATGTAATTAGAATTTTCTAAGCAATAACAACAGCAATACAGATTAATAATAATAACAAGAAACAATTATTTCAACTAAACGCGTCAAAATGCAAAATGCTCATTTGTAAATTTCGCCTCCAGGCTCCACAAAATGCAAACAATTACGACGCTCCGCCCCGCAATTCAAGCGCAACCAATCAGCACGGCAGCCATATTTGCTTTGCAAGCATGCGGCATGTGTGCGAAAGAGTAGCAAACAACAGTGTACAGCAGAAGAGCATAAGTAACGAGTGTGCATGCTGATTGGCTGTTTTGTTGCTATGCGCTTGGCGTGCGTGCAAGTGAGAGCGCAAATGCGCACAAAGTGCGTATAGCGGTTTTAGTTTGTCTACTTGCCGTTGGGCGGCGCTGCTGCATTTTAGTTTATTACTTTTCTTTTTTTTTTATTTATGAAATTTTTTTAATTAATTTTTATTTATTAATTAATAATTTCAGCTTATAATGTTGTAAACAAGCTAATATTTTATAGCAAGCGCTTACAAATAGATTTGTTAGTGTTTTTAATGAGTTATATTGTAGAAATAAATTTTTTTTTTTGAATATTTGCAAAATCTGTTGCGAAAAAAAATTATAATAATAATAATAATGTACAACACTCAGTCCGTCTGTCTGTCTGTCTGTCTGTCCGTCTGTGTGGCAAAGTGAAAGAAAAAAAAAATTCCACGCAAAATAAAACATTTACGAAAAATCTTAAGTCAAGCTGTCAATCAAGACAACTGACAGGCCCAAACTCGTAGCTCCTCCAACTACACAAAAAGCCACGATGACGACGACGACGACGACGACGAAGACTACGAAGACTTCCAAGTAAGTTCAACGCGAAGCGCGCTTTGCCCACTCTTCCCCCTGGCATGCTGCCACTCCGCTGGTCTACCGTTGCGGCGGCGTGTTTAAGTCTGCTGCCATTTTTGCTTTTATATTTAATAAATTTTTAGTAATTACTTACAGTAGTATTTGTTGTCTTAAAGTTTTGCTTAAATTGAATATGAAAGCGAAAAAACAAACAAGAAGAAGACGAAGACGAAAAAATGAATTCAACTTAAAAGCAATTTATGCAAAATATTTTACATAAAATCGTTTTTACAGCAGCTGGCATTTCTCTGTGTGTTTTCTTTCATAGATATTAATCGTTGATTAATTATAAACAATAACAAAATAAAAAAGTAGCGAAATTTTTTGCAAAAAACACACAAATTCTTTTAATATGACAAAAGGAAGCAGCAAAATTTGTATGCAAAATAAATGTTATGCGAAAATGTTTGTGGCTGTTGTTGCTGATAGGAAGCACGACTACATACCGACAATAGCGTAATAACATAGTTATATACTATATATATATATATATATATATATATATATATATATATATATATATATATATACATACATATGTATGTATGTACAAGCAACAACAATAATAACAAAAACTAAAACAACAAACAACAACAACAACAGAAGTAGTAGTACATAGTATTATGTAGTTGTAGCATTTATTGCTGCCATTTGCGTTTGCAAAGCACCTCATTCAGTTCGTTTGAATGGCAATTTTCCATTTAGCAAAAGACGTTGAAAAAACTAAAAAACAACACAAAAGAAAAAAGTACTAACTACAACAATGACTTCGATTTGGGGTTACAATTGTTACACTCAGAATAATAACGTAGACGTTTTATAGCACCTTTGCACCGGCTTACATTCTTCACATTCATGGTCAATGTTGGCATTCGCGCCGGACAAGTTACCATTTTTTCGATGAAATTACTAATATACTATTATAGATATTATTATACTTGCACAAAATGACGAACAGACAAAGAGTCAAATACCTAGCGTACCCGGTTTGCGCTGCTACACCCCCTTTGTTTTCAAGTAGTTACTGATATATGACGATTTTGTGTTATATCTTATATGGTATATTAAATAGAAACCGAATCGTGAGTTAGTGTTTTGTCATCATACAAAAATCCCATAGAAAAAACCAACGAGTTTCCAATTTTTCGGTTAACTCTTAATTTTTATGCTTGAAAAAATTATTTATTGAAAAACGATAGGAAAGTGTCCAATAGCATTAAGTATAAACCGCTTGTGAATTATAATAAATAAAAGAAAATTTGTAGATCTCGACAACAGCGCCACCTACAGGGTCTAATTGTAACTTATTATCGTTTAAATGGAGAAGAATTACGAACAAACAAACACCGGAGTTCTATAGATGCATAAAGATTTGACTGCGAAAGTGTTGAGAAACTTGGGCCCCAATGGAATGACCTAATTAGACACCAATATTTTTGTATAAGAAAAACTATGTTCACTCAATTAAAGAATTCAATGTTGAATAACTATCATACTGCATAATGGTCAAGTTGAGCTGATCAAGTAAGTCTAGAACAGACGCGTTCCTATGTAAAGCGGTTTTCAATAGGAATATTCAAACTTTGATAGCTTATTATCGCTGCCATATTCGATATTTGTATACTGACATAGTCAATATTTTATAATTTTTACATTTATGCTCGTTGATTAGGCTCTGGAGAAGTTGAAAACGGTTACAATTTTTGATGAGAAAATCGTGAAGCACATTTTTGATTAAACAGCTTTGTGAACAAGCAAAACTGACACTTTTTGAGAGTGAGAGGGCGAGAGAGAGCGAGAGAGAGAGAGAGAGTAATCCACGGTAGTATCAGGAGTATATATTGCATCCGGAGAAACTTACTGTTTGGCGTGCATTCTGGTCAGTCGTTACATTGTAGTTGTTGCAAGATAAGTTCTCAGAATGCAATATTTTCAGAAGTTGCGATGTGCAATGCCAACAAATAGACAACAATTGACCACACAACTGCCGTACATCATACAAACCATGCTGAAATACAGTCCGATTTACACCATAGAGTCATACAAAATTGGACCTTCCGAAAAGAGTCGTGTAAACAAAGCCACGAAGATCATTTTCATTTCAATGTTATAATTTTCAAAAAATGTATTGCATATACTTTAATTCACACAAAAAAAGTTCCCTCAAATCTGACACATAACTGTTTCTATTTAGCTTTAATGTTCAGACACGCTTAATGGAAAACCCTTTATAAACCGCTACTGCCTTGTCGATTAACATCGTAGCATAATTGGTCCCATCCACAACGAAGCATAACCTACTATAAAAACTATCAGCCAGTATGGAAGCAGGAGCAACTGGTGTTACCAATCCTTGTTTTTCACCTAATCAAAGCAATTATGAAGTTTTAGATAGATTTTGCATAAGTAAAACAGTAGAACTGTGCCGTTTTCTATATTCGGAAAGACTTGCTCTATTCGAATTGTCTCGAAATTTACTACACAATTTTCTAAGCCAAGTAAAGAAGAAACTAAAAATTGCGTCAGTTTAACGAACTCACTTTGCCAAAATCTCTCCGAAAGCGAAAACCCGAATAGGCGTGCTGGTAATTCTAATTTCTGCACCAATGTTAAGCAATGTTTAAAATAATTGTTGCTACTATTACAACTTGTTCGTACTTCGCTACTTAAAAATTGATGAAAATTTATAAAAAAAAAACCTTTTTCAACATTCTTTTTTGTTTTGTAGTTTTTTAAGTAAGTTTGTTCTCAATTTCGTCAATTTGTAGATCGATTTTCAAAAAACAAAACAACACAAAATGTAACAATTATTTAAATTTCAACTTTCTATTTCATCTTTCTGTGCTTTGGCTGCGAAATAATGAAGCGAATACAAAAATTAGAAGATGTTTGCTCATCTCCCACGCAGACAGACAGTCAATTGCAGCTTTGCTTTTAATAAATGATCTAGTTTTGGGTACTATTGATTGCCCTGCACTTAGTTAGCTTCTTTCATTTAATACTCCAACTAGAGATTTTTGCAGTTTTTTGCCATTTGCTGTGAGCTTTCATAGAACTGCAATGCAGGAAAAATATGAAAATCGAAATAAATGCTACAAATTTCGTATATGGATATACGATATATGGAATACTAGAGTTAATCTCTAAAATTTACCACCAGTCCAGTCCGTATGTCTGTCCGTCTCTCCATCTGTCTATCCATCTGTCCATCCTTTTGCTTGTCTGTCTGTATACAGAGAGTATGCAAGAACTTAAATATCGATATAGGTAAAATAATCAAGATCTCCATTATCCGAATTATAATATAGTTAATCTTCATGCATCTGTGATACTTTGCTCAATTTCAGCACATTTTCCCGATAAATTTGTATGCCTTCCTTTACAAATATAGCTTCCTACCTATCAGATGTGATATTAGCAACCAGTTTACTAAACATCTATTAGCAGCTTCCCTTTACTTCTTTCGTGTAAAGTTCTTCCGACAATGTCGGACGTGCTTGTTTCGTCTCACTTGTGCTTACTCGAACAATTGGTCAATTGGACTAATACAGCTGTTCGCTTCCAAGATGACGCACCTTCTGCACAGTAGCGGCCACATTGTTGCTTTCAATAGTTTTATATCGTCAGCTTCTTGGAACAATAGTACCAAATTATTATTAGTTGTTGGCTGCAATAGACAAAATTGCAAAGAAACATTAAAAAATGGGGATGAATAATAATTTGTTAGAGTCTACTAATTAAAATGGGAGTAGTGTGAAATGGTGTTATCAGTTTGTCTGAAAGTTTGTAATGCATTAAAGTAGACATCATAGACTTCATAGGCGAGTCGATCTGGCCATGTCCGTCCGTCCGTCTGTCTGGTAATTAAATTTTTAAGATATCCAGCTGCAAGCCGGCACTCAGACTTATTTTTATTCCAGTAAAATAGAGGTTCCATATTGTTGTGCCACGCACCCTAGGAAAGTACTAAGATTAATTTAACAAATAGGCTTAGGGCAGGACATCTAACTCAGTATGAGAAACAATAGATCTTTTAGGTCGCAGTTTATATATGTCCCCTTCATAAATAAATATAGTGCCGCGCCCACTTCTTAGAGTAGCCCCATACAAACCCATACAAAGCGCCATTTTGACTTTTTTTATGAAAGCCTTTTTAATAATTTTGGTGTAATCCCACGACTTTTGGGCTAGTCTCCATACAAACCATTCTACTACTTTTGACTTTTTGTATGAAAAACATCATTATTAAGGTCAATATCAGTTTGCAATTAAATATGGTAGATTCTTATGGCCCGCCGCTTCACATAAATATACTAATGGGCGTTTACCACCCATTTTTTGTGGTAGCCTCTATACAAACCCGCTACCCATGTTTATGTTTTAGATAATATGCATTTGGACACGATGTTTGTAACAACCATAAACAAAAATTATAGGAGTTAATAATATGGATCAGTGTTTCTCTGTTGATTTGTCTGTGTGTGAATGTGTATGTCTGCGGTGTGAGTGTGTGTGTGTGTGTGTGTGTGTGTGTGTGTGTGTGTGTGTGTGTGTGTGTCCCTGCAGTTCGTGCCCTGCAACGCATTTGACTGGCGAATTTACTATGGCCATGTCATTGAAAGGGACCAAGCAGTGCGAAGAGTTGCAGCCCCTTTTCCGAGCCACGCAGCAGACTTAATGGACTAGCCAAAGATCAGTCACAGTAGACTAGCCACTCACCAGTTCCCATAAACTCGCCATGCCAATGACCAATCCCAATGGACAGACACACTCACCGATCGCAATTGACTCGTTCCTTCGGTAGTCTTTTCTCCTTAGTGAACTGGGCAGTCTTTGGCGACAGAGAATGGCTGGGAAAAAGGGCTGCAACGTCGCACCGCTCGGTCCCTTTCAATGACATGGCCATGTTAAATTCACCAGTCAAATGTGTTGGAGGTGGATAGCCAGAGACTAGTACCCATCTCTGGTGGCCGATGAATTCACTAGTTCCGAACTAGTTCGGCCGAACTACAGGGTAGTTCCTAATATTTTCTATTTTATTCAATTTTACTAAAAATCTGTATGCAGACTCTCTGGAGCCACATTTCCAAATCGGAAGGTCATGCTCCGTTTTAGTTAGAAGTTTTTGTAACTATTAACGGCGTAACTGTTTTAATACAGTTTTTAGTGTTATTGGAAACTTGTTTGGAAAAAAATGGGCGTGGCGCGCCTAATACACTACTAGGCTTTTAGATGGAAAAAACAAATTTTTACACACAATATCAACTTACACCGCGCTATGGTATCTTCTACATTTATGTGAATGGGCGTGTTCTTCTCATTTTACGAGGGAGGTGCAATATAAAACTGCCACCCACTCTGTGTATATTGAAGCGTGTGAAAAGTATGATCGAAATGGTACTTTTTAAAGCACTCGGCGTACATTTTTGCTGCCTAGAAATGAAATTTCTCTGCGTGTACTTGAGTATGTAATCAAAAATTACAGCGCGGTAGTGAAAACAAAACAAGACAACAAAAAAGTTACCCTAAACAGGGTCAGTCAGCTGTGTACTGCAGCCGTTCCGTTGCAGTTGTAATTGCGTGGAGGCGGCGCATTGACTTTTGCAGCGGGAGCAGACAGCGGCGGCGGTAACGGCGGCGGCGCATAACTCAAAAGAGCGCGCACACCGTTAACCGGCCTATCGACTGACAACGTTGACTGCCGCTGCCTAGATACGTATACTATATATACGATATATATATAAATGTATATATGAACGATATGTAGCTATGTATATCCATAGCATTTGCATATGGCCAAACAGTGCGGCAAAGCAACGGCAAGGCAGGCAGGCAGGCAGGCAGGCATGCATAGAAAATGCCTGCTTTGGATGATAGCAATCTTGCAGTCTTGGAATTACAAACAAATGAAACAACAACAATAAAAAACATTACATGCAGAATGCTGAAATTGTAACGAGCGCAATGCGAACGAAGGCTATTTTCATTCACCAAAAAAAAAAAAAAAAAAAAAAGGCCTAAGAATGAAGTCGTCGCTGAATGGCGTCGTCACATAGTGGCGAATGGCGGAACAATGGCCGCCGACGGAAGTGATAAATTAAAATTATTTTTCGCAAAAGCTTTTTGCCACTACACAAAAACAAAAAACATGCAACTTAAAAAACTTTGCAAGTTGATTGACTATGAAATTGATCTATGAATGTTGTAGTTTGAATGAAAGAATGAATGGCGAACGCTTCCGTTTGCTGTCGTGCATGTGAAGGTCCTTTTGCGGTTATGTAGTAAGGTTTTTTTTCCTTTACTTTTTTTCATGCCACACTTGTGCAGCTTTAAACTTGGTTGTCGCCCGCAGCACTGGGTCAAAGTTGCTTCAACTTGGCTGTCCATTTAATCGCACTTTATGCGCAAGCGCGCGCACACCTTGGTCAACCTCTGCACTACTCTGCCATATACAATACTTGTACAATATGTGTTTCTATAAGTACGCCGCATGCCCATGCCGTTTGCTACATAAATTCGCCATTTAAGTGGCAGCAGTCTGACCAGCCTACCCAAAGCTATAGCTATAGCTATAGCTACTCTATTCTATACTGTCTGTACGAGTAGACTGGATTGGTTGGCCGCTCGATCGGCTTGCGAATTTATGGCGCAGCGTCACATAACTTTTGCTGCTGCTGCTGCTGCTGCTGCATAACAAATTGCCAAGGAAGCAAAAAAGATTTAGTGGAAATTGTTTAATTGTGAATGCAGATGAAGCTGCGACGACGATGACGATGACGACGACTTTGGAGAACTACTTGTTGCTTACTGCTGGTGGCCTTAACCGCTGACAAAAAAAAAACAAAAAAAACAAAATCATTGCTGCAGCTACTCCGCCTTCAGTTCAGCTCCTTGTCATTGAAAACTTGCATAAATTAGGCTTAAGTCTAGCAAATTTATGCCTCATGTTTGAGCTACACTACTCGTACGTTCCCAGTGGTCATTGGCCAAATGAAGTTGTTAAGCGCGTTAACATAATTTTTATGCAATGCGCATTGTGTGAGGCGATGGCGATGGCGGTGGCGACTGAAAAGCAAAAAAGAGAAAAACCACTACAACTTGCATAATAATACTACACATTTTAGTAGTATGTGACAGCAGTGAAATGCTTTCCAACGTTGAGATGTACGTGGGAGGCTAACAAAAAGTTTGATTTCCGAAGAGTGTACGCTGTGCTACCCCAGTTGACTTTGACCCTGAACAGGGCAAAGTAGAGCGAGGGCAATTCACACGTGACTTTTACCAGTATTCCAGAAGCTTGTGCGATATTTACAAAGCCAGTGTTGCAGTAGATTTTCCACTTAAAGGCCTCCAGTACGTGGCTTACGAATTTGTGTAGCTACTCAGTCGTACTGTGGCCAGCGCGACTGGAAGAACTGTAAGTCCGGGTTAAGATTCCGGGCATCGCGAAAGGTAACAATGCTGGCGGTGATCAGTCTTTGTCATACTTTCGATAGCGAGTGCAGGATACTGATCAGTGGTTGTTAAGAATCTGCTCCGTCCTGACAGGCTTGTGGATCTTCTTCACGACTGCTTGATTCAACATATCCGGGAAGTGCTGCATCACTACTATGATATTGAAAATCAATTGCAGGCAGTGAAGCGCGCTTTCCCGCAAAGCTTTAAGTGTATCATTTCAGGCGTTGTTCTGGCTTGCCAGATTTCAGATGATTTACTGCGTAGGTGGTTTCCTCCATAAAGAACGGTGTGAGGAGCAGATTCAGTTACAAAGACAACTTTAGACAACAGTTAGATGAAAATAGCATAGCTAATGTGTTAGTTTAAATTAAAGTTGCTATACATTGTGTGTTGTGAGTAAGTATAAATTCAACTAAGCATAACATTGTATCAAATGCACTTGCGTAATTATATGAACACACTAAAATGTTGCGCTGTTATCTATGTATACAATAATCTACAAGTTTAAAATGTTTGTCATAGCTTAGCTATTTATTTTCTCAGTAAAATACTATGTAAGAACTATATGTGAATTATAAGTGTTATTAAGTATTAAGTAAATGTGTATAATATAAATAAGTATGCGAAGCAAAACTAAATAAAACCAGTTAAAAACAATGATGTGGAAAGAATGGAGAAGAGAGGAGAAGAGAGGACACATCAGATATAGTTTGTACAATTCTCTTTTTCATTCTCTTTTCTTGCATTGCATATGAGTATTAAGTAGGCTATATATAATGGAGAGTCGGCGCGCAGTGAGCAACTTGTGCCGTTCTTAGATTAGCACGTGGCATGAACGTTGGTGATGCGAGAGAAAGGAAATGTGAGTTTATAGTGTGTATGTTTATCAATTATGTTGTGTTGCTATATATACAATAGTATAGAAAGATATATATTGATAGTAAGAGAGTTATATTTCACGAGTATTTAATTATTAGATAATCATTTTATCTGTTTGTACAAACACGTAATGTATAATATAACTCCCTTTCACCCATAATTTATTGGTCTAAACACATTTTTATATCATTCACACATAGTTTGTCTGAAAGTTTGTAACGCAGGCATCGTAGACCCCATAAAGTATATATATTCTTGATCACCTTGACGAGACGAGTCGATCTAGCCATGTCCGTCCGTCCGTCCGTCCGTCCGTCCGTCCGTCCGTCCATCCGTATGCCTGTATGTTTTTGCGCATTTTTTGGGTAAACATTTTTATGCTATCCAGTCGAAATTTTGTACATACACTTCTTTGTATTGCAGTTTAATACCCGCCATGCTCACTTTTTGGGGTAGCCCCCATACAAATCCACTGTGCAAATTTTGTGTTTTTGTGAAGAAATTATATATTTAAATCAATATTAGCTTGAAATTTGATTTGGTGGATTTAAGTGGACAACCGCTTCATTTGAGGTAGTCCCATACAAACACACCGCTCACTTTTATGCATTTGTATGGAAAACGTCAATACCAACTTTAAATTCGATATGGAGGCATCTTATAGATGGTCGCTTTATACACATCGACTAGTGAGCGTGTAACGCCCCCATTTTGGGTTAGCCCCTATTTAAACCCCCACTTTAATATTTTACAATACGAATGGTATTAGAGCTTCGGTTCAACCGAAGTTAACGTTTTTTCATGTTTTTGAAGCGGTTTTGTAATGCATTTTTCAGTTGGGCACACACTATTTGCAGAGCCTATAGATACTCATAGCTACAGAAATATTTTGTATGGCTACCGACGCTGAAATCCCCACAGAAAGTAGTCCAGTGGTGTTAGATCCTACGTTTGTGAAAGACTTCCTCAATAATACGTTGGTTGCTCCAGAAGTAGGGCATGTGGCGTCACTTTATTTTGGAAAAAAAAATCGTACAACATGGTTTGAAATCGGGCGCTATTAATGGTGACTGTTGCAGAAGTGTGCCTCATCACCGAACAAAATGGGTCAAAAAAGTGGCCAGCTCTCATATTAAATATTATATTTTATTTGAAAATGTTTTTTTTTTTTTTGAGTTTTACTAGAAATAAGCATTTTATTTTTTACACATAAACGATTTGTAAACAGTGTATATTGGATTTGTTGAAATGTCAGAATATATGAAAAATGAAGAACGATTGTGATTCGTGATCAGTACATTAATAATAGTTGAATTAGCCGTGTCCGTCCTTCTGTAAGTCTGTGTCAGAGAAAAGTTCTCATACTGGAGAAACTTAGATAGATCAAACGCACGCTATAGACTCTCTAGGTGCCGCACTGTTATAAGTGTATTCTAAAATTCCATTGTTTACAATCGTTTGACAGCAATGGAAACGGTTTCAAAACCAGCTACTGTTTCTCATCGCCAGCAGCAGCAGCAGCAACAGCAACAGCAACAGCTTTGTTTAATAGCTTTTCTCATTTTTGCTTCAGCTTTCCATTGCATTTTAGTATGAACCTATTGTGCATTATAACTTTTGTTAGCCCCCCCACGTATGCACACCCAATTGAAAATAATTCAATTCAGCTAGGCTTAGTTTTGCTAATGTATTACAATACAAAAACAACGTGGGTGGTGCTTGAGTGATCTATGAATTACGCGACTAAAATGCAATTTTTATTAATTACAACACAAATTTCCCAGCGTCTGAGCATTTTGTACACAATCGCGACATGGCTTCCAGCACAGTTTACTTCCAGAAGGATAACAGACGATGATGATAATGATGATGATGTTGTTGAGCATGATGATGACGACGCTGTTGGCCGCCCATTGGCATAAATTGCGTGTTCGCTGTCCAATTTTGCTTGTCGCACACACAGCTGCACTGAGCGTTACTTGTCTTTTATGGCATTCGAGCGCCTGATACTCCTCCAAAGTTCAAAAATTCAACTGCAAACTTTTGCGCGATCACTTCACAGTACAAATGTTTCGATGCTCATTTGCTTCAATTCCATTATCGCCTTAATTTTTTATCGAATCAAAGTGTAGCCAAAGTCAAGCCAAACCAAACCAAAGCGAAACTAAATGAAATGCAATGCAAAACGAAGTGGAGCGTGTTCTGAAGACTCTGCACGCCATCAAATCGACATCAAAGGATACTCACGCAGTGTGGCAGCCTAAGCACACCGTGCACCGACAGACACGCAAATGGTCAATAACATGAACGGATGCATGAAACAGCTCGAACAAAAATAATACAATAATAATAACAACAACAACAACAACAACAGCATCGTCAAGAACAACAACAACAACGAAAAGCAATGTTCCGAGCCTTAAATTATCATATATTGTATATAGATACATGTATATGTATCTTATAGATACATATAAGCATACTCGTACACAGAACAGCAACAATAATAAGCAAAACTGGCTAAGAATAACTCTTTGCAATCATTTCGCTTTTGGAACGCTTTCGAACGCATCCTGCTGTGCTGCATTTACGCTCGATTTTTAATTTGAATTTTTATTTTTCGCTTCGTTTTCATTATAGTAATAATAATAATAATAATAAGCAGCCTGCAGTAGCGTAACGTAAAGAAGCGGAGTGGAAGTGTGTGCTGTGCTGTGCCACTGCAGAGCTTAAATAATATTTATGCATATGCATATATACGATATCTACATACATACACGTACATGCTATATGCGTTTTCAAATGAGATACTTTTGTATCTGTGCTAATTTAAAAGTTTGATTTGGCGCGCGATTTAACAAAGTATCTTTTCTCGCTGTGTATTGACGCATAAATATATATTTATTGTATATGTTTTATAAGACCATAAGCTATCAAAATCAGTACAATCGTGTGCTCCATCTGTATATAGTAGTGATTGATGCGCCTATTTGTTGTTGTTGTTGTTGTTGTTGTGGTTGTTACATTACAAGCTCATTTGTATGGCATTTGTATCGCAACGAAAGTGTATGCATTCCACAATAGATAAATTGGAACTAGATAGCTAGATTTATAGACTGTAGGGTGACACAGCAAGTGCATACAGACATTATCAAATTAGTAGAGACACAACTTCTTTTTTTTTTACCTTTTCTTATAAACATTAATCTATATATTGCTTAATAAGCAAGCATTTGTTTTATGACGGATGCTCGCAGTATAAAACCGATTTTGACAATAAATATATATGTCATTTGAAAGTCATTCAATTGCAGCTTTATACAAACTATATTTGATAAAAATCGGTTGCATATTTTGTGCGTAAAAGGCTTAAACAATCGGCACTCGCACAACGAAGCAAACATGCATATGTCTTACATTAAATACAAATTCATATAAGCAAATATTAAACCATTGTATGCGAGCAGTCAGTTACAAGTTGTTAAGATTGAGCAAGTACGAAAGAGATGGAAGATTACGTGTTTTGCTACACTACAGTATTATTTTGATGACTGTCTCTTTCTTTGTAGTTGTTGTGATTGGCGCAGAGTGAAATAGCAATAGCAATAAACGCATAAATGCAATAATATGCAAAATTATTGCTAGATTTGGGCCGATAGAGTGGACCATACATTAAAGTAATTGTCTATCTTTATTTAGCAGCCTTTATTTATGCATGAGTTCTCAGCTAAATAGTTTAGTAGGTTGTGTTTCTGCTTATATCAGCGTTTAAACTGTTATCAATTCAAAAATAACTCAAGGTTTCTAACGCCAATTTCGCTGTTAGTTGAAAGTGTTACGATACTACTTACTTACTTGGGGGATGGAGTCGTTTGCCATTCTCTTGGGAGCAGCCAAATTACGAAGTATCTTCCATTATTACACTGCTATAATATTTACTTTATTCTTACTCTTTTCAATTATGTGCATCGTGATTAACAATCGCAATCCGGACGATTTTTTGGTCCGGACCGTAACCGTGGATGAACCATGGAACCATTGGCGCCAAAGAAGAACAAGCTGGGTCTGTCGGCTAACAGAGTTATGGCGACAAATTTTTTTGGAAACTACGCGGCATTATGCCTCATTGAGGCGTATATTACTGCAACCTGAAGAAAGATTTTCGTATAAAAAATTTTAGAAATATGTTAATCGCAGTGTATTGAAAACTAAAATTTGTATTCATCCAAAACTATGTGTTTTTCCATTGATTTGAAAGGAGTTTTCAGCTTGCACATGTATCGACTCAGCTGAGGCGATTTTCTTGGCATTCAAATATAACTGATATGAATTTTTATCATTGGATATTGCTAACAAAAAATCAGATGACAACTCATGAAAGGCTGATTGAAGCAATTATTAATATCAAAACTTAGCAACCGAAAAATTATATATGCAATTAATCTACATAGTAATAAAATATAGATCTAAAATCATGACAGAACAATTTTCATCAGAGACTCCATTTCTCAAAGTCAATTTGGTCGCTTCAAACTCAAGTTGTACATGGGCTCTGATGGAGTTCGATCGAAACGCTTCGACAATCGCGAAATAGAATTTCACTCAAAATATTTCATAGTTACATTCTGTCAAAAATGGAAATGTCATCGAAATAGAAATTCATCACATAAAGAATTGATATTGCGTAAATGTAGCAATTTATAATTTTTTTAATTCGATTTGCGAGTTCGGCAGACTAAAATCTTGTGTACATGCAAAAAAAAATATATATGGCATCGAATGTATTGTACAGTAGCAGTTTTAACATTGCCGTCCACTTGCACAGCAGCTAAAGCTTAATTTCATTTATTTGCACTTGTTTTGTTTATTAATTTTAAATTTCGTATGGTTTACATAATTATGTACTTAAATCTTCAATATGGAAAATATCGCGAAGTCCTTCAAATGGAGTCATTATTCCCGTGAAGAAATTCTTGTCAATTATGCAAAATATAAAATATTGTTCCCAAAACTCAGTTATTTATTATTAATATGTATTATTTTATTTATTAGTTTTATTTGGATAAATTTGTTTGGCTTAGTTTTCAACTTTTTGGGGAACAAGTGCTAAATGAACTTGGGATTTATGAAATAATGGTATCGAACAGATCATCTATGAGAAATTAATTTTCTACATTTTAATATGGAATTTTTTTCCCATAAAATCTTGGTTAACTCAGCGACGAATAGGATATATTATTCCATCAAGAAATATCGACCATAGATAACCGCGTAGTCAGAATGCTAGCTAATTATTCCGATGTGATGTATAAACGGAGGACAACACTTAGAGACAACAGAGAGACAACAGAGCATGAGCTTGGATTCATGAATATTTGGCTTCGCCGTTCATGTTGATGGTTGGCCGGGCATAACTCATGACTTTTTGCGCTAGGGATTATCATAGCTTATCCGCTCTTCATCGCCAGTTACAATTCGTTGCAAATTTCCTACCTTTTCTGTCGTTTGAGCAGCTGTTCACAGCCAAATCGTCAACTTCGAACTTGTTCGTCTGTGTAGGTCGTTCCTTGCATTCCAAAATATGCCATACAAACTTTTCGCGTCGTCAACAAGCAGCTGTAAAACATAGACTAATTGTCGCATCCCGCTTAAACTTGGCATGCATGTCAATGACAGTGACAGCAAACTTAAGAAGAAGAAGAAAAATTACCGATTCGGCTTACCGTTTCGGTTTAAATCCACCAGTCCGGGTCTATTTCGTTCCAGAGGTATACTAAAATGACAATGGCAGTGGGTTTACGAGGGAATACACTTTGGAAAGTAGAATATTGGAAAGGCACTAGTCACGCCATCTCTTAGGAAACGCTGCGAACTGATTCATACGTTATTCTTGAAATGTTTTTCCGTTCGTACGACCGTCTGTTTGAAGGCGACTATAAGATATAGAATCCACATGTTTGCATATTTAGCACTCCTATTCGCTCTTCAGATAATGGAGTTAATTATGAGCTTGTCATAGAGAGACATTCGATAGATTGTATTCTTTTATTTTCAATCAAAAAATGTTTATCACAGATTATAAATAGTAAATCAAAATTTTATGCGATGTTTGGTGAAAATCTTATAAGTTGAAATTCTTATAAGTTGTACCTAATATTTTGTTCATGCTTGTTTATTTATAGATACAGAAAGCAAATATTTGATATATGCCTTATTAAAGTATCTCAAACAGGTAGTCAACATATATTTTCACTCAAATGCAACGTTTTATGTTTTCATAATTAAAAGCAATAAACGCATACATAAAAAAAGAAAGAAAGAAAAAAAACGCACACAAACATTTCAGAAGATACATCATAAATATGTCGCTTCGCTTGATAATTTCAAAACTAGTTAAAATCAAATCAAATGCGTCATCAAATCAAGCCTTATAGCAGCATTAATTTTCAGCACATAACTTCTGCTGGCATGCAACACGTGATCGATTTGAAGTATCTTTGTATCTGTATATACATGCAAACATATCTATGTAGCATGTAGCTGCTAACGCACGCATTAACATAAATTAAATGAAAAGTTTTTGTATCTCTTTTTGTTATTGTTGTTGTCGTTGTTGTCGTTGTTGTTGATTTTTAGAAATGTTATTTTATCAAAAATTCAAAACGATCTCATCATAAATATGAAATAAATGTGCGCGTTGATAGCGTTATACTACAGATACCGCGCGCTGGTCATTGCCCATTAAAATACTCAATGTGTAAGGTCTTAAATTTAAATTTTAAAAACCCATAAGCAATTCATAGTAGTATGTATTGTCGGGCTACCAAAACTCCTCAACTCGCCAAGTGAAAAGAAAATGTATATTTTATATTGTTGAAATACATACTTAAAGGCAAGCAACGATCGAAATCAATTCCGCTGCGCGTACTCATTCGTATACTATATGGGAACATATATAATTCAATCTGATTTCATTCGAATCTGTGTATTGGCATTTAAAACAAAATCATTTCAACTCGTTCAGCTCAGCTGCTACAACTTTTCTTTTATTGTGTTTGGAATTTTAATATTATAAATTCGGAATATTTTTTTTTTTGTTTTTTTGGTTTTTGTTTTAATGTGACAGTTCAACTTATTTGATAAAATACTAATATATCTCGTTTATTGGCGTTGAACTCAGCTGAACTTGAATATTTAAAACATGTCAACTGTTGTGGTTGTTTTTGGTCATAAGGCGCTGTGTGTGTGTGTGTTTTTTATCATGCATAATTGTGCAGATACAAGATAAATAGATAGATAGATGCATGAATAGATGCGCAGTTCTTTTTGCTGTTTGCTGCAGACAACTGATAAGATTACGCACGCGCACAGCATGCAGTTTGTACAGTTTGCACACTGACGACAGCTGCTTGTTATGCTGTTTACTTTGGCATTAGTTACGCTTTCGCTTTGCTATGCAACGAGAGACATGCGCAAATATATAGATAGATAGATAGATAGATACAAATGTATCTTTTGGTGTCGCCCAACATCAAACAAACAAATATTTAGTACAAGCAATGGTCACTCAATACATTTTTGCTGCCTGGCTGTACATGAGCAACCTGCTGCTACGCTTTTTTTGTTTTTACAAGTGTCCACTGTTCGTCCGTCTGTCAGTAAATTGCGCAATTCAGGGGTCAACTGACGACAGTCGCCAGCCATGTCACAGTCAGAGTCACAACAGTAGAAGAATGAAGCATGCGGAATTTCAATTTCATTTCCATTGGGTTTCTTTTCTTTTAAGCTAAAGGCGCTCAAGATTAAAGCGCGATTAACATTTGTTGAAATACAATATCTGTCAGACGTGAGACTTGCATGTGGCATAATAAATCACAAAAGTTGACATTTTTTCGTGCAGCGTTTGTCACTTTATATTATTGTATGTATTTCTGGTTTTTTAATGTTTTGTTTTTTTTTTTTTGGGGCATTCTATGGCTTGTTCTGCACCTGTGCCATATACAGCGAAAGATCAGCTCAAGATCACCAAAAGTTCCGCTGCTGTTACCTTTTTTTTTGAATGTATTATTGTATTATGTATCTACAAGCCTCATTACGCATTGTTTCCGCTGTTCTTTTCGTTTGCTGCTCGTAAAAATGGCATATATAATTTTTATTATTCCCAAAATTGGAGCCGTAA
Source organism: Leucophenga montana (assembly GCA_035044765.1). Lineage (NCBI taxonomy): Eukaryota > Metazoa > Arthropoda > Insecta > Diptera > Drosophilidae > Leucophenga > Leucophenga montana. The sequence goes on from JAWNNQ010000255.1 coordinate 1,524,742, forward strand.
AGGCTGCCACTATTTTGTTTGATAACCGGAAAGCGACATGCGTAACTCTTGTAAGTGGCGACGGGTGACTCCGTTTGTAGCCGTGTGTGTGGTATTGAGGAAGTAATGAGTAGTAAGTATCTCAGCATTACATCATTTATTTTTTTATTATTACCATTTAAGCCAGATAGCTAGAAGTGATACCGATCTACGAATTTTCAAGTGAAATATTTTTAAAATGCTATTATAATCATTTTTAATTTGATTATAGAAATTCACACAGCATCAAATATGGAAAGACAGATTGTGAGTGAGAGTTTAATGCTATCGCCCAAAACGATCCATAGCAATACTATCGTTATTAAATGTAAGAAATTTTAAACTGTTTGGCTGTATTATTGCAATTAGCTCATCAGAGTCCTGTGCTACATCGTTTGACTTAGCCCTAACTTTTTCATATATCCTGCTGGATTCGTTTTTGTGGTATGCATCTTGAAAAATGTTTCTTTCATCCGGAGTACAGCTTCTATTCGATTAGATATTTCGTATAAAGCGTATTAATGCTTCGATTTCAGCAAAGTTAATGTTGTTTTGTTTTTATTTATTTTTTTATGGTTTTGCTCATAAATTTCATTGTTGAACATAATCGATTAATTGCAAAAAATGCATTTTTTCGTGCGATTATAAATAATCGATTATTTTCAGTAATCCATAAACTTTAGGAGTTTAGCAGGTAGCATGTATTAAGATTGTATGCTCAGTTGAAAGCTGAACATTCCCGTTTTTATTTGGAGCCATATGTATATAAAGAAGTTTGAAGTCCAACGTTTGTATAGGAACCCTTTGTGGCATTCAGTAGATTCTATACTGATATTTAGGCTTCCACCCAACTAAAGCACCGAAGTCAAATAATATGTGATCTGGTCCTGAGGGCCCAAAGGCTATTATATTGCATATGCATATAACACTTTATTGCAGCCTTTGGGCGCTCAGGAGCAGATCACGTATTATTTGCCTTAGATCCGAATTTCAGTGGTCTAACGATATATTGAAAAGAGAAATAGAATGGCAATGGAAATACCAGCACGTTGTTAAATTTACTGCAGTATATCAGTAGATCTTTGAAAACAATGATATTAATTAATATTTTTTTTGGCTATTAATCGATTAAATTTTTTGGTGGAAAAGAGTAATAAGTTACAAGAAGTTAAATAAAAAAGGAGGGTCATTGCTCTGCTTGAACTTCAATTAAATCATATGCTTATTCTAATCAATTATTCGACTATATTTTTTATGAAAATCGATATATCGTAATCAATTTTCGCAAAGAAATGATTTTTACAAGTTAATCAATCTAATTGAACAGCTCTACTATTAGATTAGAAGCCGCCCATATTAATATGTAGTTCAATAGAACAGGCCTGAAATTTGGTATGTATATCGAGTATATAAGCGAGGAAGATAGAAACTTGAGTTCTAATTTTCATAAGAGATGGTCGATTAATTGGTTTAAGTCAATTTATTTAATCCATTAGCGTACCCGCCGTTTCCGGCATGCGTTGATATGGCCCTCTTGTTTATATATTATGTTGGGGCGCAGCACAGCTTACTTTTCCAGTGTATCTTACTTTTTCGTTCCCCTTTTACAGATGAACCAATTCTTATCTTTCTTTTATATTGTGACGTGGCACCGCCCATTTTTAAGTTAATCTTATTTTTCCAAGTCTTCATTACATATGTAAATCAATTGCCGAAAACGCAACGACTTAAAATTCAACTTGAGCACTCAGCCCGCCAATTTTGCTGTCAGTTTGCATTGTTCCTTGTCACGATGGTAATTTGTTGATAGTTTTAGAACAATACATACATTTGTACCAAATCTTATCTATATGGCAGATAGGAGTGGTGTATCATATTACTCCCAGTGCTCATTACATATGTAATAAATTTCATCCACGTGCATCAATTAGTTGCCTAAATAGCACGAATTTGGTATTTTTCTTATATGGCTGGACGTCGCACCGCTCATTTTATCCAAATGATATATGGCCAGAATCCTTTCCTTGATCGATAGTAAAACACTCTATAAATTTATTAACGATCGATTCAATAATTTAGACTATAGTCTAGATGACATACAGACAAACATTAATTCTGTGGCGTGTTCCGGTTTTCACCTTCGTGAAAATTTTGCATATACACAAGTGAAAATATATATTTTTTTTCTTGGATTGAATTAGAATATTGTTAATTTGCAGCAGTAGATGAGATACTTTTTGTTTTTGTGTTTTTGTGAATAATCGATTGTTTTAAATATTTGTAACTTCTTTGGCACTGCATCCAGAACATCGAGGAACGCTTGCTATCTTTAATTGCATCGAAATGTTTGGTGTGTATTTTCGGTGTAAGGATTATATTCCATAGCAAATGACTTTGAATTTACCAATAAATAGAATGAGATACTTTATTTCAGCATTTAAGCTTAGTACTACACTTACAGTACATCAATGTGTGTAGTTTCTGTGTTCGATATGCGATTCTTGTATAGATGTGGCGAAAATACATCGCTTTAGGATGTTCCATTTTAAGCTGGAACCTTCCTGCGTTCTAAGAGTTTATAATGACTTCATTGAGACAGTTGAGACGCAGATATTTAAGCGCTGCAACAATATCAAAACTTCCACCTAAGGGGTACATACATACCTACTCATTGCTATCTTTAGCTCTTAAATCAATTTTCATTTAAAATTATGCACAGAAATATCTTTTAAATGCAAAGACAATGCGCTTGATATCTTAACTTCGTTTGTCATGCATCAGCATCACTTTGTACCGACATCTATTTAAGTATCTATCAATACATCTAACACTGCAACGCATCTATGCATGCACATGCCGGCATAAAACTCAAATTTAAACAATTTTTGGCGTTTTTCGATTGTTTCCATTTCATTTTCTAACGCTCAAAACGCGTGGCTTTAATTTAATATCTCTAAATAGCCTGCCTTGCCTTCGTGCCTGCCTGTCTGTCTGTGTGAATCTGTGAGTACCTGCAGCTGAAAACCCACATGCGCTTTGATTTCCAGCGATAATCAAAAAAAAAAAAAAAAAGTATCTATCTGACAGCATTTCGTGTATCTATTAGATGCTGAGTGCCAAACGACGATGCAAAGTATTTTGACTAGATTTCCAGAAAACAATTTAAATTGATTTCAATCAAATGTTGTATGCCGCTTTGTTTTCGCCTCGAAAATCATTTCAAATTGGTATTTTTTTTCTATATTTATTTTTTTTCTTTCTACTATTTCGACAGAAACAAAAATCCAAAGAAATATGTTAGAAAAAAAAAAGATGAAAAAGGGACACACTCAATGAAAGATCACATTTAGAAATTTGACTTTATAATGCGCGCATTCGAACTGTGTGCGCTTAGCCTATGTGTCTCTTTGTAGGTGTCTGTGTGTGTGTGTGTGTGAAAGAGCCAAAGTATCTATAAGATACAATATCGGATTAGTTGCCTTTTGTCGGTGTATATTGTTGGCATTGGCTCTGAAGCTCTACGTCGGCTGACTTGACTTGATTGAAAATCTAGAAAATCAGGTTAATAGCTTAGGTGACAGCGTGTAAAGAATATAATAGAATAGAATAGAACAGCAGAGAATACCACAAAAATCAAAAAACAAAAAATCCATACAAAGAATTTATAAAGAAAATGTATTATTAGAAGCAAAATATCGAAAATGTTATAGCGCACTCTGCTTTGGCTGCTGCTCCTCGATACTTTGTGTTTGATAAGATTGATTTGAGCTGATATTGTTGTATGTATCTACATTTTGTATCTATGTATCTGCGCGCTTAAAAGGCGGCACAAGCGCTCAAATCAAACCAAACCAAAGCGAATTGAAACGAATTGAAATGAAAACGCTCTCAGCTTTAGCATTTTGCGCTCGATCTCATGACCTCCGGGCGAAATTTGTTGTTAGCAATGCATATAAATTCAATTAGTTTGCTAGCTTGTAGCGCGGCACAAGAGCAAAACATGTAGATACAAAGATAGTACGGCACATTCCTGCGTCCCTTATATCGTATATATATATATATATATATATATATATATATATATATATATATATATATATATATATATATATATATATGTATATAGGCATAAGTATATGATCGACCACTTAGGCTTTGTGCTTTCAAACAAAAAAAAAAATAAAAAAAGCTAGCTAGCTGACAGACAGACAGACAGTCAGTCAGACAGCTAGACAGCTTGATAGAGAGGAGGCTGAGACTTCTTTGGCCAACATTGTCGTCGCTTACAACGTCATCGAGCGGCGGTGGCTGGAGCGGTTTTTTTTTTGTCTGTTTGCGGCATGAATATGCAGATTCTCGACATGTATCTTATTGTATCTATTTTCAATTATAGCCTGTTATGGCGTATACTCTATACAATTTTCGTTTTGTTGTAAAGTCTTTTGTCAAATACGCTTTTTTTTCATTTTGTTGTCTACAATAATTCAAAGGTTTTTACCGCCAACAAGATTTTTTGGCAGTTTCAAATAACTCAGTTTTGAGCATATCTCTTAAAACTTAAATACTTACATCGATAGCTTAGCTAGCGCATGAAAATGCTTAGTTTATTAGCCCATCACTCATCTAGCTCATTCGCTAAAGTGTTTAGCTGCGCTTGCACTCCCCAAATGCAATGCCAAACGTCATCATCATCCTTAGCAGCTTTGTCATTTTTGCGCACGGTTGGATACAGAACGCCAATGGTAGCTACTAGTCTATAGATAGTACATCTAGCGCTGCCCAGTTGGGCGTTGACTTGCAACGCGCGTCGGCTCCAGTTTAGTTTGAAGTTGCATGTATCTGCAGGTCTGCAGCTCTGCAGTTCTGCAGTTCTGCAGTCATACGCAATTACATTTGACTTACGAAATGCATATGAATATTTTCGCGCAGCGCATAAAATTAATTACTAAAGTGGCAGTGAGAATTACTTCCGACCGGTTGGGATGGTCGAGCTGGCTGGCTGACTGGATGGCTGCCTCTCAGATTTTGCTGGCTGCCTGCTTGCCACGCCTTTCACTTTGCTGCCATTGGAGCCGCAGCATTGATTTGCGCTTAAATGCATTTGTGATTTATTTAACTTTGACTATGGAGCGAGGTGCTGCCTCTGAGTTGTTCATAATCGTTAGCGCTGCGGCCATAGATGTCATGAGTTTGCTTAGAATCACACAGTTTGCAGTTTGCTGGTGGCAAAATATTAGCTAAACACTTTGCTAAATAATCGCTACTTTATGGCCGACGCTTTTGACAGTTTGCTGTTTTGACTTTTTACGCACTTTTAAGCACTTTTTGTTTGTTTGTTGGAAGGGTATCTAAATGCATTCCACTGGCGTACTTAGCTTTGATTGTTTATTGCGACTGATGTATCGCAATGTATGTAGATTTCCTGTATGAAAATATTAACGAATTGAATTTCATTACTAAATAAAGTGTATGTTGGGTTTAGCAGTGGAAGTGTTACCAATTAAAAATTGTACTGTTGCCAATTATATATGGTACTTGTATATCTTGAAAGTAATTCAACAAAAGTTTTGCTAGTGCTCTTCTTAGTATTGGCTCTGATGTAAACTTGAGAAAGTTTAGTTGTTCCCAAGCCTTACTCCTGAAGGAGTTGAGAAAATAATATCCGAAAAAAATCTTTTAAGTAAGATAAAGATTCTGGGCTCAGTTGAGCAACGAAATAAAAGGAGATCTTTCCTTGAGTTATTTGGATCTGGCATATTTTTCATGTTATATCTGGCCTTTGGAGTTGAGTATCTTACAAAACAAGACCGTATCTAGAACATCCTAGCATACTGAAATAATTGTAATTGCGCTCAGTCTATTGTGGCATTACATTTATGGGTGCAATTTTCATTCTCTCCATGGAAGAAAATGATCTTTTTACGCCAGCCACTGTGACTGAAAGATCGGCCCACATTTTAAGACTAAAACTTGCGGTGGAAAAATACATACAAGTATGGATGTTGCATCATAGTATACGAGAAGTTTCGAAAGCAATATAGAAAGTAATACAGTCAATAGTTGATATTATAATATAAAATGATACAAACAATGAACGTAAACGTAATTTTGCTGACGCGGATACCTTTCTACAAAACACTATTACAAATAAACACTTAACTATAAGAGTTGTCTTTTATATTATGTGCCTATTAAAAATAAAAAAACAAGAATAATTTATGATGAAATCGACAAAACCCTGACTAGAGACACTATTTCTATATTATTTTCGAAAGTTTTCCGCAATGTAGTCGAAATTGCAATTTGAATTATCAATTCTTACAAATTCTTACAAATTGTTCAAAAAATTTTAATAACTTCTTCTTGTTCCTGTTCACTGCAAGCCACATTTTATCTTAACCATTTATTTTATCACAACAAAATTTTCCTAAATGTTTTGCTATAAGAGTAGCAAAAAATTGCTTCATGCCGTACGTGACTGATGATCGTTACGGAGATCGAAACACGTGACTCACTTGCTGAAATAAAATGTTTGCAAAGAAAATTTTGTCATTGGTTCTTATCTATTTCTTAATGTATTAATTAACCTCAAATGAGCCACAAAAACTCATATATATATATTTAAGAACTTTAAGCATTTAAGAGACTGCATAGTGCGATTGAAGCTACAACCTTAACATATGTTTTGAAGCTTCGGCATATCTATTAAGTCGGCAACAGCTCGATCGATCTTTAGTTCTTTCCGTTCATTGTTATCAGCGCCAAATCTTTAAACAATAATTCATTGCAATGAGTTTCTCATTTTAGCGAACGACTTTAATGTATTCTGACAGTAAATGAGATGCACCGAATTGAGCACAGCATGGAATGCGCATTGCACAATTGTTTTATAATTTTAATTCATATCAATTTCAATTTGAATTTCACATCACATCACATCAGATCAGATCACAACAGAATGCAGCTGCAGTTGCTCGTTGCACAGCAATAAACTTAATATTTCCGCTTTTTAAAATTATTTATTAACGCGCGGCAATTGTTTATCAAAATATTTTGATCCTGCAGCGCCTAAGCATAGCAAATTAGCCACGACAATGAGAACGTCTGGTCTGGTCTGGTCTGGTCGGGTCTGGTCTGTTTTGGTCTGGAGGGACAACCCAAATGTCGAACTGTTTGTCAGCATGATGAAGATGAATATATTCTATATAAGTATACGAGTACATACAATGTGTAGAGGAGACGTCATGTTGCACGAATGATCTTACACCTTGGCAACGAGCAAATGAATACATCAATTTACAATTCCGATTACGAATGCAACTTTTGCATTGTCATAGCGCTGCGAGGATCAAGAGAGGATTTCGACTTAAGATCGCTGCTGCTGATCAAAACATGACAAGAGGCTCATGCCTGGTTGGTTGGTTGGTTGGCTGAATGTCTTTCCATACGCGTGTCCGTCCGTCCGTCCGTTCGTCTGTCTGTCCATCTGTCCAGCGATGACGACACAGAATTCTGCATTTTGAGTTTGGAGAAAAATTTTTATTGTCGTTTCGTTGTAAACGCCTTGATATTGTGGTTGCTTGAATCACTGCTGAATCATCCATAGCGATTATGTCGGCGACACTTGTCTTTTCAGTTTTGTTGCACTAAAATACACTCCAGATAATAAATCATGGCGCAATATGCGCAAAGCGCTTTGATTTGATACTACTGCACGTATAGCGCAGAACTTGACTATGTTTATAAAGAAGATATTGTCATGTTGTACATGTTGATCAACAGCTACTTCGAAGAATGCCATAATCGGAGCGGACCGGACCGGACCGCACACGCCATGCCATGCCATGCATGTGAAGCTGCAACTTCATGGATAGAAACCAAATAAACTGTTTGCATTTGTGCTTTGTTAGATACGCTTTGCTCTTTGATGCCTTCAAGAGATGACGACGACGATGATGTTGATGTTGATGATGAGTTTGATTTATGTTTATAATGATGTACTACGTTGTTAGACAGGCAGACAGACAGGCAGATATACAAAGAAAAAAAAAACACAAGTGTGAGTGTAAGTAGGTGGTATAAATACCTGATATTGATTTCTATCAGTTATTTGTTATATTGTATTTCGAAGCAGTGCCTTCATATTGTATCTGTGTAAGCGACTTGGCGCCATGGCGACTGCGTCACGTGTGCGCATGCGCATTTCACGCTGAACTACGTATCTGAAAACCAAATATAAAATTTTAAAAATAAAAAGCTCAGTGGGAATCAGGCAAACGTTTTGTCAGATCTAATGCCTGTAACTACTTACTACTGAAATTAGTTACGCATTCCAAGCGGGCGATTGATCGAGCAAACGATTTCGTTATGGCTTTGTAAGCTACAAGATGAATGAGGCAACCTTCAAAAATATTTCTGTTTTTTTTTTTTAATACCCTTTAAACATAATGTGAAAAGCGTGGTTTTTAGTTCGTTGAAAATCAGCTGAGGCCACGGAGACTTTATTAAATTTAAATATTCTTGATCAGCTTAAAGAGTCTAGTCGATCAACCTTGGCCATACATCTGTCTGTACGTCTGCTTTTTGAAGACTCTAAAAGATGAATATTGGTTTTAAAGATAATAGCATAAAACTAGCTGCCCCAATTCAACGTTATGAAATTTCTGTGATGTGTGTTGTGATGACACCATACAGTTAGTTTTTTTTATATTGTGTTGAAATTTTGTTTGCCATAGTTGAAAGCGAGAAAGCAATAGTAATATCGTTCAATCACAATAATACCATTACTATTTTATAAAAATAAAATACAGAGGTGACTTTCGTTAGCTTTAACTTAACTTAGAATTGGCCATTACTTAATTTCATAGCAATAGACTTTACAAAGAGTACCATTTACTTTACAAAGAGTACCATTTACATTTAAGTTTGTAATGCATTAAAGGTGATTTCGTAGACTATATCCCAACCACTTTTACGGATAGTCCCATACAATCCCGCCTCGCCTCGGTTGGCTTGGGGGGTAGACAAAGAAAATCGTTATGAAATTGTCAAATCAGCAAGAACTATGGTAAAGCGAGAAAGTGAAAGAGAGGGAACAGCAGCAAACAAGTACAACGTATATGCAAGTAATGTACACATAGTATTCCCTCTCTATCTGCTCACTCCATTTATATATATCTTTCTCTCTTTCTCTCTTCCTCTCTTTCTCTCTTTCTCTCTTTCTCTCTTTCTCTCTCAAACTCTCTCTGCGTCTTTCAATGCATACGCTTATACAGTGGCTTATGTTTATATAGCAGACTTGACCATATAATGCAGTTCAAAGTTAAAGCATTATGGCAATATTACAGAGCTAGAATGACGCTTTAATATGAATTTGCGCTATGTGTCTAACGTATTTGATAGCAAAGCATTTTAAATTTATATGAAACGCTTGAAATTTAACTTCCATCAAAAGACATAACTAAGAAGTGAACTCTAAAAATCTGAGCTTTGAGATCGCTGGTTCGATTAATTTTAACTCCGACATGCACTGCTGCACTGCTACACGGCCATACTTTTCACACAGAGTGTGAGTAGTATTAAAAAATATAGTCACAATGTTTGCAACGCCTCTAAGAAAGCTGATTATGCGCGTATAGATGGCGCCAATATAGTAAAGTAAGCATATAAACGACAAATAGCCATATTGTGAGCGTGGTAGGATTTACATCCGAAATTTCTACTAAACTTGATCTGTGTCTGTATCAGAAACAGATCTGAAAATCTAAAAATTCAAGTTTGAAAACTTTATAGTCTCCGAGATCACTTCAAAGTATGGACGGAAGAACAGACGTAGTTTTGAAGCTAATAGCGATGACACTAATAGAGTCAGCTGTGCCCTCTGACGCCCAATAGAGGGCGCTATCTTGTGTCATTTGCAAGCGGCATTTATTAGTTCTAGAATTAGATAACTAGATGGCGCCAACAGACGTACATAGGTATGTATGTGGATTTGACTTTATATCAGCACAACGAGACAAATTGATCTAGGCATGTCCGTCCGTCCATATGTCCATCCATCTTTATGTCTGTGTTTTGCGACTTATTCTCTTAATATTGTTTTAAAGTTTGGTAAGAAGTTTTTTTTTTCATGGTCACTAGAAGTTACAGCTTCCGTACAAAGTGTGAAGAGTATTAAAGCTACGCTTCCACCGAAGTCAGCGTTATCTTTTGATTTTCTCTTATATGCTAGTGTCACACAGCCCATTTTTTCCAGTTGATGTTATGCTTTAACCTGTAGGTACCATTCACATATATACATAATCACATCCATTTGCATCAAATGCTTTCAATTTTCAAGATTTTGTATGCAAAACTTTTCTTTTAAATATACAAGAAGATTCAATAAAATAGTTCCCTCAAATAGATTCAGATTGGACTTTACTTACTTACTTACTTAAGTGGCACTACAACTGTTTATCGCTTATGACCGCACGTAGGAAAGCACACCATTCGCCGCTAGTCATTGGCAATAGGAAGCTACTTTAGGTCATCATATACCTGGTCATGCCATAGTAAGCTCGGCCGTCCTCTCAGACACCTTTCACCAATTAAGTTCAGGTTTTTGTAGTATAGAGTGGTCCAGACTGGACGACTAATCTGATCTATGGTTTAAATAGAGCATACTCGACTGAAGCTGTAATTCTTGTTTCAAAGATGCAAACTATTTATCTCTTCTATTCTTTCAAACGAATAGATTACTTTCAACAGTTCGTTGAATAGTGAGATATCGACTTTCGAATTTGTAGAGCGCGGATATAGATATGCTATTTTTTTGTAGGTCTAGTTCTTAAAATAATGCATTAAACGTTATTCGAAGTTAGCTTCGATCTTGTCACTTTTACTAATTTGTTGAGACTCCAAACAATTACAAACTTCTTGGTTGCGCTCATAAAGAATATCTCAGCTTAGCTTGTAACTAAATAAAAATGTTCCTCCAATTTTTAATTAAGCTGCCTACTTTAGTTTTCCGCAGCGGAAAAGTCCGTTTCATTGGCGTTTGTTGGTGTTAATGAAGACAAAAGTTGCTGGTTAAAAAAAAGACATATTTTGTTTTTATTTGAAATTTTTTTAAGGAAAGATGCTGCTGCTGTTGATCATGATGAGCTGCTCAACGTTCAACTCAATTTGACATGATGATGATGCGGGCTGTCTTTATGCATTTCGATCGTCAGTCAGTACGTCATTCAGTCATTTAGTCAGCCAATCATTAATAATAAAGACCAGCAGCAGCAGCAGCAGCAGCAGCAACAGCAGCAACAGCAGCAGAAGTATTTATCTTTTGCTCATTTCTCGCACTCAGGCCAATAATTTAATTGTCGGCATATAATTTTTCAACTGACAATTTTCGACGAAAGCTACTTGCTTTCTATGAAATAAATCAGCCACACTAAACGGGCAAAACGCTGTTGTAAATAATCGTTGGCAATGGGATTTATGACAATGTCAAATGAGGTAGTAACAATTCAAAATGCGGTAGCTAGGTAGATACATACGTAGGTACATATTACTATGCATAGGTGGCTAAAGTCGTTGAAATTGGTCAGCGAAAAATTAGCAAAAGCTAAGCACTTCATTTTACTTCATTGGATTTGTGTGTTGTGTGCATTTAGGCGCCATAACCGTCCAAATGCGCTGATTTACTGCCATAGATACATTTGTATCTACATATATAGTACAAAATAGTGAGAGGCACGTTTTTCATAATGAATTATGTAGTTAGCATAAAGCAACGCTTTCGATCGTTCACGACTGAAGCAATTAGCTGATAAATATTTAAGCTATTTAATAATTCAAAATTCATTCGAATATCATCAACTAAATTGGAACTTGGATGATGTTGTTGATGATGAAGATTTTTTTCTCCTTCTCCTTCTCCTTCTCCTTCTTTTTTTTGTTTTGTTTTTGTTGACTTGAATTTTTTTATTAAAAAATAAGAAAAAACTTTAACTTTGGTGGAAGCAAAGCTTTAATACTCTTCACATTTGGGCGTTTTACTCGAAAAATTTAATGGAATTTAAAAATATTTGTATTTGGCATGAATTTCGTCTTTTTGACTGTTGTAGATTAGATAGTGGGTTGTGTATAATTTTGTTGCGCACATAATTATAAGAAAGAATTGAATTAAAATTTAAAGCAACTTTAGAAATAGCGGAGGTTGAACCTAGGTCGTCTAGCATGTTAGGTCGCGGGCTAAATAGTTGAGCTATCGAGTTCTCAAATGTTTACTGATAGAAATATACAATATTATTAATTGGTTTCACCTTCTGTATGTAGTTGACCAATATAAAAACAATTATAATTGAAAACATAATTGCTTTAATTCAAACATGTTCGATACAACAAAATCAACACAAAGTGTTTTTGTATGGGAGCTATAACTTCTAATGGATAAATTGCGGTAAGTTTTTAATTTAATTACCTACTGGTTATAAAAAGTATTAATACCAACTTTCAAACCAATATTTAAAAATTTGAGGGTATAGGACGGCAGGAGCGGACATCACTAGATCGATTGTCACGTCTCATCACGATTATATATACTTTATGGGATCTATCGTGCATCCTTTACGGCGTTTACACTCTTTATGAGTAGTACTTATAATTATTATTATAACATAATTAATTGCTTCAACTCAAACATGTTCGATACAACAAAATAAACACTTTTTCTATGCTATACTTTGATACTTGAGTGTATAAATCGAGTTAATTTTTGAACTTGTGTTGCTTGTGGTTACAAACAGTCCTCAAATCAACTATCAAATCAATATTTGGAAGGTTGAGGGAAGGAACGCACAGACAGGGAGACAAACAGATATGTAAACAGACGGACAGGGCTAGTTCGACTCGTCTTGATCACGAATATAGCTATCCGTATATACTGTATGGAGTCTCCACTGTTTCCTTCAAGGCGTTGCAAACATTGCAACTAAATTATAATACTATTCTCACTCTGTGTGTGATGATTATAAAAAAATTATAAAAAATTTAAAATAAAATACAATATAGAAACACGTAACTCGTTCAACTAATAATTTGCATATTATTAACTTCGACAAAAATTAATCTGAGAAATTTAAAAAAAGATTAATTTAAAGCGATCAATGAACGCCATTTGCTCATTAGGCGACGTCGAGGTTTGAGAAGAAAAAAAAAAAATGAACAAAGTCAATTAAAAATTCAAATGAAGCGTTCAAATACTAAGATACTTTTTTTTTCTTTCTTGTTTCAACTCAACAACTCAGCTGCTGCTTAAAGTTCAGTCAAAGTTTTTGGGATTACAAAAAGTTTTGTGTTTTAGAAAATAAAATTAAAACACGATCGGTTCGGAACGACGGATCGATGGATCGATTGTAAGCAAGGAGAAACGTAGCGCCAGATAAAACATTTTGAACAGACAGACGGACAGAAATCAGATGAAGATCAGCGCGCTATTTTTGCATGCTGACGCCGTTGTCGCTTTATTTATATATATATATATTTATGTATATATATATATATATATATATATATATCTTTTTTTGATTAATCAAAGGCTGCGCCAGTCAGGCAGACAGATCAGCAGTCGGAATCGTTGCCGTCGTCGTCGTCGTCATTCGATTTGGGAGCAGTTGCCGCCTGAAATTTTTGCAAAACTTATTTCTTTTGGTTTTTAGTTCTTTTTGCAAAAATCTGCAAATCAAATATTTTAATTAAAAACAAATGCAAATGGCAGCGCATTTCTTGTTGATTATAAATTGAATTTGAAAGTTAGAAAATAATTTAGCACATTGAGTATACGCAATGTTGTGCGCTGCGCTTGATTCGCTGTTTGTCATTGCTGCTAATTAAATTAATTTGTTTCAAATGCAAATATCTCATTTGTTCCAACGCAATATTTATGTGAGAAGCAAAAAAAAAAAAAAAAATCAAACTGATTTTGTTTGAAAAGAGTATTTGAAAGCTGAAAAATTTGGTACAGGAGGGTAGTTTGGTGAGACTCTTGAAATCAAATGGCAAAATAGCCTCAATATAATGATCTGTATGCTTTTCCAATTTTGAAAGTTGTACTTGCCTGTTTAAAATAGACTTTAGTTGGTTTAGCTATAAAAAGAAGAAGCACTATAATACATATGTACATCTAAAATTATCCAATATAGTCTAGATATACTCATAGTTCCAGAAAAAATTCGCTGGTGTGACTTCTTATAAAAGTTTCTATCAATTGAATCTGTACACAGAAAGTAAGCCTATTGCACATTAACCGTTCACATCTGCTTTCATTTTATCCAGGATAATATTTTAACGTATAACGGGTGCCTCATCTAGATCTTCGGTATTTCAACATTGAGTAACTCTGACATTTTTCAGCCGATTGCGACAAATTAGCAAGATTTATTTACGAATTTCTTTATCATGGTTTCGCGAATGACCTGTGGGTTCTCTGTTCCCAAAAACCGACAGTTTTGTTTACTAACTCGCCAGACAGTGAAAAATAGAGCTTCGTCCGTCATCAAAATTTTGTCCCAAAAACCAGGATCGGCAGCGATGTGTATTGACTCATAGATAAAATGGTATTGAATTGCGTTTTAGAAACGTACCCATTTTTCGAAATTGGCTAAAAAATAGTAAAGCGTTTTACTGCCGAGCTAATCTTCCGCTTTTGGAAACAAAAAGAAAATATTATAGTCTTGCGCCAAAAAAGAAAAGGTTTTTTGCAACGCATTGTTACTGGCGATGAAAAGTGGATCGATTACAACAGCCGCAAGCGCAAAAAGTCATGGGTTTTGGCCGGACAGTCATCAACATCCTTCGCAAAGCCGAATATTCATGGCATGAAGCTTATGCTCTGTATCACTACTACGAGCTGCTCAAACCGTATGAAACGATCACGGGGAACACTATCGGACTCAACTTATGCCTTTGAGTCGCGAACTGAAGCAAAAACGGCCGGAATATGAAGAAAGGCACGACAAAGTGATTTTGCAGCGTGACAACGCTCGGCCACATGTTGCAAAACCGGTCAAAACCTACTTGGAAACGCCGAAATGGCAAGTCCTACCCCACCTACCGTATTCTCCAGACACCGCTCCTTCCGACTATCACTTGTTCCGGTCGATGATACATGGCCAGACCCATCAGAAGTTCACTTCATGTGAACAGTGCAAAAAATGGGCCAATGATTGGATTGTCTCAAAAGACGAGTGGTTCTTCCGAGCTGGTATCCGAAAATTGCCAGAAAGATGGCAAAAGTTGTGGCCAGCGATAGACAATACTTTGAATAATATATTTGTAACCATTTTTGCACAATAAATCCGTAAATTTTGCAAATAAAACGCGCATTATTAATCCAAAGTCGCAATACATATCGTAGGATCTTCAACTGCAAACTCATATCTCATGACAATTAATTTAACTGGGAAACAATTATTTTGATTAAAACTGGTTTGTCGCAAGTACAATGCAAATGTCGCCGAATTGGTTAGCAATAAATAACTGCATAAAGAGCACACTGGTTTCGATGTAGTACTATGTGGTAAATATGGTATCCTGTTTATTGAATTTTAAGTAATATTGTTTGCTGTCGCCATTTCAGTACATCTGCGTTTTTGCAATAGAGTTTATTTGAGTTTATTACATCACAAGCACCTCGTGCACTTTAATTTTTGTAATGTTCTTCAGCAAACATTGATCATTCTCCAACATACATGCAGATGTTTGTATTAACCAGTAAAAATTACAACCGTCTTCTATGCTGCCAGTCACATTATTAAAATATATAAAAATAGTCAGGCAGTAACCTTACTTGTTTTTCGTAATTTCATTAAAACTATTACATTTTCCATGTCCAGGGTTTGCCATCCAGGTCAACTGGTTTAGTAGATTAGTAGTCAGTTTTTCTAAAACAGCTGACACGTCGAAGAGATGTATTTATGTCATGTGAGATACAAATACAGTCAAGCTGAAAAGAGACTTCCAAAGTTTGATGGTGATTATCTTCAGGCATTGCAATAGGTGGAATTCTATTAATAAGTATATCAAAACCAGCAACAACAAAAACAAGATCAAGAAGTTTTCCAGAGCTGTTGCGAAGATTATTACACTGTTGCATGGACAAAAAGACTATCAAGAAACTCATTTTTTACAGCTGGAATCAGCATAGAGGTATCAATCAAATTTGACCATCTTATATTAGTTAGATTAAAATAACTTAAAACAATAAGATGATCTTTTTCATGTAAAAGAGTAGCGATGCATGAAATCGCAGCGGCATGCTGACAGTAAATCCTCATTTCCGAAGAAGGAGGAATGTATGTGCAAGTAATGTATATGTTAAAACCACGAAAAGAAGTTTTAACACATATAAATTCAATGTCCTGTTAGATAATACCAATTTCCTCAGACAACAGAGTCGCCTCTGACTGATACTAGAAGAACACCACCACCAGAGCGATTGGCACGATCTTTTCTAAATGAAACAAAACTATCATTAAATAACTCAGTGTTAAGCGATTATATACAATTGCAACGAACGAAATCAGCTAATGATTCAAGTTTCTTGAAAGTATTCTCCGCCGTACCACATTATGGATAGCAGCCACATTGATAAGAACTCATCGAATTAGAGGGCTATAAGTGTGGAGGAAGCAAAATGTTCTAGCTATACCAGCAATTCGCTCCCGTGCTTTTCCGGTGCTTTCTTGATGATTTTGATTGCATTATACTGAATGCAGATTACGAATGTATAATTTTCTACTTACTTCTTAAACACATTAAACTGCCCTCTAAAGTGAAACTTTATTTTGATGATTCCAAATAAAATTATAAGACTAAGTATTACGAAATTTCACAGATCGCCGAATGAAACGTGTTAACAATAAATTTTCTCTGCCACTTCAACTAATAGTAAGACAATTTTCTTAAGCAATTGAAAAAAGAAAGATTTCCAGAAGATTTGTTCCATTCGGTGGCTGTTTGTTTATTTTGTATGTCGTAAAGTGCGAATAGTTTTCACTGCTGCTGAGTGTTGAGCTTTGATCTTTTGCCACAATGCTGACTAATCCAGTAGATTGTGATATATCAAATTGTGCATAAAAGGAGCTGGTTAGAATAATAAACAAATCTATCTAGAAACCGAATTGAGCATGCAGTAAAAATAAGGAAACAGCAACAATTAAATATTTATCAAAATTTACATAGAAACACTTCTATAGACAACAAAAACAACAACAACAACAACAACATCATCAACAAACAATCGCTCATTCCTATATTCCAATTTATCCAAAATGTATATAGTATGTACACACAAACTGAGATACTTTCTGGTAGATACTCGTCGCCATTTCCTTTTTGGTTCTTGCGACTTCTGTCAAAAGTTGACATTTCCCACATCTCATCTCAGCTCTTGGAACAACAACAAGAACAACAACAACAATTTAACATTAATTCGCAGTCAAATAATGTTGAATTTTTCATGCACAAATGTCGTCGTTGTCAAGTGTCAACATGCGAGTCGAAGCACGAATGTATCTACATACAATATAAATTTTCAATGGATAAAGTTGACAAACAAAAAAAAAAAGAAGGAAAAAAAGCGGCAAGCGTAAAAAATACCAAAAATTTTATTAAAAAAGTAAACAATACCAGTAACTGAGATGCTTGGGAGGAGCAAATGTAACTGAAAAGTGTAACAAACGTATTAACGCATTAAGCAAAATAATCAAAAAAGTGTGCCAGGAGGCGGGTTTTGGAACAAGGATCTGGCAAATGTGTGTGTATATCTCAAAAGTTGTTGCTAGACCAATTTCGAGTGCCCTCCTTTCACTCTCCGCTCACTTGAGTCCTTTGCCCGATGCTGCTGTTGTTACAGCAATTGCTCGCCCCGCAGTCAGTTCATCGTCATCATCATCATCATCATCATCATCCGGCAGTAGCCTGGCATTTAGTTCGTCGTAGTGTCGCTTGGCAAAATGTCAAATGTCAGAATTTGACATGCGTGTGACGTATCAGTGGCAGCTTTTACATTAATCAAATTCCCTTCACTTCTACGTTCGCTCGTCAAACAGCGCTCGAGCGGCTGAGTGCCAAATGTTGAGCGGTTAAACCGTACTCGAGTCAAACCCAGTCGTCGTCGCACTTGGATGATACGCATTGAATTAGGGTCTACTTTCGGGCGGCTGAGCCGTTAAATGTATCTAATCCGTGTTACAATACATTCTCTTTAGCGTAGGTTTTGAATTTGTTCTATTTTTAATTGTGAAAGTTAAATGTCATTTACAATTTATATGCTCTACATATTTTAACGTTGAGTATTTAGCGAGTACATTGAAAAAAAAAACAAGTATTACCCTTTACATCACTTCTTAAATAGCGGAAGTCAAAGCTTTAGCTATATTATTCAGATACTTTTTTATTGCATTGATGCAATTATTCTCGTTTAGTTTTTAAACATGTACTAACTAAATCTAAATTATTTTTTCAAACAGAAAATGAATTTGTCAATGTCCGTTTGGATGATTGAATGGTCAACTTAATGAGCACTAAAAAGTTGATTAATAAGTTTCGTTTTCTCATCCGCCGGTTAAATTGTCTGGGCAGGAACAACGCAAAGTGTGGCAACGCTGGGACAAAATCTATATACAATGTATATAAAACAAAAAACGTTTCATTTAAGATGCAATAATGTGAGGTTGGTTTTAGACCACTAATGCAAGGTACATTCGGTCCATTCATGAAGTCGATTTTCGACTTTTGCCATACAAAAATGTTCAATCACATCAAAGGGTGCCGTTACTCGCAAATAAATTGAAAATATTAGTGTGAAGTTAGCGCATAATACAGTCTGTCAACACAAAAACTCTGATCTGTCATTCTCATCAGCAAGTTTTATCATTTGTCAAATAATCGAATTAGAGAAAATAGTGAAAACCTCATAAATAATAAAAAAATATTTGTTTTCTTGAAATTTAGTGGTGGTTTTTAGTATTGGTTGCGATTGTAAGTGTTCATTCAAGTTTATCTCACTTTTTAAAGAAAAAATTGACTAACAATCAAATCTGAATCCAAAAATTGGAATTACACCGAAGAGCATTTGGAGTCAACAGTCAAGAGCAGCTCAAAAACCTGAACAACATGAAATACGATTAGAGTCACATAGGTTAAGAGAGAGAGAGAGAGAGAGAGCGGCAATCAAGAGCATTAGTAACACCCGAACAGGAAGCACGTAGTAGCACACGCCCGGTATCCGCTAGTAAGTTATAAAGCATAGAATACACATCTGTTTAACATTTTCCTTATCATTTCATCATATAAGTTTTGGTTAATATGGATGCTAATTGTTAGCTGTGCTGTTACTAGGGAAAGTTACAACAAAAAAATACCATGGATATTTTGGACAGGTTGTCCGTTCGGTAAGATTTGTAAATCTCTTGGCTTACATAATATTAGAGCTTATGGAACAATCGCTTGCATATCACCGTCGAACAACGTATGCATAACCATCTTTCATTAAAACAAAATTCCAAAGTTCGCCTTAAAAAGGGCCTGAGTGAAATTCCAATAAAGGCATGCATACGCTTGAGAGTCTTGAAGAAAGTATTAAGGTCTATTTGCCACTTTTGTTACATCTGAAGAGGAATTCATGCGACCATTTTGAAGGCTTCGTTAAGCAACATTGCTAACAAAATCTTCATTCTTCATTCATCATATTTACTGACACATCTTGATATTATTGGACAAAATTACCCACTAAAATTTTTGTTTTTTTTGTTACATTTCCCGGTTAAAACGATATTATTCAGAAAATTTTCGGAAAAAAAAGTCATTATTAAGCGGCAATACTTCAAGAAGTTATGGGCATGTCTTACCCCAATCGGTATGCACCGCATGCAATAAGTTCCAAACCAAATTATAAGTTCTTTGAGCTTTTTATGGAACCTTAAACTGAAGTTTAAAAAATATGAAGTAGAGACTAACTATATGCTCAAAATCAGTATAGAACTTAAAATATGGGATTGAACAAAATATTTTTCTGCAAACACAATTTCTCGGATTACAGAAAGAAAAACCATTTATTTTAAAACCTTAGATCAGTAATTAACCATAGGAATCCTTTATTAAACTGATGAATTTATGCCGCTTAAGATTTTAACAAGATACTCGTAACAATAAAATGAGCATCGCGGCTTTTCTTGTACTGGCTGACCGCAACGTTCCAATTATCAATGACCCTGTTGCACATTTCGGCTGGCTGTTCGGATGTTCAATGGGAGATTAACAAAAATTTTGAAACCATTGCTGTAAACAAGCGATTTAACATAACACACAAAAAAAAAAATAAATAAAATGTGATGCCAATTCACACCAAACTGGTGGCCAGTTATTTGGACCACATCACGAAATAAGCGAAGTGGCCACTAGGAATAGTCAAAGTTAGCACATTCCTATTACTAGATCCGATGTTAGAGAAACATACGTCATTGAAAATTTAAGAAAGTAATGAATTTCTGAAATACCTTCAACCAACAATCTCAGCAGAAGATTTCTATTTTTATTTAACCATTCTAAGAAATGTTGTTGCTAATTTCTTAAAAAGCTTTCTTTGCACTCTGTCTTTTCGATGGTGTATCACTTCTATGTGTCGTTTGGTACAAGTATTGGCTGATCTCCTCCAAAAAAAAAAATGGCATTACCAAATATTTCAGCAAGTCTAGACATTTTTCCGTTATTTGTTTTGATTTTCATAGGTGAAATACATATTTCAATGGGTTTTGATGAATGAAGCATACACGCGACTCATAAACAATGCTGAAACACCGTATTTCTGAATCCATCTAGCTCGAAAAGATCGTAAGAAAAATCGAATAGACGTCGGAAATGTGGTTCGATTGTTTTGAGCATAGAAACTTTTGTACAGAACTAATCTATTTATCTATCCGGTGTACTGTTCAAGATTTTTGGAAAGAGATTTCTATCAGTTATGTAAACGCAAATGTTGCTACTACCACAACCTTTCTTCGATCTTTTCTTATTCTTTGGAGTTTATCAGAGGTTTTATTTGACCTTTTTTGGCTCTTCCAAAGGAACTATGAAAAGTAAATGAATCAAAGATATATGAACAAAGAGTTGAACACAACAGAAATAAATTTATACGCACGATTGGCCAGGCCAATCAAAACGCATAATTTGAGCTTTCGACGTATTTAAAGCTTTTGAAGATGCTTTTGAAAGTAAGTCATCGTGAAGTTGTTTGTCTACTATACCGTTTTTTTTTTTAACAGAACATTGTTTCATCTTAATTTGTGTTAAAGTTTCTTCCAGAAGTATCGTCGTAGCATTCAGCAATTCAGGATTAATATTCCAAAGGATTAACACTTAATTCCAGCTGTTTCATAAACTGTGTGCATTAAAACCTCAATTTTCGCAGCACATTTTGTGCAAAGGATATTTGAAATTCATATGCAAAATTTAACCAAGCAGAAAATGAAACATTTCCGCAGATGAAACCAGAAATTTTTCAAATGAATGCCGCTTTGGAATCTTCTTCGCTCTATTCACTCTCAGTGCACACAGACAAAAGAACAACAAACACATTAACACTTTGCACCAGCAGCAACTGCTGCGACAACAACAACAACAAAACGCAATAATAACAACAAACAATAGAGTGGCAAAGTGGCAAAAATGTTGTTGTTGTTGCATGTATCACCCCAACAACTGAAAATGAAAGCAAAAGCAAAAGCCTGTCACAGATCTGTCAAAAAACGAGAAACTGCAAACAATCACAGGAAGTTGCTCACTCAAGCAGCAGCAGCAGCAGCAGCAGCAACAAAAACAAGCAACATAGAAGAAGCAGCAACAGAAGTTGCCACATGCAACACCAAATAAAATAACAAACAACAATTTCGCGCATGGCAAGTCAGATAATAAAAAAAAAAGAAAAACAGAAAATGAATATCTTATATGTAAAAGCCGGGAAAAGAAAAACACGCGTAAAACTAATAATTGTCAAAAGTCAAAGTCAATTTGAAATTCAAAATTTCATGTGGCAGTCTCTGACGTCTGTGGCAACAGCGATGGCAGCGGCAGCGGCAGCGTCAATGGCAGCTGAAGCGAACTGTTAATGCCTGTCAAACCGGCACGAAAGGACCAACGACTTCTAACAAAAAGGACATGCATAAAATGAAACTATTGTGATTGTGTTGATGATGATGATGACGATGATGGTGATGGTGACGCTGCCGCGGCAATACAATGATGAATTCGTTTGACGCAAAAACCTGAATTTGTGATGAGCATTGAAAATGTCAACCACCAAAACCCAACACCCGACATAAAAAAAAAAAAAACTAAATAGAAAACACCAGATACAAAATGTTGCAAAAAAAAAAAACAAAGCCAAAGTCAAAGTCAAAAAGGGACGCATTGGAAACTACTTGTAAATATATATGCATGGAATTATAGTATACGCATATAAATGGATAAATGTCGCATTTGCTGCAATTTGTAGCAAGCCAAGTGAGTGCTTAACCCAACACAACCAAATCGAGTGGCAGCGTAGCGTACAGATAGACGAGGTAGGAGTGATAAGCAATAGGATGTGGCAATAAATCAATTTAACAGCAGCAAATGTATTTATATTTTTTTTTTACATCAGTAAATTTGAGTGTTCACATGTTCTGGAAATAGTGCAAAAGTGCACAAACGGCGTCGTGCGCACACTTGTGCAAAATAAAATGTTGTCACAGTGCTGTGCACAGTCAGCTGTTTGTTGTTTGATTTGAACGGCTATTGATTTTCTTTCTTCGTGAATTGTCAGCTGTTCACGCTCAGTATTAATACAAAAAACAAACAAAAAAAAAAATGAGTGAAAAATGAATAAAAAGAAATTACTTGGTCGAGCGAAGACATGCAAGATTTTTTGGTGGAAATTGTTATTGGTTGTGTAAAATTTTCTTGCACTTTTGCACTGTTGCAAAACCTTGTGAAAGCCTTAATTACGAGTATATTTTGGTAGTAGTTACTCCATAACATATATATTGTGGAACACTGTTTTACAGCGGTATGAATAAAGTCAATCTTGTAAAAATAAGCAAAAAAGTAGTCACTACTGATTGATTCTGTGTGGCACTTTATTGCCATGGAACATCTAAATGTCATCGCTTATGCTGATAATATCGTTCCAGTGCCTCATATAGACTTGTATGAGGCCGGGACCAAAGGATGTTGTTAAACGACAAGTAATACTATATTTAACAAAGAGTAATATGATTTTAATTGTTATTGCGATTGTTTGAAGTGAACACATCAAAAGACAAATCGTGGAGAACATCGCATTAATTAATCAAATACATCAGATTAGTAAGACGAACCGGATCATCGTTAGGTATAAGTAAATACGTTGTACTATTTCTGTATTGAGAAAAACTGAGCGCATATCGATTTGAATTATTATGCTTTAAAAACATTTTCTACAGGTTCTTCACCCAGCCATTTACAGAGCTTCCCTAATTCGGTAAGTTATAAGAATTCACTACTATGTAAAGACTTCAAATACTTTTGCGTAAGAAATGATGGATTTTTCGCTTTGGCCTGCAAATCTTCAAGTGACATTGTTGTAAGTTTACACAGAAATCCAAATCTTTCGCAAATACGTGATGACTATGGAATCCAAAACTGGAAAAACAACTTCAATGCAGAATTTATATCCTGGTAACAGCGAAACAGAAGGTGCTTTTCCTACGTTTTGTTTTCGAATTTTCAAATTTGGTTCTGGCTCTTAAATTTTTTAACAAATTTTTTCATTTAAAGAAGTTTGAAATCTTCAGTTTTCACAATGACCTTTTGCTCTTCATCAATGTGAATCTCAATCAAAACTTTTTGACTCTGACAACAACTGCGTGCAAATGTTTTGATTACTTCATAAATGCATGGCGGCGAGTGAGTTGAACTCAAATATGCAAAGTATACGAATAATTTTTCAGTGGAAGGAACGACAACAGTAAAAGAATCCAACAAAAGTATCAAAGCTTAAATGCCTTGTAACCTCCCGGACATATTGGGTGCAACGCCATACGATAGACCTCGGCGGTTTTGAATGTCTATGCCCAAGTTCACGTAATTTCCATTATCAACTCATCAAATAATTTCCATTATTTGATGAGTTGACGTTTTATATAGGCAAACTGAAATCAACTTGAAATAATGAGACGATCATTGCTGCGATAGATGCCCATTTTGAGTGGTTAACATAAATTATTTCAAAGGCATACAAAAATTAAAGTCGTTGCTTTAATTATAACAAAATAAAATGTGACTATGCTGCGAAATAAATTACATTTTCTCCCAAAAAAGTTATCTTTCCTGGCATAAGCCAATTACTCATCAACCCACTCTCGTAAGTAGTATAGATTGGATTTGGTTGCGACTCGGAACTCATAGCACAGCACAGCACAGCACAGCTCAGCGCTGCGCCTGTCATCAATTAGCACGCTATTCATCAGCGTTTGACTTTGCGCGCGTCACACATGAACGAACGAACGACCGACCGAACAAACGAACGGCTGGGCGACCATATGAACTCATGATGAGCGTATGCTTATGAGTAAGGATCGAAGTCCTCTATATACGCTGCCTCGCTCTGCTCTGTCAGTTTGTTCGTTTTATTTCAATTATCCTGTGGCCTGCGCTTCTGTCTGTTCGTCTGTCTGTCCGTCTGTCTGTCCGTCTGTCTGTCGCATCGGATCAGCTCATGTAATCCGCTGACATTTGAATACAAATTTAATTTGTTTAAGTAAAGTGCACTTGCAATGAAATGAGCCATCGAAGCAATCAACAACAGCCAAGCGAAGCGCAACGAATCACAATTGATTGAATTTGTTTAAATGCATCTCATTGAATGCGATAGATTGTGGAATTTTAATGAAATTTCGTTTGTGAATTTGACGCAGAAGAAGCATTTAAACTACAAATTGAAATAGATCTTTAATAGAAGTAAAGCAGCATTGCTCTTAATTTGATTGCTTTAAGTATTTCTTTAAAAAAAGTGCTTTTAATGAAATTATACAAAGAATTTCATAGAATTTACCACTATTTTAGTTTGGATCTAGAAAAGTGGCGAATTGCTAGATCAATAAATGGTTGAAACCATAGAAGATACTTAATAAACCGAATTAAAAAAAAAAAAAAAAAAACTGTATGGGGTAACACGAAAAGTGAACGGGACACTCATTTTCATACTTATGTGAAACATCCGTTCTTAATACAAACTATGGTTGGGACAGAAGTCGAACTGCGGATACGGATACGGATACGTATATTTGCTTGTTTCAAGCTGGTTTTTGAAATGATTTCGCAAACAAGTTGTAGTGTGTCCCTCTCTCAAGTAATTTTTTTAGATTTTACCAAGCAACATCACTAAATTTTAGAAACATTGAGTTCTCAGATTAGTCGAACTACTGATAATTAAGTTTGAAAAAAGTATTGAAATTAAAAACGTAAGGACTTTTAAGTGTACCGCACAAATTCGCGGTTGCGGATGCAGATAAAAAAACCGGTTGTGGAACACGTGGCGGATATTTAATTTTTGCGAATAGTCCGAGGATGCGGTTTTTGACATCCGCGCATACCTCCCAACCCTAATGCAGAATACTCATATGTCAGATACAGGCTCAGAATTTGAAAATGATAACAAAATGTTTTCGCACAAAAACTGTTTATGGAGAAAAGTTGTGTTTTTATAGCTATTAATTTATAGATTTCTTAAATCTTTATACAAATAAACTCGTGCGAAACCATTAAAGAAAACATTAAAGAAATTATGTAAATAAATATGAAAAAATTTAAAAAACCTCTTCACATATTATTATTATAAAGAAATTAATACATAATTATAATTACGATTAACTTAATATTAAGCTGTGCAAGCGACTGTGTAACGAAGATGGAACGGTTGATGTTACGGTGAATGCCAACGGAGATACATATGGTGAGGAGATATTCATTGAAAAATAAAAAACCAAAAAATAATTTGCGCATAAACACTCACTTAAGATAGATTGTGCTAAAACTGATTGGGAATTATGAATGTATTAAAGTGAAAGTTTATAATTTGCAACAACTTTTGATTGAATCTACAAACAAGGAGTTCCACATCTAGTCAATGTTTATATGGCACATTTTATAAAATTACTAATATCGTGATATCTAATTATTCGTGTTAATGTGATATTTACAGTGTCCAACTCAACCAGAATATAGCAAAAATGTAATAAAAGTAAATATTAAATACTAATATCTTGCGCATTTTCAAATTTGTTGCTTAGTATCTGAAGTATCTGTTTGTTAGTATAAAATTCAGCTATTCTAACGGATGCAAGGCGATACAAATGGAAAAGTTCGGTGGAAACAACTTTTATGAATGCAAAATAAAAGATGTTAAAGATGCTAGAAAGGAAGTAATGCTACTCGCATATGCTGATGATATAGACATCATAGGCACTAACGAACGGCGAGTAAGCAGGGCGTTCTCGGAGATTGACAAGACGAAGTACTTGGTGTCCACTCGCAGACCATCAGCGCGTCTTGGACGGTCTGTGAGTATGAAGAATTTCAACTTCAATGTTGTAGAAAACTTCGTCTATCTAGGAACACAAATTACCAGCGACAACAAAATTAGCCAAGAGATCAGACGAAGAATAACGCTTGCTAATCGCTGCTACTTTGGGCTCAGCAAGCAAATTAGAAGTGGAACCCTCTCTCGAACTAAGAAGATAAAAATCTATAAAACACTGATAATCCCGGTTCTGCTGTATGGCGCACAAGCATGGACACTGACATCAACGGATGCAGCGTCTTTAGGATTGTTCGAGAGAAAGATTCTTCGTAGGATTTTTGGTCCCCTTGGAGTTGGCATCGAGTTTAGGACCCGTATGAACCATGAGCTGTATGAGCTGTTGACATAGTCCAGCGCATTAAATTCCAGCTGCTGCACTGGGCTGCTCACCTCATCCGGATGAACCCCGAAGCTCCAGCACTAAAGGTTTACGACGGAAACCTGAACTTGATTGGTGGACGGCATCATAGAGGATGTCCGAGCTTAAGATGGCAAGATCAGGACTATGATGACCTGAAGAAGCTCCGGATTGCCAGTGACTGGCGCCGGCGCGCACTGAACTACACCGAATGGTGCGCTTTCCTACATGCGGCCTTGACCGATAGACGGTTGTAGAGCCACCTAAGCAAGTAAGTAAGTAAAGTTGCTAGAAACGCTTTTGGTGGAATGTCGCCTTTTAGCACAAATTTGATTGTATATATTTTATATTTTCCGAGAGCCATGATTTGGTCAAGAATATATTTATGATGATAAACACTTGTAAATGGAACCTTCATAGATATCTGTTCATAGTATCATTTACCAACTGGAATCGTCGCCCTTTACGTTCCATAAAAGTGTTTCCATATTGAGCCTGGTTATATTTCACAATGAAATTACTCGTGTGATGCAGTCTGACTCGAAAATCTTGTGCCAACATGAGTGCAGCTTGGGACTTAAATATATACATACGTCTCTTCTTGTATTTAAAGGATAAGAATGTTTTAAATTTCTCTGCGCTTTAATGATAATGAACACAATGGCTGGAATGGAATTGTGTGGAAATGTGTTTATTTTCAAAGTGAAAGCAATAAGAAGAAATCTAGCTGGCGTAAAAAAAAAGGAAACAAAAAAAAAAAAAATAGAAAGCAGACGACCCAAAGATACTCTGGATTGGACAGACAGATAGCTAGATGTTCGCTTGAGCTCCGGCAGGCTGCGATTGTCTAGAAAAGAAAGCAGCAGCATCAAACAAGCATAGTCGGAAAAAAGATTTAATGTCGACTTTAGGTGATTTATTACCAACAAAATTGCGTTGAGTGCATACGACGAAGACATCGGCCGGGGATGTTGCAGTGCCAGCGGCGAGTGAGAGTATCCATGAATAGAAACTTAGACTTACAAATGGAAAAGGACAATTTCGGTTGATTTCAAAATATATAAAAAAAAAAAATAAGAATGAAAAAATCCAACAGTAGTATTAGGAAAACAAACGAAAGATTTCACTGGCTATGTCGATGTCGTCTTCTTCTACTTTTTTTTTCTTTTTTTCTTACTTTGTTTGAATCTTTATCTGTCCATGCGTGTCTGTCCGTCCGTCCGTTCGTCCGTCTGTTCTGCTGTATATCGCTTTCATTCTCATTCAATGTATGATGTAACTAATAGCATTAAAGTCGCTTAAATGGAAAAGATAATTTCTATTTTGAGGGTGTGAAATCGATGCGGTGGTGCTGCTTCCAAACAGCAAATCCATACGATGCCACTTTATATTTGAACGACAAAAGAAGGAAGCAGCGAAGTTCAACAGCGTGAGAACTACTTCTAAATATGAAGTATTTGCTACAGGAAAACTAAATTTTATTATTATTTTTTTTTTAATTTAATCTCAAACTACATAAACTACAAATACTAACGATTTCAGCAAATCGCGTTGAAGTTAAAACAACCTGTTTGAACAGTCTGTATTAGCAACGCCGTCGGTACAAACTTCGAGGGCAATGACAAAAGTTATGAAAATGAACAAAGATCTAAAGCGGAAAGAACTTAAATGAAGTAGCGAAAGTATAAACCGAGCATCTACTCGCAAGTTCTAAATATTTTCATTACTTGCTTAACACACCTCGTAGATATACACAAACATCTATGTATATATTGTATGTCGCTTATAGGCGTCTTAACTATTGGACCGTCCATTATGCAATTTTAGAGTGTGTTACTATCGAACGGGAAATGATTTCTGGCTATACATCATTTGAAAAAA
This sequence comes from Leucophenga montana, assembly GCA_035044765.1. NCBI lineage: Eukaryota > Metazoa > Arthropoda > Insecta > Diptera > Drosophilidae > Leucophenga > Leucophenga montana. Next base: position 1,553,634 of record JAWNNQ010000255.1, read on the forward strand.
ATAATTGGTGCTTTTCTTTGGCTGGTTTACCTTCAAAAATGTGAAATTATATGATATATAGCCGAATTATGGGCGTTGTGAGCGTGACATTTAACAATTTTTAAACTAGATATGCCTGCGTATCAGGCGAACCTAAAAGTCCAAGTTTGCATATTCTGTTTTCATAGAATTCGAGATCTCGTTATTCAAGAACACCGAAGGATGGTCGTAAATAGCCACTATATCAACTTAAATTTTGATGATAATGAGGATTATACATACTTTATGTGGTCTGCCATGCCTGTTACATACATTCGCACAAACTTAGCATGCTCGATATCTTCCAGATCAACCTGAATAGATTTGATAATCATATAAAGGGCACCGGAAGAAATTAGAACCATTGGAACGAAAAATATACAAGGATATTCAAATTGAATCTCATCTACAATATGACGTAGATTAATGATTAATACCAATTTTAAGGTAGTTAGCTCATAACTATGTGAAACTTTGTATTTCAACTTAATATTGACTGTAATGAAAAAGTTTTTTATACAAAATCCAAAAAATGGGAGCTGGTGTTCAGCCTAGGAACATAGAAAGTCGCCATAAACGATTTCATAACGATATTTTAAAAGCTGAGCGACTATTTTCGATTCATACAGACAGACAGACAGATAGTCGAACTGATCAAGCATATATATACTTTATGGGGTCTCCGATGCTTCCTTGTGTTACAAACTGTGTTTTTCATTTCGCAGCTAACTGCTAAAAAAATTGGGAGTTTCTTAAATACCGCAAATATTGTAGAAGCGCTAGTTTTTAGAATTTCCAATGGTGGAACTCAATTTTGACCTACTTCAACTATCAAAATTGAGCTGAAAGTTAACTTTCACATGTGGACCCGATGATAATTCCATATTATGCAACTTTCAACAGTTACAGCAAAACAGCGGAGGCAGTATGGCAATTAAAATTGTAAATAATAAGAATTAGAGCCATTTTCACGTCTAAGAAATATATTTGAAAATACGTATTTCCCGTCAGCACAGTAGAAAAAGGCCAATATATATGTTCGTTTTGCGTTCCACGGTGCCAAAAAAAGTTAATAAAAAATTTCAATCTCTTCATTCACTTTCATCCATTTGTATATATCGTATATATCGTATATATTTCATAAATTTCGAAACAAGTTTATATACTATTTTAAACATTGGTTTTTTGAAACTGCGGTACCATTTTGATAGCCATTAAAAGCAGACATAAAAGGCAGACGGACGGTCAGAAGTTAGAAGTTAGAAGGTTGTTCCACCCATACGTCGTAAGAAATCAACCGTTTCAAATACTGCTTGTCATGTTGAATTTATACAAAAGGTGACGTATTCCAATCAGCTGCGCCCTTTTTCATTTCTTATTTATCTTTTGTCCTACTCTTTTTCCTGCGGTTTGGGCAATTCGTTTTTTATTTCACGTTCAAAGCATTTCGGAAATTCACCACAGCGAAATACGACACCTTCTAAATCCACCTTGCGTAGCGTTTGAGGTGAATTTCGGCCACTTTCTACTTTCTGTACGTCTGGCAGACCTCTAAAATAGTTATTATTAATTTAACATATAAAAATAGTTCGACTAAGCGAACTATTGTGAAACCACTCGTAAAGCAAAAAACATCAGCAGAAAAAGATCTTCAATGGTACCTACTTCCTACTGCCAAGTCAAACATTTCATATCATAATGAAACCATATTTTGACATAAACATGAAATAGATTTTAGTAAAGAAAAATACAAAAAAAAAAACCGATCACGGACTTCAAAAGATATACTGAGGTAAGAAGAAGTAAGAACAATCACAGCAAGCAATTGCTGAGCCGCCAAACTTGGGGAACCGAAACATTTTTGCAGCATTATAAATAATGCGTTATAATTGCGTGTACCAACTAAAATCAAGCAAATGAATTTGCTACCAACTACTACGATGAAGGCAACAACAAAAAAAAAAAAAGATACTTTTACTGCGGAACAAGAAAACAACGATGCAGCAAAAAAAAAATCCGTCCGAATGGCAGATAAATAAACTGAAAGCGGCAGCGTCTCATAAAAAGGCCAATATAACGATTAATTTTTTCCACGTTGACATTTTAGCTTAATTGCACTTCAATAATCCAAACGGTGCCATGAGTCGAGCTGAGCTCAACTGAACTGAGTTGAGTTGAGTTGAGCCAAGTCAGACCAAAAAACGTTGAAAGAATCGAGCCAGAAATGCGTAAAAGGGCATTCGAAGTGTATAAGTCGCTGGCACAAGAAGCGAGGAGCAGATCAGGCAGTGTATTATAGTAGTCGTAGGGTCGTATCTGGCAGCAGATTTTAATCCCACGAACTTTGCTGCATAAGCAAGAAAAACAAAAAAAACAAAAAAAATGTAAAAAAATGTTAGCTTTTATGAAACCGAAGTTTAAATACTCTGTGCATATATTTACAAATATAAATTTTTAGATGTTTCTTTAAACAGCTTATAGCAAATTACAACTGAGTTGCAATTCATAGCTTCTCGCCCGTCTTCAATTGTTATCAATTCTCCACAGTAAGAAGCAGCAACAACTTTATGTAAAAAAACAACAATCAAAAATTTTCGGCGGGAGGTTTTTTTTTGCATCGAGTACTCACATAACAAAAATGTTCTACCGAAAATACTTTAGTTACTCAAAAAAAAAAAACGGATGACAAAGAGTGTGACGTTTTGCATTTCCGTCAGAAAAAACCAAAGAAAAATCAATATGTGTGGACTTTTCACCTAACAAATATCTGAGTTCAGTATTTCATGTTGATTTGGGAAGACTGCTGTTTGTTTGTTTGTTCGACATAGCAGTAATAATTTACAATTTCGGTATCAAAAATTTTCGTCGATCTCAGTATTGACCTTAAATAAAAAATTGAGTTTGCTGCTATTGTCAGATTTTCTGATTGGTTTGATTTTTTTTACAGATTTTCATAGTTTCAGCTGATTTTGTAGCAGTGCTGCCACACTTTGGTGTATTTTTGCCATTCACGCATACTGCAGTTCGAAATTTTAAACGTAGTATGAGAGAACTAGTCCACTTAACAAGCATTTAATTGATGGGCTAGTTGATTAACAGTCCATTTAGCAAGACATTGAGGAACTGGCCATTAGCTTGAAAACATGATCAAATTATATGTGTAATTCATAAAGCTGGCATATTACTTACAATGCATCTGCCATCTTTCAGATGAATATTTGTTCGACAGGCAGTTTGTTAAAATAGTTAAATTTTTTTCTCTGAAGAATGTCGCCATTTGTCTTCACTTGGAATCAATTAAAAGTTGACACGTCCATTAAAACATGTGGGTGATGGCATCATTTGCAAAAGTCCAAATTAGGAAAGTTATTCATTGCCATTCACTTGGGAGTGTTCACAACGCTTCTTTTGCAAACGGCCCAAGCAGCTTACAGTCCTTTAGAACACGTGTGCCCTAGATAGCCTCTGAACATCCGTTCCGAGGTGAGCAAATTGTGAGAAGAAAATTATTACCGATGAAGACACAGACTAAGCCTCGAATACGAGAGTTCGGGACATGGTCCAAGTGCTGGAACGGTCGCCAGAAACTTAGTATTAACAACAACATTTCACCAGGCGCACTGGTGGGATAGACCGTTGTAGCAGCAAATAAGTAAGCAAGGTGTGCCTCCATAAGAAGTCTCCATACCGAATATATATATTGATATTAGTTACAAAATAATTTAAATGGGCAAAGAGGCTTTCAGTATAGTTGGGCTGCAAAGCTCTGTCACCCTAGTACTGCCATATTTGAAGCTGATATTGTATAGGACATACTCTAAAAGTGAGCTTTGCAAATTGACTTGAGGATTTAGTGCGTACCGCTTTTCAGAACGAACTGATCAATAATAACTATATAAGTATATAGTTACTTTATGCAATATGCTAAAATTCCTTCATTCCGTTACAAACTGTGCTCAAATTCCATATACTACACACAATATTTGTGTAGCGTACAATAAACAGTAAGAAGCAGCAACAAAACAACATTGTCAGCACAAATCTAAGGCCGCCGCTGGTAAAAAAGTACAAAATGAGCGCAAAATCAGAACGCAAACGCTGAAGAAGAAAAAAAGATACAAAGTAAAAAAGCAGGCTAAAACGGCATACAACTAAAGTTGACAAGAAGTTAAATGTCGGACGGACTAATTGGCTTAAACGCTGCTGCCACATGCCGCTCACTTCCTTACCTAAATGTGCTGCCATTGCCGTAATTTATTTGAGCACATTAGTGGGATTATGTCTTGACCGACGGCGGTCAAACGGCTACTTTGTCTCCACCTACTACTACTACTACTACCAATACTACTACGCCTTTGATTGCGACATCATTGACAAGTATTGCGCAGCTAGCTTTGCCAATCATTTCCACACTAATTAGATACAAAGGCCGTCAGCTATTTGAAATCAAAAACGTGAAAAGTATCTCACGGATGCATCTTAAATTAGCAAACGCTTAAAAACTAAATAATTAAAGAAACTAGAGCGTTGCTGTTTGTTTAACATGCCGACGTTCGTTTCCTCTGTTTATATGCCTTCAAAATTTTAGTTGCGTTTATTTTTAGTGCAGTCGCCATAGCTCCAACCACCACCACCACCACCACCACCACCACCCTCGCACCAAACTACAATTCTTCACCTGTCTGCGCAGCGACATTTTCTCTACAATTTTCTTCATATGCATAGATACATACGTGTATATATGATTTTGTATAAATAGCTAGATACGTTTCCTCAAATCTTATCAGCACGTCTGTCTGTCTGTATGTCTGCCTGCCTGGCTGGCTGTCGCTCGCGCATATTTATCTTATTTGCGTGGCCCTTCGACTTCGACTGCACTCGCTCATTTTCAAAAATTATTTTTCCTGAAGCGTTTCCTTTGTTTCTTAACCTTAACTGGAGAACTGTAGAACTGTAGAACTGTAGAACAGATACTTTGGTTCGTCGCAGTCGCTGTCGCCAACCGTAGTCGTCATCGTCGTCGTCGTCATCGTCATTGTAAATAATTTTACGCTAATCACTGCGTTTACATTTTTATCTACTGCACAGCTACTGTACTGTACTGTGCAAATAATGCCGCATTTAGTGTGTAAATATTTTCGTTTGGTTTGTTGCTGTGACAGATTTTTGCTGCGTTTGGCTCATAAATTTCATAGATACACAACAAAATTCTTCTGCTGTCTTTTGTTTGTCATTCAGTCATTCAGTATGCGGCAGTTCGTCTCAGTAGCACCAGTTGTAAGTACTTACGTTGGTATTACCTAGTTTATTTGTTTGCTTATCTAACGTATTTGGAAGAGTGGAAAATGTTATAAATTTTGAGTAGTATCTAAATGATTTTGTTCGTTGTTTTTGGTGTTTTTGTATTCATTGCAAGCTAAATATCTACATACGATATTATTGTTTGTTGTCTTGGTGAAGTGCACAGCAACTGTCATTATCTTTTTGTAGTTCATCAATGGCGCAGTTTTTAGATAGTTTTAGTTCGTAAAAGTGTTCCCAGTTTGTTTTGCTTATACTTTTACCGAAACAAAACACTATCAAAAGCGGAGTTTTATGGTTGTATAAATTCCTGAAATAATTACATTAAAACAGAAACAAACTTACATATTCCATGACTTTTTTTCGATTTTTGAGCGTTTATTTAAAAAAAATGCTATTATTCAAAGTATTGTCTATCGTTAGCTACAACATTTTCCCATCTTTTTGGCAGCATATGGATTCCGCGTCGGAAGACCGGCTCGTCTTTTGAGGTCATCCAAGAATCGACCCATTTTTTGGTATCCGCGTAAGAAGTAGAGCGGGCGTGGGTCATCGAACTGAGCAAGTGGTAGTCTGACGGGGCTATGTCTGGGCTATAAGGTGGGTGGGGTAGCCTACAACGTTTTCTTGACGGATCTTGCAACATGTGGCCGAACTTTGTCATGTTGCAAAACCCCCTTGTAGTATCTTTTGGGCATATTCCGGCTGTTTCTGCTTCAATGTTCGGCTCAATTGCATATTTCTCTGCTCCCAAAGAGAAAGATTTGTAAGGAATATAAAAAAAAAAAAAAAATTGAGATATTTTCATGATTTTAACTCCATTTTTTGATATTTTCTCGTCGTTGCCACTTTGCAATCTTTATGTTGTCAAATGTCAAAATGACATTTTGTTGGCGCCGAATTAATATTCGAGAAGGATTTTCTTCGATTTCCAAGTGCTTTTTTAACTTTTTTCGCGTTATATAATATAATTTAACATTTCTTTATATTTTATATTGTACATCGTCGCAATGTACTTTTGTTAAAATGTGTTGCCACCTCGCTTCACATATCTGGTTGAGTTGGCAGCTTTGATATTGATATCACATTAGCTCGAAAATTTAGATATAACGATTTTAGTAATTTTATAAAATGTTTCGTATAAACGAGATCAAGGGCATAACGGTATATATTCAACAATGACTAGATGTGGAACTATTTGTTTGTAGATTGGATCAAAAGTTGTTGCAAGTTATAAACTTTCCAATTGTTGGGCAATGGCAGAACACCCAAATTGTGACTTCTTTGCACTGCGCGATGTTTTATGCGAATTTTTCTGAGTCATAATTTGTACAGTGTGCAAAAATACAACAACAATGCAACGTAACTAATTAACATTTGTGCACTTAACAACTAATTAAAATCTGACAGCCGACAGCCGACAGCCGTTCGTATGTGTATGAAAACACGAATTTGTTGCTCCTCCTGGGGCTATAGTTCGAGCGCGTTGATTTAGAGGCGAAAGCGTTTATATATATGTTCTTGACAAAAGGAGACGATCTAGCCATGACTATCTGTCTGTTAGCGAGTTTGTCAGGGCCATTTTTTCAGTCAATTTTTGAAGATTTGGTATGAAAGTTAGTATTATAAAAAAAAAGAAAGAAAAAGAAGAAAGGTATAGCTCGCATACGCTTTAAACTTAATAGCGCTTTTAATACACCAATAGTTGTTATGCATGCTTTGTTAAGTGTGCGGTTTAATGCCGCTCGGTTGAAAATGTCTCTATTTAATTTAATTTTAATTTTTTTTATCATTTTATTTCATGCGCTTGAAAATTAATATGTTATCACACAGCTACCTCTTGCGTTTTTCAACTAGTGTAAATAGTATGAGTAGTAGTAGTATTATAATTTTGGTTGAAACGTCAAACAAAAAAAAAAAAAAATGCTTCGGAGACATCATGATCAGTTCGACGAAGCGTTCTAACTACGTTTGTATGTATGTGTGTCTGCCAGTCTGTCTGTCTCTTCTAACTTTTAAAGAAACTACAAAATATTATACAATATGTTCGTTACACACCTCATACACATCCCAGTTACTCTCTCTCAATTAATTTCGCGCGACACTATCTTCATCATCTACAAGTATGTCGTAGTAGCAAAGCGAGAAGGCGATGATATTAGTTAACATCAGCGATATAAATTTGTATCTATGTATCTTTAAGCTACTTCCTCAGACAGTTGCGTTTACATTATGAACTCTACTCACGCACGAACGATAGAAACGAAACGACGCCACTCGAACTGTGCGGCACGCATTTATGAATTTCGCGCATAAAAATCACGTGAGTCAATTGTTTCGCTGATTTTTAATGAACTCAAACATGGCATGAAGTTCATTAAAATAAACAGAAGACTACAAGAGGTGACCACAGCAATGCCTCATATTTCCTAGACATCAAATACACTCCACACCCTCTACTACGAGAAGTAAGTATTGCCTACTGTAAACGAGTATACCCGTAGACCTAAAATGTACTGGCACATTTTTAGACAAATTAAATTTAAATAAAAAACCAATTCATCTTCGTTAGGTGGCCAATCGTGGAAAAAGAAAAACATGGAACTGTGAGATGACCCGAAAACAGTTATGACATTCACTTGGACTACTTGGACGTTTCGGGCTGACTGGCTAATTCGGGGTCATTTTGAAAATTAATACAAATGAGTTTGGCGTAGCGAAAAATTGTGACTTCATTTATATTAACACCGAATAGGTTTCCTTTCACTTTAGTTTGCGTTTTGTTTTTGTGGGCACGCCGCTAAGTGTTTGCTATACACCCATAAAAAAAAACAAAAAAAAAAACAAAATTAAAAAAAAAAATGGACAACAAGAAGGTGAAGCACCAGAAGGCGCAGTACACAGGCACGGAAAATACCAAAACAAAAACAACAAAAAAAAATGCGTAATTGCTTAATTATGAAAATTCCTTCTACCCGAACATAATCAGCAACACCATGAGAAGACAGGACTCTCTTGACAAAGTTAGTTTCATTTCATTACATGGGCGGTACGTGCTTGCACGTAAAAACTCTATTAGCGCACTTTTTAGCCGCAGACATTATTGATGAGAGTGTGGTCAGAAAAGTCTTGTATCCTATTTTTGTAAAAGGCAAATGTGGTGACACTTTTAAATTCAAATAAATATAATTTACCTTAAAATAGAATTTAATAATGGCAAATTTAGTGAAAGGCATAAAATACGACAGTTTCTGTTCTCTTCTCTTCTATTCTATTAATTCGAGACCATAAACTTGGTCAAAGATTTCCTGTCTTGATTTCAAAACGGATCTATCTAATATATGATATTGCCGCTGTTGTTTTGTACCTTAACGCCGAGTTTCACAGAGAAAATTAACCCATGAGTTCTTTGAATATTAGTTCGATAATAACCACGAAATATTACCAATGTATGAATTGTTAAAAGGCATCTCAATTCCCATGCTTCCAAAAACAAAACAAAAAAAAAAAACATTCTGCCATGATTACTTCTGTATAGAATAAATTTATCTTGTTCTTAAGTTGTAATGTCCAAAAGGCTAGAAATCAGTCAGCCCAACCTAAGCAAAAGCTGTCAAAACAGTGAAGATTCATGAAGCAGACTCAAGCGTATGGAGAGCAAAAAGTGTCCTACCCCTCCTGGATCCGCCAATGTATATGTGTCACGTATATATGTCCGTCTGAATACGGTTCCAGAAGTATATATATAAAATCAGTCATGTCTATAAATAAAAATGCAGCTCCAATTACTGATCGCAATCATTTTACATTAACAGAAATAATCTTTAACTGTCAGAATACTGAAGATATTATCTTAGGGGTTAAATCGGACTCATACCTTATGATCCAAAATATATTATTTTGATAGGTTTATTAAGCAAAGTACTTTTTTAATTAGGGTTCTCACGCATAGTCGACTAAAAATTATAAGTAATCATAGAGTCTTGTGAATGGCCTGGAACGACAGGTTATTGCTTAAAAACTTATTTTATCTCATTAGTTTCAACTTATTAAACTACTCTTGTTAAGATTCCAGTTTAGTGGAAATGTTTTTAATTTTTAGAAATTTTGTTTAGTTCCAATTCCAATGATTCGCCTTAATAAATACCAAACTGTAACATTTTTTAACAGAAAATTTTTAAACAAGGATCTAGAATGCAGTAGATTTTGTTGTTGGAAATTGCTTGTTTTTCATTTTGTTATCGACCAAGCTGTTAATCGACTATGAGTGAATACCCTAAATAATTAATTTTCAAATATTTAACGAGTGATGTCGTGAACACTTCTTATCCTTTTTGAATTCAAAATCGCTGCTTATTTCTTATGATTTCAAATCACTCGATTATCATTCGGAACGTATAAATGCTTTAAAGCCATTTAGAATACATCTTTATCTCCTAGCATCAAATCTTTTCAAACTACTCTCGTATATTCACACACATTTTAGTCTCTTAGTCTTGTTGCTGACGCATTTTTACAAGCAATTACATTTTTAATACGCCGGCCGGCCCCGCTTGACATACACACGCACACACACATACATACACACACAAACACACACACTTGTACTCCTCTCTCTCTCTCATTTATATCCACTTTTCCCATCAAACCATCACGAGTTCTCACTCACACTCAAGCGTCAGTTATTGCAGCTGTAATTAAATTATCAAAAATTCATGCAACGCCTGCCGTCCTGCAGGATGCAGGATGTTTTGTATACCATTTGACACTGTTCCGATTAAGCTCGAGCGGTCTTAGCTAGTTTAGTTTAGTTGCCTGTCTAGTTTGAAGCGGAGTAGTTACATATGTAATGCGTTAGTTTTTGGTCAGTTTCATTAATTATTTGCTCCTGCCTCCTGTTTACAAATGTTTGACCGACCACTTTTGGCTTTGACATTTCGTTTGTTTTCTATTAACTATTTCTGACAGTGTTTAATTGTCCTGTCGCGCGCTTATCTGCGATAGCTGAAATGATGTTGATGAAGCGTTCGCGTTCGTTCTTCGTCCTTCGTCTTTCCTTGCTGCTGGCCGCAGGCTAAACCTAAATATTTATTTAAGTTAATCGTAAGTATGAACTACAAATGATTAAGGCACTAAAAACAAAAGCGTTTCTTTTTTTTTTGTTTTTTTGTTGGTAATTTTTAGTCGAAAATTGTACAAGTTACTGCGCTGTCTCTCTTTCTCTCGTTATGTTGTGCCAGCTCTCGCAAATAATGACAGCTGTCAAAATGCGCTGCTTTTGATGCTGCGCTGATTGGGAAAAATCAATAGGCTGAGCAATGGCGACAGCTTTCACGCGGAAAGCTTCAAAGGACACTGTGGCGTTGCATGGGTGAGCGTGGAAGGGAGAGAGCTGACGGTTTTCGCAAATCAACGCACAGTGGACACGAATTGAATAGGAAAAGTTTGCTAAATATAAAAAAGGAACCACATTTGAACAGTATAATTTTTCTCTGAATCAGAGTCATTTAATAAAAGTATTGTATATAATTTTCCGCTGGCAAATAGTTTCTATTAGGGATGACACAAATCCCCAAATTTCATGCATAACATTTAGTGTTATGTATGAAATTTACAGATTTTGAGGCGAAATAGATTTATGTGTCCTCCCCTGTCTGACTGCGTACACATCTGTAAGCAAAAGTACAGTAAATTTTAAAATAAAACTTAAAGTTAAATTATTCATCAAAGTTTTTCATGTCGTCGTGAAGCATTTGTCTTGAGTTCCCTTCTCGAATTTGGTTTTTCTCATTTGAGTTGAAATGCCTTACCCAATATTGGGAAATTGAATTTTGCTAAAAAGGTCAAAGCCTTACATTGCCATATTATGCGTTATAATATCTCTAAATATCTATACAATATCTCTAAAACTAGTGGCCGTTGAAAATTATACTGGGCTTGTTAAAAAGGTGAATGTAAAAACTATATACCTTTAAAGTCATTACATGCGAGTTATTGGCAAACTAAAATAAATTCCAAACTTTTATTTTGTTTCAATGTATGGGGGTCAATATGTTGACCTTGATCTTGTTAAAAAGAAATAAATGCCTCTTAATAACAGTCTTCACTTCATTTCTATCATTTATTTTAACACAAAGAAATTATAGGTAAAAACTTTTCGACTTTAACCTAAAATATTAAACGTAAATATCTCGAAACTGTATGGTAACTTTCAATGTCAGTAAACGCCATTAAATTCAGCCAATTATGTTAAGGCCCTGTTCCCCTCGCTGTTAAAGAAAAGTACCAAATTGATGCACGGCGTTATTATCAATTTTTTTTTTGTTTCAATAACAATTTTTCTGCTATAAATTTTAGGCCACCTTATTGTTTTAAGCCTCATAATCAGTGGCCTCAAAAAGCGTACTAAATTTTGTTTTAAATCGAAAACTTATAAAAAAAGTACACCATTCCGGACCTCTCCCTTTTGTTGTACAATATTTATATATATAAGTTATTGTCAGTGAAATCAAAAACGGTACTTTTAAATTTTGGTTACTTTCTTCATTGAATTTAACCCACTGTGCAACGGCATCAATGTCAGTTATGAAAGCTACACATCGGCTGTCATCGAGCAAGCTAAAGAGAGAACATGGACCGCACACACACTGAAACTGATGTGGCTGTTTGGAGCCAAGTGGCGACGAGCGGGCGGCCTTTGTTTACAACATGGCCAAAAACGGCATGAATGAGATGCGAGGCATCCGCAGGATATGCGCCATGAAAGGATGTCGCTTTGATGCCGCGAGCGGGCTCCATTTGGCGCTGCTCTGCGTGCTCTCTCTCTCGCGAGTTCATTCGCTCTTTGTGCTTAGCGGCGGTGGAGTTGGTGGCGGTGGCGGCGGTGACGACGGAGCGTAAATGTCAACGCATGCTGCTGGCGAAGTTTGCAGTTTAGAAGTCCAAACATTTTGCAATTTTGACTGCCAGCAGCGATGAAGTTAAAAGGTGGTTGGGTGCTTGGAGGGAGATTGTTTGTCAAGTGGGCTATGAAGTTTTGTGCTTTGATGCTCACTTTTTTTGCGCTCGCTCGCTGACTTTTTTGACAATCGGACGGACAGACAGACAGACAACGCATCTACTATGACAGACAGGAGTAGCTACAACAGCAGCAATGGAGCGACGATAGTTTGGCAGCAGCAGCCAGTATGTTGGCCCTTTACTGTGTGAGATGATGTGAGATATTTTTGCTTTTGTCGTCCTAGTCGTTGTCGTTGTCGCCGTATACTCTACTCTGTTCCGCTCTGTTCTATTCTGCGCTGCGCTGCGCTGTTTGTTGGCACTGCGTGTTTTTTTCGCGACGCAACGAATTTGAAAAATAATTTCTATAATTTCCTAAAACCAAAATACAAATTGTGATAACACTTTCTACCAAATAAATAAAAAAAAAAAAAAAAAATTAAATAACAAATAAAATATACCTAAATTTATATTTAGTTTTATGCGAAAATGTTAACTAAATCGAAGGCTTGGAATTAGAAAATGATGCTGTTGTCGTCGTCGCGTTCATTGTCGTCCTCATATTCGCCGCCGTCGTCGCCATCGCCGTTGCCGTCACCGTACCGCATTGCCGCTGTCGCGCGCGTGTCTTTGTGAATCCTGTGCGTTGCCGCTTCATGTCTTATATCCTGGCCACAAGTATGCGGTTACCTTGTTTATTTGCTGTCGCCAGTGTTGCCTTCAATATACATAATGACACCGCCGGACTTGGCGCTGCAGCTGCGCCTCAATTGATTTGGCTCGAGTATATTAAGCTGCCCACAGACAGCACAAGCAGCATTTCGAGTTAAGTTCGAAGTCTTGCGTATCTAAAGATTCGGAGTTTGAGTTCTGAAGTTGGACACATTTGCGCTACTATTGTGAATTTGGGGGCGCCAATTTCTAATGCAAAACATCCACAGAGAGTAGTAGTACAGAGAGCAAGTGAAAGAGCGAGAGAGAGAGAGAGTGTGTGTTTACATTCAGTGGCAGTGAGCAGCGCAAGAGCATTTGTATTTGCGTCGTGTATCTTTGCGCTCTCCTGCATCTGTCAGTACGCCAAATGTCAGTACAGTGACGAAAATTGACAAAACTACGCATAAAATATGCAGCAACAATGCTGTTCAAAACAAATGGTTCCTCATGTGTTGCAGTTCAACTGTTTTTATGTTATTGGTAAGTAAATACAATATTAAATTACTTTTTAATAATATTAATGCATTTTTAAATGTGCATAAATCAAAGCTTTTAAGTTGAATAAATAAAATGCTGCATGTATCTATAAGCTTTAATTAAAAGTGATGTAAAGGACATGCACTATCCTTGTCGCCATTGCCATAGATATTGTCTACTTTGTACGAGAACTACTACTACTACTACTCGTAGTAAGCGCATTATTGTTCTTGTTATTGGACTCGTAGTTGTTGTTGTTGTTGTTGTAGCAAAACTCATTATTTTAATTAACTTTCTCTTCAAAGCGTTTGCCATGCGGTTTCTTCGAACAATGACGCGCCTGATATCCAGTCACTACACACACACACACACACACACAAGCACATTCGATCCTTTCCTCTCTACTCTGCTTTGCTCATTTGCAGTCACATGTCTATGCGGACGGACATCCATAGTTTTGCACTACATACTCGTAAGTATACGAGAGTTATTCTAAAAGTTTATGGAATTTTAAGAAGTACGAGTATTTTTGAAGCCACTGTTATTGATCAATTAGGAAATTTTCGTTGTTGTAAACATGTGATTGGCAAAATGATGTTCGCTCTATTTAAATATCAGCTGTTAGTGGGGATTATAATATATATGATATGATATACCTTTATAATTAATCTGTCGTTTCATCCAGAAACACTTAATTAATTCGTGGTGATTGGCAATATTCTTCAAGAATGTTTAGAATGTCAGAAAGTTGACTATCTTGGGAAAGTGTACATGCAAAATTCTTTTCATTTTCAGCATTCACCGAGTTTGTTTAGGTTGTTCAGTTTGTTTAGGTTGTGAAAAGTGTTAACCGGTGGAAAGGCCAACACTTATGTGTACGAAAGAGACAAAAAAATTCAATTAGCAATCACCTATTTGACTTCGCTGAAATCCTTCGCGCACATAACTTTACCTTGTGTAATACCAATATGGTGTCTATTTCATAATGTCGACTATGTCGATATGGTATTCATGGTCGATAGGGTATTCACCCATATTTAGGTTTATGTATGAAAACAATTTTATAACAGTCATATTAACTTGAATTTTTTAATATGAAACTCGAAAGCAAAAATGACATGCATTGACGTTACATGATATACAAACGCACACACGCAATCAAGTTTCATCTACTTGGTAAAATAATGAAAGGCGAAAGCATGAGAGCAACCAGTTACCAGTTGATAATACTCTGCGAGCGCGAATTAGAAAAGAGATTGCTTGTTTTACTTTGTGATATTATATTGGTGACTGTATTTCTGTTTGTAGTTGTTGTTGTGGCTGTCGCGCGTTGAAATATTCACTTTTATCCGACGTTTGATTGAGTCGAGACCATACACACTAGTATTTATTAATGAACGTGCCGTCACAAAAACCATAAAAAGCTATGAATCTGAACATCCTGTCTAACTCAAATAGGGTCCGCCTTATATGGATACCAAGACATAGAGGATTAACAAAGCCACTGACTGAATTTTTTAATCAAACGAAGAAGCAAAAGCCATGAGCAAAAATAACTAAGAACCCTGTGTGGGGCTACTACAGGAAACGCTTAATGCAGCTATAACGTACACAAAATGGGCCCAGCACCCACTGATCAATGCAGATATTACTGCGAGGAAGATGAAACCATGAAGCATGTGCGCGAATTGGGCTGTCTGTTCTATTGTAAGTAAAGTCCAAATAGAAGAGAGTGATTACGGGAGCATACCTATAAAAACCTTGTTAAATTCCTAACACAATTCAAGGACCTATAGTGTCATAAATGATGTGAAATAGACCAACCTCTGGTCGCAGTGCGTGGGTGCATTATTATGTACCTCGAATCTTCTTCATCTTATTATTTACACCTACTTTTTTATGCTATTCCCACAAAGTGTGAAATGTACTATTAGAATTTTCGAAAGATTTTTCTGACCAAAGCACTACAGATCTTCAATACTTCAGTTGAATTTTAATTTGTGTTTCGGCATAGTGCTACATTCTGAGAGTTTTGAAAAAAGGATTTCAACACAAAATATCATTTCTTTCACAAACCCATTTTTCTCCAAACAAAACAAAATTGAAAATATTTTATCAGCTATCTGTAATTTGTCATATAACATATCAACTATGGCTTATATATGGCTTATATTTCATTGAATTAATTAATTAATTAATTAATTTAATTAATTAATTGTTTCGTTATATTTTATGCACCACAAAAACTTTTCGAGTGACTCTCGTATATGTAGCTATGTCTGTGCAGTTGTCTCAATGCGATTTCATTTCATTTCATTCGAAGCTGTACCGCATTGAGTCGAACCGAACCGAACTGAACCAAACCGAGTCGAGTTGAGTTGAGTTGAGCTGCGGCTGTCCTTTATCCTGTTAAATCGCATTACTAACCTGTCATGTGAAATGTCAAGCGTAAAGCGTTTCGTTGATTGTTAAACTTCACTTTTATTACAATTTTCACACTATACGCAATACTTTGCTTCTCTTTCACACTCCATCTATGGCATTTAGCATAGGTTTCGGTTTATTCCTCAACTATCGGTTTACATATTGCTGCAATTTTATTATATGAATTCATATTCGAATGTATTTTTATGAACTCTTACCATGCAATTCATTGCTATATATGTATGTATATGCGAGGCATCGTTAGTTTTGGCATTTCATTTATGGTTGATGGTTTGATGGTTGATCTTTAGGAAAATTGATTTTTATTTGAATTATTAAAAATAGTACATACTTTATGCATGGCTTAAGTACATTTTCTTCTAAGTAATTTTAAACTTTGAAAGTCTAAAGCCTCTCTAATATACGTATTACACTGAATCAATCTTCCTTAAAAATCTGATTGCTTTCAGAAAATTGTCAAAACAAAATGACATGCGTTCATACTGTCATTAATTAAGAAGAAGAAAATCAGCAATAAGCATTTGTATCTGGTCGGCTTCACACTTAAACTACGGTCGTTCTGTGTGAAATGAATTTAGTATAAGAATTCAGCGTAACTTTTCATATTGGATGCATTCAGCAGAACCATTTGATCACTGATCACTGATCAGTGATTGAATGATTAGTCATTACAATCTGGTGAATATGCTGATGCATTTTTTAAAGCCACTTTTAAGGAACTAAAAAATAAGATTATTAATTTTTGTGCAACGAACTGAAATCTGATCAGTGATCAAATTATTCTGCAGAATGCGCCTAATAGTGATAATTTGAAGAACAATTTAGATTACTTTATTCCAAACAATCTGAAAAGTTGAAATTCTATTTTTGAACTTCTTTTCTTTTTTTCTTCTCAAATATTGTTTAGTTTTGCGAACGGTAGCATCTTTATTTTGTCTCCAAATCTACTCAACCATCACAACATTCACAGCTTAAATGCAATGTTTTAAACTACGCATATTTAGTTTTTTAAGTGAAAGAGATTTTTGTGCCACCCGAGATTTAGTATATTTTTATGATTATAAATACTAACCGATCCCGGTGAATGCTACTGCATCCCTCTTCGTTTTTCTCTTATGTGGGGGAGTTCTTCCTGCGCCATTAAAAGTTTCAACTTGATTTATTTCAGTATGACTGCGAGAGACAAATAAACGTGGTTTGATTTGTATTCAATTGTACGGCTTAAAAACATCACTTTATACCATTACAAAGTGAGTATATCGACCAAAACGTCTATGTTCCCCATAAAGTTGAAGAAGTTGTTCTAAATTGTTTTAGCTCGTGTTCGTAATAGACATACTTTTGGCTGGAACCTTAGACGAGGTGTTTCTGGTCTTGTCAGCTGTAGGGAAGAGGCTTTTCATCTGCTCAATTTTGAGCATAGAAGATATAAACTAGTTTCGTCGTAGATGGTATTTCAGTTGATGATGAACAGTATGGTTGAGCATAAGCAGCATCAGGTTGGATCTATTGTGCTATGCGTTGATTTTAGGGTATATATATAACGAGTTATTACAGGATATTGTATCCAATACCGAGAAGTAGTGTTTCTAAAGAATTCGGCAATGAAGGAGTCCACAAAACGGTTCTGAACTTATAAAGGGAACTGCCGAGTCTGACCAGTTCGTCAGCAATTTGATTTCCTGCGATTCCATTGTGACCAGGTACCCAACAGATCCCGACTTTGCAGCCAATTGAAAGTTGTTGATGTGTATCGTAGCAGCGAAGGGGAATATTTCTAGTAATCAGCTATTTAAGTGAATAGTTATGTTTTGTCCTTTAAGACTTTTATCCAAAATCTTTCGGGCGCAGACCTCAATTGCATGGAGCTCAGATTGAAAAACCGTGGGCCAGACACCTATGGCAATAGAGATCCTGGCCACTCACTTCTGTACTCGTATCGGTAAGTGAACCATTTAATCGTAAATGGTGCAGTACCAGAGCTGCACTCCTACCAGTCTGAGCGCCTGTGAAAAAGAAATGAGTCGCGTCTGACGAAATGCAATTCTGTGGTCAAACCAGGATTAAGTTTAAGAATACTGTAGTATCCCAGTTTACTTAGCGTCAGAGTATTTACAGTCTGAAGTGTCGGAGCTTCTATTGCTGCTGATGATTGAGTGCAAATGCGCAGCGGAGGTAGACCGATGATCGTCTCTAATGCGGCAGTGGGACCTGCTCGCATGTGACCTGACATGCTCAGGCAGTAGTAAGCCTTATTGCACAGGTTTGCAGCAGTTTAGGCCACCATACAAGGGCGGCGTAGGTGACTATGGGTACTACCATATTAGCACTAAAGTCAATGACTTGTAAGCTTTTTTAGCTCTTCCGCTGTCACGCCCATCCACACACACACCCCCACACACACAAATTTGTAATCGCTTAAAAACGCTTTTGCAATTTTCAACAAAACGCATTTGGCTAATGCTGGGGAATGCTCCCCAAGGATATGCTTTGTTCTTGTTGTTGTTGTTGCTGGTGGTATTCCTTGGCGCAGTTTATCAATTACAAATTTGCTTGTTCGCTTATATTTACAATAGTTGTGGCGTTGTTTTTGCCATTTTAGCTTCTTTCTTCTTCTTATCACATATCCTGACGTGACGTTTAATTCGTTCGTTTGCCATTAAGTATCTGCGTGCAGCGATGTGTTTGTATCTCTAAGCTGCGTATCTGTATCTGCGTTTGTTTGTTTGTATTTGCAAAATGTTAACTTTCGCATGTTATTCAATTGTTTTTGTTGTTCTTATTGTTATTGCTATTGTTTTGTTGTTGTTGTTGTTGTACTTTGTCAGTATGCTGAATATTCCCAAAGGTGCAAACAAAGTGATTATACTTATACTATACTATATATCTATCTATCTATATAATATAATATAGTATAGTAGAGTAGTAAGTGTAGTTCGAGTCTTGTCTGCGACGTTGGCGGTTGGCAGCATTTGGCGTTCGTTGATGAAGCTGAAGCAGAAGCTGTAGTAGGGGAACTGCTTTTGGCCTATGTCCGTCGTTGGCAGCAGCTGATATGGGTTCACTTGCCGCACTGTGTCACGTCTGTCTGACGGACGAACAGTCCAACTGTGTAGGTTATTAATTGAAATGTTAGTGTTTCTCAGCTCTTAAATAATAGATACGTATCGGGACAGTATACAACAAGATATTTGATGCTCATTAAATTAAGTGGTTTCACTGTGGTCATGAAGTGTGCAAGTAAATTATAAATGTAGCTATAGAAATAGATCAACAAGCATGCCATAAATATTATTAAAAAAATAAACAAAAAAAGTTGCATTCATATTGTCAAAATTTTTGGCTTTTTAAGCTTTCAAAACTCAACACACACACACACAAATGGATCATACACAAATCATAAGCAGCATAAGCTTTTTCAAAACGTTTTTCTATGATATTTGTGGCTTTCTGTGGCAAAGTCACTATAGAAATGGAGAAAAAAAAAGAAGAATTCCGAAAGAAGATGGATTGGTAGTCGTTAATTTTAATGTTTTGTCGCCGCAGTGGGTCGCATAACGCTATATGCATATACATATGTATCTATAATATGTAGCTGACCCATGCAGCACTTTCTGCTGCACACCACTCTTCTATAGCACCTCTAACTGATCTTCGAGACCCAAAAACTGTAACAATATGCTCTGGCAAGCGCGCTTTTGTATGATCCCCCACCACTATTTCATATACAAATATGTATCTGTTCACTTGTTCCAGCTATAGTCTTTGTCATATGCTCGTATCTTGTCCATTGTCCACGCCACACATTCAAAGATGTTTTCTGTTTCTTTGGCTTTTTGTGTAAGGTGCACATTAGTAGTAATTTTTAATGGGTTATTCTTTATTCTTGGCTCAGCTTGAGTTTGAAATCGTCGCACGGTTTGTTATTCAAATTACATTTCGTTTCGTATCTTTTTTTTTTGATTTTTTTTTTTTTTGGCTTTCAAGCGCACGCTCGCATATTATTTAAATGATGTCAGTTTGCGTTTCATTTGAGTTGAAATTGTCTTTCATTCTTTTGAGAAGGTACATCTCTAAGCTTGTCTGTCTGTCAGTCTGTCGAACTGTCCACTACGAATATCTTTTGTTTGTGATGTGCTCTGCTCGTTCGTTGGCATTGTGTGTAATTATTGTGTTTTGAATTTAATCAAATTGATTTATTTGCCGCCTAATACTGTTGTTGAGTAGGTATACTATATTGTATTGTATACAATGTATACTATAACTCTAAAGTGGCATTCGATTCGAAAAGCGCTTTCGTTGCGCTGCGGTTCGTGGCTTTTATGGGATTATTTGTGATTAGCATATGCAGGTTTTGGGATTTCAAAAGACAAAGTATGCATTTTGTTATAACTTTTGAGGTATTTTCAGTTTATGTGAAACTTTGTAACATCATGAAATTTATTTGTAAAGTATACCAGATATTTCAGTGCAAAAAAGCCAATGTAACCGAAGTCTGCAAACAGCATAGAAACTTCTTTTTTTTCAAACATGTGGCAACACTACATATGGATACATTAGTAGTTCCTTCTATTTAAAGTTTGGTCATGCTACGGATCAGTCCACTACGATCAGTTCCAATACACGTTAGGACTGCAATCACTTTACTAATTCTAGGAAGATACTTAACTAAGATATGCGGGTAAGTTTTGCTTTTCTGCTAGTCTGAAACTGATTTTTTTTTGGCAAGCTCTAAATAATGGTTATCATCTATATATGGTTCTGATATATGGTTCTGGATATTTGGTTGTTTATATCTGATCTATATACTAGGAAAATGTACATGGGCTCTAACATATTTACGTAAGTTTAGATTTGTAATCACTTATTAGTAGATGTGATGGCCGTCATTTAGGCCAGAAACAACGATCCACCCTTGATCTCTTTTACATATATCTCTGTAAGATTATCTAAGAAGAGACTCCCGAGTAGAGCTAATCTCTTTTGCTACTAAGCTACGCAATGGCATAGCAAATGCTCAGTTTCCTCCTGTGTGACAATCCCACAACTTCTGCAGAATTCCTGAGGACGTTACTAGCCTAAGGGTTAACTCGCAGGAATTCTGCAGAAGTTGTGGGAATGTCACACAGGAGGAAACTGAGCATTCTGTCTTCCTATGAGACAGTGATGCGTAAATGCTACTACCAGAATAGAGATAAATGATATTTTTTGGCGCAGCAGTGCGATTATTCTTTCCGGTCGGTAGTTCGGTCAGGTGAGTTTATATGCTTTACATTTGTTTAAGTTACCCAATCTGTTCTTTGCTAATCGGTTCGATCTTAATGTAATTTGTAGCTTATAAGTAGCTTCCTGGATTGTTAACACTTCTGCTTGGTAAATACGGGCAGTCTGATGGCTTCTCTACATGTCCGGGGGAAATATGCCTACGTCTCGACATTCTCTCATGATGTGGTGTTATTGTGACTTAGCAAGTAGCGATTTTTTATCGAAGGTCGTAATCTGTATTTTGACAGAATAGATAACACTTAAAACTAAATTGTATGAATGAAATTTTGAGTTTTTGAAGCGAAAATGTTTCTGTAACACTTCCATTAGAGTCAGTTCAGTTAAAGGTTCTTGAGATCTTACTAGAACTGAAGACTTTAAATATATATTTGGCTCCGATTTATTTTTATTTTGGCTTGAGTGTAGAGCTATAATCCATTTATATGAAGCAAATAGAGTTTAATAGTTGCAATGATTGAGACAAATTTCTTGTAGATATTTCATAATTTTCCACTTATTCTAAATTAATCATGTATTCTTATACTATAAGTCTTAGTTTAATAGTATTTATAGGATATTCTTGTTTCTGACCAGAGAGTCAGCAGTTCATAGGAGTTCGAACTTTTAAGACAGGTCACCTTATTGAAACGAGGTACAGTTAATGTATTTATTTATTCTCTGCATGTCGCATCAGTGGTCTACGGTTCCGTCTAGTTTCAAGTTGTCTCTAGACAGCTCTAGATATAGATACGATTTGATTACGATTTAGTTGGAAAGGTAAGCAACTTGAGTTCTATTGCAGTTTATGTTCTTCCTTATACTTCCTTAAACTAAATGTGAATATTAACACTTAAAAGAAGTCATTGGAAACCCATTAAGTGTTAATCCAACGAGACTAGTCAATCTGTTCGACTTTTTATACCTTTCATACTTTGTGGGGATAGAATATTAATTTTGACAGGAAGATGGTAAAACCCAGAAGGATGTGCCATAGATCCCAAAAATTATATATATTCTGCATCAGATCAACAGGACGAGTAGATCAAACCACTTCGTCTGTCGATGTGGTTATGTGTGTGTGTGTGTGTGAATACAGGAACTATGCCCTTAGTTAAAACCCCGTATTGAGACTCTCTTGAGCCGGCATTCGTTTAGTATTCAATGTTAACTTGAAATTCACCATGGAGAATTGAATGGATTTATGTTTAACATTTTAAATAATGGGCGTGGTTCGTCTACTATACTGGGAGGCCCTGCCGCTCGTTTTAAAGTTTTTTATATTGAAACTATATATTTTATTCCAACCAATATAAACTTAAAACTAAGTATGGTGGCTTCATAAAACGTAGGCTTTCCATATAATCAAATGGGCATGATATGTTCACATTAAGGGGTGGCCTCCATACAAAACCACCACTCATTTTGTGAACTAAGAAGCGTGTGAAAATTATGATATCTTTGGTTTTTTAAATATTATTTTTATGTTCTGCAATACCTACATAATTTGGCAGTTCTCATTAAAACCCAACACACTTTTGTTTATTTCAATATGCTTTAGGAAACTCTTTCTCGCAGATCAAACTATACCTGCGCACAGCATTTCGACTCCAAATATGTGCGTAGCGTACTACAAAGTCGGTTTCAACATTGTTTCTTGACCGTTTTTTTGTCAAATGCGTAGAAATTTAATCGATTGTTCAAGAGTTCTGATTGTTATTCTGCTTGTAGCAGCAACTGTTGCATGCCGCAACTTGTACCTACACAAAAAAAAAAAAAAAATAAATCCAAAAAATATTAATGAAATTCAGTTTGTGTAAAGAAAACCAAAAAAAAAAAAAATATCTCACAGCAAGAAGAAAAATTACATTCGGTGCATAACTGATGCAATCAAATTAATATTGTTAGTATTGCTCAGCGAAGTTGTTCGTTCATTTTCTGTTGCTGATTTTTGCATGATTGTAGACAACAACTACAACAACAACAACAACAACAACAATAACAACAACATGCCAATGCCAAAATGTATCAAATTTCAATGCACAATCATCAACACAATCAACGGAAAAGAGTCAGAGGAAGAACAAGAAGAAAAAAAGTATCTCCATATAATACATCGGCAGATGAAAATGAAATAAAATGAAAACTTTTGCATTGCTGAAATCAACTTCGAGTATAGTCAGTCGACTACAACAAGCTTGATAGCTGGCTGACTGTTCATCGCCGTGTCGTTGTTGTGTTGTTGAAGTTGTTGTAATTGTTTGCTGTTGGTAATATAAGATACAAAATCAAAAATACATCATTGCCAACAAGCCAAGCCAACCAAAAATGAAACAAAAAAAAAAGTCTGAGCTGAGCTGCAGTTTAATGCTGCAATGCATGGATAGAGGAGACGGGAGCGACATGCGCTAGCAACTTTAAGCTGCATCCTGCGCTGATTGTATGTTCATTCGTTTTTCGGATCTCTTCCTTTTTTTTTTTTAATTTTTGTACACAATCTTGCCTGGTTTGCCTGAACCGCAACTTACCGCCGCACTGCGCCAAATGAAGTAAGCAAACGTTGATTACATCGCCTTAAGTATCTCTCTTTCTCTCGTTTACTATCACAGCGGATCGAAGTGAGGCAAGCGGTATTCGTGATCCAAGGCCCATATAGACATTGTGGTCAAAGGTACAGACAGCTGTACAGCTGAACTGGACAACACACACACACACACACACACACACACACAAGCAGCGGACAACAGTCAATCGGATCAGTTCGGATTCAGTTTGGAATTGGGATTGGGATTGGACGTTATGGGCTGGGATGGGTTGGGATGGCAGGCGAAATGGTTTTCAGTTTTCAGTTTGAGTTTTGTGTCGTGTTGGATGCTTCATGTTTTCACGCAGCGTTTTAATGATGACTTCAAATAACTTCACATGTTCGCCTTTTGCACATTGGCTTGAGTTTATATGCAAATATACATATATAGGTGTATAAAGTGTTGCTTTTGGCCAATCTGGCTGGCAGTGAAAGACCAAACTGATGCTGATGATGATGATGATGATGATGATGCGGATGACGATGATGATGCAGACCATCGTCAATAAGAAAAGAAAAAGAGCCTAACAACAAAATAAGTTTTAATTTAACAAATGCGCCGGCATTATAACATTTTTTACTTCACCTCCAGCTGCTGCTTCTCTGCTGCCATGAAGTTTATATTGCTGGGATTTTGATTTCAACAATAACTTTACCTACCAGTTCTCTACGCAGTTGTTTCTGGGTAGTGTGAAAAGTTTTTGCCATTACTATATATAGTAAAGGATAAACCACTTAACTCTGTTTTAGATGTTGTTCCGTTATGTGCTCCTAAAGAGGAGAAGTACTTCAAGAGAAGAGATATATTTGAACAATCCTTTACGTTTTGCCATAGTTGTTATTCGCTTCTAATATTCTACACTTCAGAGGATGGGATAATCTTTATATAACGTAGTGTCAAAGGGTATGCTGCCGGATTTTAAAATATATAAGCGAAACTGAGACTACTGAAATCAGTGGCATATGAGCTTGAGCCCACTATTAATTCAGAGCGTCACAGTCTGTACTTACAGTCCACTGAAAAGCTCTCAGCCCGAGAGCTGCTTAGGTTACTTAAAAAGTTCTACAAATTCAAATCTGTTGAGCTGATTCCGACGACCATCTGACATTTATGTTAGAAAATATCATGAAAACAAAGAACGCTTCAGTCGAGCTTGCCTGAATTCTAGATATCTTTTAACTAACTAAGAGTCTTTATTTAATCCAAAGTTTTGTGTAGAGCTATATTCTATTGTGGTCTGAATATATATGACAACGAAGCATATTTAAATACGAGTAGAATAGGACTGCTGAACGACTCAATCCACAGCTAATTACATGTTACTAGCTTAGGTAACAAAAGTTTCTTGTACGGATGTTCACTGGATCTAAAAAGAGTCTAAATATTAAAGTTTGATGCCTTTATTACTTACAGTCTGCGAGTTTTCAGCGTTCAAGCAGACAATGAGAGGTTGGTACGAATATTGTGTTACAAGAAGTCATCAGAAAATTTTCGTTTCACCACTGGAAGCGAAGATATCGTGATACAAGTGAAAGTATGTTTGTGGTATCGGTCAAAAACTTAAAACAAAGAGTAAATATCAAGTTCTGTTATAACGTCGAGAGGACATACAGAATATCCAGGTCCTCCGAAAAATGTAGTGAATTCAAAATGATTTCAAAATGGTCCAAAACTTCAAATATTCCACTGTGACTGCTAACGAGACGTGGTTTTTATTCTCTAAAATGCGTTTGCCGATGAAATGAAAGCTCTATCGGAGGTAAATGCCATCGAAAAGGCGTCGACAGACTTAGTAAAGACGATGAATGAAAACAACGTAAAAACATTATTCATCAAGCTAATAGATTGGATAAAAGAAGAAAACTATTTTGAAAAAATTGAAGTAAAAGTAAAAACAATAGAGGATAGGTTTGCATGGAAGCTACCTGGCTGGGTCTAAGATGAGTTTAGTGCCTCTATTTCTTAAAGTCTTCGACAATTCATCGTTCATACAGACGAAGAGGGTGTAAGGATGGGTGAGACATCGTGTCCATGTTCTCACTCAGTATATCCCTGATTAAAACGACCATCGCACAAAGTTCGAAGAATGATATGGAGGAGAGAGAGAGAGAGAGCTTCTAAAGTGGAGGTTGCCTTCTCTCAATTTTTTCACTTCGAAACGGATGTTTAGAGGCTAGCTATGAAGAGCATATGTGTCCTAATGGACGTTTGTGAGCTGCTTGCAAAAGTATCGTTTTTGTGCAATCCTAAGTGAATGCCAATCAATAACTTTCCCAACTACTATGAAATTCTACAAACCAAACCATCAACCAATGACGGTAGCATTCATTTCAAATAGACTTACAACTGCACAGACCAACCTCGTACTTCTAAATGTTGTGGTTGCTGTTGTTGTTGTTGGCGTTTGGTATTTGCTCGGTGTCGTCAGCGGCAGCGCTGATTAAATTTTACATATTCATTTTAATTAATGTTGTATTACTGTTATTGTTAAATTGTATCTAGCTGTGTTCGTCCTGCGGCGGCTGCACTTCATACGCTACACTATTCTGTTGCTACTTCTTCAACAACGAATCCATATGCCTCAGCATAAAGGTGAGGAATGTGCTTGACTTCTTAGCCTCGACAGGCAACGGGCATAACAGCAATTTGCAAGCGCACCAAATAAGGCGTACTGAAAGCGTGTCTGGCTGTGCTAAAAGATTGCGCTAAGCCTTGAAGAGTAGATCTGAAGCGATTCTAAAGAGTTAGTATGTGCCGCTTGTATTGCAAGGCACAGACACGGGTTGCGGGTGTGCTTTTTTTGCCTGTGCGAGCGTTGAACATGTTTTTAATTGCAAAAAAAAAAAAAAAGATACAAAACAAGTATAGTTTGGCGCTACAAACGCTGCTGCTGCTGTTAAATACAACAATTCGCATGAGACAATGTCAAATAGTTTGATAGCACCTATTCAGGCGCATACGAATTGCTACTAATAATAGAAATTTCCAATGTATCTAGCAGATACAAGATACTAAAATAGTTTAACAGACAGACAAAGAGACAGCACGCTGATAACTATGAGTTATAAATAGTAGTTTATACGCATACATATAACACAGCTAGAGGGCGTCTAGAAATGAATATGCAAGTCAAATATTTCAAAGTGTTTGCAAAAATAAAAGTAAGTAGGTAGCAGTCGTATAAGATGTATATAGAATCTATGCTAGTTCAATGCTAGGCAATCAAGCAAGGCGTTCGTTCGTTGTATCTCTCTGTATGAATCTGTGAAGTCTTTGTGTATGACAGCGCAATCATATTTTACGCATGCGTGAAATCGGAGAACACCAAACTCAGCCGGAGTTATTGAATTGAAATGATATTCAGTGGCTGTCTTTAAACGTGAAGTCAAGTCAGGCGAAGGTGTTAAGTTATTACGGAACGAGACAGAAATGACACTCACAGTCTCGTTTGTCAGTCAGCACAGCCAGTCTACTGTATGCAGTATACAGTATGCATGAACTCCCAAGAATCATACTGCTCCAACACCGTCAACACTGCCCCCTGACATCCTTAAATTATAACGCTCTCGAGTTGACGTTCTGTGCAAATTACGAAATGTATACGACACTCTCGCTTCTATATACCGCACTATACCACACCACACCACACCACACCGCGCTGCATTTGATTTATGGCACAATGTCAAATTATCCTTGATAAGTCATTAATATTTTGTTGCGCATACGACGACCACATTCAATTTGTATATATGTATGCATTGTATCTATAGCATCGGGTTAATAAACAGCACAGACGGCATCCAATTTCAGTTTGATATTTAACTTTTCTGTTTTGTTTTTGTTTTTGTTTTTTTGATTTTGTTTTTGTTTTTGTTACAATAACTCCGAGTATCTTTAATTTAAAATTTATATACCATTAGTTGCGCTTTTGAGTTAATTATCCAAAATTAAATTCTTGTTTATCATAAAATTTTATAGTTAGTAGTTTAGTTAGATGTACGATACATAAAATTCAACACAATTTCAAGAACTCCAACTGAGTTTCGTGTAATATAACTCTACATTTGATTTATGAGCAAACAATCTAAAATGAAGTGGCAATTTCGCACTTTTAACCAGTAACAAGCACCACAACAACCTCAACTCAACATCAGCAATGGTCAAGAGCTCAGTGAGCTCATAAAAATGTAATCATTTAAATTGTATGTTTGTCGTAGATCTACTATATAAAGCGCATGTGAAATGCTGATCGTCATCGTAAAAACCAATTCACAAATCATAAATAAATAAATTCACATTTAGGCAAACCAATAAAGAAATCTGATTTGCTGTGCATATCATAAACTCATGGCAAGGCAGTTAGGAAGACAGTCAGGATTTCATTTTTGTTTTTTTTTTCTTTTTTTTTTTTAACCATGGCCGTAAATCTTGCCAGCGGCTGAAATGCTTGAGTACGTTCGAGTATGAATTGAGTAAGCCAGCTAAGACCACGATGACGACGACGACGATGTACTGAACTGAACTGAAAGTCTAGAACGAAGAAGATGGCGATGGAAGTTGTGCTGCGCACGCGCGCTGCTTGCTTGGCTTGATAGATTTATGGCGCCAAATAAAATGCTCTAAGAGCAACTCTCAGATACATCTTTGCTTTGCTTTTCTTTACTGTATACTGAAATGTTAAACTCTTGTTAATCGCCAGACAAGCAAACACAATCGCGCGCGTCTAATCGCGCTCACTCACTCACTTAGTAGAAGGTGCGCTTCTGCACCCTGTGCGCCAGTGATCCAGAGCGCATTTGTTTAATAATTCCAGATTCGATAATTAGTCGAAATGCGCTACAAAAACATTATTCAGCTGCGGGCAGCCAACCAGCCAAACAGGCAAACAGGCAAACAGTCAAACAGGCTGTGCCAAAGTAGCTAAGCCGGCCAGCATATGGCTCTAATAGAGATCGCATAAGATTTATGATCATGTGGCTACTGTCAGCATCTACATGGCATCTATGTTTATAAGAGTATATGTACTTACTTGTACAGTCCAAGTGCAATTTGCTTCTAAAGTACATTGTACATTGGATCGAATATGCAAAATTTTAGCAAAAATTGGAACCAAACTTTTTTTAATATACAGCAACGAGGCTAATTTTTGCCTCAATGGCTTTGTGAACAAGCAAAATTTCCAGATTTGGGGCGAAGGCAAACCACACGAGGTCCTCTAAATGGCAATGCATCCGCAGAATACATTCACTCTTTGGTGTGGATTGTGAGCCGTTGGTATTCCATCACAATCAAAGGAGAGCGCAATCGATATATGATTACCAATTTCTTGTGACCCAAATTGGATGATATGGACGTACAGCTGATACCATAATACAAATTCTGCACTAGCGATTTGAGAGCATTGTTATCTCACGCAGAGGTGACGTGAACTGCCCACCGAAAATGTGCGATTTGACATCGTTAAACATTTTCTTGTGTGTAAACGACCGGTGCCCTCAAAGTCAACACAACAATCGAAAATTATACCAGTAGGACACACTCCACCCACCGATGCTTCGGCATACATAGTGTCATTGATTGGTCTCTTAAATAAAACATAAAAATCGTTGCAGTTCCTATTGGGAAACCCTTTATTATAATTTAGTCACAACGTTTACAACAACTTAAAGGATGCATTGAAGACACCATTAAGTTTGTATGGGTATATTCGAGATCAGTATGACAAGACAAGTCAATCTAGCCGTGACCGTCCGTCTGTCCGTCTGTCTGTCAGTTTGTATATTATATCAATTTCGGTTGGATATTTTGCATATGTTAGAAAGAATTTAACAAACATACATCAAAAGAAAAAGACACATAACTTTTCCATGAAGCACAAACGCATATACACAAATACTAAATGTTGCACTCTCTTTCTCTCACAACAATTCCTCACTGGTGAGTCTTTGTATCTATATATAAATAGGCAAGTGCAAAATCTTCATATTCTTTTAAACCCCCTTAAACCCAATTTTTTCGCTTGATTTTTTCTTTTATTGGATTGGTTGTGAGTGCAGAGGAGTAGGGACGAATGAATTTTTTTTCAAAAGTTTTGCGTCTAAGGTATTTAAAAACCAGGCAACGCCCTCGGTCAATCAAAAAGACCGGAGCTCTCCCAGTTCTCTCAATTTGTTAAAAAATTACAACAACAAAATCAAAGTGAGTGACACCATAGGAATACGCAACAGACGAACTTGCCAACATGTTAGCGAGCATCAGTTGAGAGCTTTGTGTTCATAGTGTTGTTGGTAAAATTTTAAAAGAAATGGAATGAATACTTTTTCGAGCCTGTTGGTCGTACTTAACACTCTCAGCATTAAAGGAACAGACAAGAGAGCGAATACACTTAAACGGGCCAGCATTATGTTGACCCAAACATGTTGATCCTACTTAACGATCTCAGTATTGTCAAATAGTACTGAACTGTTTTGCATTGTCGCTATAATGGTTGAGTTTCAACCACAGGGAGAACACTAGTAATAATAGAATGCGGCAACCAGTTACAACTGTGAGCGCGAAAAAGAGAAGAATGTTATTCGTTTGGCTTTATTTGTGATATGGCTTGGTGGCGGCGTCTTATCATGCTGATCACGAATATGTGTTTTATCTCTCTGATGCTTTAAATTTTAACTCCTATTAAAAGCTGTCATGTACAAATTCGCCACCACAACTAAAACATTTACGTTGATATGGAATTTTATTTCAAATTTTGCTACTTGAGCCCACTGTGCACTGTACTGAAAATTGCGAATTGCGACATTACCGATCGTCTAAGCTGCGCATGCCTAACTGAGCTGAATATTGCAGACGCATTCGTTCGTTTCGTTGTATCTTGTAATTTATGCGCTCGCCATTTGACATAATTGCATGCGCGCCGAGCGCGATTTGATTGAAAGCTTACAACTGCAACACAAATTATGTCGTCGCATTGAGCTGAGCCTTAAGCAGAGACTGCCAATCGCTGCCGAGCCTTCGCTCTTGAGCAGTAACTGGTGCAAATGTTAGCAATCTGCATTTCAATCTGCACTGAGATCGACAAGATACATGCTGAGCTTATTTATTTATTTACCTTTTTTATTTATTTTTTTATTAAAAATAATTACACCTTTTGTACTTTGTCAATCATGCAGCAACAAGATTGGCTATTTGCAGTAACAGTTTTCTCTTTTTTGTAAGCGCAACGCTCTAAATGCAGCTCGTGTCTAGTTGGAGGCAGCGTAAATCTTATTTGAGCCTTTGCTGACATGTCGCAGGATTAAGTTGTCAATTGGTTGCTGCCGCCGCTGCTGCTGCTGTTGTTGCTGTTGTTGCTGTTGCAAAAAATATTGAAATTTCGTTTACGACAACGACAACGACACAGATACAGATACAGATACAGAGAGATACATTCAGCTTAGTTATTGGTGTTGTTGCCTACCATTCAATCTCATTGTATGCGGCTTGATTTTGATGGATTTCCCATTGATTTACGATTCTTTGGGAGCGACCGTGCGCGTGTAACAATTAACAAGCCTCATTTTGTGTTCTTGTTTTGCTTTGTTTTTGGTTTTTTTCTCTAGTGCTTTATGTAATTTGTAGCATTGGCGTTGGTGGTGTCGACACTGGGTCAGTCAGTTAGCTGCTGCTGACGCACTACGACGGCCCCCTTAATAAAGATAATTTATGTTCATTGTATGCTACACGTCAAACTACATTGCACAGATTGCGTTTAGTGCGTTGTTTTTTTTTGTTTTCGTTTTTGCTATTTTGTTACTACTGATTGTAGTAGATACTTTATGGCACTTTGAGATACTCGTACGTACCCAATGTATCTGTGTTACTGCAAACGCAAAACGATAGGTTTTACAACAACAGCTTTTTGCGTGTATTGTAAATTTAATAATGTTTGCATGCAATAGAGAGAGAACAAAAAAAAAAAAAATAAAATACAAATTCCATAACAAGATACAATTGTATCTTTTTGCTGTTGTTAACACATTATTTGGCGCAACTAATTTATGACTGTGCAAACAACACATAAACGTGCACAATACTGATTGCAGCTGAATATAGCAAACATTTTATGCAAGCTTGTAAAAATAATAGCGTCAAACATGAAAATGTATCTTTCTATCTACATATCTATCTATTTGTGCGATAACAATATCAATAATTGCATGCTATGCAATAAAATCGGTAACCGCTAAAACCGTGCACCGCCACAGTTACAACAACAACAACAACATCAGGAACTACAACAGCAACTACAACAACAATGAATATATCTACTGCTAAAATGTACGTTTACAACAAGGACGCGAATTCAATGACGCAAGCTGTCAATTTCCCGCGGTATTCATAAAAATATTTGTGCGCTTTTCTTGTTGTAAAACGATTTTGAGTTCAGTTCGCGCACATCACACGGTAAAATGCATTGTTATCGCAGCTACGTATGATATGCAGCGCAGATACTTTGCTGTATCTATGTATCTCTATATATATATAAAATTCATCGGCTTCATTGACTCACGTGGCACTTATCACTTCATTGCAATTTTATGACGCGTCAAAATTGATGCACAGCAAACACTTTGAAGCGTTTTGAATGTGAGTTTTTTTCATTTTGTTTGTGCATATGTCGTGCATGATTTGATCATAATAATTGTAACTAAAGTCATGCGGTTGATTTGCATGCAACAGAGCACTGTGTTGCATGCATCGGTGCTGATTAATTAGCAGAAAATCTATTTAAAAGTATTTATGTAGCTAACTAAATGTTAAGCGGTGGATTTTATAGATCCTCGCTTCGTTTCTATTTAATCAATTCGTTTAGCATTGCTGCTTAAGTTAATTAAACTTTATTTTTACTACGTCGCCATTTATAGAAAAATTATGTATATATAATAAAAATTCTACTCTAGGCCACTCCTACGCGGAAAACTTTTATTAGCACACATTAAAAGTATTGAGCTTTGTCATGCTGCGCTGCGGCAAGCGCTACTTAATTCGATACTAAAATATTGTATGGCTACTAAACCAAATGCCACAGCATAAAAGTTGGCTTTATGGCAGAAATACTATTAGTGAAACAAAGATAAGGTAGAACCGAAGCTTTAATTCTCTGCACATGATCTATTGTCATCTACTGTATAGGAGATGTGGTTTTTATGAAGAGATTTTATTTAAAAATCTAACTAAACATATCTTCAAATGGGTTCTGAATGGCTTCGTCAACAAACAAAATTGTCGAATTTGGGGCTCAGAAAATACGCCCATAATGCACGAGAAACAAATGCAACCACAACGAGCAACTATCTGATGCGGATATTATTCAGGCTGCTCAATTGGGCCGTACTTCTTTGAAAATGAGGTCGGAAATGCAGTGACAGTGAGTGGCATTTGTTACAGGAACATAATTGCGTAGTTCTTGTGGCCTCAACTGGACGGTACGAATTTGAACAACATGTGATTTCAGTAGGAAGGTGTCCCCTGCCACACCGCGCATGAACCAATCGATATATTGGAACATAGATTTCCAGACCGAACCATCTTCCGAAATTCTGATGTCAACTGGCCACTAAGATCGTGCGATTTCTTTCTTTGGAGTTTTGTGAAATCTCAAGTGTATGTGAATTAATCACAAACAGTTCCTGAACTCAAGGCCAAGAACCAACGAGTCATCGGTGACATAGAGCCAATGTCTTTGTGAAAATGTCATGGAAAGAATTCATGAAAAATGCAAGGGGCTGCGTGGACCATTTACCGGATATTTTATTCCTTACATAATCGGAACATGTCTACTTTACTATGCAATAAAAATATCACCACTGGCTCAAAAAACTTGCTTTATATTTTTAAATTAAATCATGCACTTTTGTTAACTGTACACATAGTGTAAAAAGCTATGTTAAGTTTGTATGTAACAGCTGAAAAAAGGCGTGGCTGATGCCAAAAAGTATATACTTGTATTCATAACATTGACATGCTCGTCTGTCTGTTCGAACGCTGAGTTTTTGGAGACTTTAAAGTCCCTAATACCATACAAAATTACTAAAAATTGTGCGTTCTTTCAATAGTTCAGAATTAAATCTCCTTTTAAAACTCGATACGCCTTTCTCTTATGTTAAATGTGGCTGCACTAAGCTATAAAGTGATACATCTTCTCCAGCCCACGTGGTGCAGTATGCTAAGACGGTGCACTTGTGTGCATTGATTTGCAAATGTTCTGAGCTCGAATCAGAGTGTTTCACAAAAAAAAAAAAAACATTGTGAGAAGGCCGACGGTAAAATAGCCAGTCTCATGAGTGTTAAATGTTTGTATCGTTTTAAAATAATCGTTAATCGTATATTATTCTCAATTGTGATTAATATTCTTAATGAAAGCCAGCGTACGTATATTTTTCCAATTCGATTCATAATTCTGTTTAATTTGAAATGATCTTTTTAAAAAATATGCTTTTAGATCTGTGGTTTTATTTAGTAAAGCTATGTTTCATTCATTGCCTAAACCAAAACAACTTTTAGAGTGACAGTCCTCAACCTTGCTTAAAACTAGTCTAATATTCAAAAAAGGCGCAAATATGCGCAAAAATTATTAATACTATATCAAACTATACATTATAACATACAAATAAGCATTAACAGTTTTGGGTATAATGAAGTATAATAACTAATTCTATTCCATGAGATGCAATTACTTTAAATTACTCTTATCTGGATACTAAATTAAGTAAGGAGGCTACTAGGTCTGTTCTGGCTCTCACTTTTGGGATGACTTTCGATTTGATAAACAAGATAAAAACGTAATAACTCGTTAGTAGATGTTAAAATTGTATGGAGACTGTATGCTCGCCATGTTTATTTTTCTAATCTATCCACTAACAATGTTCCCACACTAAGTTTCCGCACGAAATCTAAAAAACTGAGCGATCAAAAGGCATAGAAACACACAGACGGACATGGCTAGCATGATTCATCTCACCACGCTGAACAATACATGTATACCCGTACTTTATGAGCTCATTGATGATTTCTTCAATGCGTTACAAACTAACCGACAAACTGCTAATACCTAACTCTCACTATGCATGATGAGTATAAAAATATATAGTTAAAACTATATATTTCTGCTGAAACGCACAAAAGGCATGCGAATTCCATTTTGATTGCTATTGATTTTATGAAATTTCTGCTTTATTGCTGTCTAAAAGCGTCAAACGACTTAAAAAGAGTTTATTTATAGAAAAAAACAGCAATTAAACTTATAAGCCTAATGTAAAGTTATATACATATGTAACAATAGCTAAATATGTAAGTAACTAAAAGATACTTTTGAAAGATGGCTGTACTTCAACTTCTAGTCAGTTGCATTTGCAAGGTGTTATCTTACGTGTAAATACATATAACTGTATACATATATAGAAAACAGAATACATTTTTTGTTTTTTTTTTGTTTTGAAAAGTAAAAGTGACTTTTTCCTTTTGCTCGGGGTCGCTGAGTCGCCGAGTCGCTGTAATGCAATTAACCACGCTGCTGATTGTTTTGTTTCAATTCAGTTGCGCCCTATTTTCTTTTGCAGCAGTTTATCCCTAATCTTCACATTCGTCTTTTCGTCCTTTGTATTTTCTTGGGAAGTCAGTGAAACTCTCAGCTGCATTTTCCATGTAATTTTAGTCAAATTTCTGTTCGTTTTCCACACTTTGCCCCTTGTGCCAGCCCTAGGCAAATTCTCTTGCATATGTATCTATATACTATTGCAGTACTTAGGTTACTACCCCGCTGCAACTACCTGAAGTGCCACGAAGGACTTGTACGCTAGTGTTACATGTGTCCTTGTGAAGATTTCAACGTCGTCGTCATCGTCGTCGTCATCGTCATCGTCGACGTCGACGACAAGAAGTCAATTTTCGATTTACGACCATTTTGTTTGAGTAATTTCTTTGTTGATGAACTGGCATGTTGTTGTGTTTGTGTTCGGTCGAAGTCAAAACGTAGCACCAAATGGTTTTCTTCCTTTTAAAATTCAGTGCAGATGTAAAATGTGTACAGTTCAGATGCGTTCCTTGGTTTCATTGCTCTTTGCAGTGCAATGGTTTGCTTCGATTTGGTTCTGCTGATGTTTTAGTTGTTTTCCCAGCGGAATAAAATTACTTACTCTTGATGGCATGGCAGTCTGTTTGCAGTCTACAATGCTAGTTTTAAGTAATTATTGCTGTACTGTATTTATTGTATTTTTTGAATAAATTTGTATGTTTTTATCCCATTTCTGTATTTTTTTTTAGCGCCTCAAAAGAAGCATTTATTGTAAATGCAAAAACACTGTACTTTTTAAAAACAGAGTTTGACTGAAGGTCCAATGACTTAAACGCATTAAAATACAAGTTGATCCACCAAAGAAAATCTTTCCTCTTTATGGGCCATCTTCTTTATTTTAAAAATATTAGTTGTTCTATGTCAGGTTTATCATATTGTATTGAAATTTGCTTTTTAGGAAATTAATTTAAATCAAAAATACGTCTAAGATTTTTCATACTGTAAGCAGGGCATAGGTAGTCGTAGTTTAGTAGGTACACATTCTAATTACTGGATTGTCAAACTTAGTATTAACCATTGGTTCTATAAAGGAATGATTGTATGAATTGTTTTTATAAAAGACTTTTTTGCATAATGCAAATTTGCAGAATTCGCTCTACTTCTATTTCTCATCACCATGAAAAATTACAATAATAGTTGGTTGAGTCAAGCGCTGCCTTAGTTGTGTTGCACTCGATGGAACCTGGAAGTGCAAATAAGTTAAAATATAATTAATTAAAAATTTCTAGATCAGTGTTTCTCGTCTAAATCATTCGTACTCCCACTCTCTGGTCTACCAAGCAGTAAACGCATTCGGAATATGTTTCTTCACCAACATTTAGACGCGATATGGCCACATAGCTCGCTTATTACTACAGATGATCAGCAGTAGACATGTGATTTTTGATTAGCAGCGATTATCGTGACTGATACTTTGAAATCACAGCGATTTTCAACTGCTACTTCTACTCACTTTGTGTGAAAAATAAAAAAAAAAAACAAACAAAATATTAGAACTCTAAACATGGTACAATTTCTTCATACGCACACGCCTCTGCAGATCGGAAAATATTCGCATTCGCAAATGCATCCGGTTTTCTACATCCATTCCAACCCTAGTAACAACCAGGTTAAGAAAACAATAAACTTAAGAGAAAAAAATATCTAATCTAAAACTTAATCACGAATCAGTCAGAGATAAAACAAAAATAGGAGAATTAATAGCAGGGCTCGGTGGAGCATAATTTAAATTAAATTAAAAAACAAAATTCGGTCGTAAGATCGTTCAAAACTGCAAAACCGCAAAATGCAAACTAACTAACTTTAGTCTAACTCTAGCTAAGAATACAAAAACAAATCTTTGCAAACCCAATTTCACCTTTGATTTCTATTCATGTTACAGTATGAACATTACGATACACAAATTGTTCATGTTGATGTCTAATGTAAAGCCAATCAAAAGTGATGTCGGTTGCTCCATTTTGCATTGAATTTTTGTTTTTTGTAAAATCTCAAAACAACGATTATATTTATAGCTCTTGATGTTAGTTCAAATCAAAACTATTTGAAAATACAAGTTTTTACATTTTGCTCGTACAGGGTGTTAAGAGCAGATTTATAGCCAGTTGGTTGCTGTGGTTAACTAATTTTCTTTAACTGTACATACAGATCCTCATAACTGAATCCCATAAGTTCAGACAGTTTTGAACATCGATTTGCAAAGCAGTATTTTATTTTTCTGGTAGAGTTCAGACTTCGAATTGAACAACCAATACATACATTTATTTAGTTTTTATTTTGAGCTGTCGATCGTTAGCTTTTGTATGCTGTTCAAATATCAATTTTTAAATTCATTCAGTTTGTTGTCACTTTCAGTTCAAAGCTTATATGATATACTACGGCATTCAATCGAAAATCGCGAAGTTTAAGGATCACGGCTGATAATACAAAAATTTATTGTAAAAAAAAAAGGAACTGAAAAAAAAAACTAAATAATCTGCAAAGACAATAATCAAAAATAACAAAGAATCGTAACACAAATACAAAAGAATTAACATTAATTTATTTTTGTTCAAACTATTTGCGTATTATAAACGCTTTTATGTTGAAATGAAATATAATAATTTGCAACTTTATTTAAAAACACAAGAGTTTTTTTCAACTACAATGCGATTGTCGTCGAATCTGTCGAGTCTATTAAATATGAGTGTACATTTAAAATAACTCCTAAGTTACCTAGAAGACAGAGAAACGAAGTTTGCTAATCCAATAACCTAAACCCATAACTGTTCGAATAATTTTCGATTCAATATAATTCGCAAAAACAAACGTTTTCTTCGGATCTCTTACGGACAAAACTATCGTATGCGGATCCGTAAACGATTCACATGCACACACTTTGTCGCTCAAATCGTTCGCTTGCCAAATTGTGAAAAACTTTTCCGCCGGTTCGGTTGATGTTTTGGAATTAATTTTAAAGGATTTTTTGTCGATTTTTGAGCGTTTATTTAAAAAACAGAGAAATGCTACAATGTATATTTTTCAAAGTGTTGTTCTTCACATACCAATTCAACGCCTCCAACGTTTCCT
The DNA here is from genome assembly GCA_035044765.1 of Leucophenga montana. Taxonomy (NCBI): domain Eukaryota; kingdom Metazoa; phylum Arthropoda; class Insecta; order Diptera; family Drosophilidae; genus Leucophenga; species Leucophenga montana. The sequence continues at coordinate 1,592,115 of JAWNNQ010000255.1, forward strand.
TGACGAATCTTGCAACATGTGGCCGAGCGTTGTCATGTTGAAAAACCAACTTGTCGTGTCTTTTGGCATATTCCGGCCGTTTTTGCTTCAATGTTCGGCTCAATTCCCTCAATTGTTGTTGGTAACGCTCACCAGTGATGGTTTGGTTAGGTTGCAGCAGCTCATAGTACACAACACCCTTCTGATCCCACCAAAATACAGAGCATGAGCTTGGCACCATGAATATTCGGCTTGGCCGTCGTTGTTGATGCATGGCCGGGTGGTCCCCATCATTTATTTCGCTTTGGGTTGTCATAATGGTTCTACTTTTCATCGTCAGTAACAATACGATGCAAAAAACTCTTCCGATTATGGCGTCGAAGCAGCTGTTCGCAAGTGAAAAATACCCTTTTGAAGTCTCTTGGTTTCAATTCGGCAAAACGGCATCCAATATCCTTGCGCTTGAACCATTCCCATGGCTTTGAGGCGTTTGCCAACTGTTGACAAGTCAACTGCCAATGATTCTGTCAATTCGTGAAGGGTTTGACACGGATCTTCGTCGTGTAATGCCTGCAATTCTTCATCTTCAAACTTTTTGGGCTGGCCCGGACGTTTTTTTGTCCTCCGTAGCAATATCACCACTTTTAAACCGACGAAACTAGTACTCACAAGTTGAAATCGATGGAGCATAGTCCCCATAAGGCTTCAGCTGCTTTTTTCTTCAAATGAAAGCACAAAAGCAAAACTTCCCGCAAATTGCGTTTTGTTGGAACAAAAGTCGACATGTTCACAGAGCATAAAAAATATGTTGTTTACACTTCAGTGGAATGACACATACTAAAAATTGAAGTTTATGAAGTAGGCTCTCAAATGAATGTAGTCACAGGTTTACTCGATGCTATTTAGTGCTAGTTATGCCATTTCTTATGAATCCTTTAAAACTAATTCCAACACCTACAAATCACAAAAATAAATTCTGCCAGAACAAAAACCCAATTAAACACTGCCTCTTCTACTGTAATTCACTCACACGATGCTGCTGCAATAATTAAGCTTTAAATTACAACTCAATAAATCTAGACTAAAGAAGACGTATTCATTTTACGACACTTTTGTTGTGCATTTTACCTCTAATAAAAATAAAACACCACATAATACTGTCGCACTGTGGCCCCTTTCGTTTACACTGCTTAACATTGAATCAAATCATCAAATTATTTGGTTGAATTAAATTCAATTTTCATAGGCACATAAAAATAATATCAAGAATTGTAAATATAAATGTTAACAATGACATAAAAATGCAGTAAAAGTCACTTGATCATGGCTTGTGGTGGACGTCGTGAAAGCCCGGGAAAAATATGCGCTGCAAGCGACATTGGAGGCGTCTTCATAATAAGCACAGCACAGCACAGCACAGAACAGAACGTAGCAGAACAGGCGCAAACGAGTCATGAGTATGTCGTAAAAGTCAAACCGATGAGGCGCATAAAAATCAACTAAATAAATGCAAAGAACAACACACACACACACAAAACAAAAAGATACAATATTACGACTTATAACACGATGTCACTTATCAATGCTAACACTTCAATTTCAAACACCAAAAAAAAAAAAAAAAAAAAAATGAAAACCAAGGAAGGAAAATCCGTGCACAAGAAGTTGTTTGGTATATTGTATTATTTTACGATTTTTATAGCTGAGCATGATTTTCACTACGAATTCATACCATACGCTTGGATTTTACGAGCAACAAATTGTGCTACAAATTATATGATAAATAGAAATTATGACAGTCAAATCGAGTGCTTGAGGCAAGTTAAATTCAGTTCAGTTCAATTCAGTTCAGTGGAGTTTCGACGTGAAAGGGTCTTTGCGGCTCGTAAAAATCCCGATGCGTCAATTTGATGGCCAAGTAAGTGTCATTATGACATTGAGTTTACACAAATAGACAGCGGCACAGTGAAGGGACAGCGGCATGCATCTATCTACTAGATACATTTAGCGCTAGATACTCTCACTCACTCTGTGAGCTAAGATTTCCAAGCAGCAACGTGTGCAGTCAAAAGGCCAAAGTTGCTGTTTGAAATTGTTAAAATATTGCTGCTATTTGTGCTATTGTTGTTGTTGTTGTTGTTGCAGAGCAATGATTTTCCCAAAAAAAAAAAAGAAACAAATATTTCAGTATGAACTCACTCAGAAAGTCGTAAAGTTGAGCACGAAAGAATAGAAAGTTTTACGACTATTTCGTTGCCCTGCCACGTTGAGTTGAGGTAAATTTTTTGCTCCTTTCAAATTTTTGGGTAATGCTGCGCAGCTAAAATATATTTTATTGTTTCTTTTTGTTTTTTGACTGTTTGTGTGAGTTCTGTTGCAGCCTTGAAACAACATAAACACCATGAGAGACACAGCGCAACAGGTTGTTTGTGTTGTTTTAATATAATTTAGATACTGACAAATCGCTTTGGCCAAGAGACAGAGAATGTATCGTACATGAGTGGATGCGTCTGTGCAGCGTCATAAATTTAAGGATAATTGAGTGTTTCACACCTACTCGGTTTAGTACGAATACAGTCAGTCAGGCTGGCTCACTCCGACACAATCGTTAAGGATAGCAATTTATTGGCTAGGAAGGAAGTAAGTAAGCAAGATACACAGCCAAACGCACTATAGACTGCGACAGGTAGACAGGCGAGCTGCATTTCTACTCGTATGTAGCGCGCAGCGCAGCAAGCTATTAACGAACTTGTCAAATTTGACAACTATTTCGTCATAAAAACAACAAACTTACGAGAGCTGTAACGAATGCGTAGATAAAAACGAAATAAGCCTTTAAGCTACACATTCGACATTGACGTCAAGGATTTCTTGCGCTACATATTTCGTTTTATATACACTTTACACATAGTGTGAACAGATACTTTTAGTTTATCGAAAGTTTTGTAATGTATTGCAACAGAGAGCGGAGACTTTAGAAATTATTGTGTATGAGAGTATATTCTCTTGATCAGCTTGACGAGGCGGTATGTTGTATGTCCGACGGTCCGTCTGTCCATTTGTGTCTTGTTATGCACTTTATATGGCTGAGTTTTACAGATTTTTAACCGAAACTCGGTGTGGAGACGTCTTAAACATGTGGAAGAACCACCGTTCACTTTTGAGTATTTGCCATGCGATATTTTTGTTTCTACAGCTTTCTACTACAAATTGAATACAAATATTTATTATACGAGTTTCTAGTACAATATATCAAAATCTTTTGTTTATATAACCCACTTTCAGCTTGGTTAGAGTTAAAACCTTCGAAAAATGTATTCGAAACGGAAATCGAGGAGTTTTTAGAACTGCATAATTTCGTTTGACTAAATATAACAAAGCAATCATCTTACGTATATTAAAAAACAAAAACAAGCTGTTTGTATAGTTTTCAAGTTATAATGAGTACAAGTGAGAGTAAACGAGCAAAATGCTTGAGCATATTATTTCGCATTACTTTCTCTACTCTTGTTCAAATAATATCTATGCAGAATTTTATGGTTTGTGCTCTAGTATGCATGAATGATGCAGTAGCACATTATCTTACAAATGTGTCCATATGCAGTTAGATATATATTTACATGTAGACACACAGAAAAAAACCATTCTAAAAAATTTTTCAAATACTTGTTTTTATCCGAAGGTAGTACGATTCGTACTCCATTTTATTGAATCGAGTACAAAACGGTTTCGATTTATAAAGCGAGGAAATACTTAGAATAAGTTAAAATGCTTGAAATAAGTATAAAAATCTAGTTCTAAGAACAAATCTCTACTCAAGTACAAATGAAGTCAGAATGTCAAATAACACCTTTTTGACTTGAAGTAAGTAGAAAATTCTTAAATCAATCTATGAGAGGAGAAAGAAATCTGAGAGAAAAACAGAATTTACTCTCTAAGCTGCTCCAATTTCTTCGCACCGACAGTAAATAATAAAAGCAATGGGTTGTGATTCGGCAATTCCAAGTATCGGGTGCCCGTTTTCCGGAGTAGTTAAGACGATATCACTTCTCAGTGCCGTTCGCATGTTCGATACCAGTTTCCTGCACCAACCAAATTAAATTAGAATTTTCTAAAAATAGAACAAAAATGCAAATAAAGAAAACTGATTTGTTGCTTGTAAAGTGCAAATGGAGCGGCATCTAAGGTGAGAAAGAGACGGACGACACAAGCACTATTGAAGAGACGTGTATTTGAAAGACTACTTTGCTTGTTTGGCTTATTTTCCCTGTCGTTTTCGTTTGAAATATTGTTTCGGTACCAAGTGAAAACATGAAGCGTTTTCCAATCGAGTGTTTTGCGCAAGGCTCTAGTTAAAGTACCCAACAAAGCAACATCTATGTTAATTAGAGGAAGCAGTTTTCAACAGTGTCCGTTGTAGAACTATAAATTTTGGGCAGCGCCCCAATTATTGCCAAAACATTCTCACTACGGTGACGCACATTACTAAAGTAACTTTAATCTGTCTGTATTTAAGCAGAGTAGGAAAAGCCTGCTAGTACGAGAAATGCAGCACTTGAAATCTGGCTTCACCTATCCTACCGCATGCTCGATGGTCAAGCGTCTTCTTGCAATAGTTCTATTTGAATTATTTCCAAGAAGACAATTGCATCCAACTGCCGAAAATAAATCCATCTTAATTTTATTTTCTAAGCAGCCTTATGTAGCTTTCGCCGATAATTAAGTCGGCCGAAGCTTTTGGGGGAATTGAGTTCCTGTTTATATTTTTTTCGTTTTGACCTCTCATGAAAGAACCTACTTACGTCCGCCGTTTAAGATTTTTTTCTCCACTACCAAGCGTATGCTTTAAAAGAAGCCTTTGCTAAGAGTTAAAATATATTTTGATATTTCTAGTTTTCATTTTAATATTTTTTTGTTTTTTTTTTAAGATATTCCCGTATGTACTTACCTATGTATATAGTTTGACAATAGCTAGATTGAAGCGTATTCTTGATTCGGTTCCAGCGAACTTAACAACTATTTTTTTTCTATTTAACTATATTTTTTTGGCGGCTTCTCTTGAAAACTTTTCGCGCTATTTATGCTTTGTTGTTTTTCTTTTCTTCAACATGTTCAAGTGTGGTCAACTAAGCGTTTAAATCACAACTTAAATGGAAAATATAAGAAAAAAAGAAAACGTATAACAAAATGTCAACGTCGCAGACAGACAGTCTAAGTACACTACTAGGCCACAAACTAGAACACTCCTTGACATCATCGTGGACGACATCACTTGAGTTTTAATTGATATTTTGTTTGTTTAACTTATTTAATCCTTATCGCATGCCAGGCACGGCACTCGCGCGTATTTCACTAACCAAGAACAACCAACACCTTCCATGTCGTTTATCAAAACATTCTGCTCTCTCACCTTGCAGTGCGATCGTTTCGTCTTTAAATGTTCTTGAGTTACTTGATTTCATGAAGCTTAATTAAGCCACTTGAGCCTCACTTGGACATGCGATATCGTTACAAATTGAAATTTATTGAAATAGAAACAAATTTCCCACATTTGTATAATGATACCTAAGTATAATATCATTTATATTTTTTTTCTTCCTTCTACCCATTCACTTGTACGAGTATCTACAGCAAATGAGTATGATGAATGTTATTTGTCGTTGTTGTTATCTGCGTATCTTTTGCTTTATGTATTTTATAGTAATCACTACCACATTACGCTAATAATATTAGATAGCAGAGACCAAAAACAAAGTGAAATTGACATACGCCTTAATGCTCGTTAATTTTGTAGCCATCAAAAAAAAAAAAAAACAAAAACAAAAACAAAACAATTCACTGTTGAGGTTCATTTATCGCGTAGCTCCCTAAAAATAGTATTAATACAAAGTCGAAAATAAAAATCGTAAAACTATACATACTCATAGTCGGAGCAGTGAAAATTGGTTGAAAAAAAAATAGATGAAAAAAATAAAAAAAAATACCCATTGACAACATGTGAAATCCACTCAATCATTTTTTTCGACTGATCGTGCGTACACTGATTACTGATTGCGCCAGGGTAGACAGATCGATAAATTCGGTTAGGTACAATATTAAGTGAGTATTGTAAGGGAATGCAGAGTGGAGTGGGTGCGGAAGGCGTAATTGGATGGAGGCATAAAGTAACTCCCAGCGCTAGTGGAGTCAGTCAGTCGGTAGTGTGCTTAGACAAGTGGGTTAGTCGTAATTGCTTCTGCGTATTTAAAGATTCTTGGAATGAGATAAGCATGTTTTGCTTGATTTAATATCAATTATATACTCATTCGTATACAAATGCAAAATTATGCAGAATATGAAGAAAATATTGCTGATGAACAAAGAAATTTATCTAGCAAGTGTGCAAATATTTTTAGCTAAATGTTTTCTAATTGATGTCTATGAAAAATGAAATCTAATTGGGCAAGTCTAAAAATAATTTGTATATTTTGTGTGTTAAGTTCAAGAAATGAAATTTGATTAATCTTATAGAAGCCTGTTACGGTTTTAACTATCGGAAAGAATTTGCGAATAATTTCATGAAATGCATTCACTTGATGGTTGACTCTGTGAATCTCATATTACTCAATGCAAATCGCAAAATTCGACCAAATGTGAAAAATGTACCATTTTGTTGAAATGTCTTCCGCAAAAGCTTCCCGAAAGTGATAACCGAAACGGGTCAGAAAGTATTTTAAAAATCAGTTGAGCCTTTAAAAACTATGCAAGCAGAGTGTGGTGTTTGCAATGGTTTTAGTTAATATATGGTTACAAATTAAAGGGCAAAGTCACAAACAAATTCCAAACCTAACGAGCTGCAAGAAAGCTAGACATATTTTCTATATTCAACTTTGTTTGACGTAAAATGAAATAGCTGCAGCATAGCTTCTTTAAAGATCTCATAAGACTTCATGCATGTTACTAATTCATCGGAGAACATGCGGCTAGACTAGGACACTGCAGAATTCATATCAATTAAACTACGATATATCAGGCATAAATAGTTCAGCTTGCTGGAAGACCAGTCTTTGCTGAACTCCATTAACACATATACTCCTTCCATAATAGCTATGCAAGAAGACTCTGTTCAACGAGAATTAAGGAACCATTACTAGTTTGGTTCAATGTAGACCTCCTTAATGACCTTCTTGCAGAGCTCAGCTGAAACGGCTTCTATTTCGTTGACTACGAAGAACATCTAGTATTCACAGCCTCGAGGAAACTCGAGCACACGCTCTCCGAGATGTTGCGCATCCGAGTGGTAATGGACAAGTGTGCCAAAGAAGTTCTCCGTATGAATTAAAGACATATGAGATTAAAGACATAGAAAATTTGGCCAAAATTTAAAATTAAAAAGTAAATTCCTGCGTTGCTCTGCAAGTGTAATGATTATTTAAGCTTCGGTTCTACCGAACTTAACATTTTCTCTTGTTTTATTGTTATTATTATTTATGAATATTGGATAGGAACTTTTAAGTTACAAACGTTTACTATCTCCGTAGCTATTCCAATTTCAATATACGTGCACAAAAGTTGTGATTGTTTTATCTAGTCTAGTAAAAAGATGCAATAAGCTACATCTACTATTGTATAAGACCAATGGAAATGGAAAATTTTGTGATAAGGTAGCAAATTTCGAAAAAAAACTTCTGAATGCGTTCAAGGCTTTAATGTGAACTATAGCTAAAGGATTCCGTATAAATGACGCGTACGCTAAATTTGATCGTACAAAACTTTACACTAGTTTGGATATATAATTTGGATATATGGATCAGTAAACTGCGATATATGAGGTTTGACAAAGGCAAACATATCGCAGGCTTTTTGGCATAATAGAATTAAGATCTTCATTAACATAAACGCGTGCATACTAAGTACAATCCAACTTTGCTAACTGGAATCACCATAATGCACAAAAAAGGTTCGACTTATGAAGACTTGGAGTTATTGAATTGCTTATTAAAGCTAGAGAATTTGGCGAAAGACAGTTACTGAATTAAACACATTTTTATTTACTCCATCTCAAGTACTCTTAGTTACAGCAAGTTATTGTAAAATATGCAGTAATTGTTATTGTTTCCTTATGTTTTTAAATTTTGAAAGCCGTACTTGTCGGGGCAACATGTTTTACAGCTAACTAACTCGCGAATAAATGAAGCATTCATTCTACAAATAGGGACTTCCCCAAGCAATATATTAACTGGAAAGAAGAAGCAGTTCTATTAGTTTGAACGAGACAGCAAATCATACAGTTGGTGATCTTTACGCTGACAGCGAGTAGTTGAGGAGCACACATAAAAAATGTTCTTCATATACGACTTAAGAATGCAGTTGTCAACTCTTCTGTTCGAATTAGGGGTATGTATATTCGAGTTACATTTGGAAGTTCGAGTTATAGAAGAAAACTTCTATAGAATTTTAGCGCTAAACGTTACTTCAACTCGTTTTGCTTCGAGTTACAGAGTTCTATATAGAGCCATTCTCCGGTTCTCACATTCCGAAAGATTTTGCGAAAGTAAATTCGATAGAATGGTAAATATATCACGCATAGAATGATTTCGCGATTTGAATTCACTTGCCTTGAGTAGTATGAATTGCACTTGTTCAATGCCAAGTGAACTTAAATTGCGAAATGTTCTCATAAGTGAAAAATTTACCATTTTATCGAATTTACTTTCGCCAAATATTACCTAAAGTGAGAACCGAAACATGCCTGATAGAGTTCGAATTACATATGTAAGTTCGATTGTATTTGAAAAAATGTAATTGTAACCATTTAAAATTGATAACCCAATAAAAACTTAGCAATTCTGATTGATGTTAGCTTACAATATATTTACTTACATACTTTTGCTCAAAATTTCGTGCTTATTTGACATACTGCATTGTTACGATACGGAATGACAGCTGAGATTACAAATTTAATTGAGTAGTGCTCTCTAGATTTACCAAATTGTGTTAAAACTAGGTGCAGCTCGATCGCCACCCACATACATTTGTATATACGATACTGCTATTTGCACAAAAAGTGCCACTCTACTTCACAAAATAGTTTTTAAAGTTATACAAATTGCATACAATTTATCTAAAACAAACTTAACAGGCTGATCGCACGTGTATTTTCAAACGATTTAACAACAATTGACATAAAGCATAATAAAGCCCCGCTTTAACACACAAAAAAAAAAAAAAAAAACAATGTGATGTAAAGAAATTATATTCTGACTGATTTGCGTACATTTTTCTTATCAAAAGTGACCAATCATTATTGGCTAAAAATAATGCATATAAATATATTTCGAGTGCAACCGCAGAGTGACCAATTCACACACATAACACACAGTCGGACAGACGGACAGATGGACAGATACACTCGGCCACAGAACCGAAATCGTTTTGCAAATTTGCGCTCAATTAAATGCAAATAATTCATTTGTTGTTGCCATTTTGCTATCCTTGTTACGCACACTGATGTCTTCTCGTTTACACAAGTGCAATACGTTTGTATATATGTACTATATGTAGGTATGTAATTTTTTTTATAGCAATTTGATTTGATTTTTGTCAAATGTCGACGCCGCGTGCAATACAGCGCCCCGCTGCCCTGCCCACCCACTAAAAAAAAAAAAAAAAAACTTATTATTACTCTCTTTCGCTCTCGTGCCCACACATTTTTTGATTTATTGCCGACCTTGTTACATGCAGGCGCAAATGCGATATATCCATTTCACTTTCCCGGCCATTACGAATTTCCCGAAGCGAAGTAAAACGGTGCGCAATGCAATGCAATGGTGGCCACAACCCCACACAAACACAAACACCGACACAGACACAATGCAATGGCGTATGTTGTTATGGTGTGGAGCATGCGTGCAAGTGAGATGGTTATAAGCAGTTTATATTGTAATGCTGTAATATGCTTTGCAGAGTGAATGTACTTTTCTTATTGTTTTTGTTTTTGTTTATTGCACAGGGGAAACTAATGAGAACGAGTGACAGCGAGAGAGAGAGATAGAGAGAGATAGAGAGAGCGCACATATTTCCCCTTTTTATAGCAACTGTATGCAATTTTTATGCAGCATAAATGAGGGGAAATTTTTCTGCATGAATTTTTATGCATTTTTGGGTGCGTTGTTGTTGTTGTCGTCGTCGTCGTCGTCGTCCTCGTTTTCGAGTGAAGTTCAAAGTGCTTTTGAAGCTGCATGCGTATCGATGCGAATATGCGATGCAACAACAAAACGCCGCGCAGACCCATTAAATGAAATTTATGAGTTTTGATAATTAGGAAATGCGATTAACAACCTGAAAAACGTCATTGGCAACGTCAGCGTTCGTTTGTACTGTAGCAAAAATAAACTGTGCGCCACAGCTTCCAACTTCAGCTCCGCTACCGCTACCTCTACCTCTACCGCTACCCTTAGCACTGTTTGGTCATTTTGATGCCGATTTAGTCACCGCCGTCGCCGTTGCTGCCGTTGCTGCCGTGTGTATTAATTTCATTTTGAAATGCGCTTTTTAATGTAATTTTTCTGTCGTTTGCAAGTCGTTTAGTTGCGCTACAGCGTCTCTACCGCCCGCTGCACCTACTATATGTATATATATGTATATTGGCAATATGTATCTCTCGCTTTCTATACCGCTCCACGCTCTTTGAGGCCAACCGTAGGCAAAGGCGTGGATTTTTCGAGTTCGTTGTATTTATTTTTTTCACTCGCATTTTATTTATTGCTGATTATTGCAAAAAAACAAAAAAAAAAGGGAAAAACAGCACAGCATAAAAAAAAAAATTTCAAGCAATTTTTTTGTTGTGCGCGCTTTTTATTCGCTCGAAATGACAATTAAATTTAATTTGACATAAATGTCAACATTAAAAATGCAATAATTTGCTGAAATCGGTTTTTGCGGTAGTTTCATAATACAAAATTAAATTTTGGTTACGCTTGTTGTTGTCTTTGTTGTTGTTGTTGTTGTTGTTGTTGTTGTTGTTGTTGTTGTGCTTAAATTTTTTTGTAATTTTTTGTAATTTTTTATTTTTGTAAAGTTTCAAAAAGGCAGCCACATGTAATTCAAGGCTGCCTGCCGCCCTAAACAGTGTCTATGACAAGCTATGCACAGTTTATGTTGCAAGTTGTTCTTGTTACAAAGTTAGACAATGCTGCTGCTGCCGCCTCCGCTGTCACGGCTATCATCAACGCTGACTAACTATGATGCACAGTGGTCGAGCAGGCTACGCTATGCGCTAAAAAATTCATAGTTCTAATTTCAAATAAAATGTTTATAACTGGAATGTCATAATTTGAAACTATTTGTTAAAAAAATGCAAGAAAAGCTCATAGGTTTGGGAGGTTTTCAAAGCTTCAATACTCTTAACACTTGCATTTTGCACGAAAACGCAAATTTTGTAAAGATGCTGAGATTTGTGAAATTATGAATGAGAATTCAGCGGCTCAGAATATGATTTTGTGCGCTATGAAAAAAGCGAAAATAGTAGTTTAACGAATATGTGACCGCTGCGGTGCTAGTAGGTGCGCTAGAAAGCTAAACATTCGACTACTCCAAATTTGAATTAATACTATTTACTTAGTAACTGCAGCGGTCGTCAAAATTGATCGATTTCTAGAGATAAAAAAAAAGTTGTTTTAATATTGTAAAATTGTGTATTCAATTACCTTTTTATTACAAGATTAAACCGATACCTGATATTAGTTAAACAGTTTGCACGCAATTAGCCAAAAGCTGTTGGTAACTGTCATCATTTTCATTAGAGCGTATCGTTTGTTTCCTTGTTGGTTGTGTTTTTTGCCCTTGTCATTTCTATGTACTTTTAAATACTGCTATGGTGTCGCCTTACCGAAAGCGTAAGCAAAGCAGAAACGAAGCGTGAGAGTGTATGAGTGTGAATTCTTGTAAGTGGCATGTACGTGTGTTTTTTTTTTTTTTTTGTATAATTTTGTTAGTAACATTTCATAGCTTTGTCCTTTCATCGGCAAATGAAGTTTTCCAAATAGATAAAAGTCACACGGAGCCAAATCGTGCGAGTGGTTACGCTGAATGGTTGATGATTAAAATGCCATTTTTTGTAAGAAAATCGATGATAAGTGTCGATCTTCTTTCTTTTGCGACACACCTTGTAATTTGTTTATATGCTGGTTTATATTCTGGTTACAAAAATTAATCATACCAACTTTCAAAACAATATTTTAAATGTTAAGGGAGTAGGAAGCAAAGATACACAAAATAGACAGACGGACATGTCTAAAAAGTCTCGTATTACAGAACAGATCAGCAATTTATACACTCTTTGGGTTCTGCACTTGCTTCCTTGAAGGTGTTTGCATATGTTGTGCGTAAATTATAGTGCTATTCAACTGCTGTGTGAAGTGTATAATGAGATTTGAATAAATCTAATTTAAATAAATTAGGCTTTTAACAAATTCAACTAAACTAAAAAAAAACACACACACACACACCCACATTTCCAATGAAAAACGTAGACACACTTATTTTGTTCATCTTGTTCAATCTCCCATATAACGAATGGAGGCGCATAACGAATAGCTATAGAGCTAATAATAAATAGAACATAGTAGGTCTGCTGTATGAACATTTTATTTATTTTTTTTTTCGTTTAAAGAGATCTGTTTGTATTGGCGCTTGTCAGTTTTTCCAGGTCAATACATACATTTCATGCTGAAAACTTTATAATCAAACAAAAAAGGCTTTATTTAAGCATAGATTGTGCTCGATGCGCTTTCTAGTTACATAAATTTGATGGTGTTCAATGACGGTTTGAAAATTTTGTTTTAAATTAAACAAACTAATATGGCACAGTTTTAGGCTTAATAATACAAAACCACAGTTAAGCTTAACGCAACCATGAATGAAATGCTAAACAGAGTACTTATTATTATTATTATTATTATTATTTATGATGTGGACATGTAAAAAACTGCGACCTAAAAGGTCTATTGTTTCTCCTACTGAATTAGATGGCCTATATGTTGAATGAATCTTGGTACTTTCCTAGGATGCAAACTTCTCAGTTGCTCCTTTCTAATAAAGTGATTACCTAGCATCTGCAGTTTACTTCTAGCTACAGCTTCACATTCAGCATTTAGAATTTGAAGAAGGGTCTCCTCTTCTACAGTTGTCACAGAATCAACAGAGTACTTTCTTCTCAGACAATACGAGGTGTGTACAAAAAATAAAGTGACTTTTCAAATTTCGCGGGCAACGTACATTCGATTATCGATTTTTTATTTTGTTGTGTTGTGTTGGTACACTCGTCACGAACATATGTTTACTGCTTCAGCTATGTAGCATGTTCAGTTTGTTTGTGAGTGACATAAAGGTTAGTAGTGTTCTGCGTGCTCGGCGATTATCTGCTATCGAGCTCAGGAGCTATTGTATGACATCAACCACGATCCACATTTGCACAAAAGGGTCATAACTGGTGACAAAACATGGGTATATGGTTATGACGTCGAAACGAAAGCCCAATCGTCCCAATGGAAGAGCCCAGGTGAGCCAAGATCGAAAAAAGCAAAGTTTTGCTCACTGTTTACTTCGATTACAGTGGCGTAGTGCTTCGAGAATTGGAAAAAGCATTGGCACAAGTGTATTGCATCCGAGGGGGATTACTTTGAAGGTGACAACATAAATATTGATGCATAAATAAATATTTTTTCCTAAAAATACAAAGTATCCATTATAAGATAATTATTTATATATTGCTGCCAAGTTAGTAGTGATTGCATCTAACTATAATGGTAGGTGGGTCTTTTAAGCAGAGAGTGGCAGTGTCAAGCCAATTAAACGCAACGCCCAAGTTTTCTTACCCAATTTTAAGTTGATAAATTCGCTAATAAATTATTTTTTCGTACAAAAATCAAAACTTAAGCGTTGTGTCTATATGTCAACTAATTTGAAAAGTAAGAAAATCAGCATAGTGAACTTTAGTTCATTTTATATGTAAAAAAAAATAATAAATTTACTGCCTAGCGCATGCAGTTGAACCACTGTCGATGCCGCCGACGCTGCCATCGCATCAGACGCTTGTCAAAAATTTTAACCTAAAACTGACAAACTCATGACAGCAACAACATTCATTCATCCATCCATCCATTTATCTGTTCATTCAGTTACTCAATGCATACACCTACCCATACCTGCACCGCCCGTCCGCACGCCCGCTTTAGCCTGTCTACACCATAGCGCTTTAATGCTGCGCACTGTTTGTCTGCCGGCGCTGTTTTTGACAGGATTCAGCACGCGGAGTATATACTGCATACATATATATGTTTGAAATCTATCTGTTGTTTAGACGCTTTCACTGTGCAAAAAGTTCAACAGGCGCCCATTTTGGGTAAATTTAATTGGCTATTTTGAGTTATTTAATTAGTTGTTACGGATTATGTTTGGCATACTCGTATAAGGCAGCGCAGTGATTGTGAGTGTGAGTGTGAGAGTAAAGTGAATAAACTCTAAGTGCTTTTCTCCAACAACAACAACAACAGCAGCAACAGCAACAACTACAATCAGCAGCGGTAAGGTAAGTCACTTGGACGCCATAACTTCCGCTACGCATAGAGTACACACACATTTGTATATGCATGTAGCTATATAACTATTCATATACCAAATCGCTTCAGTCTATCTTGATGTGTGTGTACACAATTTCGTAAAAATTTCATAGGGAGTCTACTAGCAAGTCATTATTTAATTTTTGCTATAGCACTTCTTGTACGTTCTGTGTTGGTTAGAAATGTATTTGCTGTTGTTGCTACTATTTACTTTGTTGTACACTGCGACTGTTGCACTCCGTTGTTGTTGTTGCTGTTGTTACTGCTGCTGCTGCTGCTGCTGCTGCTGCTGCTACTGGACACAAACGTTCGACAACGACAACATTGAGGACAACAAGCCATACACACGGCAATGTCCTTTTGCTTGAACTCCGCTGCTGCTTGCTGTTGGTCATGCGATAATAATATTTGTTATTTACTTTCGCGGAAGGAAGTTAAGAAAAAAAAAAAAACAGCAAAAACGGAAATGCACATAAATTTATATTCTTGATTATTATTTCTTTACTGCTGTTGTTGTTGTTGTCGTTCTCCTTGTTGATTTTAGCTTATAGTTTAAGATTGAATTCACTATGATTGTTTTATACAAAATAATTTCTTAGTTCGATTTGCGTCTAGACATTTCAAATAGAAATGTTGCAGCAATTCAATTTCTTCATATTTACACACTTAATTATTATTATTATTATTATTATTATTATTATTATTATTATTCATTATATTCGTCTTCTATTTTTTCGTTGTTCTTGAATACAGCTGTAAGACGCACATCGTATTCACTTCGTATATTCGTTGCTTTTGTTATTTTTAAGCAAATGCAGAAATGCGTTAAGTGGTTTTTATGTGATCCATCATGCGACAGCGTTTGTCATTATGTCTTGAGAATTCCAGCATTCCATCCAACCATCCCATCCATCTAAGTGTATTATTCTTTGCAACATGAGTTTAACACATGCTGCCGCTGCTTAAGCCGCAATAGCTCAATATTCAAATCGTTTGCGAACAGCGGGGCGGGACGGAACGCATGTAGACCGCCTAATTTGGAACTTATGAATAGATGTACGTTTTATACTCTAATGTGTATATTGCTTTCAACGTAAAATGCGCACTGCTTTGTCTAGTCATTTGCACGCTCTGCTTAATAATTGAATTTTCTGGTCAACCATGCACAATTTTACTGGAATTTCTTGCAGCTGTATGCAGCCTTTGCAGTGTACTAGTTTGTATTTTATGGAATAGTATATAATGTTCTTGTATTTTCTGTAGAAATTGGATTTTGAATTTTGCAAGAAGAGAGAGAGAGAGAGAGAGTTTGATTGAATGTAGACAAAAAAATCTACGGAGCGTTTACAGCACAGAAGCGTTTCTTATCTATAATATAAATCAGTCAAATCTATTAAATTAGTTGATAAAATTATTACATTTGAGTTCTACGCTGGTTTGTTAACAGAGAGTTGCAAGTGTATCATTCACGTATGTGAATCTTACCCCACGATCTTCAGTACAAGTACATGGCAAAAATCAGTCTAGTTCAACTGTGAGTGGTAGTCAATTAGAAAGCCAGGATACAGCATCTTATCTCCGGGCATCTTACTTTCCAAATTTGAAGTGTTACGCTGACTAGAAAGCTGCACAAAACCCTTCAAGGTGTTTCTACCATCCCATCCCTAACCTAAATGAAACGAGAATCTAAATCCAAACAAAAGTGACCACTGAATCTACAGCAACGGCTGCAATATCGTAGTAAGGCTTCTGTTTTTAGAAGTTACTGGTACAAGGAAGTACTTCTATCTCCAAAATACATCAAGTGTCTTAAAGGCGAAGATGTTGTCGCACTTTATATTTGGAAGCAACGCCAGAGATCAACATTTTAATGTTCTCTAAACTAGAGAAGGGATACAGATAGTTAAAAATATATGTGGTGAACGCTAGAAGAAAGAGAGAATTCCCATTTGCAAACTCACAGATGTTGCTTCCATTGCGCTTTGGCCAATAGCGTGAAGATTTTTGCATAGGAAGAAAAGAAAAGAATGTTTAAGAGCTGAACGTACTTTTTGGTTTCACATAGAATGGCCAAAAGTTTTCTAAGCGAGAGAGAGAGAGAGAGAGAGAGAGAGAGAGAGAGAGAGAGAGAGAGAGAGAGAAAGAGAAAGTGAAAGAGATTTGACTACATCAACACTCATTGCAAACGCCATCTAATAATTGAGAGACAAAATGTGAAGTTAAATGAAACCAATGCGGCAATGAAGGCTTTTGCTTCCAGCAGCCAGTCCGCATGTATAGGCTAGAAGAGAGGTGATCCGCCGTCATAATTGTACCCATCCTAATGAAGAAACCAGCATATATGTATTTCCAAGAGTCCTCCTTGTTACACTCTTTCCTTCTCACTATACTTTTTCTGTTTTTTCTGCTGGTTTCTTCCTTGGTATGGGTACTCTCATAATGATGTATCTCCACTTTTGTATGTGGCGTCTGTTATAATGAACCTACGTATCACATAAAGAGTCGCATATGATACGTCCCGTTATGAAGCCCGCTAGAAGATGAAGCGGTTTCCTCTTCATAGTAACGGCTAGTGCAGAAGCTGCAGCAACTCTACTTGCAGAAGTTCTCCACATGATTACCTATTCAGCACATTAATACTGGCTCTGGATAGATGGGTGGCGAGACCTACTACTCGTTTGTCAATTCATTTCCAGTTACGTTAGCTTGAACACCATAATAATCAGCAAACGCAAACTTGAACATCTCTATTCTGTAATGATGCTGTATTAACTATTTTCTTGCATTCGTTTTTGATATTTGAAGTGCGTGGAATGTTTCTAGAGCTCTGTGCTTTTGCTTGCACCGCAATAATTTGACAAGAAATCCAGTAAGCTGTATGGCAAATAACTTTGTTTGAAAGACCATCGGCGTATATCCTATACTGCATAAGTCTTCATTCTGATTTCGTTACCATCTCTCATTAGAGATAATCAGTGAATATATTCATAGATACTGTCATAGTATACAGCGATATATGAGCAGAAGAGTTAGACAACGAAATGGCGAGAGAGGAGCATGAATTCATGCAGATCCCATTTAGAGAAACCTGCAAGTAAGATGCAAATATTAACTACAGGGTGTCTCAAAACAAAGTTCACATTGGATTTGCTGATTGCGTGAACGCAACTATTCCGAGCGTCGCGGGGGGTACATCAATCGACAGCCTAGCTTTTGGGAATTTAGTCGCTATGGAGCGTTTCTGGGGAGCGGACAGTGCGTTGTGCGTACGTAAGTTTTACAAAAACGGTAATTCAGCGACTGTAGCGCGTAGAAAATTCTGCAGTATTCGTCATGTTCGTCATTTAAATGATGCGCCAAGCCATCGACTTATTGGAAAATGGGTCGAGAAGTTTGAAGAGACCGGTTCAACGCTGGAAACAACGACTAGCACCAATTGGCATTAATCACAAAAAATTGTTTCGGGTCTGTGAACGCCATGCAAACGTCTGACAACGTCTGCATCCTGGAGGTACACTTTTCCAACACATTTTCAATCATTTGCTAGCTTGTACCAACGATTTCAAGTATGATGACTGGAGGTACTCCAAAGTAGCGTTGTCAGATCGCACGATCTTGCAGGACAGGCAATGGGTCCGTTTCTGGTGACTTTGTATTCGTCAAACTCTTACCTCAATGCGTCGTTATTTGCGCCAGCAGTGTGGCATGTGATGCCATACTGTTGAAATCTAAGGCCTTACAGATCATGTTCACGTATTTTTGGCATCAAAATTCAAATGATATAAAATACAACACCTAATAAAACCTTAACCTAAAGCGATTTTAAATCAGATCTGTGTTTGCTTAAAATCGTTTCTCAAACACTGATAAACATTTTTCAAAGACTTCATAGTAGATTTTACGCATTCTTTTAGCAAATTTCAGTGGCAGCATAATGCGTTAGCCAAGTCTCAAACATTCCTTTTGCTTTCGAGCTACCTTGATTACTCTATTAGAGCTTCTGTCTTCTTGTGTTGTATACTCGAAAGCAATGCCACAATTCTGCAAAATTCTTTGATTTGTCAAAAAATAGTTTGAAATTTGGCTTCATTTCTGTACTGTTTTAGCATTTCGAAAGTAGTTTCAATTAAAGTTATTGTGCTAGTTATTATGATAGCATTGCTTTGTAGCTGTTTCGAGAGTGAATTTGAAATCGACAACAGATTGTACGGCATGTGTAAACAAAAAAATAAAGCATGGCTTCTCTATTTAATATCTGAATTTATTGTTATAAGAATTCTAATTGATTGATTTAATTCTGATGTACTGTGAATGTCGAGTAATGCTTTCAGAAATAAAGTTGTATAAAGTTTATAACTTAGCAAAGAAATCATTTAACAACGACTAATTCTGTAACGTGTTTATCAGATGCTTGGGTTGAGCCAATACACAGCGACTATTTTAAAATAAATGACTTTAAAGAGCTCATTTGAGACACGCTGATGGGTTGTGAAACATTTAAATCATGTAAAATCTCACAGCTAGCTTTAAAGTTTCTCAAAATAGATAATTCGACATACACAACAGTGATCTATATTAACTTTTCTTTTCTACTACTCTATTCTCTTTGCAGGTAAAGTATACTAGCATAGTTTGTAACTCTAAGCCACAATGCAGACAGGTAAGTTTTATGCTTAACATTTGACAAACTTTCAACAAATCGCATAACACTTTATAAATTATCCAATTCAAAACATTTCGGAAAAGGGACCAAGCCAACATACAAAGCACGCGCAGACAGTTAAAGCCAAAACAAATTTAACAAACAAACAAACAAACAGCAAGACAGAGTAACATACAAACTGTCAGACTGAGAGACAGATACGACAAATTGACAAATGATAAATACTTAGTAGAACGAAAAATATTTTAAGGAAGATATCAGACAGAGAGAAGACAAGACAGATCGAAGGGGCGGGGCCATTTGGCTGGAAGTCGTCGAGTCGGGTCATTTAAAGTTCAGCCACATTAGAAGAAGGCGCAAAATTTAATGTGCCGCCGACGTTATAAAGGACTATAGAACAGGACAAAGAACGCACTGAAAATTGATGATGACTCGACGCGATGTGGCGCGCTATCGATTTTACGTCACTAAAACACCTCGCATATATCGTATACACATCGTATATAGAGAGTGTTTATATATAGATATATAGTATGCGCCGCCGATGACGTTGACTTGACAATGAACTGTCAGAAAAGTACAAGCCTGACACGAAACACAATGACGCTGACAGTTTTTGGGAGCGAACGCCTAACGCTAACGTCTAACGCCTAACGCCGGCTGTGCTGTGCTGTGCTTGTGCTGTGTTGTTCTATGCAACGGCAACGCAGCTCCATGTTGTGCGAGAATGACCAGCATTTATTTGATTTTATTTTGATGAAATTCGAGCATCGTTTTGATTGACTCGCTGCTGTGAGATTTTAGCGTACAAAATTTATTTACTGCATGATTTGACGAAAAATCACATTTGACATGTCAACGAGACGCAACGCGACGCGACGCGACGCGTGTGCAAGGACGTTTAATCCTTTCATATTTACATATGTATGTACTATGTATATTTTTAAGTTAGTTTTTAATGTTTATTTAAGTTTATTGAAAACAAAATAAACAAAAAAATACTAAAAGTTGAAAGTCACAAAATTTCGGCGTAAACTGCGTGGGTGTATTTGACTTCATGCTTCACGGATTTGTGCAAGGATTTGCCAAAAAGGATCAAGCAGGCAACAACGTTGGTTTAAGTACTTTCTCGCCTTTAATTTGCTAAGCCGTCTTTTGGTATTTTGACTTGCAGTAAGTATAAATTATGAAGTAAGCAGGTAGCAATATTTTCCAGCAGCAGGTAAAAATTTTAGTATCTGTGTATGCAAAATTGTTTAAAAGGTATTTTCTAAGCAATTTCAGCTGCATTGATTAATTAAAAAAAAGTTCAAAAAAAATTAAATAAATTTTATTAAAATTCTGCGCGCCAAAAAATCGTCGAAAAATTCTTTAAAAATCAAAAAAAAAAACTCAAAAAATCGTAGTCAATGCTGCTCAAACTGTAATTTAATAATGGCTATAAAAATCAGCTGTTTTGGCTGCCATAAAGTGTAAAATGTCTATAGACATCTCGCTCTAACATGCGCAAAATTAATGGCGTGTAAACAACAACAAACCATAAAATTTTACGGTCGTCGTGTATAATAATGAGAGCGCGCAAAGACAATTGCGGCGAATTACATGCTGAGCGAGAGAGCGTGCTTGTGTGCGTGTGTGTGTGAGAGAGTAACGGCTGAGCGCTATAATAAATATGCGTGTGTGTGTGTGCGTGTGTGCATTGCACTTGTCTGTCAAGATTATGGCGGTTTTAGTTGCAAAAACAAAAAAAAAAAAAATCATAAACAGAAAAAAAAAAAGCAAAGCAAAAAACCACAACAACAAAAGCTGACTTTGGCACTTGAGGCTCCCGCATGCTAGACAGCGTGCTAGAGCGAGAGAGTGAGAGCGCGCACAAGTAAAATTTGCTGCCGACGGCAACTCCTATTTTTCTTGGCAATTTTTTTTTTTTTGTATTTTTGAAAACACTTTTTTCTTTTTGTTGATTTTGTTGTTGCTGGCAATTTTCACTAACTGTTCGTTTTTGTTTTGCTCGGCTGCGTCTTCGTCCTTGCAGTCAGTCTTCGTTATTATGCTTGCTGCTGCTGTTGTTGTTGTCGTTGTTGTTGTTGCTCCTTTCATATCAACTCTCGTCCATTCGCTTCATCTTCATCATCATCATCATCGTCGTCGTCATCGTCATCGTCATCAACATTGTTGTTGTTCTTGTTGTTGCTTCGTTTGATATCGTGTCGTCGTCTTCATCTTTGCTGTCGCTCGTTCGTCGTTTCATTTGATAAATTGCGTTTATAAGAAAGAGATGAATTGTCATGCATACGCACACACTCCTTCGCACTTATATGTGTTTGCATATGTAGCTATATATATGTATATATATATATATATGCATGTGTGTGTTTGTGTGTGCATATAAGCCGAATCAAGCCGAGTGTTATTGTTGGATACATATGGGGCGGGAGGGCGTCGTGTAGCCAACGCTTTAAATCATATTGGCTGACGACTGCCTTGCTAACATATACTCTAGGTACATATATACATATATGTATGTGTTTGTATGCGTGTGCAAGTGCGTTTGTTGTTGCTGCTTTCTTTTATTTAGTTTTTTCTTTTTTTTTTTATTTGCAAATTCAACTCATTTTTCTCTCATTGAGCGTACGTTGTCCGTCCGTCTGTTCAGTCAATGTAGCTCTTACACTACTGCACTGCACCGCACGTCCTTTCAGCTGCTCGACAAACTGCAAAAACGTCTCGGATTGGAAGTTACCAAATGCAATTTTTGCTGCCTTAAGGTTTTTCTTCAACTTATTATCACTGCTTTTTTCTATCTTTTGCAAAAATTTGCCTCCACCCACTTTTCTGATTAGAATTTCTTGCTGTTGCTTAAGCGACATATTTTCCAATACGTTTTTTTTCTTCTACTTCTTACTTTTTTGACATTTAAAATGCAACTAAATATTAAAGCTTTAAATTTATGCACTTTTAATAGTTATTGCTTTATTAAATCTTTAAGTTTATGCAACAAAATGTCAGTTAAAAGCAACCGCAAATTAATCAAAGTTGCATAAATTTGTCAACGGCAGTTGAATTGTGTGCTAAGTGACGAAAACGCAACCGCACAGTATACATTGTACATATGAATTATGTGCTACAAATCAGCTGTTCAACCAAAAAAAAAAATAAAAATAATAATAATAATAAAAAAAGAGCAGCAAATAAAACTCAAATAAAATGTATGTAATGAAAAGCATATTAAGTGCAGCATCATCATCAAATAAACAAAAACAAAACCAAAAAAAAAAAAAGCACAAACAGCTCTAAAAGGCCTAACAGCAGCAGCAGCAGCAGACAAACGGCTGACTCCTGCCAACAACACAAAACAAACAAGCAACAACAAAGTAATTTTTCATTTTCCTAAACGAAAAACGGCGGCAACATTAAAACGAGCAACAACAACACCAATAATAAAAGTCAAAACAGGAACAGCACAGCACAGTACAGGAGCAGCCGCCAATGTTGCCAAAACAAGCAACAACAATAACATTCAAAATGAAAATGGCTACGGCCAAAAACGTTAGTGAAAAATTGCCTTGGAATATGTGTTAACGGCTTTTTAAACTGCCACGAGGACTCAATGGCGGCGGCGGCAGCGGCAACGACGGCTAGCATGCTGAAAGGATGCAAAACAACCAAAAAAAAAAAAAAAAATATTGCATTTGCGCGCACGAGCGCCGTCACCATAGCCGCCGCCGCCGCTGCTGCTGCTGTTGCTGTTGCTGCTGCCGGTATACACTAGCAGATTATTTATTATTTATCGTTGGCCAATTTGTTATTTTGCCAGTGTGTGTTGTTGTTTTGAGTAGAGTAAAGTAAAGTAAAGTAAAGGAGCAAACAGCTGTTTCTTACGCAGGACATTGAAAATTCATTAACACACATGCATTGTTTGACCACGCGTGCACATGAGATGAGCTGCCAAACTCTATGAAGGCACAAATGCAAAATGAGTTTATAAATTTTGAAGGCGTTAACATTTTTTGGCGTAAGAAAAAAAACAAAAAAAATCAGAGTAGAAGTAGAATTTTCACATTCGCATTTGTCGTCGGCGTCATCGTCTTCGTTGCGCCCAGACTTTGAGTTGAGTTTTGAGCTGCGCAATTTTGACTGACATACAAGCAGCAGCAACAACAACAACAACAAGTGACATCTAAAAACTACAGACTTGAGCTGCTACTGCTGCTTGTACAATTCACTCGAGAAATGCAACAGAGCGCATTTATTTTACAAGAAAAACGTAAAAATAAAATGAAAATGAAAAACAGGCGCACTTCAAACGACAAAAGTGCGCTCCTCTTTCCTAAATACACAGACACACACACACACACATACACACATTCACACAGCCTGCGCCATTACACACTTGCATACATATAGCTCATTTACACACGCGCCCCAAACCGTTAGTTAGTTACATAGTTAGTTGTGCAAAATCAACATGGCAGCCCCCATGCATATGCGCGCTTATTCGCACTTGTAGTGCTTATAATATGCGCACTCATTCGCACTTAGCTGTTAAACTCATACTCAAGCAATTATTTACTCATTCACTCACTCATTCGCTCGTTTGTTACACCTGAAATTCAACAGCAACAACACCAACAACAACGGTACATATTTCCACTCAACTTTTATACATATATATATATATAGCACCCAAGCCCACCCACTGAAGAGTGAAGAGCAGCGCGTTTGCATGAAAAGAGTCTAAATGGCAAAACTGATGCAAACTGCCACTCACTCAAGCGAAAATAACAAATGGGATTGGTTTTTGCTGATTTTCGACCGAGAGATGATATGCTGAGCATGAGCGCAAGAAAGCAACAACACCAACACCACCAACAACAACAACAACAACAACAAGCGCTATAAGCCATCTCCTTTTGGCCAAAGCCAAATTAATTTCAAATGAGCGAGTGCGCAAATCTAAGAGCGTATAGTTTTGAGAGCATTGTGCAAAAAAAAAAAAAAATAAGCAAAAAACACAAACAAATAATAAAAAAAAAACGTAAGAGCGCAAAAAGCAACAACAAGAACAACTCGTCTCAACTCGTCGGTAAACAAGTGACAAGTGTGTGTATGACAGAAAAGGCGTACTAACAAATCAGTCATCCTTAAGTTCGTCGCGTCCATTTGTGCCATTTTGTTTGGCATGTGCAAGCGAGCTAGACTATGGCTCGTATAAAAAAAACTTACTACTATAACGGCGCACGAATGCGTTTGCGCAGTGAGCGAGAATTCGCCGTAAAAATTCGCCGGCACTATGCAATACACTCAAATTTATACATATATGAGCGCGCGCTCTTCTCAATGCGCGCTCTTTGGCTATATTGCTGTAGTTGTAGTTGTTGTTGTTGTTGCGACGATCAGAAAGCAATGTTGTTGATGATGATGATATATGTGTATGCGTGCTATAGCAGCTATATATATTTATTTCACTTGCACTTATTGTGTGACTACATTATAGACAACAATGTCGTGTTTGCTCTCTTTCGCTACACTTTTAATGGCACAATTGTTGCGCCGTATTTATTTGTGTGTGTGTGTGTGTGTCTTGTCTGACTGTGCTGTGCTGTGCTGTGCTATGCTGTGCTGTGTTACCCCCGTTAGCACACATACACATCTAGCAGCTACACTGTGTGTATATACAGCGTGTATGCATGCATGTATGTACGTACAGTGGTGCAGGCAGAGTGAGTTTCCGAAATGATTGACAAGCCCAGTGTGTATTTGCCTGCGAAGCGCGTACGACGTGTTTGTGTGCTTAACAACAAAGTATACGCAACATACAACATTTTTATAGAGTTAGTTTACAATACACAATTTATTTGAAAACGCGGAAAAACCACGGAACACGTCGTCGTCGTCGTTGAACAACGTCTTTTTTAATAAAAAGTTACTATTAATAATAACAACAAGTGACTGACTACTGAGCCGTAAAACAGCAGAGTTTAAACGAAATGTGTTGTTCCGTGTTGTTTTTAATTTCAAATTAATTCGTTCGTTCGTTCGTTCGTACGTTCGCGTCCGTCGCGTAATTTTTCCCGGTAATAATTCTAATAAAAATAATAACAAATCGTATACGACGACGTGTGTAACTACTCAATAAGTTTAAAAAAAACAAAAACAAAAACACACACAAATCTAACACTTTTACATACGTGTTTAATGACTTTTTTGTCTATTTTGACAGCGCCATTTTTTGATTAATGGCGACTTTTCCTGATTGCCAAGTAAACATAGAAAAGTGTTAAAAACAACAGCAACAGCAACAACAACAACAACAACCATAAATAAATAAACTAACGAAAACTTATTTTGAGTCTTTAGCGGCGGCTAGCATAAAAATTTCTTTAGTTAAGCGCGCCGCAATAAAGCAAAGCAAAACAATAACTACAGCCAAAAGCCAGCATAAAATACATATATAACAAATCAAATCACGCGACGGCAACGCGTTTAAATTGTTCGATTTTCGTTTCGTCTTTTTTTTTTTGTTGTCTTTGATTATTATATAACTACGGTTTAGTTTGATTTGTTTTCTATTATTTTACTACTACTACTATATAGTATACTGCTGCTATTTAATTTAAATTAATAAACAATACTAAAAGATAAAAAATTTCGGCTTAAATGCAGCAGCAACAGCAACAACAAAAGCTGAAGCAGCTTATGCAGCAACAGCAGACGTTGGCAATGCAGTAAGAGTAGCTGAAGAAGATGCAGATAGAGTAGAAGAAGCTGTGATAATAGTGCGCATATAAAATAATAATACAAATATATATATATATATATATATATACATATAAAAAATAATTGTATACGAATATTAAAAAAAAAAAACAAAAACAAAAACACCAACAAGCAAAGTAGCAGAACAAGCAGAAGAAATCAATTTAAAATAAACTACAAACATGGATTTATGACAACAACAACAACTTCCAAATGCAACTACAACAACTACAACAACTTAGTATACGTATGCACTGCAACAACAACAACAACAACAAAAACAAAAACAACAAGAAAAGTTATAAATGTAAACTTAAAAATTTATAAAAACAAAAAAACAAACAAAATAAACACAAATTGTATACGATTTTTTTGCAAATAACAACAACAAAAACTCTTTGAAGGATCTCTCTAAAACAAAATATATAATTATATACAACCAATTAAAACAAAACAAAACAAAACAAAAAAAGTAAATATAATTTAAACAAATGTGCCTGTGTTAAATGCAAATAAAACGTGTAAAGCTATAGAAAAAAAAAGTAAAAAAGAAAAGAAAATCTGCATAGTTGTATATATACAAATATATATATATATATACCATATATAGAAAGAAAATATATACACACACACACACACACAACACCTCCTACACAGTTTAAATAATTAAATAAAATAAAAAAAAGAAAAAATCGTGCAGTTCAAATATAAATAAAATAAAAAGTGCGCATATTATTATTATTAATCAATATTATTTGCATTAAAAACAACAACAACAACAAATATATAAATTTATAATAATAAAAAGTATAAAGTGCAGCAGCAACAGCAGCAGCAGTTTTTGTAGTCAAGCCGCTGCAAACCACACTTGGAGCCCTTTTGCTAGGCGAGATTTTGTCGACGTTCTTCTTCTTATTGTTGTTGTCATCAACGCCGTCGTCGTCGTCGTCCAGCGACGTCGTCTACAAAAGTGGCACAAATCGGGCTGGACATCGCTCCCAGAGCATTGATGGCTCAACCTAGGGTAAGTAAAAGCTAAAATTTTCACATTATTTCAAAGTGTATGCAAAGTGTTAGAAGTAGTGCTGCAAAGCGACGGCATTTTTCAAATTGATTGCTGAGAAAATTTAGGCATAAGATACATAAAGTGCTGTGCAGTTTATGCAAAGATACATTAGCTATATATATATAAAGCTGCAATTAGAGCTGAAAGTGTAGTTAGATACAAATAAATTGATAGATAGTTTGATAAAAAAGATACTCTTATGTAGTTAGATAGATAGTTAGATAGATAGATAGATAGATAGATAAAAAGATACATGTTAGTTTGCTGTTGAATATGCATGTGAGAACTATTTAGTACTACTAAACTCAGCATAGTAGTAAGAAGCAGCAGTTTGCCAAGCTTTGTTCAAAATAACTAGTTCAAAAAAACTTTCAGAATAAACTACTTCAGTGTAGTGCATTTCCATTTAAAATGAATACAATAAGCTACTTTTATGTACAACTGTAGCCTTTGAAGCCTTTTAAATCGATTAAACCAGCTAGCTAAGCTGCTGCGAGTGATACAGCCCGGCACATTAATGCATAACAAGCTGCTAGTTTAACAACACGTGAAAAAAATTATTCCATTTCCATAACAAATAACTGCTTCGTCTTCATCTGCATTAAACAAAATGTACTCTAAACATATTGATACAAACAATTAGTAGGCCAAAAAGACGTTTAGAAGAGCAACGATATCTTCGTTGTACACTAGTCTACACATATATGCATTACTATAGCTATAACACATTAGTTAGATCTAGTTGTAGCCAAGCAGAAAATAACAACATGTTAATTTTATAGTTAACCTTCACTTGTAGATACATAGTTGAAATTGAAGCTACAAACTAGCGACGGCAACTGCTTATCAACTAATGATTTATCAATTAGCGTTTTTTCTTTTCTTTTCTTTTTTTTTTTTTTTTTCTTTTTTTTGATTTCTGGTTTAGAATTTTCGAATACAACTTAGTTGCTGCTGCTTGTCATATTGTAATGAAATGCATATTAAATATAAAGAGAGCGAGCGAGCTATTTAAAGTGCACTAAATTTAATTTGTTGCTTAAATACTCTAAAGATACAAAAATAAATGAAAATATATAAAAGCAAGTTTGACTACCGTCGGCATGTGCAAAACACACTTACACTATATAAAGCGAAACAATTTTTTTGATTGCATACAGCAAGCGCTCATTCGTGCATCTGTGTGTCCGTTCGTTTGTCCGTCTGTCTGTTCGACTGTATCTACGACTGTTTGCAGCTACAATTGTGCACATTTATGCACACTATAGCCTGACTGCCTTCAAACTATATATGCACTTACTACTGCCCAACAACGCCTGCTCTTCGACATCATCAACATCATCAACATCATCATCAGCAGCAGCAGCAGCAGCAGCATCAACACCGCTGTCGATTGTCGAATGCTGCAGTTTGCGCGTTGTTTGCGGTTTTATTATATACAATTTTATATATGTTTATTATTGTATATACGCGGCAAAAATACATATTTCAATGCACATGGTAGCTGCATATTTATTTCAAATACTTTTTTTTTTGTATTTTGTTTAAACTGAAAAGAACAATTTTGTAGCCATTTCTTTGCATCTCGTATGCCGCAATTATGGCAATTTTTATATTTTTAATTTGATTATTTTTACACACACAGATTTTTTTTCTTTCATTTTTTGGTTTTTGTGTAATTTGTGCACAGAAATTTCAGAAAACAAAACAAAAACAAAAATGAAAATAGAAAATTATGAATTCGATGTTGTTTTAATTTTAAGGTTAACCGCAGCGTAATTTGCGGCAAAAATAATTGCGGCCAGTCGCAAAATTTTCCGCAATGAGCAACAAAATTGCGAACTAAACTAACTAAATTGTTGTATTACATACGCGTACAAGTAGACGTAGAATAGAAACTGACAGGCAGCGTTCTGCTCTTTGTCTGCATTCGCTTTGCAAATAGTTTATTCGTAGTTAATAGCTTGTCATATTTTAGGCTTATTTTGCATATGCTGCAGTTTAATAAGTTTGCATCCTTTGCGCAAATTAAATTTTGTATATGTTCTAAGTAAGCCAAAGCAAATTCACTTCATTGCCCGCTTGATTCACTTCATTCACTTTATAACATAAGTAGTTTTTGCTGCAATCGAATCGAAGCTGTTAATGACGATATTGCGTGCGTTCATTTCGAGTTGGTTGTGTAGCGTCGTTTTTGGTTTTTAACTGCTTTTTTTTCTTTGTTATTGTTGTTGTTGAGTATTTTGGCTTAAATCGTCTTGTAAAATTTTTATAAATATGTTGTAGCATGTGACTCTGCTACAGTGAGTACTCAATACAGCGCACAGGGTGTTTAAAATTTATATCTTTAGTAACTTTTCATAGAGAGAACTATTTAATTTTTGTATAATAGTGCATTCCAAGCGTATTTTAACTACTGCCTTGAACATCGCAGCGAGCGCTGTTAAAGTTTATTGAAAAACAAAACAAAAAAATGCTTCGGATTTATTGTCAGCCAAAAGACTTCTTTTCAGCGCTTGTCCAAACAGACTCTTATTATAAACTATATAGCACAATCTTCTAAAAGCTATTTTATATATACTGCATCTTCAGCAAGAGAACTTGCTTATGCTGTTTAGAGCTGATTTCAAGTTCTGCAATGACCTTACAGATCTCCAATATTTAGAAGCTCTACAAACCTATCATTAATACTTTAACGTAGCTCATATGTTGCTTGTATGTAGAGAATTTATATTCTTTTTCAAACGAGCCCTATACACACGGTCATATATATGCAAGATATTTCTCATATTAGATTGAAAATTGGTTTAAAACTCTACAAATTTCAACGAGAAGTTACTGTAAAGTCAATGAAATTTGATTATAAGTCCGAATCTATGTCACATATACCAGATATGATCTTTTGAACGAAGACTGTTGAAACTTTGTAAAACATTCTATTGGAAGGCCGGATCGTTTAGCGTAGAATGAAGTGAACTCGGTGGCGATTTAAGAGCAACTAAAATACATTTTATTCATGTTTTACTTACAGAGTTTATATGCTTAACAGTTAGAGTAATATTTCAGTGTATGACAGGGCATAACAATTGACATTCTAACACATTCTAACACATTCATAGATTCTTTTTTTAAATTATACAGTTCACAGTTCATCTTTTCAATGGTTTACTTGAAAAGTTAAATCAAAATATTTAATAATAAAATTCTTTAAATTGAAGTTAATCGAATTAGCATTGAAATTTTTGCAAATTATTTTTTGCAAATTATTTTTCTAGTTTAACCCTCAATGAGCTCAGCAACATCTGACAAAAAATGCACAAGTTCAGCAAAGTAACATATAAAAAGTGTTCAAAAATAATTTTATCCTTTTTTGTGTATTTTTTTTTTTTTTTTATATGAAGCTTTTCTGTACTTGAGCATTTCATGGCTGCTCCGTTTAGGTAATATTCTTTTTTAGTAAATCATAATCCAAAATCCAGCAAATATAAAAAATTCCATTAGCTAGAACTGTTACCATAGAACTTCTTCAAAATGTTTATGTTACTTTTATACTACTGTGAATGTTTGCTCTATTCACAATAACATGCCATAATTATGCACATGTTCACACAATAGAGTATACTGAGTTTACTCACCAAACCAAATATCAAAATAACGTCTATAAAACGTTTGTAAATATTTATAAAATCTTTTTTTCGACATGCATCTATAATGTCAACTCTAAATTTAGTCGTAACTGCAGCCTCTGCTAAAGCTTCTGTTAAAATTTAGTATCCGAAAATGTACATTATTCATATTGGTCTATTTTAGCCTCAAATAGTTGTTCTCAGCTGTGCAAGCTTAAAAAATGCATTACAAATTTATTAAAACTATTGCAAAATAAATTATTAAAAGCACTTCTATTTTGATTGATTATATTTATTGATATTTTCGATGCTTCATTGATTTGTTTACTTTCTTATTTTTCACAACTCACTGGAAATTCGGGTAATTACAGCAATATTTTTTGTATAGTCACGATGACAGTTACGGCTAGGGTTTCTAAAAATAAAATAAAGTCGATTCATCTTATTAGAAGTGTTACTAAATTGTTTATTGTTACTGATTCAAAAAATGTTTGTCTCGATTTTTGCTAGGAACGACTCTAAAGTTAGCATAGATTCTTACTAAAATCTATGCTTTCACTGATAGATTATTATATTGCTTCGGCTGCATGAGTTTTTATGTAAATTTAATATTCTTAGCGCTGACTGTAAAATTAGAGTTGGCTGTTAGTTTTTTGTGCCGGAGTAAGCGTTTTTTAGATACTGCGCTATAAATTGTTCGCTGGTTTTTGTATTATGAATGAATTGGAGTTTATTTGAAAGTGCTAATCAAGTGCTAATTTTAACCTACAGTTTATACAAATCACTTCTATCACGTTTATACAAGTGCTTCAAGTACTTTGCTTGTAAACGTTACAAATACTATAAAACCTCGCATTGACTTGTGTGGCAACTCGCATCGAACGCACTTCTTCATTTTAAACTCGTAAAACATGCAAACAACATTCCACAAGGCTGTAGTTCGTTCATTCACGCAGCACAAAATCACTTCCAGTTTATACCAAAAATTATTATCATAATTTCTTCCTAATTTTTTGCACGAGCCGCAACGGAAATTCGAGTTCATTACGCAGATTGACTTTAAATTTTCGTATGAGCAAAAATTAATAAAAAAAAAAATCAGAGAGAGAAAAAAGTTTTAAAGTAACTTTGTTTTTTGTTTTGTTTTTTGACTTATAACGCAGCCGCGTTCGATGTTGCTCAAAAAACGCTAAAAAAGCAGCACGAAGAAAAAAATACATGAAAAAAATCATTTAGACAAGTTGCACGCCGCTCATTAAATTAAATGAGCCATCAGCACGCAATTTATTTTAGTATTTTTAAGTAACTTTTTTCGTTGTCGATTTTTTTTTTTATTTTTCACTCAAATTTTTCTGCTTTACCGCTGCGTGTTGCTAGTTGAAGTTGAAGAAGCAGCAGCGGCGGCAACGGCGGCAACGTGAACGGCGACGACGACGACAACGATAACGACGACCGCCAAGAAAATGTCGAGAAAAAAAAGTCTGTCGAGTAGTAGGCCTAAAGTTGTTGTAATTTTACGCAAACACGTACCATGCTAATATGCGCTAGTAAGGTGAAAGAAAGCCAAGCAACTTCACCGATACTCCAACAGCGTGTCTAGCTGTATGTAAGTCCGTCCGTCCGCACGTCCGTCCGCCCGTCCGTCTGTTTAACTTTACCGCCGCTGTGGACGCCCGCACAATCTTTTTATTTTTTTGTATCTGTGCGTGCCAAAGAGTTCTTCAGCTCAACAGAAAAACTAAAAAAAAAAACTGTTTATATAAGAATTCTTAAGAGTAGTCAATTTAATTAAATAGAATTTCCGCCTTTGAAGCATCGACAGCGCTGTATCCATTTAAGGCTGTCGCAGCAGTGGTGGAGACAGCGGCACATTTCATTAAAATGGTTAATTTCTTTGCATTTAAAATTAAATTAATATTAAAATAACTATAACAGCAAGCTTAGAATCAAAGTAGAAAAATATTATGTAATAGTATAAAACAGAGCTGCTGCTATGCACTTTAAACTTGCTCAAAAAGAATTTATTAGAACTATGTTTTATAATAACTCTATATTCAAATGAAAAATACAAAAGTCTAAAAATATGAAACTGTAATTTGTGCATGCTACTTGGCTAAATCACGGTTAGAGACTGACCAGGAAATCTCAATTAAAGCAAAACTTCGTACCTATAAAGTTAGTCTAGAAAAGAAGAAAATAATTTCAGTATTTTTTTTTTTTTTTTTTTCATATAAAATTTTGCTGTACTTGTGCATTTCTTGTCAGTTGCGTACTGGACTTAAATGACAAAAAGCTATTCCAAAGTGTGCCCTATACATAGAATCGATATTCTCATTAAAAGATTAATCTCATATGTAATACTATATCAATATCTTTATAAAGCTACCTTTTCACCTAACTGTGTTCTTAACACTGAATCGAATTGAATCATAGTTTTGAATGTTTAACATGAATACTAAAATAAATATTTAACGCTGCGCGGAAACTTCACCTCATATACATTTTGATTGTACTATCCATTATACATCTGAATTGATCTGAACTGAGTTTGCTTTTGGGCTAGCTCACCGGCCACCATCCACTGAGTTATCACTTAAATAAACTAGGTCTCTCCTCAGTAACAGAGTGCAGACCCTGTCTAGAGGATGATGAAACTAGTTTACATCTGCTTTGCGTTTGCCCGGCCTTGGCCAGGCTCAGTATTGAGCAGATGAATAGACCCTTTATTACATCTGATGAGATCAGAAACACCTCGTCTAAGGATATTCACCGTTTCATTAAAGAGACGGAGAAGAAATTAACCTAACCATATCCGGGAAAGGGTAGAAAAGACATAACTGCCACTGAGTCTTAGTTAGCATTACAGGCTGATCGAGCATGATTCGCAGTGACCACTTGATTGGCATACGGCTCTCGCACAGACACTACGTCACGCACTGGTTCTTTATCGATTATACAAATCTTTTAAGTCCTTTGAACTCATTTAAAATTTTGTCACTCACACTAAACAAAATTATAACTAAATAAATACATAACTGTCAACGTCATCATCTTACTTAAATTCTATCCAGTCATTACTAAACTAAGTATAAAACTTGTGCATGCTTTTAAGCGCTGTAGTTCTTCAAGCTTACGCTTACTAAAATTCAACAGTTTTATGAGAAGTTATCACTTAAATATCATAAAAATTAACTTAATATGCTGGGCTGAATACTGGACTAGTGTCTCCAGAGTCCCATATTTGGTGTAAAGCGTATAAAAATTAATCTCCATTAAACATTTAAGATCGGCCGCTATATAATATACCAACTGTACACATAGATAGAGTATATATGTGTATAGATAGTATCCAATAGAGTATCTCACACTGGGTACATGATATCTCGCAGTCTTCTAAGTTATGTACATCTACTACATGTAGCTATATTTCTAAGGATATTTCTAGGATATAAAATAGTCTGTCAAAAAGTTAAAACAAAAAAACAAACCGTCACTTACAACTTTCAGCTTGATATCTTCAAAACTGTGCGTTTTTTTCAGCTTGGGTTTATATTTTATAGAAAATATGGCACGTTCGATAAAAACTATAATTTATAAAACTCAAATGAAAGCATTCACACTGATTTTCGACTTGATATCTCCAAAACTGTGCAACTACTTTGTGTAGGATCTAGGTTTTATAGAAGATGCGGCACGTTCGATATAAAATGTAATCTAAAAATGCAAATGAAACATTCATACTAAGTTTTAGCTTGATATCTCCAAAAGTGTGTAAATATTTTACTTAGTATCTGTACAGGTCTATTTTTCATAGAAGTTATTGCACGTTCGATATAAAATGTAATATATAGAGCGCAAAGAATAACATCTAAGCAGAATTTCAGCTTGATATTTTCAAAACTATGCAACTATTTTGTGTAGCATCTGGTTGGGTTTATGTTGATACCTTAGAAACTGAGCGACTGTTAAGCATACAATCAAATGAAATACACAAATAGACAGAAGTACATAACTAAGCTACTCATTTCGATTAAAACTAAGTCAACTACTGCAGAGTTTTTCGAATATATCGCAGAAGTGTTAACTGAAAGAGTCGTTAATTTGGCATTCACAGGAAATCAAGTGATCAAGTGTTAAATTTAGCTACTGAAAACTCAACTTAAGAAATGTATTTTTCATCAGAAGTTTCTAGAAGTTTGAAGGCAATATTATAATTCATACACCCGTAAAAATATAGCTTGGCAGTTTATTAAAATTAAAACAAGAAAAGAAAATGTTTGCTGTTAAAACTAAATTCAAACAAAACCTTCAACTTTTGCTTAGACGAACATGGAAATTAGTTGCGCTTGCTAAAATAGTTCTTTTTTCTTCTATTTTAATCGTTTTTTGATTTTTCGATTTTTTTGTTTTTTCTTTCTAATTTTGTTGTTGTTATTTTAATATGCTGCTTAAAATCTTTTCTCGTGTTTTTATAATTTAATAATGATAATTTTTTTTAAAACAAAAATAAAATGTAGCCAAAAAAAAAAGAAAAAAAAAAGAAAAGAGGCGACGACTATGTTGATGGCGACTGACGTCATATATTGTGCTTAATTTATTTAAAATTTATTTGACAAAGACTCATCTCAAAATTTTCGCATTTGCAGCAATTTAGTATTTGTTTTTAGATATAAATTTTAATTTTATATTTTGTATTTTTGTTGTTCTTGTTGTTGTTGTTCTTTTGCTTTCTTTGCGTTCGAGTTTGAGTTGATGCGAATCGCTTTTGTCGAATCTTTAAATATTACTTAATTTATTTCTGTCGAGCAGATACATAGAGCGAGTGCGAAAGAGCGAGAACGAGCGTGAGATACATTGAGAAACGTAAGCGTATGTTCGTTTTGAGTGAAATAACTACAAAGCACGCAACAGAAATTAATTGCCTGACACCAAATAAAGTATAGATACACAGCAACAACAACGAGAACAACAACAACAACAACAACAGCAGCTACGGAATTTATTTTTTACTTTTTGGGTGTGCAAGAAACATTTGAAGCCAATCGATTCAAATTGAAAGTGAGTTTGAATTTGAAGGAGTGCACAGAACTCCTTCAACTAATTAAGCAACATAACAAAAGAAATTAAAATATAAAAAGCAACACGAACGAAACATGAAGTACAATTAATTTTGATTATAGCAGGACAGGCGACTTTATATATGTATATGTATATGTATATGTATATATCTAAATATCGGTTCAAATGTGCGTAAGGCATTGATTGTATGAATAACGTTTGAAATTCGCTGTTGACATTAAAGTAAATGCGTTTGTATGCATGTAGTATAGCTATGTAGATACTTTCATATTGTTCGTATGTCGGTCTAAACAATGGCTGCGACAAGCTGTTGCGCATTTGCACAATGCACAGATGCAGCACAACAGATAGTAACGTTATATACAGCTAGGCAGCATAGTTTTAGATATGCAGCCACACCACAGCCACAAAATGCAAATAAAAGCGCCAAAATGCAACTACCGGCAGTTGCACTTGCAAACTATGCGTATAGATACTACATACACTAGATATACATATACAATATGTATCTAGATACATACATACTAACACTATAGACAATACATTTATTTAACTGGAACACACACGTATTACGTAGTGTGAAACGAGTCATAGGCATACATGTGCCTCACAGGATATTATGCTGGACATGCGACCCAAAAATCGTTTTTGTAGAGCGCATGCAAAATATGTATACGATATATATATATATATATATATATATATATACTACAATACGACTACCTAAAAAAGGCGGCCATTGTCAAACGATTTTTGGCGCATGTGGCAACTAGCAAGAGTTGGCATTACAAAAGTTACAAAAGTGCGAAAGAGAAGGGAGAACAAGTATATGTATCTCCGTGCATTGCTGCTAGACAAAAGTGTTGCACTCGTTTTTTGGATTTGTTTTGTTTTTTCTTTTCAAATTTGAATTTGAACTAATTTTTTGGTGACTCTGGCGGCGGCGGCGGCGGCGGCAGCAATGCATACAGCAGCTTTGTATCTAAAAACAATACAACAACATCTAGCTATATATATATATATATATATATATATATATATATATATATATATATATATATATATATATATATATATATATATATATATATATATATATATATATATATATATATGTATGCATATAGTAGGCACGCCAGTTGTCGACCAGTAGCAGCCAGCTTGCTCATAATTCTTGTTGCAAATCTCAGTGTCCGTCGGTCTGTCCGTTTTGCCTGTCTGCCTATCTAATTGCACGTTTGCATACTGCTGTTGTACTAACTGCTTTTAGATAAAAACTGCAACATGCATGCATACTCGTACACATATGCCCACAGTAATATCAAACAAACAAACAATTTGCCTTATGCCTGCATAGAATTTCAAGTTCACGCAAAAAATTCTGTAAATATTTTGCCTTACGTATACTAGTTTTTCGTAGCGTATGGAAATTTTTGCGATGAAAGTGTTTATATGAATTATGGCGGCTGCAGATATCTACATACATATTCTAGTGCAAAAGATACATATTGCCATAAAATCATGAAGAACTTAAAGTATTTCAATCAGCAAGTTTAAAAAATAAAAGAAAAAACAAAATAGTAGAAACAACGTTAACAAATTCTAAGAAAATTGTTTTGTATTTAAAGCGAATCGCGTGTATTGCACTATTATTTAAATGGTAACAAGCGTAAGTTTGTTGTTGTATGAAAATTTTAGCATTTTCATTTATGTTGTTATATTTTTATGCTTAGTTAAAGCGCAAGGCAGCAGCAGCATAAATGAATATATATATATATATATATATATATATATATATATATATATATATATATATATATATATATATATATATATATATATATATATATATATATATATATATATATATATATATATATATATATATATATATATATATATATATATATATATATATATATATATATATATATAAACTTAATGTCGTCTGAGCACGAAAAATTACCAAAGGCGCACACAGTTACACAAAACAGAAAAAACACAGATACATTTATAAGTAAACAAATGCCTGCCTCTTTCGTTCGCTGTGTAACTGGCTGTGTGTGTGTGTGTGTGTGTCTCAGCATTTAACTTCACTTCAGGGCGTCATCATAAATTTTTGAAGGATTTCTGCGTTGAACTTGTCAAAATCAGACATTGTGCTTATACAAATACATAAGCTTTTATGTACAGATACTTTTATATGTACATACTTACATATAGTATATTAACTGTTATGGTTTTGCTTTTATTATACTACTAGTAATCTTGTATTTTGTTGTTGTAGTCATAGCCATAGTGGTGGTTGTTGTGGCATTATTGATCCATATTGAGTAAGCTTTTTCGTTTGAACTTCAATGGTGACTATGGTTTAATTTTTTTTTTTTTTTTTTTTTGGAAAGGCGGCTTTTCTTTTTATATGTATATTTTCTTTTTTTTTTATTGTATTTTGGCCGACGCGGCGCTGTCACTGGCAGACGTTTTTGTCATGTGTATATGTCTGCGAGTGTATTTAGTTTCACTTATTTTTGGCATATCAGCCAAACAATGTGCGCTGTCTATATTTGTATCTCTAACTGTGTAGCTACACATATATACAATACATATGTATATGCTGCCAAACAAAGTTCAAAATCGTTAAAAGCAACATAAGCAAAATAAGGAAAAACAAAAGTTCGAATATTTGTTTCTTGTACTACCATACATTGTACATTGGGAAAAAAAAAACTTGTTTTGCCTGCTTAGAACGCATTTAAATTATTTGTAAGCCAAGTTTATTTTCATTTTGACTGTTTTCGAGCGAGCGCAGTATC
Source organism: Leucophenga montana (assembly GCA_035044765.1). Classification (NCBI taxonomy): domain Eukaryota; kingdom Metazoa; phylum Arthropoda; class Insecta; order Diptera; family Drosophilidae; genus Leucophenga; species Leucophenga montana. The sequence continues at coordinate 1,630,700 of JAWNNQ010000255.1, forward strand.
TTTATATATACGCGTATATTTTCGGCATACCTTTTGCGGCACAAAGATCATCAATCAAATGTAACGCCGCCGCAGCATGTAGCATGAGATACAAAATAAAAGATACTTTTTTGGTTATTATTTTGTTATGGTTTGTTTTTTTCTCATTTCATTTTGAATTTCGGCTTTAAGTGAATTTGCTTGTTTTAACAAAAACTTGATGTTATTTTTAGTTACTACAAACTATTTAAAAATATCTGCTCCAAATCTAAAAAAATAGGGGCAAATTTTTCACTCTATAAACAAATTCCCACATTATTTGCAATGACAACAAATTGTGGTAATTTTTATTTTTATTTTAGTTTTACCTTTTTTTCTTCAACATTTTACCGTTAGTTTTATCTTATGCATTACTTTTCACTTCCCGCTTTTCATAGTAGTACTACGAGTGTGTATCTTTTGTGTCTTGTATCTCTCAAGCAGTCTGTGTATATACATTGTTGCTTAAGTCAAGTCAAGTCAAGCCAATGCCGCCGCCGACGCCGCCACCACCAATACTGAAATTAGCATAACAACTTTATAGTTTAACTGCTTGTTGTATCTGTATCTGCAAGTATGTATCTGAACGCGCGCACACAGCCTCAGTTTCGTATTCAAGGCAGCCTCATGTTGTGCAGCATACAATATCTTAAACTACTTTTTAGTAACGAAAATACAGCAAAAAAAAAAAAAAAGAGCATATGCGCCCTGGCCGTGCTTAAGTCAGTCAGCAGTTACTCAGTCATTCATGCCATCAGGCAGTCAGGCAGTCAGGCAGTCAGGCAGTTTGCCTTTTGTCCAAGCTGCCCACAATATAAAAGTCGTCGCTTAAGTCGTACATTTTCTGTTGCCAATTCGTCTTTCTGGCTTTGCCTTTTAATCTGCTGCATGTATCTGTAGGATATTTTTTGGCTTAGCCTGCTGCTAGCTGTGCCTGGCGCAGGTGGTAAGCAAGAATCGTCAACTCACTCGTCGTCATCGTCATCGTCATCGTCAATGTCTTTTGTGGCTTGAATTAAATAAAATTTAACTCGTTTCCGTTGCTTTTGCTTTTTTTCTTCTTATAACAGTTTGTATCTAGATACTTTTGCTATTTTATTTTTTGAATTGCTTAATTTTTCTTTGTACTGCATACACAAATATATGAAGCAGTGCTGCAGGTGCTTTTAGTGCTTATATTGCCACTGTATCTGTACGAGTATGTAGTTTGTAGCCTTGTCTCTTTAACCCTTAGCTGCACTCAAGATTTGTATCGCATACAATCTGTGTCGCTTGCACTTGTTTCGCGCGCGACACACAGAAATACTCACAGATATATCTACACGACGCTTCTTTGCGTTCTACTGTCAACTTGACATTTACACCGGCAGCAGTCAATTGCTCATTTGTGTCATTTTGCAGCAGTTCATATACCCTTCATACGCTTCAACTCTGTTGAGGCTGCTGAGTCACACGCTCAGTTCAACATTTTGCGCGTTGATCTGAGTACGCTGATAAGCTATTGTTGTTGTTCTCTTATTAAAACGTTTTGCAGCGCACAGGCTCAGCTTCAGGTACATCTTCAAAAAATTATTCAGTGTGAAACGCAGTCGTCGCTTGGGTATAGTACGATGTATGCATGTATCTACGAGATACGCTTGCCTCGTTGCTTGCTTGTATGTAGTATAAGTTTTGTTGATAAAATCAGCTGCTGAGAATCAAAAACTTTCTGCTGCTACTTCTTTCACACGCATACAAACCAATTTTTTTGTTGTTGGCATATTTAAGATACGTTTTTTGTTGTTGTATCTTGTTTTTATTTTTTTTTTTATTTCATTTAGTTTTTTAACGGTTGTTGTTGTAGCATTAAATTTAAGACTTTAGCGCACATTTGTAAGATTAAATGCTGATAAGTTTAGCTCAAATTGACGCTGGGTGCTTTGACAGTTTCTATAGAAATGTATCTTCTATTGTTGTTGTTGTTGTTGTGGTTGCTGTTTAATTAATATGCAAAAAACGTTTGTCGCAATATTCTTTAATGTATTTAACAGCTCCGAAAGACAAAAAATAACTAAACACAAGGTCAAGTTTGGCTTGTCAATATTAAATGGCAACCAAAATAACAAATTGTATCTTTTTTGTGCTGGGAACCAATTTTGAAATATTTGCGCGTATTTTAAGCAGCTAGCGCAAAAAAATTAGAGCGTTACAAAAACGAAATGCAAAATCATTATACGCTTTGCATACAAAAATTATAATTTTGCCTGTAGACGTAGACATAAAAAATTTTACTTTTTTTTGGAGTTAATTTATTTAAAAATTTTTCTTCGGCTTTCTGCTTACAGTATGATGATGGCCTACACGGCTATGGCATGGACTCCAGCGCAGCAGCAGCGGCCATGTACGATCCACATGTCGGACATAGACCGCCCGGATTGCAAGGCCTGCCCACGCATCACAGCCCACACATGACACACGCTGCAGCGGCGGCGGCCACAGTCGGCATGCACGGCTATCATACCGGCGCCGGCGGTCACGGTACACCTAGTCATGTCTCACCGGTCGCCAATCATTTGATGGGCGCAATACCCGAAGTACACAAACGTGATAAGGATGCGATCTACGAGTAAGTTATTAACAATAATTTCTAAAATGAATCCAATCGAATAGAATCGAATCGAATCGAATCAAATCAAATCGAAGCAAATAAGCCAATATCAAAAACCATTTGGCTTGGGCGTTACCCAGAAAATTATAGTGCATTTAACCTTTGATTAGGGGTTGTCTGCCACTTGTCGCTTTAATACACCATTTCGTATCTTTTTGTTTATTTTGTTGCTTTTTTTTTCATTTAATTTCGTGGGCTGCGCTTTTGCGTGTTCTCGCATTAGGTGCTAATTTGCTGAGTTTGTGGTCTGGAATTTTAAAATAACCAAAAAGCTCGTTCTTTGTAGCAAAAGATCTTTTGCGCGTGTGTGTCACTCGCTTACTTTCTTTGAAAGAGTCCTTTTTTCAGCTGTTCTTTTGAACTACATGACGACTGTTTGCGTGTTTCAGAATTTCAGTGTGCTAAGCTAAGCTAACGATCGTCAACGCAGTCAACTAAGCCAAAAAAAGAAGTCCTGTCGTCAGCGTACATCAGCAACATGTTCCTGCACTGCAGACAGATTAAACGTAAATGTATTCAAGAACTGTTTGAGGCTTGTGCATCTGTTGGATGTCTGTTTGCCAACGTTTATTTAATAAGCAAATATTTGCTTTTTTTTAGCTGCTGCTGCTGCTGCTGCTGTTGCTGCTTCTACTTACGATACGATATATTGCTTTTATTTGACTCTGCGTCTGTCCGTCTGTCTGTCAGTCAGTCAGTCATTGATAATATGCAGTTTGCATTTTTATGAATGAATTTATATATTTATTTATTTATGAATCGATCGTGTGTGAAGTGTATTTCTACAGCACACACACACACACACACCAACCAGACTACTTCAATCGCTGTGCGATGTGCGTGTTCATGCGTCAAATGTATTGTGGCATCCATCAGCTGACACTTGCATGCGCAAACAAATCGATAACATGTCATAATTTCACATGTCATCTTTTCAAGGATGTTTTATATCTTATCTGTTGCTACAGCAAAGCGCAGCTTTATGATTTCATTAGTAAAACACTGCAGCGGAGCACCTGTTTCAATTGCTGCTGCTGCTGCTGCTGCTGTTTCTACCCAAAAATTCTTACCGATTCACACCTTCTGCTGCATGCCATAAATTTCACTTGCTTATGTACAATTAACACTTTGCACTTTCGCTTAAAACTGCGCGGCATGCGCTTTTAGAGCTTGCTATAATTACGATAGGAGCACATCAAGGTCTTTTATATATATATATGTATAGGCAGCTGCCGGTAGTAGTCATAAAATGAGTGTGCAACTTCTACTCTACTTCATTTTGCTCTACACAGAACTTGACACCTTTTGCTTTGCAGCTTGAGAATGTGCTCCTTCTTTTTTTTTCTTTCCTTTTTTGCTGCTGCATACTTTATACTAACAAAAAAAGATACAATGCGCTTGGAGTTGTAGTATATAAACCTGTCTGTAGACAGCAACACAAAAAAAGTGACGCGTCATCAAGCGCGCTGCAATAGTCCTTACGTATCCTACGACAACTGACTCGTACTACTACTTTGACTGCCTAACGCACTCAAGTGTGAAACGCAAGGGGACGTTGATGATGATGATGACGACAAACACTCATTCGTATTATTAAGTATATTAAATTGAAAAAGTGTTCTAGAGAAAATATATTGGTGTTTTTTTTCTTTTTGGTTTTATTAATAGTTGTTAAGCGAATGCGCACACCCCCTCGTTCAGCAGTTGATTTGTATTATATACCCTACACACGTAGTGTATAGTAATAGTTTGTTGTAAAGTCTGTCATGCATTGCAGTTGGCAGTGAAGATCTCCCAAATTTGGCTGGCTCTGCGACGTTGTACGCGTCACTTTTCCATATAGTTTCTGCGATATTACAAATTTTGTTTTCCACCCTTTATTTGAGGATCATTTCGAACAAACCAAAAGAAAAACTACGCATATTCATTGTGCTATTCGTGAGTTATGATCTTGAGTTCAAAGTAAAATCCCATAGAAAAAAAAATGCAGTTTCAGTTTTTTCCGAATTTTTCAATTTTCCGGGTAACGAAATTTGTTTGCCATATCGTTTCAGCCATTCTGAAGTGCTGCAATTGCCAACGAACATCATTTAAATTTTATTTACTTGATATAAAATTAGATTTGCAAACATTTGCAGCGTATTGAAGCAACGTTGCAACCTTACTTCAAATGTTGTTTTTTTTCTTCATTTCGACAACATTTCTCTACTTCTGCTGCTTCTGCTTCATGCACACTTTTTGCTTGACCATTTCTAATGTTTAAATTAAAAGAGCTACGGCTCGTTTTTCTGTATTTATGCGGCCATTTGAGGTTGTGCTGTCCAAATGTAGCTACAAGTATGCCCGTTCGTGTTAGCCTAATTTTGTGTTCAGGTGCAATTTGTTCGTGCAGCGTGAAGCGCGCTGTTCAATTTTAAAGCAGCAGATACAGTCCGAAACAAAAAAAAAATGAAATGTTTTTGAAATGAAGACAAAGCGAAACTGACTAATCCGTCAATTCACACAAACTGCAAAAGATGTTCACTTTTTTTTCTCTTTTTTTTTCTGTTTTATTTGACTTGAAATTCTTTTGCTCTTAGGATTATTGAAATTTTGTGGCAAGCAGTTAAAATGTACAGGAAAAAAAGTGGGCAGGGCAGCTGTCCTCTTTTTTTTTCTTTTTTTGCTTTTGTTTAACGCTCAACATGACATTGCAGAAGAAGAAGAAGACGAACTGAACTGAACTGAGCTAAAATAATTTGTAGTATAGAATTGTTTGTTGAAATGAACAAAAAAGAAGAATTTGTATATTGCAGTTTCTAGCAATTTGCATACAGTTTTGTCTGTCTATCTGCCTATCTGCCTATCTATGTATCTGTCTGTGTATCTGTCGCTTGAGCAGCAGTCTATTAAATGTAAAATAAATTTACGCTCTATAGCAATTTTTCACTTTAATTGTCTAATAGCTATCTTGAAAATGAACAAAGATAGTGAAAGAGGGGCGTTTGCAGTGGAAATCGGAGGCAACAATTGTTCTATTAAGCAATGCGACAATTGAAAGAAATTATGGAGGAAAATTTATAGAATTGTTTCGAGTGGCAAACGTCAGTTAAAATGTTGTTAGATACTTTCAATAATTGTGACAGTTAAAATGGGTTAAGCACGCTTTATAACCTCTAAATTTGCCTTCTGCATATTAAGTCTACTCGTATGTAGCACGGAACTGGCTATCGAAGCGTTTAATTTCTTCATTTCTATACATTCAGAAACACTTGGTGCTGGTACGGAAACAAGCATTGCATTTAATGATGAATATCTCCAGAAGCATAGTATCTTTAAAGGACCCTTGTGTGGCATCTTAATCCAAAGGGTTAGACAAATACACTTAAAAAAGAGAGCACTTAAGAATACTTCAGACAACTTGCTTTGATTAGCTTAGCTTAGCTTGTAATGGTCAATGGACAATACCACATCGTCACTGAAGCCAATGCTGATTCATTCAGATAACATATTATATGATCTCTTAGTTAAACTTCTACTGGATGTTCCCCTGAAAACCACTCCATTTGCTCTAGGAAGTGAGAATTGCTGTTTAATTGTGTTACAAACTTATTTGGATGTGTTCAAACTTTTTCTACTGTTTCCTTCTCCGTAACTTTCTCACAGCTTTTACAGAAGTCTTGGCAGCTTACTCCTAGTAAAGTAGTATATCTCCCCATGAAATAATGCTTAAATAATGAGGCTCTCATCAAAAGAAAAGTATCGGTTTTGCTCTTTTGTTAAAGAGAATTGCAAACATACGCTTCTGGCTGAGTGAGCAGAGGGTGATTATCTGCTAAGCGAGCGGGAGGAAGTTTACTCGAGCTTATATGACTTCAGAGGAGTTCCTACCAAAATCGTGCCCTCGTTAAGCCGTTTATGATACTCACAAGTAGTCGTTAAACCCCTACTATATCAAAATTTGGGAGATTTGTTTACTGCTGATCGAAGCTGCAGAGGTCAGTTGTTCTGAAGAATATTCCCTATTCACAAAAGCGATTCAAAGCCGACTACCACATCTGAATACGAATCTGCAGTAAATATGTTGATAGCATACTTCTTCTAATACTATAAAAATGAGTTCTAGTTGTATTAGGACATCATATATCTTCTCAAATATCATTACACAGATAACAGTAATCCAAGCTATATTAACTCTCTTAACGTAATATGCCACTCTGCATGTTTTTCAAGTATTTCACAATGATGTTCAAGAAAATTCAGTTCAAAAGGAGAGATTTTTGAGCATTCGTTGGTCGAATTTGGAAACAGTAGACCTAAAGCTAATTTCTATAGGAAGTTTAGTGCTCGAATCTCGAACTACCATTAACTATTTCATTGATTTTCCTGACCTTAACTTTTTAGATACTGCACTGTACTTCTCCATATACCTTCACCAAGAAGCACAGAAAAAATCTTCCAGAAGCTTATACTTCATTCATTTAATTTTATTAGTTCTTTCTGCTTTTCGTAATAAAGGAAGTTAGTGTGTCAAAACATTTATTAATTTACAATGTACGCCACATGTATCTCCTACGCATAAACTGTATCTGCAGCTAATTTATCTACATACTCTTGCATATATATTCATCATTATTTTGCTTTTTGATAATTTAAATAATTTCTTTTCTTCACTTTTTCCTTACAGACATCCACTATTCCCGCTGTTGGCGCTAATCTTTGAAAAGTGCGAGCTGGCCACATGTACGCCGCGAGAACCAGGCGTGCAAGGTGGTGATGTCTGTTCGTCAGAATCCTTTAACGAGGACATAGCAATGTTCAGTAAACAGGTAAGCACAAATGTACTACTACGCTTGGTACAGTAAATGAAACTAAATATAATATAAAAGGGTTGATTGATGTGCCTGAATTTCGGGATTAGTATTGCTTTTGAGCTGCTGAACGCGCGTTTTGCGCTGGCATTGAAATATGAAATTGCTGCCAGCTGAAAATTGCTTGAGCTGCATTTGCGATCCACTTGGCTGGTAATTGGAGATTATACTCACAACATATGTGGGACATGCTGCGCAGACGTTGAATGATCGGATTTCGTGTGGCGTGTAGATACTCTTCACTCTAGCTATCTTTTGCTTGTTGCTGCGCGTTAAACAAGCGCAAAGTGTTTCAAGTGGGGGCTTCACTTAATTATGTGCATATTGTTGTTGTTGTTGCTGTTGCTGTTGCCTGCACTCGAAGTTGAAGTTGTTGTTTTCTCTTATTTAATCTTTTTTTGTTTTTCTTCTTTCGTTTTTGGGAAATTTTTGAAGCACAGTCTTCCAAAAACAAAACAAAAAAATGTTATTGTTTGTCTGGAGCTGCTCCAGATGTCAGAAATATGCGTATTGTATTGCTAAAGTCGTTAGTCAAGTATGTAAAATACAAGTTGCGATTTCAATTGAGAACAGACGTTGAAATACATAAAAAAAAATGACAAGTTGCTACTTCCTACTAAGCAATGAAAGACAAACTATGCTCGTATATGTATCTCTATGCCACAAATAATATGAAAATGCGCCAAAATATAAATATACTAAAGAAAAATAAAAATGAAGAGAAGTGATGGTAGACGTTATACGAAATTGTTGCAACATTTTGTTGACTTCATAAAAACGCCAGCGACGAATGCGAAATGCGTTTGCCACACTGACATTTGAATAATTTACGATGTTTTAACATCAAAATTATATGTTCGCGCTGCGGCATCAAGTTGAGATTCTTGTCATATTCTACTCTACAACAGAGACACTGGCAGAACTTTGTACATCCTGCTGCTGCTGCTGCTGCTGTGGCTGTTGTTGTTGCTGTTGCTACTTCTGCTGCTGCTGCTGCTGCTGCAGCAACAGTTGCTGCTATTTTTATGCGCGATGACTTTTTAAGAACGCGCGAGATCGCATTAAAAACACCATCAACACAGCCACCTCATCACATTATGGCTCCATCATCTAGATTTTCATGACAGCGACATTTTCGGGGTGCTGCTGTTGCACTTGCTGCCTTTCTGCCTTTCTGCCCTTCTACTTGCAGCAGCAGCAGCCGCAGTAGCAGTAGCAGCAGCAAATTTTTGCACAGATACGCGCCACAATATGCGACAACGAGCGGAAAACAGTTGAAATCATAAAAATGATGTTTTTATTTATGGTCCATTTGGAATTTTGACAGGCCTGCCATGGGTAATAAAAAAAACAACAACAGAGGCATCTTCTTCGCTTGCTCGCCTTTTTCGCGCATTTATCAAGATATTTGGTGGCGGAATTTTTTATGTCTCTTGGCTGTTGTGCTGGTATGCAGTGCTTAATGATTTGGCGAGATTTTGATGAACTTTTGTCAAATTGACAATGAAATGCCAATAAAGCAAGACAACTGTTGACCGCTACTACATACAGTACAACGTAGGCAGTAGTAGTGTACTATGAGCGGTACTAAACCATGTCGTGCAGCAAATTTTGGCTGCACGTCTCACAACTCACTCACTCGTCAAGTGTCGTGCGCAAAAGTTAAGTATTAATTTTCTCTTCCAATGCAACACTGTGACAGCAGCAGTGGCAGCAGTGGCAGCAGCGACATTGCTTTATAAATTTAGAAAACTTCAAATATGCCACTTGCACCCCAGCCATGCTTCTTGCCCCGCCTACTATAAACTACAAACTTATAAATATATAGTGTAGACGTATTTTGTACGCTGTCGTGTCGCTGATCTGCGTTTTCTGATTTTGTCTTAGTTTTCTTTTTTGTTTTTGACAAAAATAACTCAAAAATGTCATTCGCCCATCGAAGTTTAACAAACGAGCAGCCGTGGCTGCAAATGCGGCAACATGCAACATGCAGCATCAGCAGCAGCAACAACAACAACAACAACACCCAACATATTTTTAGCTGCTGTTTTTGAATTTGTAGCTCATTTTCATTGCGCTTATTTTATACACTATACAGAAAGCATTAAGCGGTTATTAACTATTTGTTGTTTAGTTTGTAGTACAGCAGAAACAGACATCGGCGTCTGTCTCAAACTTAGGTTCGAAGAGAAGAGTATTCAAATATTTGTTAGCGTTGCATCACAAAGTTTGAATTTGAAATAGCTGCGGAAGCAATAGATACTCCATAATTTGTATCATTACGATGCTTCAATAAATCATAAAAATTTTAGTCGACTTCTCAGTAGCAGCTGAAGTTCACACCATTTTCTTTTTAACTTTTCAATCTTCTACTGCATTGAAATCTCCAAAATTATTATTGGGCATATTCTACTGCAGTTTACTTGGAGATTAGTATCCTGTGCTTGGCATCAGATTACGTTTGAACATTTGCGAATGATGTAGTTTATACTAGCCCATTTACCGATATTAATGTGGATGCATATGAAATCATTGTCACAGAGTTCATGCAGACTAATGTCGATAATAGTAATTATCAGAATTCAACCAAAGACTGCTGTTTAGAAAACTCTCCAAAATTTGTTTCAACACAAATAAAGTCAAAAGAACAATCGCTCTAACACTTTTGCGCTCACAGTTACTTTTCAACTGGTAACTGGCTGTTAGCATGCGCGCACGTCTTCTATTATTACACCATATCTCTCAACAAGTGAGAGCTGAGCTGAGAAAGAGATTGAGCAGTTTAATATTTGCATATGTACGTTAGTATTTAATGTAAAACCTATGCGTAGCATTTTTTGTTTCGTTGTGTGAGTGAAGATTGTTAGAACCGTTTGCGCCCAGAAAACCAATTTTATAGATATGCATAATAGCTTTCAAATGCCATAAACGTTTGTGTACTGTAAGCTTAGCTACTGTCACTTATGTTTGGCGCATTTATAGGGTATCAAAATTTCGATTTTAACATAATTAAAATTTTTTCCTGCTTTAAATTATAAAATTATACACAAACTCTTAAATACATACATATACGATGCGAGTATATGGAAGCACTCGGGGATTTTTTGGTGTTAGCGTTGCTAATGATGCATCTAAGGAAACGCTTTATAATTTCTCTTTAAAACGCATTTGATACGAATGCGTCTGAGTTGCGCATGTAGTAAGTCAGCAAGTATGTAGTATAGAAGTCAAAGATGAGGCCGGAGTAGTCATTAATAGCAACAGCCAGCCAATATGTGCGCCACTGTGTTGTTGATCTGATCAACGCACGAGGCGGCAGTGATCATCATCAACAGCAGTCACAGCGGTCCGTCCGATCAGCACCAGCAGAGTCCGATGACTGTGTCTGCTGTCTGCGCGAACAAAGCAACTCACTTATAAGCAGCTAAGTAATTTTTAATGAAAACTGCCAAAAACTTAAATGTTTTGTGAAATAAAGTGCGATCATTGCGGCATGGCATGGTGAGGCATGGTGTGGCATGGCGTTGCCCTCGACGCGACATTGAAATGCGTATGCAAGGCGTGGTGCTATGCCTCTTACCGATGCTGCAAATCCCCCCGCTCCACTCCCCAACTAAGTATGTACACACATGCAACACACACACTTTTGTTTGTCTGCTGTTGATTTTGCTAATCGTTTCTACATACATCGCAGATGATTTCGTTGACAATAAGCAGCAATTTGCCGCCATTGTTACTACACAATATTATAACACCAAAGTGTCTAGATCAAAAAAAGAAGATCTACTATACGCGCATGAGTGAGTTGTACTATGCTACGAGAAAGAGATAGGTAGATATATATATAGTATAGTATAGACAACCATGCCACAACGTCGTCGTCTTCAACGTCTCACAACATTTTCTCGAGCTGTTTTGGCATAATGATTAATGAAGTGCGGGTTATGTTGCTGCGCTCTTCTACGACTGCGGCTGATGTTGTTGATTTCTGATTTAGTTTTTTTTATTTTTTATTTTTTATACCCTTCATATATAGTTTGGAAACTGTATTAGCAGTTTGTTCGTTAGTTTGTATCAACCACTACATGAGACCAGAGTTGAGCTAGCCATACATATGCTTTGTTCGTGCAGTTTCTTAGATTTACAGCTTAAACTTGGTATGAAGAATAACATTTACTGGCTAATTTGACGCTTCAATTGTCAATAATAAAGCATTTTTTCACAAAAACAGCTATTTTATATTAAGAGAACAACATTTTGCCATTCACGTGTTAACGACAACAGTCATTAGCCAGTTGAAAGTTTTGAACATGTGAATGTTGAGACTGATGTAAAGACCCTAATAGACATTTCTTATTTTAATTTTACAGTTAACGATAGATCATTTGTAGCGTATTAAAGCTGCGGTTTCAATGAAATTAACGTTTATTTTCTTGTACGCTTGGCAAGTTGAACTTTTCTGTTGAGGCTTTTTGATTTCGTTGAAGTTGATGTTGTTAATGTTGATCTCTATATGCAAACTTGTTGACTCATGCTACAATTTTTGCTTGTTTTTAACCACAAAAAAAAAAAAAAGAATATTTCAATATAAACTTTCAGCTTGTCCTTGACATTTGCTGGTATACCAAAATCGAACAATTTCTTAGTATCAAACTGTCTTTAATTATAGCGTCGTATGTGGCTTTAGTCTATTGTTCATTTCGCTGCACTTTCACTGCTGAACACATAATTCTTGACAATTGCCAACTTGCTGTCAAACAATGCACACATTTCGTTTAGAAACATAGAAGTCTTGTATCTCAAAACAACAGGTAGGAAATGCATGGCTTATCTAACCGCCTTGACTCGCCTTGAAATGTAATTTTCCTTTATATATTCTACCTATATAAGTTTGGTTTTTTCTGCAGCAGGTTTTTCAGCTGTATGTGCTATCTCTCAGATACAGCGTTAATTCCAATAAACAATTTTTTTTTTTGTATCTACGCCTTTGGTTTGGTTTGTTCTAAAGAAAGCAAGTTGAGTCGACGATTCGAGTCGAGACATTGTTTTGTTTCGTAAATTGCATTTTCAGATGAGATTTTCTGTTTTTTTTTTTTCTGCTGAGGTTGCCTTTGAGCTCACTGTGTCTGTCTGTCTGTTTGTCTGTCTGTTCGTCTGTCTGTAAGGCGTAGCAGCGCTATATAGCATGAAAGAAAAGAAATAATCAGGTATGAAAGGTTACGCATGCGCACAGTTGGCTGCCTTGGAATGCTCACTTGCCGGCTGCGCTGTCTATATGTACATACATATGTATGTATGTATATCTGTTTGTATAGTATATCGCTGTATGTCTGTTCTTAAGTCCAATTGTATGTCTGTTTGTCCGTCTGTGCGTGTGTGTGTTCGAACTTAATCTCTTTTGTGCAATATTCCTTTTTTAGCTTCATTTTCATTTATTCTGTTTTTTTTTTTTTTTGTATTAGTGATAAAAAATAAAAGAATTGAGCCTTTTATTTGGAATTCGGGTACCTTTTTAATTTCAACAACAACGACAACGTTGTATACGACGTCCCTCTGTGTATGTCTATCTCTCTCACAATGTGTCTCTTTCACACCGCATGTCCTGTAGCGCTTTATGCCGCATTATTATTAGTAAGCAAACGGCAACCCTTAGGCCAGGTTTTGAATTTCTTATTCATTTCTGTATTGCCTAAACAGAACAAAAGACTTTTTAGTTCTCGTTCCCGTTTCGAATTATTTTTTTCCACGTCGATTTCTGAATTTTGAATTTCTCGGCTCGGTTCGTTTGACCTCGTTAATGCGTAACTTAAAGCAATGAAAAGAGCATCCATGTACTGCTTACCCTAAACGTTGAAACTGCTGCGCAGTCGCAACTGTTGCCCTCTTCTTTTTTTTTTCTATATAGAAAAAAAAATATTATATTGTAGAAGAAGTTGCTACGCAGTTGTTGAAATATTGTGGCGAGAAAAATAACTCTAAATCGAACGTTTGAACGCCAATTCAGATATTGTTTAGTCTGCCACATCAATGACATCTGCGCCCTCTTCCTCCTCCTCCTCCTTATATAGTGCCGCCATAGCTGCCACTTTTCAAGCTGCGCGAATTGATTGGCTGCTGACGCCGTTGTCTACAAAAGTCGTCACTGATTCAGTTTCAGATACAGATTCACAGAAAGCTTAAATATTTGTTTAGAATTCGCTTTCAATTACATTTCAAATGCCTTCCTTCTTCTGACGTTCAAATGCCTACTCATGTTGCTTCAATTGTTATACGGCATATATGCGGTTGCCCGCGTTTTCCACAGCTTTCAACTTCACGGATACGTATGTAGATCCATATATTTGTTTATGAAAACACTTGGCGCCTTTAAAATGTTATTATTTAGTTTGCGTGCAGTGAAAAATGATTGTTTATATGATGAGTATTAATGCGGCTGAAATTTTCTTCAATTGCGTTAAAGCAGCAATTGCTTCATCCATCGCTGTTTGTTAGCTGTCCATTTGTCGAACAGCTGATGATTATGATTATGATGATGATGATTATGATTTTTCGTTTATATGTTGGATTTAATTTTACCCTTTTTACAGTGTGTGTGAAGCTGGCAGCCAACAGTAGCGGACTATAGTGAATGGTAATGCAGGCTATACATATGTAAATTGCAGGGCACTAAAAGAACTCGATTTTAGTTCACGAATCAGTTTACTTGAATCTATAAACGGCAGTAAGATAGTGATGAATCCACTAATTCGCTAGTAAACATATTAGTTCCGCTCTGATATACCATGCACTAGTGAATTCACTTGCCTTCCGTACTGCCACAGGTAGTTACTATAAAAATAGTAAAGAATGACGTACACTTTATTCAGTTACATGGTAGTCAGCAATTTGTTGCGTTGGGTTCTTATTAGCTGAAGTAGCTAAGATGCTGAGACCTTGCACTCAGCGTGGATGTGCGTACTTCGAATTCGAAAGTTAACCTTCCTTTTTGACTGGTGAAGTAAGTAGTCCATCGGAACTAGTAAAGTGGTTTGTGATTGGTAGTGCAGAGGGTGGAAGTTGATGCCTTGCAATGACCTCGCCGTGTTAAATTCGCCAGTCAAACCCAGATACAAGTGGAACTAGTGCTGCTTTTAAAGGGAGCCAGTCTTGAACTCGTTACGTGTTCCGCAGGTCATTCAAAAAATTCTGGTTTTTTAATCCGGTTCTAAATATTTTAATCTGACTCCACGTATTCGAAAGCTCGAATCTAAATTCACGAATTCGAATGCACAAATTCCAATTGTTCAATCTAAATTGTCTGAATCCACGAATGCTTATACTCGAAACCATGAATTATTAGTCCGAATCCACTAGTCTGAGTCCGAATGTCTGACTTCGCATGTATATGACTCCGAATATGTACTTGAATCGAAATGCACTATTCTGATTGTTCAAATCAAAATTCACTAATTTGGCTGTGAATATGCGTGTCCGAATATGCAGAAGTGTACCATATAGGTCGTATAATCCAGAATCTTCAAATAAAATATTCATATGTAATTGATTTCAAATTCGCAGTTCTCAAAACACATGCATTCTCACAACTCTAATGAGCTTACAAAAAATGTATCTGTTGGTGCCAAATTTAAATAGCATCCGCCAACGTTCTGTTCTGTACTTTTCTGGTCTACAGAAGTGTTACGATTTGCTGCATGCATCAAAATACGCGCCTGATATGCTCACTTCGTTACTTAGTCAGTCAGTCAGTCAGCCATTCACTCAGTGAGTCTCTGTTCAACGCTGTGCTGTGTTGTGCTATATTTACAATATCTAATTCGATTTTTATAAATAGCCAAGCAAGCACACAGCGGCAGGGCAGCAGCAGTGGCAGCTGATGATCACGAAACGCTGCTGATTGATATGCCCAACGCAGAGCGAAACGTGGAACGCGGCGAAATTTCGTTAAGCATTTTCTTCTCGCTGCTTCTGTTGCGGTTGTTGTTGTTGTTGTTGTTGTTGTTGTTATTATTATATTGCGTAAAGCGCGAAATTCCAAAGCAGCGATAACATCGATGAGCATTCGCACATATTTGGTAATTTTTTCATACTTGCAACACAAACTTGACCTTACGCAAAAGAGCAGGCGTAAAAAAAAAAAAAGAAAAAAAAAAAAAAGCAACAAATCATCTCTGCAGACGCTCGCTCCGCTTTAATAATAAATTATAGCAAAGAAACGTCATCATCTTGCTCTTGTTTCATACTCTTTTCGCTCTCGCTCGCTCTCTCACTCACTCACACTCTCTCGTGCGATTTTATTTATGTAGCGTTACTTTGCGTTGCGCGGACGATGATTTATGCGCTCATGGCTTTGGCATTGCTGTTAAACATTTCATTAGTGAATTTAGCAGCAAGCGACAAATTAGTTGATTAGCGGCGATTTATGCAGTGCATAATACAAAGTGACACTTAACGCGCGTGAGATTGAGATTTGAGAGCGCGAAAAAGTAATTAGGCGAGCGTGCTATGCTGTTCTATGTACATATCATGCATAGATACATAACTGTCTATTTGTACCTATCTAACAATTTGGTTATCTCGCTTATCACTGCGCCGGATGTTTGTTTGCTTGCTTGTATATATACATATATATATATGTATGTATGCAGACGCTATAAATGCTCTTCGCCTACTTTTTTAATGTAGCGAACAAGTAGCCTGCTTTCAAATCTCAACAACATGTTACATGCCAAGACAAATATTGACACTTGGTAGTATTATGTATCTTGTACT
The DNA here is from genome assembly GCA_035044765.1 of Leucophenga montana. Taxonomy (NCBI): domain Eukaryota; kingdom Metazoa; phylum Arthropoda; class Insecta; order Diptera; family Drosophilidae; genus Leucophenga; species Leucophenga montana. The sequence continues at coordinate 1,646,984 of JAWNNQ010000255.1, forward strand.
TCTTTGAATGCGCTACCAAAAAAAAAGAAAAGAAAAAAAAACACTTCAGCCGGCTTTTGGTCATAAAAAATTAAATCAGACTATTACTGTCGTCGTCGTCGTCGATCGTCATATTCGTTGTATTCGTCGCAATGTCGAGTCGACTCTATGCTCAATGAGCAGTAGCGTTCGTTGAGTGCGTTCTTAGCTTAGCTAGGGCACGTTTTACAATCGCGCCGATATTGCACATATTATAAAGATAAACGCCGCACCGAGAAGCGTCTCGCGTCCTCGTCTGCAAACGTTGTCGTCATCAACGGCAGCATTTACAAACGTTAAATAAATATTACAACAAAATTATTGTTAGCGTTCAAGTTTTATACATACTTTATTATGCGCTATGTACACTGCAATTGTTTCGTCAGTGGCTATTAGCGGTTTGTTCTGGAGTTTGTCACAAAGTTTGATTTTTTTTTTCAGCAATAGGCCGTTTACATGCAGAACAGTAGAAGCGAACTATCATGGCAGTTTCTAAAAAGTGTTTACATTAAAGTCACAAGTCACTGCAAAACGAAAGTACTGAACAGCTGATTTTGTTTAACTGTCAAATTTTTACTGTGAATGATGTTGCCCGACACAAATGCAAATCAGACTCTAGCCGAGTTGTGTGTGTGACTTTTTAAAAGTTCTTCAGTTACTAGTTTCTGTTCCTTTCTAGTTTTTGGCATTTTCAATAGTAAAGCGTATACATATTTCGCTGCTGCCAATAAAAGTCAAAGACTCAGAGAAACAGCGGAAAATGACCAATTTTCGATTAGAATAAAGTAACTCATTTGGCTTTGCTTAAAAGCTTTTGTTTTGGTTTGTGGCATTCTAAGCGATAAGATTTGCTTTTTAGATTTGTTTGTGTGGATTTTGGAACTGGTTCTTTTAACGTTTTGTTATTTTCTGCTGCTGCTACAGTTGAAAAAATCGTAGCAGATAAGACAGATAAAAGGCACTCAACGGAGGATTATGTGTAGCAGAAAACAATTTTTTCCGCTTAATTATAAAATCGAATGTTTTAAGCTAAGCATTAAAAGCGTTCCCTTTCCAGCACTGTCCAACGTTCTATAAAGAAAAATAAATAAATTTAGCTTACGTGTAACTCTAGAGAGATACATTCCCAGCACTGCTTTCGCAATAGCGCAAGTAAAAGATAGATAAACTCTCTAATAAGCATGACGTGCTGTTGATAAGCGGTATGCGTGCCTGTGTGAATGATATGATGTTCAAAGTGTATATGTATGTATGCAGTTCAAAGTGTACAAAGTTCAACAGAGTCATCATCATCATCATCATCATCATCATCAGCATAAACCGCTCAGCTTTAGCAAAATATATATATATCAAATGCTTTGAATTAAAATTCAATCGTTTTATAGATACATTTTGCGTGCTGCAATTTTATAGCTAACTACGTGTTGTTATTGTTTATTGTATGCGGCTACTGTTTGTATAGGCAGCGCCATAACCCAATATGTATACCCCAAACTTCCCGTACTAATAATAATAATAATATTGCTCGCACTGTCTTACCTTACGCTGTCGTCTGCGCCCAGACGAGATCCGTAGTCAATTCAACCGTGCGCATAGCATAAATTACTTTATGAGCATTTCTGCGCGCGTTTTATGACTATTACTCAAGTGCTTTACTCCACTTCAGTTCAGTTCGGTTGAATTCAGTTCAGTTTCAGTGTTTTAGCTTTAGTTTGTTTTCTTTGCTAAAGGTTTATGGCTAACACACAATGCCAGGGCTATAAACACACACATACACTCGCACAGTCATTTAAAGCTGCCCTGGTCTAATAAAAAACTATAAACGTAAAAAAAACGAAACCAAAACTGTTATTAGAGCACTTTGCTTTAATTTCGTTTTGACTTTTGTGTTGTGTGGCTTTTTTTCATTTTCATTTTCATTTTCATTTTTTTGTTTGTTTTTTTTTTTTTCAGTAGTACTACCTATCTATAAAATATTTTTTTATGCGTACTGCTTGCCACCAACTGAACCAAAAGCAGCGTAACAAATTTATTTATCACGTGAGAAATTAAAAATGATTTTGATTGAATCATAATCTTATTTTAAAGGGTGGTGTGGTGTTTTGAAAGTTTTAGTACTACTTAATGTATGAAATTTCTTACACTCGGTATTTTTGTTGATTTTTTGCGTAAAGGTGTCGTAGAGGAAGCATACTAAATGCAGAAGAAGCAATTGGTTTGAGTGAGAAGATCAAAAAAATGCATTCAAAAACTGTTTTAAAAGAAGAAGTTACAATATGTTAAAGAGAAAATTTATAGAGTGAAGCAAAGAACTTTTTGAGCGCATAATCAGGGAGAGAGAGAGAGAGCCAGAGAGAGAGAGACAGAGAAAGAGAGAGTTGCCAATAAATTCGTGTTGCATTGTATTAAAGTACGTGAGTGCACTTAGTTGATACTTCCGTGCATTAGTGTACGCTGCATATATGTATTTTAGCGCTTGCAAGAAGTGTTCCAACCGTACTTGACCTTATGGCTCCAAAAACTTATCAAATGACAACACGAACGATATTGGTAGCCTATTTTATGCTTTCTGCTGTATGAAATTCAAGCAAAACTGACGAGCACAGCTGTACGATGATAAGCACGAGGAAAATCACGAATTAAAAATTGATTTAAAATGTAAAAGCTTAAATGAGCGCTGCTGGTCTAAGTCTAAAAATAATACTAAACCTAAATGTCAAAGAACTGTCCAAAAGAGAAGCATGTCAGCTGTTCTATATCTCTTAAAAAAACACGCTTTTTATGTCACTTAGATTCAGCAATTGAACAGTTTATTTTTTTTATGACTATTTTTGCCAAATTTTTATAGCACTTCATTTTGAACGTTGAAACGATCAATTTTAGCCATGTTCGATCGTGTGGCAGCCGTCACTGCAAATGTCGCTGTGAAAAATTCCCCAACAACAACAACAACAGTAGCAGCAGCAGCAGCAACAGCAACAGAGCTATAAGAAATTTATGAGCAGTCAAATAGATAGGCAGATAGATGGTTTCATTGTATTTATATACCTTAATACTACATACAAATAGATTTGAAGACTTTGTGCAGTAGAACATTTGGCGAATGTTTCGATGTTTCGATGTTTCGATGGCCATTGTAAATGCTCTTTTGTCGTCGCCGTTGTCGTCGTTGCTGCTGTTGTATAATTGCATTTATTGGCCATCATAAAACTGCACGAATATAAACAGTAGTGATTTCAAATTCAATTTCAAGTGGCTACAAACCAAAAAAAAATAAATAAAAAAATACAAAACTTGAGGAAAAAATAAAGCACCGTCGATTCGCGAAAATTTATGAGCCAAACATGTGACGACGATGACGTGAACTGAGTGAGTGTGTACAAAAAAAAAAAAAAAAAAAAGAAAGAAGAGGATATGTTTTTTGTAGTAGTACTCGAAAAAGCTTAATAAAGGCTATGGCACAAAAAAAAAAAAAGAGAAAGAAAGATTGGACGGGGTGTGTCAGTAAACGCGCGCGTTCGTAGAACTTGTTTCTTGGGCGTTTCATTGAAATCGAGAGATACAAATTAAAAAAAAAAATGAAAATGAAACTTCTTAAGCAAGAAATTCACAAAAATAACCAAAGTCAAATGTGTCTTCATTAATAAGAACATGTGCTCTTTATAAGCAGCTTGCAAGTGATTTGGTATATAGTAGGCGTTTGAGGGGACTCTACGCTACTCTACTCTACTCATATGCCTGCATATACACCCACGCAGCATGTGTTGTTGCAACATGTTCACAAACGAATTTGACACTTTTCGAAATGAATAAAATTAAGCAACGACAAAAATACTAAAAGAATAAAAAAAAAAAACAAAAAATCAAAAACTGAAAAGACAATTTTAATATTTACAAAAAAAAGCGACATGGAAGTTGAAATTGGAAAAAAAAATTTTGAAAAAAAAAGAAATGCTCTTGGCAGCAGCAAATCAAGACAATAATGATGCTGTCTGTCGATGTTGCGCTTGTTGTTGATGATGCTGATCATGATGATGATGATGATGATGATACTTTTGCTGCTGGTACGCTGCGCATTCTAACGCTTGCCAGAGCGAGGGAACGCACAAGCAAGATACTTTGAATTTTTATATTTATAGACTTGTCTCATGCTGTGAATTTACTTGTTAAAATGATTTATACATTTTTAAAAACCACACAGAGTCGCAGCGACAGCAGTATGAAGCGTAAGAGTAAATGTAGCGCGCCAAAAACAGCGCAACAGAAATATGTTTGTACAACTGCAGATACTTTTTAGAAGATACTTTAGGCAGCTACTGCAGACAAAATGCGCAAGCATGAGTAATGCGCGTAATATTTGCATTAGTAGCTAGTTAGTTCTTAAAGCATGCATATTGATTTAAGTTAAGCAGATCAATAAACATGTTGCTGCTGCAGAATTGTAATTAGTTGCTAAGTAAGAATATAAACAAAAACAAAAACAATAAAAATTAAACAATGTAAGCAGCCAGTGATAAATTACAAGGAACGCCATCTGAAAAATATGGCCTAAAATATGGGTCAAGAATTTCGCATATCACAGGTATTTAGCAAGGCTCTGCTGACTTCTAGAGATACATGCCGGGTTTTGAATTACTTAATTGATTTGTGGGTTAACTCAAGCATTCATTATCTTTCACTTAATGCCAAATTTTGCTAAATATATTTATGCTTGTTTGTAGAAAAAAATGTGCAGATTGTTACTGAGTTGCAGCAATCGCCATGCTCTCACCCTGCAGCAGTTTCAGCCATTTTGGTTCTACATGATTTGCTACATTGTTGTTGTTGTTGTTCTTAGAGGCGCGCGCAAAAGTGCGTGCAATATTATTTTATCAACAGCAACAACAACAACAACAACGAAATGCGCTACTAAACCAGTTTGACAAGTTCTACAGATACACACAGTTACATATACAATATATACACATATGCTGCTGCTGTCTTTCTATATATGCAACTAGCCAACCAAGCAGCAACAACAATTTTATTTGAAATTGCAACTTTTAGTTTGGAAAATGCTGCAAAAGCAAAGCAAAAGCAAATCAATTTCATTGTTGTTGTTGTTTGTGTTTGCTGTTTGTTGTTGCAGCCTATAATCAATTTGGAACAAGTTGCCATTGCTGTTTGCTGTTTGCAGTTGTTGTTGTTTTTGCTGCTAAATAACTGCAAAATCTTTTTGTTGTGCTTTTTATTTATACTCGTATATGTGTGTGTGTGTCTCTTTGCGTATGGCTCTCTGCGAAAGGTCAAACTTGCACCCACATTACAGTAAGCCAGCAACAACAACAACACGCCTGTTGTGTTGTTGCTGCTTCAGTTACTCTTTCTTTCTTTCTTTCGCTTAATAGTACTGCATCAATTGCACTTTGCTCTCTCTCTCTCTCTCTCTCTCTCTCTCTCATTGAAGCATTACTGTCAAAAAATGACATCTTGTTATTCTTTTTTTTTTTTTTTTTTTGCACTAGACAAGATCTTCTTCAGCTGTTCTCGCTGCTGTCTCTAACTGTTCTCACTTGTTTGTGTTGCTGGCATACTGTCACAAATGTTGCTGCAACATTTTGGGTGGCCATCGTGCTTGTATTTACCTCTATTTTCTTTTATCTATTTATTGCTTTAGTGATTCAGTTATCTGTGCTGTGCGTGCTGGAAGTCAGTGTATCTGCTAGATACTATTACTGCGTGTATCTGTGTGTGGTTTAGTGTGGCGAACCGTGAGTTTTATGATCGTTACGCAAATGTTGCTGTTCCCATGAGCACATGCTGTGTTTTTTCTTCTTTCTACTTATCTGCAAAAATAATAAAAAATATAATAATAAAAAGAAGAAAAAAAAAAAACAAAAACGTGCAGAAGAACAACAACAATAGCGACAAAATAAAATTTTTGCGTTGCACACACACAACCACAGTCATATATACAGCCAGAGAAAACAAATTGCAAGGCGTACACTCAAAAATCAAATGAAATCATGGTTGAAATCTGAAAACTGTTATATGTACCAAATTTATGTTAATTATACTCTAAGGTCTAGTTTTTCAATGTCTGCTTCAAATATAACTGTCTGTTATTCTTTTGGTTAACACAACTTCCTTTGTGTTTAACTGATAGTTAAGTTTTACACGAAAGTTCAAAAACTTGCTGTTTTTTTGGTTACACAAACCGCTTTAACTTCAAACTCTCTAGATTTCATGCAGAAAACTAAATTTTTTGTATGAAATTTGGTGATTTTGGGTCGTATGTGTTTGCTGTAACACCTCTGATAGTAATTATAAACCGTAAAAATTAACTACAACATTTTGATTTGTAACAAAGTGTTATGATGGTTTTGAAGAGCTGATTCGAGTGGAATGCATTATCTATCGTATTCATTCTGGCAAATATAGTAGTTATTCTTCAAGTCAAGAAGTTTACGTGAAATTTAGTGAAGAAAAAAATTAAATGCTAAATGGCAACCATGTATCTCGTACAGTTTCCGTGTTTAAATTACTGCAAACTATCTTTTTAAACACACATTTTTTTCTGTGTACTTTGCAAAAGGTCATCCATATACTTAGCTACGTGTTGCAGTAACTATAAACCGAATACCTGCACGTGTGTGTTCTTTTTCGCACATTCATAAAATCCAGCAAAATAAAAACAAACCATAACGAAAGCCTTTACAGCTGTCTCATTTCAATTACCTACCAGCTCTTTTGTATATTGTATTTATGTCAAAATGATTTTAAAACATTATTTCTCTCCTTTTTGACTTGGAACTTTTTTTCTTCTTCTCTATTTTACAGATAAGATCACAGAAACCCTACTACACCGCAGATCCCGAAGTTGACTCACTGGTAAGTGTAACCCACACAAAAACAACAACACTCACACACAGATACAGATGCAGATACAGCTCCATAAAACAGATACATTAAGATAAATGCTTGTATAGTAGAGAGATACTAAGCTGGTTTGCGTTCAACTTAGCTACGCGATACATAATCGTACATAGTTAAGCTGCGCGGATCGCACACAAAATGCTCACCTTGACCCAATGCAAAAAGCTGACAGGCACACAAAGCAATTGAACAATTTTATAGCATTAAAAATATCTAGAATAATAATAATAAAAAAAAAAAAATAAAATAAAGGAGCATTCAAGAGAGAAAATAACTAAATAAATGCATATAAAAATGGAATTACATACATATATCACGTTTTAGCATGAATGGCAAATGCAAAAAAAAAAATCGTTGAATGCGATTTATGCGTTTTCTGGCCTATGCTAAGAGTAACGAGTGCACAGACCGACGAACAGATACAAGTTCAAGTTGAGCAGATTGCGCAGCGTATGGCATTAAGTCGCATAGTTTTATGTGTTGAAGCAGCAGTTTACTTATTTCTTTTTTTTTTTTTTTTTGAGATACATATTTCTGTTAGTATATTTCTGTTTAATATGGCATTTAAGTTGCATGAATCATCACAGTGTTTTAGAATAGTTATAGATACTTACATATGTTGCATGAGTAAATGCAGCGCTAGACAATGAAGATAGGTTTATATGCAAAATCGAAAGCGCAGCAGCAGCGCATGTGTAAAAGGATATACATATTAACTTTGTACAGGGGTAGCTAACAGCTAAAAGACAAATATAATCTTGAATATAGTACAGAAAAGCACTAAGACCAGCTTCGATATAGTCTTGTACGTCTGTTTGCTATTGTGTATGCTTAGATTTATATGCCTATAAAACTGGAGCTACTACTAAAAGTGTGCTTCACCATACGCATCTACAGCTCTTCTTAAAGTTTCTGTATAAAAAAGTATTTTGTTACTTAAGTTAGATACAACAAATTTTGTGTATCTTACATAAATTCCTATAAAATATACCACAAAGATGCAGCTCAAACTACTATAAGATACAGTATCTTCATTAACAACTATCTGCTAAATAACCAAATAATAAACTTTAAGATACTAACTAAAGTGCCACATAATTGTTTTCGCTTGCTCAATTAACTGCTAAGTTTAAATTTGCAAATTGTACAAGTCTGGCAACGCGTATTTTGCTGCATTATGACACAAGTTGGCAGTGCCGCAAGCTATAACTCTGAATGCTGGTGCTGTGACACACAAAGGAACTTCCGATACAGCGTATCTGCTAGTCAAACACACACGCGACTACAAAATTCCTTCTGGTTTTGATTTATGCTAGCAAAGCATATTTTAATAGGCTTATAAATATGTCGGAATGAAAATTGAAATGCAACACAAGCTGCAAGCAATTTTATAGCTTATTAGAGTAGAGTAGTGCGCAAGTGGAAGTATTTAGTATATATCACTTGCAACTCTCAGTTTGTTTGTTATTTTATACATATATATATATATATATATATATATTTTTTTTTTATGCACTTGCAGATTAGTAGTTTATTAGTTGTGGCTGCGTTCGTCTGTCCGTCCCTCCGTTTGTCTTTATTGTTATAGTTGTTGTTGTTTTTTGAGTACTGCGCCTGCGCGCTTTTGTCATAAATCATTTTGTCGTCTCGTTGTGAGCATTTAAGAGTGCATTTAGTAACACTTACTTAATGCTTTTTTATACTTGTATCTTGTACAACAACTGACAACCACACAGCGGTGTCGGTCGGTAGGTCTGTCGGTCTGTCGGTCGGTCGGTGGCGCACAGAAAAATATGCATGCACTGACATGCTATAAAAATTTTTATTGCATGTCTATGTTATTATGCTTGTACATATGAAAAACAGCAGATATATATACATGTATATATATATATATAAGATATATATTTCTATATACATAACTATACATGCATATACATACATATATGAGCTGCAGTACTTAAACTTTGCCGCGCATTTTTATTGTATTTTGTTTTATGTTTATAAACATGCATTATAGTAGCTTGTGGCTAAACACAAAAACTGCCGTCAAGGAAGCTGACGACTTCTGATGTGTGCTGAAAAGTAAAAGTTCTTTGTTTATTTTTTTTAGTTTTTTTTTTTTTGCCGCACAGTTAGCAGCATCGTAAAAATGTCAAATGTCAAACTGATGTTACAATATAATTAGCCCGGGAAGTGTAAAAAAAGTAACACTTAACTCAGTATAAATTTAACACTTACGAACATGCAAAGCAGTTATTTCTGGAATGCAGATTTTTTTGTTTTGTTTTTTACACACAGCGCATAAGTAGCGTGTTAGTAGATTGACTGTAGATACTACAGTTTATAGTAACTATACATAATCATATTCTTGTTCTGCATGTTGTGCTGCTATATACGTACTATATACTAAAATTATGTATACAAGTTAGTTAGGACATCGCTTAAATTGGGAATTGTATTGCAATGTCAGCAATATGGATCCCTAGTTGAGTGCAAAAATATGACAGAATATTCTTAGAAGTTTTCAATTACTTACCATAGTTTTTATAATGCTGTAAAATTGTATTATAGCTATCACTGTTTATTTCCGGTAGGCTGTGATTTTCTAAACACGAAGATTGCAATGAAAAATTTTCGATGTTTAGCATCTGAATGAAACTTCATGACTTACTAAGTCTTATAATTTGTGCACGGAGATGATACTTTAACAAAGAACATAAGCTGGAGTTTACTAAAATACATGTTTATAATAAGGATCAGAACAAATTTTAGATTTATTATGTTAATATACATGCATGTATGAAGTTTATGCAGTCTTGAAATCCAACTACGCACCGAAGAAGGCGTACGCAGTTTCGTCTTTGAAGAAGACTCTCGTGGAGATTCGAAATATATTGGTGGAAACATAAAACTGTGTTTTAAACTTGGATCACAAGCATAAACTTCATATATGTATTTTGAATAAAAAGGACGCTAGCAACAACAACATTTTATGGTGGGAATATATAACAAACGAAATCTTGACGAGTTTTCCAGCAACAGCTAAAAATAAGTTACTGATCAGAGTGCGCATATTTAAACCCTAGATTTGCAAATAAGTATCTAGTCTAGCAATAGAGATGCCCGAACTTTGGCGACTCCTGCTTGCCATATTTGTTCAATATTTCCTTTTTAATTCAGTAAGGCTTGCAATTTCAGCATGAAGAAATTCACAACATTTGAAACTTATACAAATTTTTGATCAAAATTCTAGTTGGAATTTTGAAACTCAAAGCACTTTTCACGCAAAACATGAGCGTCATTCTGCGCCCTACAAGCTGGCTGTACGCCGTTTAGGGCGTACGTTTCAATCAGAGCTTACACTATACGACACAAAGCCTAAAACCCGTGTAAGAAACTCGCATAAAGAAGAAAACCTTGCAGTAGCAGTAGCAGTCAGTATTGAAACCGACCAAAATTCATGTCGCTCCACAGTTTGTGGAACTACTTTTTTTTTTTGTCGAATTTGTTGAAAACAATGGGCATGACTTTTGTTTTCTACAGAACGGCGGAATTTGGCATAGAGCTTGCATTACAATGAATTTGTAGCGCAAAAAATGGCTTATTTCCAGAAGTTGCTTGCAAAACTGAGCACCAAGAACTTGTGATTTAATACTATTGGCTTAATTTCTTTGGCATTGCGTTAAATCTTTTGTATACAGCGAGAATGCCAAAGCTTCGAGTGCCCTCCATGTCGAAATTCGAGCAGCCATTGCTGATACAACAGCTGTCATTGAAAATTAGAGCGTCAGGGTCGGTCTGAGCAAGAAGAATCGCGGTGGCCATTTGAGTGATATCTTGTTTAAATCTTCAGAGGCATGAAACCATCAAATAAACCTTTTTGATTGAATTTTGGTTCAACACTTATGGTTTTATTTCATTTCGAAGTGCGGAGATTCTTAATGCTAAACCCGATCTTAAGTAAATAAGTTTTTTCGTATAACAACAACTTAAAGGATTGAAACCCCTAACAGTAGGGTTTGCATACGTATGTCATGTAATCTATCTGTGCAAAGAATTTATACATACTCTATTAGGTTTGTCATACCATATTTCAACCTTAGTGTTAACACTGTACCAAAATTAAATATACTTTCCTTTCTTCCGCTTGTGGGTGCCCAAATTATGTTCCAATCTGTAATAGGTATATGCGCTCAAATCTGTTTGTCTATCAGTTCTTGATTTTGTATGTACTATATTCTCTCTTGGTAACTCGAATCAAGCTGGAACTCGATAAAATATCTGAAAACCAACATCTTAACTAATTTTGCATTGAGTTTAAAATTGAGCGTAAAGTTTTTTCGTATATATTTGACTAGGCTGCAGAATGAGCCACTTAGATACAATATCTTTTAGACAAACAAACGTATTTGCGGTTCAATCAAATACTTTTTACTTGTATTCTTACAAAGTATTGAACATTTGAGCCGTAACAAGCAGCTAAAGAAATTCTGCGCATAGGCGCAACAAAAAAATGTATATATATATATATTTGTAGTCGAAATAAAGGATGTAAAGGCTTCGGTTATACCAAATGTGGCATTTACGCTATACTTTATTATTTTATGCAATATATTTTGTATACAACTTCTCTGCTTGATTGCTGCATTGCATACGTATTACTTGTTTTTACGGTCAAGGTGAGCTATTGTAAGTGAGATACGCACGCTTTCGCACGCTACTCAGGTTTCCGGCTTTTATTATAGATACATTAAAAAAATATATATAATATTTACAAGACAAACATTATAATTAATTATTAACTTTTTTTTCTCTCTCTCTCTCTCTCTCTCTCTCTTTATTTTCAGATGGTGCAAGCAATACAAGTACTTCGGTTTCACCTGTTAGAATTAGAAAAAGTAAGTAAAAAAAAGAAAACCACAAAAAGAGTTTTTATTAGCTTAAATTTAAGTTTTGCACTTGCGTATTATGAAAATGCAGTCAAATGCAGGCGTTTAAGCCTGCTCAGCGTTTGCTACATATATCATATATACTTATGTACAAAGTTGGTAATTTTTTGTATTGCACTCGATTGTTGTTGTTTTGTTGTTGACATTTTATTGCGCTTGTTGCGCGCAGCATGCAACATTTTTATGCATTTCAAGGCGCAGCAGCAGAAGCAGCAGCGACAACATTTGTTCAAATGTCTAAATTAAGTCAAGTCAGCGTTGCACGCTTGAATATGCCACACAGCTGCTGGTATGAGTACGACGAGTATCTATGCCACGGAAGCTGTCTTTAAGCCGCCGTAGCAGCTACTGCTGCTCTGGCTGCTCTGGCTGCTGCAAGTAGAGACACTTTGGCAATTTAATTAATTACCAATCAAAGTTGCAACATGAAAATTGCATGCTAAACATTTCTAGCATATTTCTCATGCAGCAAGCGACATTTTTTTGTTTCGTGTTTCGTTTTTGTTTTTGTATCTTATTTGATTTTCTTTCTTGAGTTCTTTTTTTTTCTGCTGCAACATGAAAGCAAACTTTTTCATCTTTACGTTTCCTGCAGCATATACTCATTGCTTTGTAGTTAGATACATAGCTAGATAGATAGCTAGATAGATATTCATGCTAGTTTTAGTTTTATTTTCTGTTCTCTAAATTTCAACATCCTGTTATTGTTGCTGCTGCTTGCGCTTCTTCAAAGCCTCTGGTGGCTTTGCAGCGGTTGCATGCACAAATATTTACAAAGTCATGTATTATAGGGTGTATTTTTTAGAGATATACTTTGTTTGTTTGTAACAGGAATTGGGTTTGTTTAAACAATCGTTAATACAATGGGTATGCGTAACGCTGCACAGGCGAGGTTTGCCTTTTTGACTGTGATTGGCGTATACAGTGATTTGCTGATATGTTCGCCAAGCTGTGATTATTCTTCAGAGTTTTGCGAAACTGTGACTGCTTTTCGTTGTGACAAGCACAGTGCTCTAGATCAAGTCAATTTGAAATTGCCAAACGGCTCAATCTTCTGTAACATGTTATATATCTTTTGAAAATGTCTTAAATATTATTCAAATAAACTATTAGCTGGCTTACTTCAATCATTACTTGGCAAGTTACACTTCAAATAGTTTCCAAAAGAAAACTTATTCATCATTTGCCAAAAACTGAGCCCAAAATTTCTTGCTTCTTATTCGTGTAATCTTTATATGCGTTGTTATTTTATCTATTAATCTCAAAAACGAAACACCCTTTCATAACACTGCTGCAGTTATTTCTATATACGCGCTGCTGTTTTATCAACCGGAAAATGCCATAGAATGTAGACAAACACAAGCTCACCTGTTTTCATTGTCGTTGCAAGAACGATTGTTGCCACCCAAATGCTTGCTGCTGTTGCTGCTGCTGCCCCTTTCTAGTTTTCTAGTTTCAAACAGAGCATCAGCGCAGAGTGTAAATATTATTTTAAATTTGAATTTCATGAACAATGAAAAGAATACAGACAAACAATCAACCACACACACACACACACACACACACACACACAGACAGACACACACAACAAATAAATAAATAAAAACATAAAAAAAAACAACCATACAAACAAAGTAACTTTGGCTTTGTATTTTGTACAAATTATGTTGAATGTTGTAATTCATGAGGTGTGATTTTTCGCTCACTAACACAATTTCCCGCGCTGTTGCTCCACTACATGCCCTACTCATAGAATTTTGTAGCTTTTCCGCAGCAAAATACAATCAATTTATTGTTGTAAATGTCATTCGTACTGACGCAGTTAATTAAAATTTAGATCTCTTTGTCAGCGATAAGAAACATAAATAATTTGCTGGCATTGTTGTTGGAATTTTTATTTGAAGCAACACCTACTTCATTATTAGACTAAAAGATAACTGACGAATGGACAAACGAGCACATTTTATAGTCTAAATAGAAAAATTACAGGTTGCCTAATTTGTGTTTTAATATTTATAAAAAGATACAAAATAATAATACAAAATTCAGCGAGAAGGATAGGGGCAGGGGAGATCTGTTAATGGCCTTAGCTATAGCGACAGTGGCAATTAATGCCGAGTGAAAATTAATTAGGCAAAATGCGCAACGTAGCATAACGAAGCAGCTCAGACCTAAGATACTCGCACTAAGATACACCGATAGTCAGTCAGATACTTAAACCAACTTTGCGGCTTTTCGAACGTTACGAGTTTTTCAATTAAGACTTAAGTAAGAAATTATGCAAAGCATTTTCTTAAAAAATAAATATATAAATATGTATGTAGGTATATACAAACATATTTAAATGAATTCAAATCTTGAGTACAAAACTTGCTTTTGCTGATCTTGAGCTATACGATCGCTGCCGTATTAAGAGTTGGTGAATTCAAAAGCGAAACAGGTTCTTCAATTTAGCTTCTTTTTTTATACAAAATATATTTTTAATTTAAATATTTTCTTAATTTATAAGCATTAATTTTATGTTCAGCTTTTTGGGGGGCGCACAATTTGTCTCGGTCAGTAAGACAGACAGACGGACGGACAGTGTACGATAGAGTTACAGATAAGCAGTTATAAATCGTTTTTATAAGAATGTCTGACCTTTTTAGCTGCGTCTGTAGTGAAAGTACATTAAACTACACAGTTAAGAGGCTAGTTTTAATGACAATTCTTACTAATTACTAAGAAATCAAAATCTAATTATGATTTGATTCTAGACTAATGTGCTTAGAGTGCGTAAGAAAAGTAGTTTACTGTGTCGACAGTTTGAAATGCAAAAAAAGTAACTATATAAAAACTGCATTTAGAATTTGAGTTTAAAACAGCTTAAACGTGCAATCATATATGTACAACTGACTAACTGCATGACTCTAGCTAAATGCAGCTAAAGCGAAGCTAAGCTAAAGATCTGTATGCAACTGACATTGTATCTGTAACTGAGTTGAATGTTTTTTTTTTTTGTATTATTTTTGCGAATGTGCGCAAGACGAGACAGTCATCATACAAACAAACAAACAGATAGTCAGACAGACAGACGGACATAGACTGCGGTGTTTCGAGCACGAGAGAGAAAAGCGAGATCTTTATCACAACCCACGACAGGTTTTTGTTTTGTCATTTGTCACTCACAGCTTGTGAGAAGCAACAATAACAGATACACTAACAACAACAACAACAACAACAGCAGCAAACAGCAGTGTCTCCAACAGTCAAAGCAACGAAGACGCTTGCAACTACGTTAAAAAACAAAAATGTATAAAAAACAATAAAGCTAGCTACAAGATAAAACGTTAATTTTGGTAAAACCGCAGATTCTATACGCTGCAGATGCGCTATTATAGTAACAGATACTTTTGCACTGCATGTGCAGCATTTGCTAGAAGAACTACTATAAGCAGCCTAAAGCATTGGGCGCAACATACTCAACATTAAGATACTCAACCTTTTGCTCAGTAAGCTCCACTGGCAAACCGTTGTTGTTAACATGTGAGTGGCAAAATGAGGTGCGCTTTTTTTTTTTTTTGCAATTTGTTTATTTTTGGGCGTTTAGAAAGCAAAATCCGCGAGTGGAAATGAAATTTTACGAGTTCGATAGGAAGTTCAATGAAATGATTGTGGATGTCAGCTGTTTGTGCTGATGTTGTTGATAATTAATCGTTAATTTCATCGGAAACACGATCTTATAAGTTGATAGGCATAGAATTGAGAAATGTGCGCAATTGATTTAGAAGTTGTGCATAAAAGATATTGTATGCAGATTGTATATTGTGCCATAATTCGATGCGCATCACGGTACTGCAATAAACTGCATATGCCACCCTGGGTCCGATGTTTTATAGGTAGAGTATACCTATTGCAGACAGACGTACAAAAGCATCTGATTAGATTGAGTTGTTCGAGGAAAAACATACTTGCAGTTCTTTTCATAGATAAGCCATACGTAGACCTAATACGATTTTCATCAAATTGCAATGCCTTGCTGCAATACTCCATATAAAGGGTATACAAAATTCTGAATCAGACAACATTGCAGCAGAAGATTTGAGAAAAAAAAAACTAAAATGTAGCAACGAATAAAAATCATTTATATGCAGCCCAACAATAACAACGATTCTTATAATGTAGCGAATTTGTTATTTTAGCATTAAGAATAAAACAGAATAATACCAGCAACGAAAAAAATATCTAAAAAAATACAAAAAAAATTAAAAAAAAAAAACAAAAAATTACCACAAAAAAACGTTTTAGAGTAGAACGTATGGAACGTATGGAACGAATGAACGAACGAACGGATTGAATTGACTGAGTGTTGTGTTGTGTTGTGTAGTGCAGTGCAGCGTTGTATTTGACTGAATGACTGACTGATGGACAAAATGACTGAGTGACTACAAGACTGCATGAATCGAAATATAAACGGATAAATGTCTGACTGAGTGACTTAGTGTAGGAATATTGTCGACGATCTTGAAACTGGTTTCAAAGAGCGAACAAGAGCGAACAAGAGCGAGAGCGACAATGAACGACATGCAAAAACAACAAGCTGAAACGTGTACAGAACGGCACAAGATTGTTGAAAAATAAATAAATATAAATATATATTTATTATTATACATAGCTACTATAAAGTAATGTGTCTTTTATTTTAGCTGCTTTTATAATTTTAAGTTATTTCTCATTTTTTTTTTTTTGTACATTTTTTTGTATAATTGTAAATTACAATTCATTTAAATGTCAGTTAAGTTCTAGATACATTTAGCATTTGTTGTTGTCTTGTTAAAAACTTGTTGCTGGCGCATGCAATTGCAAATGTATCTGCTTAGTCTGCGTGAGTGTCTCATTTACAAGCTACCAGCAGTCACACGCTCGATCGCTCGCTCGCTCGCTCGCTCGTCTATATCTGTCTGCTTGTTTTATCTATGAACGGAAATCGAAAATTACCAGAGTGCGCAGATTCAGGCGATTTGCATGTATGAGATTAGTCGACTAGAGCGGCTGCCAGTTAATAAGTAGTTGTCTTGGACATACATATAAGATGCTATCAACTGCGGAAGATAGTTTTTAAAAGCGACGAGCGACCATACAGGATGTCAGAACTTATTAAATGTTGTACGAGCAATAAGTAAGCTAGCTAAAAACTACGAGCTGCTTATCAGTGGCATAAAAATAAATTTGAATGCCACCCAAGTGTGGCATGTCATTGCTGTGGTTGTTGCTGTTGTAACTGCTGCTGCTGCTGCTAAACAGGCTCAGGCTCATAAATATCGCAATGAGCTGTTTAAATGTCACATACAACACTGACTGACAAATTAATCAAAAATTATCAGCGTCCAAGCATCATTGCAACAAGCAAGCAAGCAAGCAAGCAAGCAAACGAACGACTGAACA
Source organism: Leucophenga montana (assembly GCA_035044765.1). Lineage (NCBI taxonomy): Eukaryota > Metazoa > Arthropoda > Insecta > Diptera > Drosophilidae > Leucophenga > Leucophenga montana. The sequence continues at coordinate 1,664,293 of JAWNNQ010000255.1, forward strand.
AGCATGCAACATATGCAGCAACTGCATTTGTATCTGTGTCTGTAACTGTGGCAGCAACAGATACAATGCAGACTGCAATGCTTTTTCTCTCTGTCACTCTCTCTCCCTCTCTCTGCTCATATATGCTGCGAGACAATGAAGTTGGCAACTGGACATAAAGGCGCATAAACATATCAATTTAGTATTTATGTATTTATGTTTGTACAAGGACAGCAGCAGCAGCAACAACAGCAACAGATACAATATATATTGTGCGCGCCATAGGGAATAGTGTACTGCAATAGGCGCAGCGCTTGTAAGCGAAGTGAAGCATTCGCATTTTGCTGTTTCAACAATTGCACTAATTGCGCGCTTTATGCTGATTGTTATTACATACTTTTGTATTGCAGTGCAAACTTTGACCGTCAGTTGGTTAGTTAGTTAGCAACATATTGCTTGCTCGCTCTTACTAACTATATTGTATATTAAATGATTACTGACTGCAAATATGCGTTACTTTCTTGTCCCTATTTGTGTCAAAAAGAGAAACCAGTTGCCGAAAATACGTTAAAAAAAAGCACAGTTAAATGTTGCTGCCACTGTCGCGCTGTCTGTTTGTATCTTTTAGGATAGCATCAACGTTTTTTTTTTCCAAGATATTTTCGGTGACAATAACATTGACCGCAATGGCAACAAGAGGCACCAGCAGCAGCAGCAGCAACGGATAATGTGGACACTGCAGCAGCAGGCTGTAAGACAAACGGACGGACGGATGGACGGACAAACAAACATTGCGAAAACAGCATGCAGCCTGCAAACAAGTTTGACAAGTTCAGCGATATACAGCTACAACAACAGCAAGTTAATAGCAACAGCAGCAACAGCAGCAACATCAGCAGTAGTTGCAGCAAACATTTCGCAGCTTTGCTGTATTTTAATACCCTTCTTATTAAGTCGAAAAGCGCGTATTGTACATTTTTTGTAAAGCTTGGAATGCAATTATGCCGGCAGTAGAGATCAATTGTAGCTGCTTATCATATGTACTCCAACTTTGATGCTATATAAAGTACTTTGCCAAGCGCTTATTCTAAGTATGACAGCTTACTTTTGTGTCAGACATATTTAGCATGTTTGCACCTAGTGCATTAATAGCGTCTTGAACACCTTTTCATTTAAGCTTATTGCTTAAATAAATGCAAAACAGTTGATTTCTATTTAAGAAACGCCTACATATCATACGTTCGATTGGAACGTGTGAATTGCAATGTTTGCCAGATTGGCATAGTAGAGTTGCCATAGTTATGCATGTATAACTTTATTTTATTATACAAGTAAATGCAAGTCTGAAGTTGAACAAAATAATTAGTTAGTTCATATGACAATAAGCAGTCTGTTTATATCGGCATAATAAATCGGCTTGATGTTAAGTTCCATTATTGCTGCACATGGTTTATTTATTTGTTATAAATCAGCTGTTTGCTGTCATACAATTTTTTAGATGTCATATACATTTATTTGGCTCAAAAGCAATGTCGTTGGTAAATGTGAGTTCACGACTTCGAAATATTCTGTCAACTGCCAACTAGATATACTCGTCTGTAGACTCTGTAAGATATGTTTTCCTAGCACTGCTTAGCTACATTGAATAGCGTGCATATGCACGAATTTATATAGTTTCCGAAATATAGGAATACCTATATAGTACATACGAATGATAGAGAGACAGATGGACAGACGGGCGGACGGACAGACGGACTTAACATTTGATACTGCTCAAAAATTTGGTTATACTTTAAAGCGTCTGCCACGCCTTCTTCTGCATATTACGCACAGTAGCACAAACATAGTATATGCTGCTATTTGCTCATTAAAAATTGTTTCAAAACTCTACAAAATCCAACCAGAAGTGATAGTAAGCATAACAAAAATTGATTCTAAATTCGAATCTTTACCATATATACCCATAAACATAGGATCATGTGAACAGGACTTTAGTGTTATATACAATTAGCTCCCAAAAGTATGCAGCATATTTCATTTTTTTTTGCTACACATCTAATGACTGAATAGAATTCAACGACAAAGACTTTTATGCAGTTATGAGTTATAACTAATAACTCTTTTATGTGGTTCCAAAATATGGAATTATTCTATATACAGTAAAATTCCCATGCAATGACGGGTATAACTACATCTATAAAGCGCTTGTAAAGCACTCAGTCTCACCAAAGTTAACGTTTTTTCTTGTAAACAATGTTTTTTTACGTGCAACTTTTAGCTGCTGTTTTTCGATTTTTCGCTACATGACTAAAAGGTTTTTACTAAGCAATCTTCTTCGGCTTTTATTTTTATAAATTTTTTCGCATATCGTAAAGCTTTGCAGCAGCAGCAGCAACAACAGCAACAACAACAGCAACAATAAAAGCAATTTGCATACGAAACGCGCACTTTTTCGTAAATTAAATGCAAGCGGCTACTACTACTACTACTACAATGTGGAGCAGAGTGTGGTATGTGCTGCCGTGCGCGCTCAAAAGGGAGTCGAAGTCGCCGCCGCAATTAATTTCTTCTTTTTTTGTTTGTTTTTTTTTTGTATTGTTTTTCTTTTTTTAACTGCAACAAAAGTTATTTGCATACACACAGATACATACATACACTCAGTCATCGCTTATCGCATTTGTTTTATCACTGGAATTACTCTGAGTCTGAGTCTGAGCGCGGGCAATGGCAAAACTTTGGTCAACATGGTTTTAAAAACGCATTTCTGCAACACAATGATGATGATGCAGCAGCACAAGCAGCAGCAGCGGATGATGATGTTGCTGTTGCAAGTAATGTTGTTGCTGCTGCGGATGTTGCTACTAACGCCGGTTGTGTGTGTTGTGTGTGTTGCACGTGCTTGTTTGTTGCTGTTGCTGTTGCTGTTGCTGCTGGTTGCTTGCTTGCCTTACTCACTGACTTAACTAACTAAGCGAGGCGTCCAACTGCAAAAGTGTGCCTTAGGCAAACTATTTCCGTCTGTCCGTCTGCTGTGGCAATGGTGTCGCTCTCTTTCTCTCACACTCATGCAACAATATACTCAATATAATGCAAACGCATGCATATTTATGTGGCGCATTCAACTTGTATAGATAGATACACTACAGTTTGCGACTGTTGCTGCCACAAATGGCTGCGAATGCGTTTGCGCTGCTGCGCCATTTTTCGCTCTTCGAGTTACCATTTTGCG